>CM073526.1:14805000-16005000 GCA_037074615.1 Leucaena leucocephala | reverse complement strand
TCTGGACCCAGACCGAAGGATTTCAGCTGAAGATGCTCTGAACCATCCATTTATGATCCATGTACCGAGATTAGGTATACGCGCATCTTTTTTTCGTCTCTTCATTCTTGTACATTTCTTTCTCTCATGTCAAAGGTGTATGTGAGTCATTAAAATAAAACTGATTCATGTTCATTCAGTGGAAGAAAGACATTCACGGTGGCGAATGAGGCAAGGAAGGAATACTTGAGATTATTTGAGGCTAGCTATTCAAATGTCCCCAAGATTAATCACTTCGCTGTTCAATTTGGAGGACATGATGGTACAATACTCTCTTCATACTTGATAGCAGAGTTCTTACAACCAGAAAACCATGGGGACCTTGCACTCTGTAATCCTCAGGATTAATTGGTTACTTTTTCTTGTTTTTTTTTTTTAACCTTCTACTGGATTCACTTCACAATATGAAAACGGTATAAAGGGATTACCATTCTAATTGGTTGTGGCATATTTTCTAATTACCCATTTTTACCTTATAGAAGTACTTTATGTTATTCTCGCTTGTCTTATGTTCCATAATTTTTTTTAAACTTAATAATTATCTGACTATATCATATTTAAGTTAGATCTAATTAAAATAATTCTTTTAAAAACGTTTTTTACATGTACAAAATTTTTATCTCAAGATTTCATATTTAAAAGGCTAAAACCTCTTTCACTAGCACTAACAAACACATACATAAATTAACATTGAAAAATATTAATACATTTTTCAAATATTAATATTATTCTTGTTTGCTGAAAAAAATTTATTCTTCAAAAGATTTTGATATTAAAATAAATTCATTGTAATAGATGAGAAGTTGTGTAATTTAAATTTTTATAAGAAAAAGGGAATAAATAACCCAATTTTTAAAATAAGCTTGGAACTCTTTATTCTAGCACTTAGTGGCATTCTACTAACGCATATTGATCAAGCAATTTTTTTAAAACAAATTTTTCAAACTTATTTTTAAACAATTGAACAGGCTCCGAGTTCAAGTCTCTCACAAACATAAGGGTGGAGCTTTCAATGCACCTAGGTTGGTAAATTATGCTAATTCTTCTCTTGAATAGATAAATTATACGTGAATGATTTTTCAAACTTATTTTTAAACAATTGAACAGGCTCCGAGTTCAAGTCTCTCACAAACATAAGGGTGGAGCTTTCAATGCACCTAGGTTGGTAAATTATGCTAATTCTTCTCTTGAATAGATAAATTATACGTGAATGATCATACAAAAAAAGTTTTATATGTATAACTTATACAATCTATCGGCATGCTAGACATCTTATCCACATTATTAACATACTCCTCCACTTTTTAATATAAGATATATTTTATAGTTCAATTTCTTCATTAAAGTATGTTTTGTATTAAGAACAGGAGTATATCGTATTAATTAATATACCATCTTATCAAACTTAATATGACGCACCAAACAGAACCTTAGCCACGTCATCAGTTTGGTGTTAAGTTATCCTCTCTCATTGAGAATCTGTGTCAGCATCCACTATCACAATTCACATGCTATGGTTCAATAAGGCAATTTATAAATAATGCTTTTATTAAACCAGTATAAACCAATCCAATCGAGCATTAATGGCAAAGAAGAAAAGGATTAGAAACAGTAGAGCAAGTTAGAAAGATGACCATAAAATGGATTAAGATATAAAACTCATTCCCGGACAAAATTCTCCCTAGTTTTTTTTCACGGCTTCTTACAAAGGAGTTGCTTGCCAAAAATTTCTGGCCAGAAGCTAAGCGGTCACCCTGTGAAAATTTTACACGTTAAGCTGCATCAAACTTTTAGAACATACAATGAAAATAAAAACCCCTACATTAAGGCTGCAAAATAAAGCCTTTTTCCAATACAATGTTCTTCCATAAGGATGAACATTAGATGTCTTTATGCATCCAAAGAAACTGCAACATCATATTTTACCCCAAAGAAAAAACTAGAGGTCCAAGACAGAGAAATAAATACACAAAAGTATATGCTCTCAAGGGCTCCAACATGTGCTAATCATCTCATGTTACGGTACGCTGATTACATATTTGAAAAAGGCATACCAGAAATTGCTTATGATGACACTGGTGGGTGCTACCCACCTTTCATGTAATAAGCCTAGTAAAGGGCTCATCCCTATTCTCTGTTAACAAATGAGCTCCTGACATCCTAGATTTCCTAAGGATGTTCACGGCTCACCAAAGACAGGATTAACAGGGAATTTAATTATATATATTCACACAACTTATCCAACATCTATGACATCTTGATTGCAACATCATTCTAAACATTAGAAGTCCTAGTATGATGAGATTCAGACAACTAATAGCAGTTTAACTTTCAACTGCTTTCACAAAGTCTTGCACTGTTCATGTCACTTGTTCTTACTTGCTATGACAGTTTAAAACACCCAAAACCAATCTTGAATTGAATTAAATCTGAAACTAGTGAAAACATTTTGATTAAAAATTAAAGAAAAGAAGTATTTCAAAAAATCAATGCTCAATTAAATTGACATCTAAACACAGAGCCTTCCATTAAGGAAATAGGAATATACTAAGCAAATAAAAAATGAAACAAACCTTGCATACGGATGCTGCTGACTCAGATTCCATGGTTTGCACTGGAACATGTCCAAGTGAAAGGAAAGAATCCAAGGCATCCAAAGTCAGCTGCCATCCACAAAGAGCTACAGCATCCCCACCAGAAAAGGAGCTAGGACCAGCACAACCTGCGGCAGCAACATCCCTATTCACCCAAGGACAATAGTCATCATGTTGTTTAATTGGATTAAACTCCACACCTCCATTAATCTTGTCCCTATAAGGAGTCCCTGAAAAAAAAAGTTTTAGCATTCACATTGTTGGGCATCATAGTGAAGAGTCCTGACAGAGAGGAAGCACCCTCAAGTGAAATTGAATAAAGGTACTGAGACATACCCAGATCATCCGCAACTAAACAACCTGATTCAATATATGCACAGTCATCATTATGAGATGCCTCCCCAGTGTGAGTAACTTCTTTGTATGCTTCATAGGTAGAACAGACAATAGCATTGCAAGAAAGAGATGGAAAGGCACCATTTTCATTACCCAACATCTGCATGCTACTACAAGTCTTCTCACCACTTTCAACAGATTCAACCTTAGTTGAAAGGACTTTTGAGCCACTGTCAGTCCTTGCAGTAGATTGATACAGCACTGCTTGATTATCTCCTTGAGGATCTTCTTGACTAATTTCTTTAGGCACAAAATCACCTGTTTGTCCATGTGGCACATATTCACCAGCCTGACCCTCATGTTCAATTACTTCAGCTTCTGGTTCTACATCACCCAAACTATCACCTCGACGGACTGAAATATCAGTCCCATGAATTCCTGCTTCATGGCTTGCACCCATGCCAACACTTTCCCCACTAATACCAAAACTGGGCTCATCCCTAGCAGGCGTAGGCAATGTGCCTGTGTTCAAAACTTCCCCACAAGCATTTGAACTGCTAACACCTGCATCAGCTCCTGCTCTTTCTAATACTGGTTGGGACCAAGCACTATTCTGAGCTTTGTAGCTGCTATTTAATTCTGAAGTTTCAATTCAATCCCGCAGAGTTGAAACTGACATCATTAACATCTAGAGGAAAATTTTCAACACTTTCCATTGATTCATCATCTGAACTGCGATAAATAGTATTCATTGCAATAATAGAAGATGCATGTGTGGATTCCCTGGCAGATCGGATGCCAACAACATTATCCCTGTCTGGGTCAAATCAATTACCTGTGCTCGCATCTGCTTCTATTTGGGTATCCAATGAATGGCTAGGTATTGCACCAAAAGAATCTCTCCTACATGACAATTGGATTTTCTCTGAAAGACTAGAATCTCAGGGCACGGTTGGAAGGGCCTGCTGAATACTGTTGACCACCAGTGACTTCATTATTACCACAATCAACAAAAATTCCTTCAACACTCTTTGCCTGTTGCCAGTGTGGATGTGGTCTGTCAACTGTACTTTCACCATCATCTAATTGATGTTTACGTGTACTTGGGCCATTTGATTCATAAGAAGGTGCCCGATCAGCAACCTCACTTCCAGAAGGCCTTGCAACCATCGAAAACCTTCCTTCACCAGGACCTGGCACTTGATCCGATGCCAAATTTATGCTCATCTGGGAACAAGATAATCCATCAGTCACTTTCAGATTTGCATCTAGACTTTTATTGGATAAAAGTTGTCTCTTATCAGGTGTAGCAGCCTCATCATGATCATCAGTACAACCTTTTTCAACACCATCACCACTAACCCATTCATTGATTCCACTAGCTGCACTCACTCCATGGGTTGATGTCACTTTTTTGCTCATTTGAGGTGTATCAGTGCTACAGGGAGCAAGACGAACCGGACAGGCAACAGTTGAGAAATCCCATACTCTAACTGTGGTCCCACATAAGCTACAATTTAGCAAAGGTGACCTATTTTCACAATTAAATTCTGAACCCAGTACTTCATTGCCCCCAGTATCTTTCCTGGATGTTGCGGAAAATTCCTTTCAGCTTGGTGTGGGATATTGTGCAGATCCTTTGGTTGGATCAGAACTGTAATCATTTTTGGCAGATTCAGCAGACTGTTCTTAACAGTAAAGCACATTAGGAAGCCACCTCGCCTCCCATCCACATGACTTATGAGATTTTGGGCCTATTGAAGTAGAGATTCAGGAAAAGATCAAGATAAGATAACGATAACACCAAAAGCTAAATGCATACATATATATAGATCGTCTGATATATTATAAAATCAGATTGAATATTGATATCATTGCAATAGCTGAGAGTATCTTACATAAGAATATGAATGAAGAGTCTGTTCTCCAGAATAACCAATAGCAGATACACTTTCTGCTCTGTAACCCATATCTCCCGCTGCCTGAGTTTGCAATTGAGCAAGAGAGCGATCAATTTGAGGTCCATGAGTAAGCAGTATCTGTTCAACTGCAGATGAAGATACAACAGGGAAGGAGTAAAACTGCAAGAGTGCATCACACCGATCCTTAAAACCTCCAATTAGAGCTGCAGGTGATGTACCAAGCTTTCTGGACAGCTGTTACCTCTCCAAGGACAAGTGACTTTGTGTCCTCTATCAAGTTGTTCAGAAAATTCTTCACTGGAAGCATCAGCTTCATCAAATACAAGAGAAATGATAATCAAGCTCACAATATAATCAAATAAAAACAATGGAATAAAGAATTTGAACCTAAGAATAAAGAATTAAAAGAACCAAGAAAATATATATTTGTTTAATTTGGAAAAGCTACATTCGACACATCATTACATTCAAAATACACAATATAGGCAATATCAATTAGCATATTTATAGTAGAATCTGCCTTTATTATGTTCAACATAGTCTAGGGGGTGTTTAGCCGTTTAGTTAGTCCAGTTTTTACACATTGAGATTGGTTTGATTGAGGGATATTAGACAAGACCAAAACGATTGATTTTGGAGTTTTGGTTGAGATGGTACTGCTCACCAACGACTAGATACAAAGGAAAAAAAAGGACCCACTTTATACCACATTTGCAATTGGCAAATAATAACACAGACTTCGCAACGGCTAGTGGAAACCAGTCTCTAGAATAAAGACATAGACTAGTGACTAAACTATATCTATATACTTAAGTGGACACCAACAGTAAACAAAGGTCAAAAGTTAGCCATTAATCTCACCAAAATTAATAGAACAAGCTGATGACGTAAAATCTAATGTTGCACCACATATCTCACACTCAATCTTATTAGCATCACCATTCACCCAGCCTCTCTTGGCACAAGCAAATGATCCTGCAACCTGAAGAAGCAACAAGATAACATGATCACGTAAGTCCACCTTGCCAGATGTCATGAAACTTCTGACCAAAAGAGAGATGATATTCACACCACTCGCTTATCATCAAGCGAGCTTTATGCGGGGAGTACTAGGTTTGTCTCAAAAATAAATATTTTGTATCACTTCGAAAAAATGAATTAGCTGCAGACCTTAGCCTTGTCAGTAAGCTTGAATGTAGAAAAACCCCTGAGTAAATCCCCTCTCTCCCAAGGCCTGCACGAGAGATTTGACAATCCATTCAAGGTAGTCCGTTGCGGGAGTGAACCATCATTCGCTGGGGCAGCAGGTGACGAAGCGCCCACAGAACTGACGAGCGAAAGAGAAAAATGAGAGTGCAAAATAAGAACTTCATTCAATTAAAAAAAAAACGAAAAAACTTGGATTTGGCGCTGGTGACTAGCAAATTATACCAAGAAACATTAAAAAAGAACCTACTTGAAATTTAATTTTGCATATTTCTATATCAATGTCAGGCAAGGAAAATAATATTGGGGCTTTCAGCTTTCAGTTTCAAGCATAAGACGCTATGCCCAAGAGAGAGAGGCAGAGAGAGACAACCTGGCAGCAGGCGTTGGAGGAGACGAAAGCGTTTTGGGTAGTGATGGATCATTGGCGTTAGCAAGGTTCTGCTTTGAGCCGGCAACGTCTTCCTTCGTCGTTCCCTCGCTTCTCCTTTCAACCAAATTCCCAGTTTCTGTGATCTCCTCATTATTTCTGCTTTCCCGCGAATTCATTTTTGTTATTAAAGTATTGATTAATAATTTTTTAAGAATAAAAATTATTATTTATTTACAAACATAATATATTTATAAAATTATATCAATTCAATTTTTAAAATCTTATAATATTTAATTCAATTAAAAATATATTTGGTCAGTTAAATATAATATTTTTATTTATTATTTATTAATTACAATCAATAATTTTAATTAATAATTATATTTTAATTTTTTAAAAAAATTAAATTTATTGATAAGTCATCATATTAATTAATGATATGATATTTTAAATTTTTTATAATAATAATAATTTTAAATAATTAATTATAATAGTAAAAAGTGTAATTAATGAATAAAATATTGTTAGTTAAAATGTTTTGGCAACTTCTTTCTTAAAAGACTTCATAAAATAAAATGTCAAGTTAACATTGACGTGAAATTAAAATAAAATACAGTGGCAAAAAAAAAATTCGGCTATCCGAAGTAATCAAATATATAATTATATAATTTAGACTTTAGTAACTATTTTCTTAGCTTTATAAATTAATATAAATATTTACTTATTTATGAAATTGACTTTTAAAAAATATAAAAAAATTATGCAAAAAATATTCATATTCATATTAGCTTGAGTTTAATTCTAAAAACATGTCAATACAAAAACAATAAAAAGAGACATTGATAACACGCTATTAAGTGAAAATTTTCAAGTCTTTACTCAGAAGAAAATATGTTTCGGAATTTCAACCTAAATTTCAGTAATTTATAGGTAAGTGAGCTTAAATTTCTTTTCATAGAGTGAGTTTAAAAAATTTTACACTTAATTTAAGTAACATAATTTAATACGGATAAATTGTAATTTGAATTGTAAAATTTTTTTGCCCCCTAGTTTTTAGAATCTGGACCTGAGAAAAATGGGGCTTTTAGGAGTTTAGTCCATGGAAAAATTCCGGCGTGAAAATGAAAAAGCCACTACAAGAAAAGGGAAAAGAAATCCTTATCACATGAACAAAATTTGACAGGCGGAGAACTATCCACACAATCCCAATTCTTTCAGCTTCTCCGGGCCATACCATATATTATCCGACAACCTCAGCCTCAAAATTACATCCTCTTTTTTCTTCTTTCTTCATTTTGCTCTTCCACCTACACTCTCACGCTTCGCTTCTATATTTGGCATGTCACTCTGCAGTACCCTGAATATGTTCTACCTGTAATTGACAAAGTTCCAATCTTTGAAGTCGAGGTATCACACTCTTCTTATTTTGTTAAGAGCAGCAATGTATTGCTCTTAATTTGTTTGTTTTCTGAGATTTTGGTTTCTGGGTAGGTTAAATTATTGTAGGTGGTAGTTTCAATTTACTGAAAATTATACAGTGTAGGATGAGGAGTTGCTAGGGGTGAGAACACTTAGACCTATTCTACTGTTGTTGGGAGTTCAATGCATATAATGGTGGGCAACGCTCAAGGAGCAATGGTTTATCTTGCTTCCCCTGTCAGTTTGGGAGGTCTAGTTGGAGTGAGTTCCTCTGGGAGGACTCAGTCAATTGGAAGGAGAATTTCTCTTTCTGGAGGAAACTTTAAAGGTAGGACATGGCCCTGTGTCTCCTTGTCCCTTTGTAGATATTCGGTGACTACGACTGATTTCATACCGGACCAAGGCAATGCAGTGTCCCTTGACTCTAACAGTGAAAGAGCAAGTACGGGTACTGGAGATAATGATGCTAGTTTTGTCCTTAAGCCACCTCCAAAGCCAGTATTGAAATCTTCAGACATCAAGGGTAACTCCATTTTAGGTGCAAGTTCCGAAGGATGGGATCCCTCCAAAGATAAGCAATTTGGTAATGAAAAGTTAGATGATGTTGAAGAGAGGAACAAGGTGATTGAGTCACTTGGAGAGGTGTTGGAGAAGGCTGAAAAGCTGGAAAATTCAAAGTTTGATGGCAAAAGAAATAATGGACCAGTGAGCAAATCAGCAGTATCTAATACAACCACTAATCCTAAGACTGATAAATTGGCAAACTCAACAACAAACCAGCTGTCTAGAACTGTGAAGAGCGTATGGCGTAAAGGGGACACAGTTGCTAATGTGCAGAAGGTGGCTAAGGAAGCACCCAAGCCTAAAACTAAGAATGGAGGAGGGAGATCTCAAACAGGAAGTGGAGGAAAGGTGGCATTTCAGTCGCCTACTCCACCACGAGCTCCTCAGCCACCATCTAGACCTCACCCTTTGTTACAATCTAAGCCATCTGTAGCTCCCCCACCCATCAAAAAACCTATTCTGAAGGACAATGGAGCTGCTGGAACATCTGTTAAAGATAAAGAAAGGAAAGGGCCAATTTTGATTGACAAGTTTGCTAGCAAGAAACCAGTAGTTGATCCTCTAATAGCTCAAGCTGTTCTAGCTCCTACAAAACTAGGAAAGGGCCCTCCTCCTGGAAAGTTTAAAGATGATTACCGAAAGAAAGGTTCTCCAACTGGAGGACCAAGGAGAAGAGTATTAAATGATGATGTCGAGCCCGATGAGGATACATCAGAACTTGATGTATCTATTCCTGGTGCTGCAACAGCAAGAAAAGGAAGGAAGTGGAGTAAAGCAAGTCGAAAGGCAGCAAGACTTCAGGCTGCCAAGGAGGCAGCTCCTGTCAAAGTAGAAATTCTAGAGGTCAGTGATAAAGGTATGCTGATAGAGGAGTTAGCCTACAACTTGGCAATTGGTGAAGGTGAAATCCTGGGTTATCTATACTCCAAGGGGATTAAACCAGATGGGGTGCAAACTCTAGACAAAGATATGGTGAAGATGATTTGTAGAGAGCAAGGTGTGGAAGTCATAGATGCCGATCCTGTCAGAGTTGAAGGATTGGTGAAGAAAAGGGAAATTCTAGATGAAGATGATCTCGACAAACTCAAAGATAGGCCTCCTGTTATTACTATAATGGGTCATGTGGATCATGGCAAGGTAAGTTGCATCGCTCTGTCTTCTTCCTTTATGTTTGTTTTTTCTGACCGAATTCCTCTGTTTTTCTGATAAATTTTATTGATTGGCAGACAACTCTTTTGGACCATATTCGGAAGAGCAAGGTACTGTGAGAACTTAGTAATAGTCTTTATGCTTCTCTCAGATTCTATGAGAAATCATGGACGTATGCAGTTCATTTGGATGGTTACTTGATCAGAAATTATCATGTGTTTTCTATTAGCTTTTAATCTGTAATATATATTTAATGTCAAGGGAGCTGAGTTTACTTTTTAGTCTGCAGTATATATCACTTGATATCCCTCTTATTTAAAAAATTACTTGATCAGAAATTATCACATGTTTCCTATTTTTTTTAATTGTGCTGATGTTCTTCTCCTTGAGTTAGTTTGCATAAGACTATTATGGAATCTACATTATTGTCAGAGCTTCATCTTCTATAATTTGCACCACTCATACATTCATCCTCAGGTGGCTGCTTCTGAAGCCGGTGGTATTACACAAGGAATCGGGGCATATAAAGTTCAGGTTCCTGTTGATGACAAATTGCTGCCTTGTGTTTTTCTTGACACACCTGGGCATGAGGTAACCCTAATATCAAATAGAACATTTTCAATTCTGATTTTCTTCTCCAAATATGCAAAACTTCTTTTATATGTCTAACTGCTGGATCATAATTGGGGTTCTGTAATCTGTATCATGACATGCTAAATTATGCCATTCTGGTGATTTCAGATCAACCATTATCTAGAGATCTGTATCATACATGTCACTTTTCTTTCCCTTATATGACTTATACGATGCACACTCATGCAGGCATTTGGGGCTATGAGAGCTCGAGGAGCAAGTGTAACAGATATTGCTATTGTTGTCGTGGCTGCTGATGATGGAATTCGTCCTCAAACAAATGAAGCCATTGCTCATGCCAAAGCAGCAGGAGTACCCATAATTATGGCTATAAACAAGGCATGCCAACATGATTTGACTCAATTGACGTGAAACGACCAGAAAATATAATTGTTTTTCATATTACTTGGTGGCGTCTTCATGAATTGCTGATGTACAATATTTATGTTTGAACCAGATAGATAAAGATGGAGCAAATCCTGACCGAGTCATGCAAGAGCTATCTTCAATTGGTCTAATGCCTGAAGACTGGGGTGGGGACATCCCAATGGTTCAGGTTTATGTTGCCATTAACTGGTGTCAAAGCCCATTTAAACCTAAAAACTGAAGTTGTTGAGTGAAAGTTTATGAGCAGTTTGTTATAAAAATAGCTCACCCTCTCACACAATTCAAGCTTAAAGTGTGGACAAGTTGTAAGCCAACTAATGTTGATACTTAATTTTAATGCATTAGAGGTTAACAAAGTTCGAACTTCTGATGACTTGGTAAGAAAGGGTCTGACAGCTTGTCAAATTACCACTTTGACTAGAAGGTTTAAGCTTTAAAATGGAGAACCATTATACATTTTTGTGATAATTATTGAAAATTGGCATTGTTCTCATCATTTCTTTATGCTTTCTAACTTTTGGTTGCTACTACTTTGTTTCCTTTATCTTTTTTCCAACAGATAAGCGCTCTTAAAGGGGAGAATGTAGATGATCTTTTGGAAACTGTTATGCTTGTTGCTGAGGCAAGTTGCTTGTTTAATGGATTATGAAGTCACAAAATTTCTGAATTCATCTATCTCTTTAGATGATTATTTTGCAATTTATATCCTTAAAATATAATATCAATAGCCGGAAGTAAACCATTTTTTTCAAATAAGTGCCTCTTTCGCATTAATGAATGTTGACCATAATGCTCTGATATCTTGAAGATACAGATTTCTAGTAATTTTACTCATATCGGAGCTTCTTAATATTTGTGGTTAAAATATTCTCTTGTTGAATATCCCATGAATAAATTTTGAAAAAAAAAAGTTTGAGATGTCCTAGCATTCTTAGGCACCGTTCACCTCGTAGATGCCTGTTTTGGAAGTAAGATTCTGGTTAAGTTTTGTACATTTTATGACTTTCGCTATCTGCTGGCTTCCAATCTGACATTTACAAATGATGGTTTAGTTGCAAGAGCTGAAAGCAAATCCTGATAGAAGTGCGAAGGGCACAGTCATTGAGGCTGGTCTGGATAAATCAAAAGGACCATTTGCTACTTTTATAGTGCAGAATGGTACCCTTAAAAGGGGAGACGTGGTAGTCTGCGGAGAAGCTTTTGGGAAGGTTGTTAAATGTGTAAATTTTAAAATTCAATACCATAATGACCTTAACTTATTAAATTCTAATATAAGCTATCTAATTTGCTTACCTCCACATTTTTAATCATATATTTATTTACTTTGAATCCTCTATTAGGTGCGGGCTTTATTTGATGATGTTGAAGAACGTGTTGATTCAGCTGCACCCTCTATACCTGTCCAGGTTTGTCAAGTCAATTTCTTTTGCTATTTTCCCATAGAAAAAAATACCACGAAGTCTGTTTTTCTAAAATAAATATTATATTGATATCTTTATTCGGGTTTTCATGTCAATAGATGTGTTTAAATAATAGCTTATGGAATTAAATGATTCACCATACAACGGTGAGGAAATGTCATATACCACCAATCTTAAGCTTGATTAGAAACTTTATACCTAATCAATATTGCAGCTCATTAAATTGTATGATATTTCATGTCCACAATTTTGCACTTTTGCCACACCCATGAGCTGAAGCAATGCATGTATGTAGCATAAGCTTGTCAATTAACTTAAATGGTGGGGGCCAATGAAGTTTGCCCCTCCTCATTGATCACAGTTTATGAAGTATTAGGGGGATAATTTCTTCTATCCAATTCCAACTCTTAGGCAATTATCCCTGATATCTTTTCTCCCTGTCTGGTTTAGATATGTTGAAGCATTTATGTAAATGGTTGTGGATTAGATTTCTTAGGAGTTTTGTATTTGTGAAGAATTTCTTAATGAAGCTAAAACCAAAACTTTCTAATCTATGACTTATTTTTCTGGTACAAAGGTAATTGAAAATTTTTCATTGTCTGCGCTCTGATGTAGATTATTGGATTGAATAATGTTCCCATTGCTGGGGATGAATTTGAGGTTGTTAACTCCCTTGATGCTGCCCGTGAAAAAGCAGAGTCCCGTGCTGAATCATTGAGAAATGAGCGTATTTCAGCTAAAGCAGGGGATGGGAAGGTCACCCTTTCATCTTTAGCTTCTGCAGTTTCGTCAGGAAAGCTTTCTGGATTAGACTTGCACCAACTAAACATTATCTTGAAGGTTGACCTTCAGGTATGTTTTACTACTTATCAGAATTTGAAGGAAACCACTTTGTTCATGCAATGAATTTATGGTATATTGAACTGTTGGATTAACCAAATAAGAGCATAGTTTTTGTATCTTGTGAAATTACCTTAAATGGTTTCTGCATGCACTAATCACTCACATCCTTGCAACCATCAAGAGGACTGCAAACACCTATCTTTGCAAACAAAAGCATGTGTGCCTATATGTAATATAGTACCCTGATGTTGCTATTTAGTGAGAGCTGATCTAAAATTGCTGTAGCCTGACCTCTGAGAAGAATTTCTCTTTAACCATCTTCAAGTTTAATAACTTGTCAATAATGCATCAAACTCTTTATTATCTGTTTTAAAAATGTACCTCTGTCATATACCTAATATTGAATGCAACTGGTAATTTTGCAAGTTGTCTTTAAGTTTGATGTTTTTCATGAATGGTCTGTGTTGTTGTTTTTCTACCAGAAATTATATTATGTTCTTTTTGAACTTGGTTAGGGATCCGTTGAAGCTATCAGACAAGCCCTACAGGTGCTACCACAAGATAATGTCACCTTGAAGTTTTTGTTGGAAGCAACTGGTGATGTTAGCACCAGTGATGTTGACCTTGCAGTTGCAAGCAAAGCTATTATTTTGGCATTTAATGTCAGAGTACCCGGTTCTGTAAAAAGCCACGCAGAAAATAAGTTGGTGGAGATTAGATCATATAAAGTTATTTATGACCTAATTGATGATGTGCGGACTGCAATGGAAGGACTTCTGGAGCCTGTGGAGGTAAATCAACAAATTTTTAAATATGCAGTCAAAGGGTAGATTATACTTCCACACTTTTTTTTAGTGTTAATTGAATACAACTCTTGATAGATTTTTATATTTATGTACATGGAACTTGTTAAAAATAAATTTCATTGACATCTAACATAATTTAAAATAGGGAAAATGTAACTTTTAGTCTATGAACTTTTCCTCAATACTCGGTTTAGTCCCTAAATAAATTGACTTAGAACAATTTAGTCCCTATATTTTATTGACTCTGAACAATTCAGTCGTTATAATTTTTTGACTCAATATAACGTAGTCCTTATAATTTTTTTAACTCAATAAATTACAAGGAATGAGTGTTACTGAGTTAAAGTTCAAGAATTGAATTGATAATTAAAAGAAAGTTTAAGGACTAAAAGTTATATTATTCCTTTAAATTATACTGCTTTGTTTACTCTTCCTGAGCTTCAAGGTACATGAAGGATCAGCAGTAAGACTGACTTCTGTCTTTTGATAGGAACAAGTAACGATTGGCTCAGCTGAAGTAAGGGCTACGTTCAGCAGTGGTAGTGGCCGTGTTGCTGGATGCATGGTTAATGAGGGAAAAGTAACGAAAGAATGTGGCATTCGAGTCATCCGTAAGGGAAAGGTTGTTCACGTTGGAGTTCTTGATTCTTTGAGACGAGTAAAGGAGAGTGTGAAAGAGGTATAATTCTTTGTCACTTGATGACTTAGACATGTATATTTTATGAGGAGTTTTCTGTCCCTTGTTAGATTTTATATGGTGTCTACATTCACCATGTTCATTTAGCCGTTAACCTGAAAGCACTTTCACAATTTTCTTCCTTCTGAACAGGTAAGTGCTGGTCTAGAGTGTGGAATTGGTTTAGAAGATTACGACGACTGGGAAGAGGGAGATATTATCGAGGCATTCAACACGGTTCAGAAGAAGCGGACCCTTGAAGAGGCATCGGCTTCAATGGCTGTCGCAGTGGAAGAAGTAGGAGTAGAGTTGTAGAATCGCATGCTTCCCATAAGATTGGTTCATATCATGTTCTTGACACAGTAGCACAAAGTGGGTTGGCGTTTTCCTGAAGCAATCACCGCCTGCTTTTGATGGATTGACATTAGTGAACAGGTTCAATTCCCACGTCAAGATATATCTAAATTCAGGGCGGGCTACTGAAGATCTGAGTTCAAAGTCATTTGTTCCATTGTTGCATACAATAACAGTGTATATAACAACAGCGTACATTTAGATTCAGCTTCTTGTAAAGAGGGAACTTTGTCTTCAAGTCACAAGTTTACCAGCTTGGACTCTGAAGTACTTGTAAGTTGTAAAAACCACATCGCTGAGAAAGGGGGAAAAAATCCAATTTTTGAGTAACTTTTTCATGATGCTCTTGAATGGATGCATTTTCTTATCAGAAGTCTGGTCAATTGTACTTGGTCCACTCTTGTTTCAATACAAGTATTTGTATTTTGATGCGTTTCGATTCGGTCAACAGTATTTGCATATTTTTGTTCTTATAATTTAATTAACGAGATTCAAAAATATCGAAGTTTCTGTCTTTAATCCTTCTGCAGGGCATCGAACTGCAGAAAATTGAGTTTGATACCTTTTGTCGGTAACACTCTTAACCATCATGAGGGCTTTGTACTTTTCACCTATATATTTGCTTTCGTGAATCTAATTCAGAATCCAATGTTGAAATCAGAAAACTCCAGCGTGAATGTAGGTAGAAGAAGAACCGAAGACCTCGAAATGAAAAATATTTCACGTTGCACGTGTGTTGTTGCATGGTCAGAGATTCTAAAACTAAAACCGCTTGAAATAATTAAAATTTCGAAAGTCAAATCGCAGCGGTCAATTTTATCCACCAAGCAAATTTGATTTGTGCACCTGCTAACGAAATTAACGCCATTAAAGTGAAAATGAAAACTTTCAAATTTCATCTATTCCTTTTATAACGAACCAGAAAAAAGCAATAACCCCTTTTTCGCTCATTATGCTTTGGTTATTATTACTACTTAATTCAAAAGTTTCAAACACTCACTATTTTATCGATAGAAGATTATCAACTTCAACGGCATCCCTATGACCTTGTTCCATTTCTGCCTGACGTCTCTTCAACAAAAAAGTTCGAATCGTAAGGTCTCTGCCTCCTCCTTCTTCCCATTTAAACATTCACTTTTGGAAGTGACAACTCAACCTGAAGCTTCCTGCTTCACACTCTTTATTGATTCTTAGACATCTCTAGACACATCTTTAAGCACTGGGAATTTCAACAATGGCAGATCTTGAGTCTGAAGTTCATGCCAGCCAAAGTGACGGTAAGCATTTGGAGTGTGATTCAATATAGAATCTTTTCTTATTTTCAATGAGTTCCATGTTGGATATTGAATTATTTTTAAGGTTTGATTTTCTGATGCAAAATTTAATCGTAAAAGACGAGGCTTTGGAGCAAATAGTGTCCAATTCGCCGAAGCAGTTGTAAGCAATGTTTTTGTTGGGCTGATGAAGCCTTCCGAATAAAGATAGAAAACTAAACAATGCTTATTATTGAGAGAAAAATACAAAAGTATACAAGAATTGTGCATATATCACATGTCCACTCGGACTCTACTATATATATATATATGTGCATTACAGAAATATAAACAAATAATCATTGAGACTAATGAGGCCCAACAGGCCCATTACATTTATTCCTAAGTCCAACACTCCCTCAAGTTAGGTGCTAAAAATATCAACCACTCCTAACTTGTCAAGTAATCTATTTTGCAAATCTCTTCCAACTGCCTTTGTCAATATATCAGCTTGCTGTTCTTCTGATTTTACATGCTATAAAACAATGAGTTTTTGTTGCAACTTTTCCCTAACAAAATGACAATCTACCTCAATATGTTTAGTCCTCTCATGAAATACAGGATTGTTGGCAATATGTATGGCTGATTTGCTGTCACAATAGACCTCCACTTGACTTGAAACTTCCATACTCAATTCTTTCATTAATCCTACTGCCCACACAATCTCTGACACTGCCATCGCTAATGCTCGGTATTCAGCTTCAGCGGATGATCTTGAAATGGTGTTCTGCTTTTCAGTCTTCCACATGATGAGTGAGTCCCCCAGCTTCAACAAATATCCTGTCACTGACTTCCTTGTGGTTGCACATGAAGCCCAATCTGAATCACAGTAACAGTTGAGTGACACGTCTCTGTCCGTGCTTATCAAGACCCCCAGACCAGGCTTCTGTTTCAAATATCTGACCACTCCCTTTGCTGCAGCCATATGTACCTTCATTGGTGTCTGCATGTACTGGGTAAGCACCTGCACAGCAAAACAAATGTCAGGGCGAGTTGATGTCAAGTATATTAACCTTCCTACTAATCTTCTATAACTTCTTGGATCTTTTAGCAGGTATGTGTCCTAATCTTTTCCTTCTTCGAATGCCCTTAGCTTCAGAGTTGGACACATAGGAATGCTCAACGGTCTGCAGCCACTTAGTCCTGTATCTGCAAGTAAATCTAACACATATTTCCTTTGGGACAAAAGTATACCTTTCTTGGATCTAGCAATTTCAATGCCAAGGAAGTATTTCATCAAACCTAAATCCCTTATCTTGAAAGCGCTATGCAGATAGCTTTTAACCTCTTTTATCTTATTTTCACAACTTCCAGTGACTAACAAATCATCAACATATACAAGTATAATCACTATTTCACCTGAAAAACGTTTAAAGAATAATGAGTAGTCATTTTTACATTGGGTGAAACCTCTTGCAATCAGTGACAATGTCAGCTTGCAATTCCATTGTCTAGAGACTTGTTTAAGTCATATGTTCAATTTACAAACCATATGGGTATGTTCAGGCTCAAACCCTTGTGGCACAGTCATATAAACCTCTTCTTCTAAATCTCCCTGTAAGAAAGCATTGTGAACATCCATATGATATAAATTCCAGTCATTAATCACAGCTATTTTAAGAATCAATCTCACTGTTATCATTTTTATAACAGGGGAAAAAGTTTCATGATAATCCACTCTTTCCCTCTGATTATATCCTTTAGCCACCAATCTGGCTTTAAATGTGTCTATGTCACCATCTGATTTATATTTAATTCTGAATACCCATTTACATCCTATGGGTTTCTTCCCTTTTGGTAATAGGACTATTTCCCATGTCTGGTTACTTTCCAAAGCTTCCATCTCAACTTTCTTTGCTTTTATCCATTCATCATTTCTTATTGCTTCTTCATAAGACTTAGGTTCTGTGACTGAATCAATTTTGCATAAATAACACAAATGAGTAGATGAAATATTTCGACAAGACATATAGTTCTTTATGGGATATAAGCAAGCCTTTCGACCAGTGTTCTGCTGATTAGTTCCTACCAAACTAAACACATAGTCCTTAGACCAAATAGGGGGTTTCCTATCCCTATTTGACCTGACTCTGTGCTGGACAACAGAAGTGTCTCTACTTATAAAATTCTCATTCATGTTCTCATTTTCTCCCTGCACCCCTGTTCCTTCTGCAGAGTCTGCGTTACTGGAATCATGTTGTTCAAAGATTTCATCATCAAAAAAGAAAGGTCCACTTGTCTCTATATTTACTCCCCCTTGATCCAAAGTTGAGTTTTCTTTGAAAGGGAATTTATCTTCTAGAAAAGTTACATTTCTACTTATTAAAAGTGTTTTGTTTTTCAGATTGTAGAGCAAATATCCCTTTTGATCATGAGGGTAACCTAGGAAAGCACATGGAACAGCTCTAGGCTGAAACTTATCTCCAGAATTCAAATCAGTTGCATATGCTAATGATCCAAAGATTCTCAAATCATCCAGATCAGGTTCTTTTCCATAAACCTTTTCAAAAGGAGTTTTATATTGCAAAATTTTAGAGGGAATTCTATTCACCAAATGAGTGGCCATTTTTACACATTCTCCCCAGAACCTAATTGGCATACCTGACTGAATCATAAGGCTTCTAGCTATTTGAATCAGTGTCCTATGTTTTCTTTCTATGATTCCATTTTGCTCAGGGGTGTGTGGACAACTAGTCTCATGAATTATGCCATTTTGATTTAAATAATCCCTTAGGGTGTGATGAGTAAATTCTGTCCCATTGTCACTTCTTACCTTCTTTATGCGGACACTAAACTGAGTCAATATGTAGGATACAAAGCTCTTTACACAGTTAGGAACAACAGATTTAGTTTTTAGCAAGAAAATCCATGTTGATCTTGAAAAATCATCTACAATAGTCAAGAAGTATTGATGCCCTTGGTGTGTGGGTGTCCCGTAGGTTCCCCACACATCCATATGCACCAATTCAAAACAGCGTTGACTTTTAATGCAACTGGATGTGAAAGGAAATTTGGTTTGTTTCGATTGAATGCATATGTCACATGTATTATTCATCATTTTACTGATATCATCTACAATGCTCAAATGCCTCAATACAGAAATAGGGGCATGTCCAAGTCTATTGTGTAGCAATTCTATATCAATGGGTTTATGCGACTTCTTGTTCAGTACAGTATTAACAGAAGCAGGCATTTTGGAAAAATCCAGTACATACAATTCTCTACCAATCTACCAATCATTTTCTTCTTCTTCCTTCCATCCCAGAGATCCTGCACCAAACAATGGTCAGGAAAAAATACTACTTTACATTGTTGATCTTTAGTCAGTCTTGGTACTGAAATTAGGTTGAACTTAAGTTCCCATGCATATAAAACATTCTTTAAGATTATTCCATTATTTAATTGCACTGTCCCTACGTGTGTCACCTTTATACATTCTCCATTTGGGATTTTAATGTTATGAATAGGCCCCTTGTTTATTCTATATTCAGAGAAAAGATCTAAATTTTCTACCATATGGGTGGTGGCCCCAGAATCCAAAATCCACTGGTTAGATGATTGTATAGAATTATTAAAAGTTGTCAAACCTGTACCGGTGAGTGTGTGCATTGGCTGCGTTGGATCTCTGTTCAGTAGCTCAAGCAGTCTCGTATACTGTTCCCTTGTGAAGGATGGTGTCACTATCTTGTTATGCGTGATTGAGTCATGCTCCACATATTCTGAAGCAATACCAAGCTAATTGGTAGAAGTATTCTGATTTGGCTTTGCTCTGTTCCCTTTGAAGTCAGGGGGTATCCTACCAGTTGCCAACATGCATCCCTTATATGCCCTTTCTTACGGCAATGGGTGCATTCTGGTGGGGTTCCTCCCAGCTCCCAGCATACATCTTTTGTATGCCCTTTCTTACGGCAGTGGGTACATTCCGGTGGGGTTCCTCTTCCCCTACCCTTACCGCGACCCCTGCCTCTAGAAGCGATCATCGCAATTTCTTCCGTCGGACTATTTTTAGAAGAGTGGGCAATCGACCTCTGGGCTTCATCCTCTGTAATCATGGCAAAAGCCTGATTAACAGAAGGCAAAGGGCTCATCAATAGTATCTGGCTTCTTGCTTGCGCGAAGAAATCATTCAATCCTATTAGGAATTGAAGGAGCTTCTAGCGCTGTACCTTCTCACTGTAAATCTTGGAAGTACCACATTGGTAGGTAGGAATAGGAAATATTGTGGACTCCTCTTCCTACAACTCTTTCAATTTGGTGAAGTAGCTGGAGACGGAAAGGGATTCTTGGCTAAACAAGTTGATTTCGCAGTGGAGAGAGAAAATTCATGATCCGGATATCTTGTTGTAACGTTCTTGGAGGTCTGTCCATACCGCACTGTCCTCATGGTAGAAGATGACGCTATTACCAATTTCTTTAGAAATAGAGTTGAGGAGCTAGGTGAGCACGACGGCGTTACACTACTCCCATTGCTCCTATAATCCCTCTTCTTGATATTCTTTTCTGCAGGTACGATCGACGAACCCAAGCTTGCGTTTTCCCTTTAGTGCAATTCGCATGGCATGACTCCATACCGTATAATTTTCACTCCTGATGAGGATGTGTGAAATAATCGACATACCTTGCGTGTCTGAGGGGTGAAGATACAGAGGGTGGGTGAAATCAACTGCGGATTTCCTGGCGCCCTGTTTATCTCCCATGGTTCTCGTGAAATGTTTGGAATCGGTGAAATGTTACCGACTCAGTTTGGTGCCTGTAGGGTGCGTCGTTGACAGAGAATGAGCGCAGGGTGTGTGTTGTTGAAGGTGAATGAACGCAGATGAGCACCACTTTACCATCAGCAGAGTTTTGTGTTTGTTGAGTCTGGCATTTGGATGGCGCAACCGTGAGTGCCCTAATTCTTGAATTCTTCTTGTTTTTTTTCGGCCAGGTATCTTCAATCTTGTCTTTTACCTTGCGGATACCGGTGTTGGATCTTGATTGGCTCTGATGCCATGTTGGGCTGATGAAGCCTTCCGAATAAAGATAGAAAACTAAACAATGCTTATTATTGAGAGAAAAATACAAAAGTATACAAGAATTGTGTATATATCACATGTCCACTCTGACTCTACTATATATATGCATTACAGAAATACAAACAAATAATCCTGATGGTTCCAGACTAATGAGACCCAACGGGCCCATTACATTTATTCCTAAGTCCAACAGTTTTCGATGGTAAGAGAGCTTTTAATCTGCATAAGGTGTTCGAGTTTTGGAGAAACTGCAAATTATTCCTCTAAAATAGTAAGAACCAAGTCTGGCCAAAGAAAACATTCAAGAATAACAATAAAAAATTCATTTAACATCCAAGAATACCAAGCGCTGGTACTCTGTTATATTTTGAAGGTGACTAAAGATAGTTTTTCCTGGATTTTCCCAGCTATGATTTTCCTGGATTTTGGGGGATTCTTTAACGTCCCCTGATTTGGTCATATGTGGAGTCCCCTGAGTTTTTGGAGAACAAAATTCATCAGACAGTGGCTATGGAGATTTCTTTGAAGAATGGAATCAATGGATCTGATTCTGGAATTTATAATATCCAGAAGACTCCAACTGTTAAATTTTCTAACTTCTGCCAAACTCTTAAAGAACTATCTCCTGAAGCCTCTTTTGAGCTTCCTCCTCCCCCTATAATACAGTATGAGCCATCATCACAAGTGACCCTTCTGGTGAGTTTGACACTTGCTTATTCTTGTTCTATGAGATGAGATTGTGCTGGTCTTGATCAAAATTTACTTTGCTGACAAAATATTTTACTATTTCAGGAGAAAATGAGTTGGTAGGAGATATTGAAGTTTCTCAAGAAGATGAATTAGAGCCTTCAAATGTATGCATTCTAGAGTTTGACCTTTCTTAAACTTGCAGTAAAGTTTAGACTAATTTAGTGTTCTCTACTTTTTTTTCTGGGTAGGATTCTGGAGATATTGGGATGGAAGATGAGTTTCTGAAGCTGAAAACAGACTTTAATAATCAGAAAAAGGATCTGGCCGAAACAATGAGGGTTTGAAGGAGCTGAACAGTGAGAATCAACAGAAGAATAGGGAAGGCCGAGAAGCCTTGAAGTCCTTAAAAGACCTTCAGAACGAGCTCATGAGCAAATCTATGGATGTTGGATCTTTGAGTATGCACGTAGTTTTTCACAGTTCTTATAATTCAGCATTTGAATCTTGGACAAAATATAAGTGAATTTCCTTAAGTGTTTACTATCAGTTTTCATATTTATTTGTCTGACATACTTTTTCCCCGGCTCTGCAGCTTTTGCTGTTGAGGGGCAAGTGAAGGAGAAAAGTAGGTGGTTTTCAGCACGGAGAGACTTAATGAAGAAAGTGAAGGTGCTGATAGATGCTTAATGAAAACTTTAAAGGAAGAAAGATAAATCTACAATGTGTTAATCAATTTTATTGAGCAGATTATGAAAATGGAGCATATCAAGCTTTCAGAGGAAATAGAAACATAAAAGGAGTATCTTGCAGATTTGAGTGAAGTGGAGCGAATCATTATGTCCAAGATTAAGTACTTCAAGATATCTATCATAACTATCTTTGTGAAAATTTGAAGGTTTGAAAGTAGAGGGAAAAAGTCTCAAAATATTATTAATCTTTGAATGAATAAGATTATAAATAAGCCTTTATATAGGCAAAAATATAAGCTAATAGGTTATATCTAGAATCTATCATAATCCTAATATCTCATATTTATTCTTCTAAGATATGATAATCTAATATTTAAATTTGATCATAAATAATATATAATCTTAATTTTAGATAATTAATTAAATAACTAACAAAGCATAATATTAATTAATAATTAATTCTAAGTTAAGTCATCTCAACACTCCCCTCAAGCTGGATCTATAGCTTGAATACTTGTGCTTCTCAACACTCAGTCTCAAGCTAGGAGACAGTTTGGATGTGAGCAGCATCATTATAAAATAATTAAAATTTTTAATCCTTAAACCGGTAGTGGCTACTAAATTGAAGTTGATTGCATCTTGAATTTAGATCTTAAGTCAAAGTTGCGAACTTGACGAAGAACTTTTATATTGGAGGCCAGACAAGAATATTTGCAAGAGAGGAACTTGATAAAGAATTATATGTACTAATCCCATAACCTAACATTTTGTAGGAAGAGACCTAAGTTGTCTTTTTCCATCATATATATTATTCAAGAGCAACATGATCATACAATAATAGTAACCTACTTGGGTTTACACATTAATTTAACCTCACTTTAGGGAGATGAACTAATCCCATAACCTATGAGATTTTGTGAGAACAGACTCAAGTTACCCTCTTCCATTGTAACTCACTTGGGTTTACACACTAATCTAACCTCACTTGAAGTAGATAGACTAATCCCATAACCTATGAGATTTTATAAGAAGAGACCCAAGTTACCCTCTTCCATCATATGTAACTAATCTCCACTTGAAGGTGTGTCTTCTCTTCAGGCTTTGATACCATGTGAAAATTTGAAGGATTGAAAGTAAAGGGAAAAAGCTTCAAAATATTATTAATCCTTAAATGAATGAGATTACAAATAAACCTTTATATAGGCAAAAATATAAGCCAATAGGTTAAACTTAGAATCTATCATAATCCTAATATCTCAAATTTATTCTTCTAAAATATGATAATCTAATATTTAAATTTGATCCTAAATAATATATAATCTTAATTTGAGATATTAGGATTATAGATAATTAATTAAATAACTAACAAAACATAATATTAATTAATAATTAATTCTAAACTAGGTCATCTCAATAATTTTAAATGTTAGTTAGGGTTTTACGTATTTCAACAATACTTATATCTCTCCTTAAAGTAAATGAGCAACAGGAATCACATGAAGACCTCAAATCTAAATACCTTGAAGGGGCTAAGCAGCAAAAAGAACTTTATAATAAGGTTTTGGAGTTGAGAGGTTAGCTGTATGAACTTGATCTTCTACAATAAGAATTATACGAGATATGAAATATTTGCAATGCTTTAGCAACTTTTCTTCCTCACAGGAAACATTAGGGTTTTTTGCCTCTGTAGACCTCTAAACGACAAAGAGATAACAGCAGGACTTACTATGGCCATTGGTTTTGAATCTGCTAAAGATGGTGAGCTTACTGCAATGTCAAATGGGGCTCCTAGAAAGACTTATGAGTTTGATTCTGTTTTTGGACCCCAAGCTGATCAAGGAAATCATAAATCAATACCATAATTTCCATGTGTGATGTGTCAATAACTCAATATTCTGATACTGAAAGCAAAATGCTCATTTGAACTGGTTTTTTTTTATTATTTTCTGTTCTTGTACATGTAGCCGACATTTTTTAAGAGATGGTGCCATTCGCTACCTCTGTTCTAGATGGGTTCAATGTGTGCACATCGGCCTATGGTCAGACCGGGACAGGAAAAACCTTCACAATGGAGGGTACAAAAGAGGCTCCTGGCGTTAATTTCAGGACCTTGGAGAAAATGTTTGGCATAATCCAGGGGAGACAGAAAATATATCACTATGATGTCTCTCTAAGTGTCTTAGAAGTGTACAATGAGCAAATTAGAGATTTGTTGGATTCAGGAAGCCAACCAGGAATATCTACAAAAAGGTAGGCTTAAAACTACAACACCCCTTTGGAATTTTTTTTCCAATCCAAATCAGCAAACATATTTGAACGGAAACTAAATCTCAGGTCATGCTTATGAGTTTTAGCATATATCTATCTTTCCCTATACCCCACCTAGTAAGAGTCTTATACACTAAGCTACCCTTTTTTTACTGATTTGTTAACTGAAATGTGAATAATTGCAGGCTTGAAATAAGGGAATAAACCATGTGCCAGGGTTGGTTGAGGCACATGTGAACAATATGACTGAAGTTTGGGATGTCCTACAAACTGCTAGTGATGCAAGAGTTGTTAGCTCAACCACTGCCAATGAGCACAGCAGCCGTTCCCCCTGGTCCGCTTTATTTATAAAACTTTTCTCTTGGAATCTTATTCCTTTCGAGTAAATTACATTTAAATTCTCTGCTGTTCTACTTTAGCCTTTATTGATTTTCTCTACACTGGATTTGGCTGTTACAAGTCTGCTTGAGGAATAGTACATAGGATACAAGCTTTTTCAATGTGAAAAGCGAGTGTGTCAAAGATTGTTACAATAAAAGCTGTTTGTCCAATGCTGAACCTCTGAACTGCAAGTATATGTTTTAGAACCTTATGATGGTAGCCATAATTTACTCTTGTTTCTAAATACAATGATTGAAGGGATATTTTCTTATCAGGAGAATTTTTTTTTTTCCCTTCATGCAGCATTCAGTGTGTTATGGTCAAGGGGGAAAATCTGGTATATGGTGAATGCACAAGAAGCAAGTTATGGTTGTAGACCTTGCAGGAAGTGAGAGAGTGGCGAAGACAGAAGTGCTCGGTGAACGGTTAAAGGAGACACAAAATATTAACAGGTTTCTATCTGCATTAGGGGATATTATATCAGCCCTAGCAACAAAAAGCTAGCACATCCCTTTCAGGTTATTGATATAAATATTCGCCTTTGTTTCCTGAAACAAATGCTGAAATAAGCAACATTTTTTCTATACAAAAAGATTTATATAAGTTGAGTCTTAAGAGTTTACTAGGATCAAGGTATATCTCTAGTCTCAAAGAACGTTTATAAAAATACTTATAAATCAACAACTCAAAAAGTCTACACATCAGCATTGGGATTTAAATTTTAGGCCCACATCAGATCCTTGCCAACTAGACCCACCTTTGTTGGCAAAATAAACAACGTTTTTCACCTATTGCCAGTATGCGGTATCTGATATTTTTTCTTCATGGTGCAGAAATTCCAAGCTTACACACCTGCTGCAAGACTCTTTAGGTACTTATTTCTCTAGTTTCTATAAAGAAACTTTGTTATTGCTTGCTTCTATTGTATATCCTCTACATGTGATGAACAAACTTGCCTCCTTTAGGAGGAGACTCAAAGACACTCATGTTCTTACAAATCCGCCCTAATGAAAATGATTTGAGTGAGACAATGTGCTCTCTGAACTTTGCCAGTAGAGTGAGAGGAATAGAGTTGGACCCAGATAAGAGGTAATTTGACCCTACTGAACTTCTGAAATATGAGCTCATGGTAAGATTTATGTTACATCTATTAACTTCTGAACACGATTATCGCCCATCCCACCGCTTCGTTCCTATTTTCAATCACTTTTCTCTGCTTTGTTGTTAGGCTGATCAAGAAGATGGAGGAAACAATTCATGGATTATACTCAAAGATAAAAGAAAGAGATACTAGAACCAAAGTTATGCAAGAAAAGGTACCATTTTTGGAGCACAATATTTTATTTATTTACCCGTATAAATATTAACTTCAATTCTGTGCTCATTGTGAAGACCAAGGAACTGGAATCACAACTTCTTATTGAGAGAAAGCTAGCAGCAGCTAGTCATCAACATGTTGATACAGAGAAAGCTGAGAAGCATCAAGAAGAGAAAAATAAAACACCTTTGAGACCAGCACTTGCAAATCAACCAATAGGAAGTAAGAAAAACTTTAAAGAGAACCAGGAAAATTTAACTCGACCGCTTATCGAGAATAACAGTTTAAAACCATCATCACTTCCCTTTTCTACAATTGAGAACTCTGTCATGAACATTGATTGCTATGCTGAGAAAGAAAACATCCCAGAGATGGCTGAAAAACCCTCACTGCCAAAAATAACTAGAAGAGTTTTTATCTGCCCTATGACACCTAGTAATTTTTCAGCCGATACTTCAAGGAGAAACTCTTTGATTCCTCTCCCAAGAGCAGCTTATCAACTAACACATTATCGAGCCTATCAGAAAGAAGTCAATAGTGAGTCAGCAAACAACTTGTTGCCATTACAGAGCCATTGTGAGAGTCCAAAGGAAATTAGAGGTGAGGGTAGGAAGAAAGGAAGCAAGCTAAGAAGAAGCCTACAAAGGAAAAATCAGGAAAAGTCCCAAACACAGCAAAACATAAAGAAGGTTGGTGTTATAGTAGGGATGGAGAAAGTTAGAGTATCCGTGGGAAGTCGAGAGAAAATGGGAAAGGGAAGAACTGGAACTAAGGAAAGGAAGCTGCAGAAGAACAGTCAAAAGGAAAAGGAAAGGAGATGGAATGTTGGAACTTTGGCGAAAACCGTTATCTGAAAAGTACAGGTGGTTATGTCTGCTTAGGTTTTGCTGACCACATTGATAACTATACGTGTATGTGCTGATTCTTTGGATGATTCTATCATCTGTTTGATTGTTTGTATTTACTAAAAAAAGGATTTTAGGATGTGCAGAATTCTCGCTGATTTTCCATAAATAAGGTTTTATCTTTGGTGAATGGATATGTCATACGTTAATTTCTCAAGCTGCTGAACATTAAGCATGATAAAAGAGACTATTCTATTTCCATATTCATTCATGATTAGCATTTTTTTTCCAACTAAATGCATCTAAGAATATTTATATTCCACCTACTCTAACTAATAAACTTTTCTAAAAAAATCAATCACTTCTTTCAAATTATATCACCCAGAGGTCAGCTATTAAGAGATTTAATAAAATTTTATGTTGACTGTTAAGGACCTATGCAACCCTCCTCTTTTCTACGAGCTTGGAACCGGCTATGAAACATAGGTGGGGTCATACTGAAAAAATGAATGAACAATTGCAAGAGTACTAATACGATAGGATGAGTATAAATTTTGTGAAGTTTCGAAGTCATCCAATCCATCACTATTAGCTAAAGAAACAGATTTGAGTCTAACTTAGAGCAAATGATTTCCCTTATAAGAAAAGTAGAAGAAAATGGAAAATGAAAGAAAGTTCTTCCAAATCCTTAATAGCTATTGTGAAAAACAACTCAGTTTTTGAGCGAAGTTCTTGCCACTACCCATCAAGTGTGGAATATTCAATACATAAACAGCCAACACATTATTCACTCCATTATAAGTAGGAAACCAATGCAAATTAAAAATGCACCTAATAAACACAAAGACTTTGTAATATATTATTTTCCAAATCTTTAATATAAGAGTTAATTAATTTTTTTATAAATTAAAAAAGCTAAATAAATCAGTTAATATTGGTTAAATCTAAACCCTTAAGATAAATTCATATTATATACTCTTCAAACTACTTAAATTAATCAATTAACTCTTATATTAGTTATAATTTACTAATTTATTTGGTTTCCTTAATCTATCTGAAAAATTTAACTAATTCTTACAATTAGGATCAGAGGTAGTAATAAATATACAAGTAATGATCAGCTTATATATATATATATATATATATATATGCATGCATTATATTTGTATATCAAGTAGTAAACCTATCTAAAAAATTAGGACCCGAGGTAGTAATTCTTAATCTATCTAAAAAATTCAATTAATTCTTACAATTAGGATAAGATATAGTAATAAATATACAAGTAATGATTAGCTTGTATATGTCTGGGCGTGCATTATATTTGTATATCAAGTAGTAAACCTATCTAAAAAATTAGGACAAGAGGTAATAATGCTTAATATATCTTTAATCTATTTAAAAAAGTTAACTAATTCTTACTATTAGAATTAGAGGTAATAATAAATATACAAGCAATCATTAGCTTGTATACATATGTGCGTGCATTATATTTGTATATCAAGAAGTAAACCAACGATCCCTGTCATTAAGTAACTAGTTCCATGCAAGTTCTGTTCCTGTCATTTCCAATTTTCACTTCTTTTACCTTCTCAATCATAAGCTCATAAATCCATTTACCTGGACAAAGTGAAGCCTCTATTCTAGTTTATACCATTTATATATATATATATATAACAAAATTTAATTTGAAATTATTTATATCTATTAGGTCAAAGAGAATTTAAAAGTACATATATATTTTAACAACTAACAATAATAAAATAATAAATATTCATATGAAAATTTATAAATCATAATTTATCTTATAAGAGCTTATATAAAAATTTACAAGTATACATACGTATTTAATAACTAATAAAAGCAAAATAATAAATGTGATTAGAGAATTTAACCTAATGAATACAAGCAACTTCATATAAGCGTTGTTCATACACACACATATATACAATATATATATATATATATAACCGAGCCTGAGACTGGTGGTTACTAACTGAATTAACTACAAGCAACTTGTAGAAACACCAGGTTTTATTACATTGTCGGGCTCTTCTAACGGACACCTTTGAAGCATCTCCTCTTGCCCATATTTTGTTTACTTTATTTCTTCACAATAATAATACACCAACTAGATATATATATATATATATATATATATGAATAATTCCCCAGACAAAGAAGAGTCTTGAGCCAACTGTAATGGAAACCATATTTGATGATGTAAAGGATTTTTTAATGAGGTTCAGATGGAGGAGGCATCTTTTTAGTTGAGGGGGCCAAGCATGATTAGTTTCTTTCTCTCTCTTATCATTTTGCTAACCCCTCAAATTTGATTTAGGTAATACAAATGGATCTAAGTTCATGATTGAAATCTACTCTCAGGGTCTCTTATAGGTTGATGCATGTGACCGTTTGGGAGAGATCAGGACACTTGTAAAGCTTTCAACATATGTACAAAGGTCAAGTACTAAGTGTGTGTAAGAATATATATATATATATATATATATGGTTTTTGTTTAGAATAATCATGCGCTAACAACAATTCATTATAATTACAAGTTTTGGGAGATTAGAGCTAAATACAATGTATCGATCCTTAAATTATAGCCTTGGCAAAAAAAAAAAGGAGGAGGAGAAAAGAATTTTCTTAAAGCTATAGGAGGGCCTGAGAGGATGTTTGTCTTGAGTTGTACTCCTTGACTATATGCAACTAACCTAAAACTTTCATTATTATTTACAAATTAATTAATTTTGTTACTTTTTGACTTTTCTGTTTATACATGCATTTTTTATTTGCAAAAATTAATTTCACATGAAGGAATCTCGTATCGTTTAGAATTTTATATATATGCTCGAGTCATAATAATATGAATTTCTAAACCAATATCTGACATTAAATTGTTGGTTGTTTCTTGATTTTTAATTTTCTTTATTGCATATATTTTTGGTTATTATATTAAATTATGAAACATGCCTTATTTTTTTAATATTGTCTAGTTTCTTTAAGTTATCTTTCTGAATGTCTTCTAAGATGCATAATGATGCGTTATTCTTTTTTTTTTAATGTATATAATATATCCAAAAGATGTATTTTAAATATTCTATATTTTTAAAAAAATAGCCGAAGACAATTAGACTAATTCTCTTGGATAATTATCCACCGAAGTCCATATATAGGTCTAACTACCCTGCAACATTGCATGGATCAGTTACCAATTTATATAATCCATGTGAATAATTATTAATTGGCAAATAGTCTTAATTAAATTCAAACTATTACTGATCCTGTCATTTAGAAATAAATAAATAAATAAATAAAATCACAGTCCAAAACAGATACATCTCCCGACGATTTGACGACCTATTTATCTGAAACTGAAAAAGACAAAGTTATGAGCTATGCCTCACAGAGGTATCAAAATCCAAAAAAAAATTAATGAATAATTGGCAAGTAGTTTTAATTAATTGAATTTAAACTCTTACTTCTCATAATAATTTTTAAAAAATAATCACAAGCCAAACACATGCATATTCTTCCTATGATTCCATAGCCTATTATGTGAAAGTTTTTTTGATACAAAAATTTTTAGAAAGAAATTGAGTTCACCCACGATCTAAAGTTAGGGCGAAGTTTTCCTTTTTCCTAGATGTCAAGTAGAGGGAGTCGTCTATTATTTTTAAACATAAACTTAGACACTCAGGAGTTAAGATGCCTCCTCAAGCACCACAACTAGAATTATAATAAAATGATACTATATAGAGATCGGACACACTAAATTTATACCCACGACTTGATTTAAAGAGTTTATTGTGTGTGCACTGCTTGCGTAGATTCAACATATGCAAACTATTAAACGATTTATTAGAAACACAAGAAAGTCAATTCAAAATGTTACAAAATCACCCACCCTTTGAGGTTGCCCTCATCGCCGAGAAACATGCACTATAGGTTATATGTGCATAAATCATTCCAATCATAGACTAAGACAAAACAGAAGAGACAAATTATTCTAGGGTATGTTTGGATTAGCTTTTGGAGAATAGATTTTAGGAAGAATAGATTCTGGAGAATAGATTTTGGGAAGAATAGATTATGGAAAAAAGTGATTTTCAAAATTGGAGATGTTTGGATTATTAGTAGCAGAATCGCTTTTCATAAAGAATAAATTTAATTTTAAATTTTTTTATTTAAGTGATTAAAAATTAATACATATATATTATTGTTTGAGCAAGGTAAAAATTTACAATATTCACCTGAATTTTAATTTTTTCCTCACTTAAATAGTAATTTTTAATTTAATTTATGTACGAAATTTAAAACATTATATAATACATTAATATACGTATACAGAAATAAGAAACATATAATACGATTGATTAACATAAAGATTTGATGTTGAACGAATTGGGGAAGATTAAATTTCAATATTTTGATGTTATAGGGGCATCAAATAAATGTACAATATATAACTATGAGTCTTGTCTATAATAAATAAGTTGATCTCGTATGAAATCACGACAACGAGCCATTTCAGATAAGGAAGTTATGGATAAAGGTATCCGTGAAGAGTTAAAGTCCTCATCACCATCATCATCTTGCTGTGGATTATCATCATCTTGGTCCTGTGGTGCAAAATCAGGGTCAGTAATAGAGGTTCTTCTAATGAAATTGTGTATTGCCATTGTTGCACAAACGATCTTCACTTGTGTTTGATAGTCGTATCTGCGCATGAGTTGTAATATGGCAAACTTATTTTTCCATACCCCAAAAGTTCTTTCTATTGTGCATCTTAAACTTGAATAGGCATAATTAAACACTTCATTAGGGTTAATCAATCTAGACGACCGTCGAAAATCAGGGAGATGGTAACGCTCACGCCGGTATGGACCTAGATATCCAATTGGCGTTGGATAACCAGCATCAACCAAATAATATTTACCTGCATGTATTCCAAGTTATTAGTTTGAATATTTATATTCACAAATAAAGAGAAACCAATTGAATATATTACAAACATACCCTGAGGCGGATGAGGGAAGTTCATGGAAGGAGTTGTCAAAGCATGACTGAATATACGGGCATCATGTGCACTGCCTTCCCATCCAGCCAAGACAAAGGTAAAGCACATGTCCCAATCACAAACCGCCATTACATTTTGCGACGTGAACCCCTTTCTACCAATATATTTCGTTTGTTCATTGGTATGGACGATGCAAGGAATGTGTGTGCCGTCGATTGCTCCAATCGCATTCTTGAAAAATGGCCAATATCGAGGGTCATGTTTGATTTTGCTATGCACATTTTGAAACGTTGGATCTTGGGGTTTGATGATTGACATTGCAAGTCCAGAACAAGCTACTAAGACATCATGAAAGTGTCTGTGAATCGTCTCTCCTGAGTGCTGGTACCTTTCTTGCATCATCCTACTGGTCTCCCCATGTCCCACAATATTTAAAAAGATCGCAACCTTTTCATGTATTCCAATGTTCTGACTTTCTTGAAGGCCGTGTTGCTGCAATTCAATGCAAAGGTCAATGAACACCTGTGGTTCCATTCTGAACTGTTCAAAACAACGCTTCGGATGGCCATATAATACTTCATCAACCCATTTGCGACCTGTGTGATCACTGGTGCGTATTGGTTGTTTAGACAAGTACTGTGTCGCATAACTACCAGCCAAAATGCCTGCTTGTTTCATCCTCTTTACTCGCCGCTTACGAGCTTGTGTCAATTTTTCACTATCGTCCCCCATACTTGTTTAACCTGTGCAGAGGAAAATTAATTTTAGATTTCTTTAATGTCAATGAAAAAAGTGATCGTGACTAAATGACTATCGTAAATTGAAAAATGAAAAGAAAATAATATAAAAATAGCGAAATCAATGTCTTAGATGTCCATACATACAATAACGGGTACATAAATTAATGTCCATACATACAACACGCATGCATAAATAGTTATAACATTAATGTCTCAAGCTCCATAACATAAGTGTCGTAACATTAGTAACAGTTGCTTCTTCTCCACCATTAGTGAAGCATACATTTCCCTCATTGCAGGATCTAGCATGAGTTTTCCGCATCGTACAAACCAATCATCATCAGCGACAACTTCATCAAGTTGCCTTAGGTGTGTCATGACTTTCGTAATAGATGGTATGTTAGCAGATGCTTCATCTGCCATTTTGTGAGCATGTTCGACCTCTGCCTTAGTTAAATCAACAATTTCACTTAGTGCATCTGCTATCCTAGTTGATGCAGGTCCTTTCTTCTTCTTTTTCATCCCTGCACTCCTCTTCCTAACCCCTAATGAGTCGCTTCTAGATATTGGCTCCTTCCCCCTCACGCTACATTCACCACTGGTCCCTTGAGATTTAGTGAACGTTATTCGATTGATATCCCCACTTATGCCAGTTGGAGCCACCAAAACTTCATCGCTATCTCCCGACCCTTCTTCCATATCTATGTTATCATCATTGTCGTATCCTGTTGTCTGTTCTGTTGGAAATGTCATGGATGATGGTGCCCATGCATTTGTCCCTGTGGCTGCCACATTACTGAACAGTTCATCTAACTCCGCCCCGAACGAGAGACCTTTTGTTCTAAATTTCTCATATTGTGGATTTTCCTACACATGTAACAACAATCAGAAATGACAATTATATGTGATATGGGTTGAACATAGAGCGTATCATCAAATATCCTTTTCGTACCATTTTTTTCTTTTCCCACCACTCATCTTCCGCTTGTACTGTATTCAGCTCCATATTCCAGCCTACACCTGTCTCATTAATCAATTTGTTCCACATCTGCCATTCCTTTCGTAGGGAGTCATACTTGTTTTTAAACTGCATTTTCTCATAGACTTTCCCCGTCCTTGCTGTGAACCCATCACAAATGTTGGTCCATGCTTTTTTTGTATACACAGTACCCTTTCTATCACCTTTGCGAACTTGTTCGATACAGAGGTCAATGAATACCTTAGTGGTGCTAGCATCCCATGAAGCTTTACATTTATCCTTTACCATTGTACTACATAAGTCATAAATAATTAATTTCTATTACATAATCTGCAATAATTAATTTATACATCCAATGTATAGCAAGATTACTACAGCATAGTCATGTTGTATAGAAACAAATTGGACATGGCGGGGATATAATTTACCGCTGAACAACAAGATTAAAGCCCCCCAAAAAATACTTGCAAATTGCGTTGTAAAAAGCCAAGGGAAGCATACAAATGGCAACAAATAAAGCATCAACTACAAATGGCATTAGAGTGAATCATCACGGCACACCGACAAAACAGTATCTTCTCCCTATAACCGAAGCCCTCCATGTTTTAGTACAGACAGATTACAGGGGAAAAAGAAAGAGGGAAATACAATACAGTCCCCAATTGGAGTGAAACCTCTAGCACATGCAGTAACCAGATGCAGTAAGCAATGAAATAAAGAAGAAACAACGCATTCAACAAGAAACAGAACAATTTTACAAAACTCAATCACAGATCGATAGCCAACAGTTGGGATAAGCCTCCACATACACTCTAGCTAGCAAGAACAGGCTTAATTCCCCAAAAAGCAAGAATTATAGTGACCCCCGAAGGTTAAAACAAAAGGAATTAGAGAAAGGAATTCAATAGTTGGCGAAATTTCACCGTACCGAGGCAGCAGTGAATCAGAGAAGCACGCCAAAGAGCCTGGATTTCAACGGAAGCAGGGTGTCCTAGAGATCGACTCTCACACGACGGCACAGCACGCTTGGATTTTGGAGCAGAGATGCCGACTATAAAACGCACGACGACGGGGTGCCAAGACCTCACCAAGCTCAGCCGCGCTGGTCGGGATGGTGAAGCGCAAGGAGAAGAGCAAGAGAAGTGAAGTGTAGGGGCGGACGGAAGAGACGCGAACTGTTGAGCTGCAAGTCGGAAATCAGTGACGCGGTTGATTCCTCACGAGCAAGTTGAGCGGCGCTGGTTGGGAGGTGATGCGCAGGGAGAAGAGGAGAAGTAGCGCAGGGTTGGAAAAGTGAAGCTGTGAGGAAAAGAGAAAGCTGTGAAGTAAATGCCAACGGTAATGGCCAACCGTTACAGGACAAAAAAGCTTCTGAAAAGCAATGCTCTGACCGATTTTGGGAAACCACGGTTTATAAGATGAAACCATGGTTTTGAGTTCAGAATCTATTTTTCAAATTTTAATATTGTTTGGCAGCAAAAAGACAAAACCATGGTTTCACCTAAAATCTATTCTTAGAATTGACTCCCAAACAAGCACCTAGTATCAGCAGTAATCGATTATAATAGAATAAGAAAACTCCATTCACCATGAAAAATAGCTAAATTATTTATAATATATCTATTAGTTTTTCTAAAATACTCTATTTAATCATTTTGACTCCCCTTAATGAAAATATTCTCTTTAATATATATAATTAATAGAAATATTTTAAAAAATTATAAATATAGAAAATAAATATATTAAACTTTATATTGCACCAAAATAAATTATTTAACTAATTATTATATTTAGAACACTTGCGTGTGAAGTTAGATGAATGGCATTGAAATGTTTGTGTTGATGGATATATATTCAAATTCAAACATGGCGACGGGGCCACTTGATTTCAAAGAGAAAGGTTTAATTTGGTCAAAAGACATATATGAACTCATCATATATAAATATGCGTGCGTTTTCATGTGAATGTATAGGGGACACATATTGTGTTATGTCTTAAAATGAATTAATGAAAGAAGGGTCAGCCAGGTAAAGTCACGATCCACGCATAACACACCAAGTCCACAACACAATATGGTGCGTGGCACGTGCTTATGTTATAATCAGCTCCCTTAATTATTGACTCTAATTATTATTATTATTATCATCATCATTCTCCTCCAAAATTTGGATCTAAGATAGTTTTTTTCTTGTACAAATTTTTTTAAAAAGGGATTGGGCTCATCCACTATCCAATGGCAAAGTGAAGTCTTCCTTCCTCCTAAGCGATACCAATATCAAACAGAGTTAGCCGTCTATTACCCTCAGACGTAAACCTAATCACCTAAGAGTTAGGATGCCTCCCTAAGCTCCGTGACTATAACTACAATAAATTGGTACTCCCCAATGATAAAACGTATTTTAAATAATCATATATCTCATTCGTTCATCAATTGAATCCACGATATCTAACATAGTAAGATAATAGCAGGGACCATTGCTAAAAATTAGAATTGCTACTGTTGAGTTACTTAAAGCCAGGTAAAGAGCAGCGATTGCAGTTGTGGAAACATGATAGCTAGCTTTTTCCTTCCAAAAATTTCTGGAACAAAGCAAACTAAACCAGTTTTAGGTATTTATATGCAATAGAAAAATGAGTCAACATTATTTAAAATAAAATAAAAGAGATAACAAATGGATTGAAAATTATAGAAATATAAAAGGAAATTAATTAAGTCATATATATATATATATGCTGTGAGCAAGTTGGGCGAGAGATGATCATATGACAAGTTATGCCGTTGTATTAAATCTATAAATTAATTATGCGTATTGGCATATGGCGATGCACATGGTGAATGATCAAGATGCCTGAGTTATATACCCCAGTGGTATATATATTCACGATGCATAAATATGAACATTATATAAATATTATTTTAATACTCATCAGAAAGAAGAATCCCATGCTATCGATCTGAATGAATGTACATATTAATCTTAGCTTGGCTAAATATTAATTAAGCTTAAGAAACATCTAAGTATTAGTTATTAGCTTCCAGAGCTGGATTTTATTAGCTAAAAGCTAGGATGCATGTGTGTGTGTGGGTACGTCCAAGTAATTTTTTCTATATGCATGCAGAGCAGTCATGAATAGCCTAAAGGCCATGTTCAATTAAGTTAACAAGATGCTGAATTCATACTAATTTATTTTGGGGATAAGAGAATACTATGATCTTTCTATCACACTCCTCTTAATAATTAATGCTGATCGTGGAAAAGTATATATGCAAATATATATATATTTTAATATATAATTTAATTAAAGAGTTGATATTGATCCTTACCTATTTTTATATATTTTTTTTAAATTATCTCTATTGATGCTGCCTTGACAATAACTAAATAAGAAATGTTGGGAATGAGTTAATGAAGATGACTATAGTGTTATATAAAAAATATGGTAGATTAACTAACTTAAATTAATTTATTTAATATAATTAAATTAATTAAATATATTTTATATTAAATATAAGAGGGTACTGAATAATGGATTAAGGGTTAATTAACGTGCATCTCACGTGACTAAGGCCCCTCGCCTTCCAACAAGGATTATTTAATTTACTCAAGACAAGTGCACTTTCGGTTAGTTTATATATATACACCAAAAGAAATTGACAACGTTATATATATATATATATATATATATATATATATGACACGTCATCATGATAAGAACTAGGTCTTAATTAAACTCTGAAAAGTATAGGGAGGGAGTGTGAGTGAGGCTTAATTATTTTCTTCATCATATTTCCATTTATATACATACATTAGCTTAATAGTCCGCCCAAACACTTAAGTGTTAAAATTAACTAGAATATTATTTTAAAAAAAATTGAAACAAATTGTCCCTAATTCTAAGAAACAAATCTTCTATCAAAACTTGATCGCTAAATATGCAAGGTTGATGTTAAAAAAGTCACCCTTAATTAAACTCAACCGTGCTTGCATTAACTCACTAATACATATAAATGTGTAAAAAAAAATCTAAAATCTTAATTTCTTTCTATCCTAAATACTCATTCCGATCCTAGTTATAAAAGTTAGATAAGAGAATTCATTTGGTTCTAATTATAAAATCTCAATTTACTTTATCTTTTAAAATTATAATTTTATTTGTAAAGTATCTCTATATGATTACACGTTAAAAAGATTTATATCAATGATAGTTCAAAATATATATGATTAAAAGAAATATTTTAGGAAAATTAATTTATAATCATTATAAATAATTAATTTAATTATTTTTTTAATATACTTAAATTAATTAAATATATGTTATATTAAGAATTGGATATAGTATAAAACTTCTTTATCTCCATACAAATTAAGGATTAAGAAAACAGGTTAAAGTGTTTTGCAATCAATGTTTCACAATTTAGAATTGTTTTTCTGAAATACTCCTCTTAGTTGTTAGATTATTGACTTTCATCATTTAAATTTAAAAAAACGGTGCGTTAAATAAGAATAATTTTTAAAATAAATAATATAATAGACAAAAGTGGATAAAGTCTTATATTAATGATGAAACCAAAGTTTTCATCAATATCCTATTTAGGATGGAAAAAAGTAAAATAAATATTTTGTAGGATAGCATGTAAAATTATATTTTAAAAAAAAATCTACAAAAATGCTATTTAAATCTAAAAATCCTAAATCAGTTTTATTCGTTAAATTTTAATAGATAGTGAGTATACTTGATAAATAATAATACATATTTTCATAAGAAATTATTGTTTAAAATAATAAAATTTAAGCAGTATTTTGATAAGATATTTTTTTAAAAAAAATAAACAAGGAAAAGAAGAAGAATGAATAATTTAGGGTGAGCGACAATGTAGGACCAATGTTGACCACGTGGCGGACAGCATCCGCTACGCCCATTCGGCCCTCACATGGGCCCCAGCCTTTTATGCGCTTAACCGTCTAACTAATGGCCCATCACATGGGGCCATCTCTCTTCCCATTTATTTCTCACCTTACCTCCTCTTTACTTCACAATATTATATATATACCTACATATATATATAAAAAATACTATTGATTTTATTAATACTTAACATTACAATAATATTCATATTTCTCTCTCTTTTTTTCCTAATTATTATTCAAATTCAACCTAACCCTTAATACTTTCACTTACATTATATAAAATGGATTATTATTATTATATGTGTGAGTTTTGGAAGTTTTTCCAAAGCTCATAGTGGTTTAATTAATTGGTGGTTTAGTGTTGACTTTTCACATTAAAATAAAATATAATCATAAGATTATTATAAGGATATTGTCGAAATATATTAAATGATTTTTAGTATGAACGAACAAAGTTGGAATTTTTTTTTTGGGTTAAACAATCATGTCACGATGACTTTGTTAGTCTATTAATTTGATTAAATGATAGAAATATAGAATCAATAATTTAAATTTGATTTTTTTTCTCTGATGTCGTTGAGATCCAAGTTTGAATAATAATGTCCAATTAATAGATATAAATTAATCTCACATTCATTGAATATATGTAGCAGTTATAACCATTGAAATTAATTAAGCCATAGACATACAAAAAAAGAACACACACACCACTCGTAGCAAATAAACCCACAATAGGGAACCTCATAACTTCAAGTAATTATCACGGATGTATACCCAGAGTTCAAAGAGGATACCAATGGTTAAGTTAAAATGACTTACAATTAGCCGGTCTAATCCGTGGATGGTGAAAAGAACAATGTTATGATCATCTAAGAAGAAACTTGTTTTGTCGGTCAGAAAAAAAAAAGGAAGATTTTTTTCTTTTGGCTGAAACAAATAAGATTTTGAAGATTTGTTTGTTTATTCTGACAACTAAATGTGGAGTCATATTCGAACCCTTGAATTATTTCAATTCATTGAATGACACTGATGTGAACCTATGAATGGGCATATAGTCCGATATCCCAAAACACAAAAAGATAATGAAATGAACTCAGACAAAAAGAAAAGAAAAATCGAACAAAAAAAGAAAAGCTAAGGAGAAGAAGAAAAAAGAACTAAAGTGACATACGATATGATGAAGTGTGAAGAACTGAAGAATAATGAAAAGTATATAAATAAATTCTGTCAACCAAAAGTGAAATCCACGTCCACCTTCAGCTGCAACATGATACCCACTCCACTTCTTCTCAGTAACTTGTACATATAAATAAGAATCGGCGATACATCAGGAACGAAACACCCTCCCATGTTTTCTGCTCTTTCATTATGGTTTTCCAAGTGGACTGTATCTAGCTGCCATATCACCAACTAAGTCATCAAAACCTTACAAATATCTATATTTACTTTATGAAACATTAGATTACTATAATTAATTAAACCGAGAGCCACCCACAAGATAATTTTTTTTAATTATAAAAAAATTTAGATGATTTGAATATATGGTTCATCTGAGACAACTAAATAGAGTATGACTTTAGATTCAAATAGCGCTTATAAAGGTATTTATATATAGTTTATTAATAAACTCCTCACATAGAAAATGAGATTTGAACGCACAATTTTATAGGTTATATATTAACTTATTAATAACCGAACTAATATTTATTGACGGCCGATAAGAGAACCTAAGTAGCTTGGTCAACAACTTAAACAGTACACAATCACACACACACTATAGAGAGAGAGAGCTAGGGCTAGGTGGATCACTCTGTCATTTAAGGAGAAACACCATAGATATAAAGCCATATCTATTAAATACTAATACATCCAACTTACCCTCTTCTAGTCTTACTATTGTTTTATTATTATTCATACCATTCCCCAATGCACCCATACTAGCATACATTACTCTCGGATTCCGTCTCTCTTTGTTATTTATTTTAACATGCAAAACCTCTGTTTGGTCAACCTAACACCTTCATCTCTCACTGCCCCCGTATTTGGGTCAACCCGATTTGTTCAGTTTATTTTATTTCATTTCATTTTTTGATTATATATTATTTATTCTCTTTCTCTAATTTCCTTCTTTATATATACGAACCAGACCTCTCCATTAGCTTTCACCACATTAGAAGTGTACGTTAGCCATGGAAGACTATACCTTTTTCCCTCCTGATGCAGATCTCGACCTCAGCTTCACCAGCACCACCTCCGCCGCCACTGATCGGACCTTTGCTTCTTCCAGTGCTCGGACCAGCTTGGCTCGCAGCAGTTTGACTCTCAGCTTCAACGAACGTCTATCCACTGCCTCTGCTGCTACCGCCAGAACTTCCTCTTCCACGCTATTCCTCCGACCGCATCGGGCATCCGATCCTCATTGGTCAGCCATCAAAGCTGCCACCACTCTCTCATCTGACGGCGCCCTCCACCTCCACCACCTCAAGCTCCTCCGCCACCTCGGCACTGGGAATCTCGGGCGAGTATTCCTCTGTCGTCTTCGTGATTATGATCACGCAAACTTTGCTCTCAAGGTTGTTGATAAGGACTTGCTAAGCAGCAAGAAGCGCTCTCATGTGCAAATGGAGGGTGAGATCCTGTCCATGCTGGACCATCCTTTTCTTCCTACTCTCTACGCGCGATTGGAGGTATCGCATTACTCATGTCTGTTGATCGATTACTGCCCCGGCGGCGACCTCCACTCTCTCCTACGTAAACAGGCCGGAAACCGGCTACCGGTTCAGGCGGTCCGGTTCTTCGCGGCGGAGATACTGGTAGCGTTGGAATATTTGCATGCACTTGGCATCGTGTATAGGGATCTGAAACCAGAGAACGTTCTATTGCGAGAAGACGGCCACGTCATGCTGTCCGACTTCGATTTGTGCTTCAAGGCCGACGTGGTCCCCTCATTCGAGTGTCGTACAGGGCCCACTAAGAGGAAGAACCGGGTGTGGAATTGTTTCAGAGGCGTCAGAGCTAGATCATCGCCGGAGCAACTCGTGGAAACGGAGTTCGTGGCGGAGCCAAGCGCGGCTTTCTCGAGGTCCTGCGTTGGGACGCACGAGTACTTGGCGCCGGAGTTGGTCTCCGGGAACGGGCACGGAAACGGCGTGGACTGGTGGGCGTTTGGGGTGTTCATCTACGAGTTGTTGTACGGGACGACGCCGTTTAAAGGGTGGAGCAACGAGAGCACACTGCGCAATATAGCATCAAGTCGAAACGTGAGCTTCCACGTGGGGGAAGGAGAGGAAGAGGGAATGGCGGAAGCCAGGGATTTGATAGAGAAACTGTTGGTGAAGGACCCAAGGAGAAGGCTAGGATGCTCCAGGGGTGCGACGGATATTAAACAACACACGTTTTTTGGCGGGATCAAGTGGCCGCTGATCCGAACCTACCGGCCACCGGAGGTTCGGGGGCTAATGATCAAGAAGGGGAGGTCACACGTGAGCAGTCACGTGACACATAGGAGAAGACGGTGGTGGTGGAAGGGGCTTGACTATGTTCTTAATAAGAGAAATAACAAGGGATATAGTAAGTATAACTTAATCTCAAACTATAGCAACGGTAATTATTATCGTTACGTTAATAGTAATAATAAGGCTAGGAAATGTGCTTGAGGTCCATTTCCAAATTTTAGAATTTTGCTGTTGGTTGAGTGTGCGTGTGTGTGTGTGTATAGATTGTTCAATTTTGGGTGTGATTTTGCACGGCATGATATAGATGGACTGTTGTATATGAAATATATGAATCCAAATGGTATACTTTTATTATACGTACATACGCATTTTCATGTGTTTTTTGGTAGTTTTGTTTGCTTTTTTGTCTCAGTTTTCTGCACTTGGTATTTATTATACACAGGTAAAGTCGGAAGTTGATTGTGTTAATTAGATTGAATAAGATATGCTGTATAAATGACATTGAGAACAAAGAACGAGAATACCACATGTTTATTTACAAGTCATGAGATCTTAATTACACAATAATATAGTTTGTTTGCTTCTCATGAGGTTAGTTAAAGAAAATGCAAAATGTTTCAATTAGTTGTTGATTCTCTGATCTCCATTACCACCAATATATGTATTCTTAAACTTAAAACTTAATTAGTAAATTAATTTTAGCCATAAATATAAGATATATTTATTAAATTTATCGACTCTTTTTTAAATTACCCCTATTAATATTTTATCAATAATAACTAAGTAAAAGAAGTTAGAAAATTAAAAAAATGATTATAGTACTTTAAAAAAATATATTATAATAATTAATTTTTTTAATATAATCAAATTAGTTAAACATATTATATATTTAAGATTAAAAAAATTCTAGATATCTAAATAAATAACCACAAAATAAGTTGTAAATGTGTATAAAATAATTCAGTTCTTTTCCCTTTTTGGCTAGAGATTCATTGGATCACGTCTTCTTTCCTTCTTTCTTTTTGGTATAAAGAGATGGCTAAAAAAAACACCTTAAATAAATAATATTAAATTAAAGGGGATTAATTCCTTAATATTCTTTAGTCATGAGAGCCTTTAGATGAGAAAAACATGAATATAAATTTATTGTAGTTATCAACACACTTTTATTATTATATCTGTTAATTAATTATGATCTTTAAATATATGACATATTTTCAATTCATGTTCATAAAAAGCTTTTATATTTGTAATACTGCTAAACTATATTTGTCAATCTTTTTACAGGAAGTGAAGGCTCCAGCCCAATACAATAATTTATATTAATGATGAAATTAATCTTAAAGTCTTAGAAACTATTAGTTCTATCAAATGAAATAGATATATAGTATATATCGAAGATTGAAAAAGTTTTCCTTTTCCAGTGTATTTGTAAGCTTGTTCTTTTCATGTAGAATGTACTTTTTTTGTTATAAAATTTTTGGAAAGGGTTGAGTTCATCTACAATCTAATGATAGGGTGAAATCTCCCTTTCTCCTAGGGAATATCAATGTTGGGTATGATAAATTGTCTATTACCCCCAAACATAAATTTAGGCACTCAAAAGTTAGGATATCTCCCCAAGTATCATAATTAGAATAACAATAAAATCGTATTCTTTAAGAAGTGAATACGCTCTAAATAGTTATATATCTTAGCCTTTTATACAATGTACTTTTAACTTCGTTAACATTCCCACAACGTGTTCTGTTCTATACTATCACATTCCCTTCTCCTGTGTATAATCAACTACTCAGGCCCATGGGCTGAAAGGGATCAGTGGGCTGGTTGTGAGCCCAATAACTTCCTGACCGAATATAAAAGCCCAAATTTCAAAACAAAAAGATATAATTAAATATATTCATGACTGAATATTTTAAATAAGATTTTATTTGGCCAAAAAAATAAGATTGTTTTTGAACTCCTTAATCTTAATGTAGAGCTTTAAGTATTGGAGAATATTATAAAATTCAATATTAATAGAATATAAGAGGATCTTGATTGCACTAGCTTAGAAGTGGGGGACGGTCAAAAAAGACACAAGAAATGATAATTTAGTTTTAAAATTAATACTTAAAAAAACGAGTGAGGGCATACAAGTGTTTCACTCCAATAATAGATAGAAGATGAAGTCAAGTTTGATATGACAAAAGCAAACCAACTTTATATGAAAAAAAAATACCAAACACCCAATGAGGTGTTGAAGTTTATTAGTGTATGTTAGGCACAAAGTGGAGGACATCTATTTTGGGATACAAATGGGAATGCCACTATCACTATGTTACTTTCAACCACTTCAATGTTGCCACATAACATTACCCACCCTCTTCATTTTTTCCCAAAATTTTACTTTGTCAATTAGGGTCAGGATGTAACAGTTCATACACGTTGTTTTAAAAGTTTCTTTCTATAAAAATACCATCATGGGTTTATAAAAAAATATGGTATATTTTTAATTAATTCAAAATAAATTAGATTGTTACATTTGTATAAAACTCTTATACTAATGAGAGTTAAATTTAATAAAACGAGTGATATGACGAATCAATATTCAAATTTCTGTTAAGAAATGTGCCTATATTTAATATTATATAGTGCCTTAAAAATGCATATCCCCAATAAGAGAATATATGTGTCTAGAAACAGTAATTTTCTTTTTGGACTTTACATCAGAAAACAAGCATGCTAATTGATTGGGTATAGTTTGAGAGGTTTTGCCCAAAGTGATAGTACCATGGAAGAAGGGAAAATTGCCTTCCAAGAAGAAAATGTAACTTAGAAGGCACAATCAATCGTTGAATAAAAAACTCACATCTATGAATTTAAATTTGACACAAGTTATACTGAAGACTCCTAAAAGTTACACTAAATTACCTTATAAAGTGTTTTTAAAGTTTTAAGAAATAACACTATAAATTATAAATCAGTGTAGTTGCACCATGCATGGAAGCTTTAAATTGACACTGCTTAAAGATTGAATCTTTTTTTAACCTTTTACATGCTATAGTTGAGTGAAAAAATTATGCTCCCGTTATCCCTAAATATACCCACTCAGTTGTCAAAATTATGAAAATTAAAAAAAGTTAGTTATATCTATCCTTAATTAAATATTTTTTATGATGATAAAATTATTTATTAGAAGTTGGGAAAAATCATTAAATAGGGATATATATGTGTGTGTGTGTGTGTACAAAATATTATAAAATAATGAAAAGGCATCATCAAAAGGAACAAAACCTTTAAAAAATTGGGTAGTGAATCTATTTTTAATATTTTATATATTGAATTTTGAATAAAAATACTTATAAATTCGAGCTTTATTGGATTTACATCAACACACTGTTCATCACATCATCTCATGTTTTGAGTGGGATAGTGGATAAGAAACTTCAAAGCTCACCAGCATGTGAATATAGCATTAACCCAATTTTGGTGGGCAAAGAAATGAAAATAGGAGACAGTTAGGTCCAAAAGAATCAATTATTGACAATTAGGTTCTGATAAATTTTTCTTAGATAAGCAAATAATTGTAATTTTCGATTTATTATTAAAATTTTTAATCTGAATTGATATCTATAACTTATTTTAATTTTTCCCAAACCTTATTTTTTTGGGAGTTAAATGTTATTCAAGAAGAAGTTAGGAAATTGAATCTAGGGGCACTGAGAGCAGGGGAAATCATTACCCTCGTGACTTCACAAGAAACAGCCACCATTTTCCATATGGGCAGGCCCAGCCAGCAACAACAATGGCACGGATAGTGATCCTACCCTTTCCACCTCTTGTTCCTCTCAATCTACACCGTTTATTCTTCAAACCCGTCAACTCATCAATCTTTCAAATGCAAATGATAGTAACAGTTGAAGAAGATAACTACTCCTGGTGGTGGATTATGGCCAGAATACGCAGCAAAAAGAGAACAAAGAAGAAATCCAACACAACACAGCAGTTGGTTTCGTCTCATCACTTCGCTGTAAAGTGATCATCCAGCGTTGACCCCTGCATTTCAATACCTTCCAGAACGTGACTCGAACGGTTCAGCTCCACTTTCATGCTCCTAATCAATCCATGGTTATGTCTCTTTCATCCTCTGTCTCTCTCCCATATCCCTGTGATTCGTATCGATTGCTTCTGTGGGTCTGTTTGTTTTTCTGTGGACTTTAAATTGAGGTTTTTTTGGTTCATCCCGCTATTGTTCCTTTCACATTACGGTATTCTCTGCTTTCTTCTTCTTCATCTTCTGCTTTGTCTTAAACGTTGAACTTTCTCATGTTCACACTTCTGCTTCTGTAAAAGATTTCTATATTGCGGTTCTTCCATTTTCATATATGCTTTCCGATCATAAAGTTGCTGAATTGCTTTAACGACTTCACGTTTCCGGGCGAAATGGCGATAGGTTGCTTGATGCTAATAGTTTTTTTTGGCATCGTCCTTGTAAGTTCTATTAATGAAGATGGTTCAAATCTTTTGAAGTTCAAAGCTTCTCTTGTCGACCCACAAAATTCTCTTCACAACTGGAATTCTTCTGATTTTACTCCTTGCAATTGGAAAGGTGTGCATTGTGATGATTCAATGGTAACTTCAATAAATCTTCATCAGCTCAATCTGTCTGGTGCTTTGTCTCCTAGCATCTGTAACCTTCCACAGCTAGTTGAGTTGAATGTGTCAAAAAATTTCATTTCTGGTCCTATTCCTGTGGGTTTTGTTAACTGTCGAAGTTTAGAGATATTAGACCTTTGCACGAATAGGTTCCATGGAGAAATTTTGATTCCTTTCAGCAAAATCACCACGCTAAGAAAGCTTTACCTCTGTGAAAATTATATGCATGGTGAAGTGCCTGAAGAGATTGGGAATTTAACTTCACTTGAAGAGCTAGTCATTTATACCAACAACTTAACTGGAAGAATTCCCGCATCAATCAGCAAGTTGAAGAAGCTTAAAATCATCAGGGCAGGTGTTAATAGCATCTCAGGTCCAATACCGTCGGAAATAAGCCAGTGTGAGAGCTTGCAGATATTAGGATTTTCTCAGAATCTTCTAGAAGGATCCATTCCAAGGGAGCTTCAAAAGCTTCAGAACCTTACTGAGTTAAATCTATGGCAAAACTATTTATCTGGTGAGATTCCTCCTGAGATTGGAAATTTGAGTAGCCTGCAATCGCTTGCTTTGCATCATAATTCATTTGGTGGAGCTCTCCCCAAGGAGCTTGGAAATTTATCAAATTTACAAAGGTTGTACATATACACTAACCGCTTGGATGGCTCAATTCCGGTGGAGCTAGGGAACTGCACAAATGCTGTTGAGATAGATCTGTCTGAAAACCGTTTAAGTGGAAATATTCCAAAAGAGTTAGGTCAGATCTCTGGTCTTAGATTGCTTCATCTATTTGAAAACTTTCTTCTGGGAGAGATACCTCAGGAGCTTGGGAAGTTAAAGCTGTTAAAGAATTTAGACCTGTCTATAAATAACTTAGCAGGTACAATTCCACTAGTGTTTGAAAATCTTACATACATGGAGGATTTGCAGCTATTTGATAATCAACTTGAGGGTAAAATTCCTCCTTATCTTGGATCTAATAGCAACCTTACAGTTCTTGATATATCTACAAATAATCTTGTTGGTACGATACCTCCCCATCTTTGCCGCAATCAGAAATTGCAGTTCCTGAGCCTTGGGTCAAATAAGTTGCTTGGCAATATTCCACATGACCTGAAAATGTGCAAGCCTCTTGTGCAGCTAATGCTGGGAGACAACCAACTGACAGGAAGCTTCCCTGTTGAATTATATGAACTTCATAATCTTTCTGCTCTTGAACTTAATCAGAACCGATTCTCGGGACTAATCGATCATGGGATAGGTCGACTAAAGAATTTAAGGAGGCTCCTCTTATCAGATAATTATTTTCTAGGTTATCTTCCTCCTGAGGTTGGGAATTTAGCACAGCTTGTCTCATTCAACATTTCCTCTAATTTTCTCAGTGGAAATATACCTCATGAGTTGGGAAACTGCATAAAACTCCAGAGGCTTGATCTGAGTAGAAATGAGTTCACTGGTGATCTTCCAGATGATATTGGCAAGTTGGTTAATCTGGAGCTGTTGAAACTTTCAGATAATAGACTATCTGGAACAATACCAAGTGCTTTAGGGGACCTTAAACGTCTCACAGATTTGGAACTGGGGGGTAACTTATTTGTTGGGAGCATTCCTTTTCATTTAGGACAATTAGCTGCTCTTCAGATTGCTCTTAACTTGAGTTACAACAAACTTTCTGGTACAATTCCTGACAGCCTTGGGAGCTTGCAAATGTTGGAAAATCTTTATTTAAATGACAATCAGCTTGTTGGTGAAATTCCTGCTTCAATTGGTGACCTTCCCAGCCTCATAGTGTGCAATGTTTCCAACAATAAACTTGCAGGGCTCATTCCAGACACACCGGCATTTCGGAAGATGAATTTTACAAATTTTGCTGGAAACAATGGGTTGTGTCGAGTAGGTTCATATTATTGTCATCCATCTCATATTCCAAGCTGGACCGGAGATGGTTCATCAAAACAAAAGATAGTGAGCATTGTTTCTGCGGTGGTGGGATTTGTTTCTCTTATTTTCATAGTCTGTATATGTTGGGCCATGAAACGCCGTAGCTCTTCTTTTGTCTCAATCGAAGGGCAATCGAAGCCAAATGTCCTAGATAACTATTACTTTCCCAAAGAAGGTTTCACATACCAGGATCTCTTGGAAGCCACTAGCAATTTTTCAGAAGCGTTAGTTATAGGAAGAGGAGCTTGTGGAACCGTCTACAAGGCTGTTCTGACTGATGGTGATTTGATAGCTGTCAAGAAGTTGAATTCTCGTGGAGAAGTAGCAAATGTGGACAGAAGTTTCCTTGCAGAAATTTCAACTCTGGGAAAGATCAGGCACAGAAATATTGTGAAGCTGTTTGGATTCTGTTGTCATGAGGATTCTAACATTCTCTTGTATGAATACATGGCAAATGGCAGCCTTGGTGAACAACTTCATTCAGATCCAGACGTGTGTATATTGGGTTGGAGTAGTCGCTACAAAATTGCTCTTGGAGCAGCAGAAGGCTTGTGCTATCTTCATTATGATTGTAAACCTCAAATCATCCATCGCGATATAAAGTCAAACAATATATTGCTTGATGAAGCGTATCAGGCTCATGTTGGAGACTTTGGCCTGGCTAAGTTGGTGGACTTTTCCTACTCCAAATCCATGTCTGCTGTGGCAGGTTCATATGGCTACATTGCTCCTGGTAAGAGTAACTGATTGTCAAACAGCCTATGCCAATTCTAAATTCATTTGTGGCAACAATGAATGTTACCAAAAAGTCTTTATTTATGATATGCTTACAAGGTGATGTAATCTGCTGGCTTATGGCTATGGTGTTTGCTTTGCTTCTTATAGTTGCCTGTATATCTTTTCAGAATATGCTTACACCATGAAGGTGACTGAGAAATGTGACATATATAGCTTTGGGGTAGTTTTGCTGGAACTAGTTACTGGGAGGTCACCTGTTCAACCTTTGGAGCAGGGTGGTGATCTAGTTACTTGGGTGAGAAGATCGATTCAAGCATCAGTACCGACATCTGAATTGTTTGACAAAAGATTAAATCTGAGTGCACAAAAAACAATCGACGAGATGTCTCTTGTTCTCAAAATTGCTCTGTTTTGCACCAGTACATCCCCACTTAATAGGCCAACAATGAAAGAGGTCATCGCGATGTTGATTGATGCTAGAGAGTATGTCAACAATTCTCCATTGACTCCTACATCTGAATCCCCACTAAATGAAGATGCTTCTTCCAAAGGTTCGATCAGCTTATTTTCTGTCAATGATAGTGATGGATATATCTTTCAGTTTGAATTAATTCTCCTGTTAATTTTGAAGGCATTAATCTCCCTTCATTTTGGCCTAGGTGGTGAATTATATTTATGTTTACATTTAATAATCTAATTTTGAATTTCAGCTGAGACAACTCGATGCTATTTATCTGCCATGATCAAAACATCTTTTGAGCTTCTTTCGCGAACTTTTTATGATTAATCATTTATAATTCAGAAAACTAAATTGGCCTGTGGTGACTTGTGCAGTTGATCTAGAGTTGTAACATTTGAGCTTGCACTTGTCTTAGCTCAATTCCATGGAACTTGGAAGTAATTATATATGTAGCCATAAAGAAGCAAAGCTTTTTGCTTTTAACTCAACCAGATGTTCCTCCACTGTAAGTTCTTTACAAGATATGTCTTCTGGGAACATTTTCTTTCCCAATATCAATAAAAAACTCGAATCTGAATTACTTCCTGATGTACAATGAGAACAGATATTGTTGTTCTCAACTTGTCATGATTTGTAAGTTTTCTATGTCTTAATTCAATACAGTAAAATGTAATTGTAAGTTCTCTGTACAATGCGTGCAGGTTTTCTGCAGCATTAGGCACACTTTTCAGTTAAATTCTATTTTGTTTCTCAGTAGTTGTATGGAGATTATTACCTATAATACAAAAAATCCCAAAACCATGACAGCTAGTAAACTATTTTGTGGAAGAGCCCAAATAATAGGTAATAATGACTTTGTGAATTTGTGAGGCAATTAAATTTTCTTGGTTTTTGTACAAAAAAATAAATAAATTTTCTTGGTTGACCCATTTATTCTAATGAGTTCTTACGATTTTGCTATTGGGCTTAAACAAGGGCCATATTATTCTTAACTTCTAAATGGATAGTGCATATATTACTATACAAAGGGATGGCCTATAAGCTTTTATTTAAACTATTATTAACGATATCAATTTAAATTTTTTGTATTCACTTGGCAGAAAAAAAATTCATTTATACCCACAAACACAGTTTAAAGATGAGTAAAATGGTTGTAAAAATAGAAAGATACTAAGAAATATAATAACGTTCCGCATAGTGCATAGGCCCTCTTAGTCCAAAAAAAAAAAGTTTTTTAGTCCTAAATAATATAAAACTCAGTGGAAATTTTAATATTAAATATAAAATCTCAATCTTTTTATCCTCTTTATTTAATATTATTTTTTTAAAAAATATCTTTATTGATTTTATGGTTTTTCTCACTCCCTGCCACATTTCTGCTGTGCCCCCTCTTTTGTCCGGGGTTATTGTAGGGAAAATGAAACATTTTTTTTATACAATAATAATAATAAATAAATAATTAACTTGAATGATTTTTTTAATCTCCATCAAAAGTTAATTAGTGTTATATTTATGTGAATGGGAAGTATAAAAATGTGATATAACTCCGTAAATATATTTAATTATAATGATGCTACTATTATGAGAGCATGAGATCACGAGTAATGAGTATTCTGGAGAGTGGAGCCTGGAGCAACCGAAAGCTTTAGACTTTTCTTGTTAGTTTGTGGCCTAAATATAATCTGTCTCCATAGTCTTTGATTGTATCGCCAAACTTATCTTTATTTATTAGGGGAAGCGAACTTAATAAGGCGTTTACTCTTTTCATGATCCTTGGATATTTTCTTATTCACTGAAATCTGTCTTCTAACTTCGATACGTCAAAGGTTAGAGAATCGAGCGCAAACGATGGCGGGCGAGGTAGTTCTGTTGGATACATGGGCGAGCATGTTTGGGATGAGGGTTAGGATCGCACTGGCAGAGAAGGGCGTGAAGTATGAGTACAAGGAAGAGAATTTAAGTGACAAGAGCCCCCTGCTTCTGCAAATGAATCCGATTCACAAGAAAATCCCAGTTCTAATCCACAACCGCAAAGAGAATCATAAATATTTAAGCTATAAATTCAATTTAAAGAGGAGTGTTAAGATATTATAATTTAGAATTAATTATTAATTAATAATAATTAATTAATATTATATTTTATTAGTTATTTAATTAATTATTTAAAATTAAATTTAGATATTATTTAGGATCAAATTTAAATATTAAATTATTATATCTTAGAAGAATAAATCTGAGATGTGAAGATTATGATATATTCTAGGTTTAATCTATTGGCTTATATTTTTGCCTATATAAATGCCTATTTGTATTATCATTTATTCAAGGATTAATAATATTTTGAGACTTTTTCCCTCTACTTTCAATCCTTCAAATCTCCACATGGTATCAAAGCCTGAAGAAGAAGAAGAAAAATGTCAAACTTGAAGAGAAGGCACACCTTCAAGTGAAGATTAGTTACATATGATGGAAGATGATAACTTGGGTTTCTTCCCACAAAATCTCATAGGTTATGGGATTAATTTATCTACCTCAAGTGATGTTATATTAATGTGTAAACCCAAGTGAGTTACAATGGAAGAGGGTAACTTGGGTCTCTTCCCACAAAATCTCATAGGTTATAAAATTAGTTTATCTACCTCAAGTGAGGTTAGATTAATGTGTAAATCCAAGTGGGTTACAATAGAAGAGGATAACTTGGATTTTTTCTCACAAAATTTCATAAGTTATGGGATTAGTTTATTTTCCTCACGTGAGGTTAGTGTATAAACCCAAGTGGGTTGCCATGATTATATGAGTATATTGCTCTTGAATAATACACATAATGGAAGATGATAACTTAGATTTCTTCCCACAAAATCTCATAGGTTATGGGATTATTATATATAATTCTTCATCAAGTTCCTTTGTTGTAAGTATTCTTGTTAAGCCTTCAATATAGAAGTTCTTCATCAAGTTTGCAACTTTGTCTTAAGATACAGATTCAAGATCCAATCAACTTTAGTTCAGTAGTCACTACTAGTTTAAGGATTCAAAATTCTAGTTCTTCTATAATAATACTGCTTACATCCAAGCTACCTCTCAACTTAAGGGGAAGTGTTGAGAAACACAAATATTTAAACTGTAGATCTAACTTGAGGGAGAGTGTTGAAATGTTGTAGTTTAGAATTAATTATTAATTAATATTATATTTTATTAGATATTTAATTAATTATCTAAAATTAAATTTAGATATTATTTACGATCAGATTTAAATATTAAATTATTATATCTTAGAAGAATAAATGTGAAATATTAAAATTATGATATATTCTAAATTTAGCCTATTAATTTATATTTTTACCTATATAAATATCTATTTATATTATCATTTATTTAAAAATTAATAATATTTTTAGACTTTTTTTTACTCCTTTCAATCCTTCAAATCCTCACAAACCCATCTGCGAATCCGCCATTATTGTGCAGTATATCGATGAGCTGTTGAAGGACAAACCTTCACTTTTGCCTGCAGATCCATACGAGCGAGCTCAAGCCAGATTCTGGGTTGATTACATTGACAAAAGGGTAGATTCTTTGAGCTCATTTCTCTGGGCTGTTCTACTACTTACTATGCTTTCTGTTCATCTCAGTACCAAAATCTTTTACATTTGAAGAGGAAATCTATGTTTCATCTTTATGTCTCTTTGGATTTGTGAATAAAAATAATTGGGATTGTTATAACCTTCTCAAAATAATTTCTCGATAGATACAGATATTCTAATGATTTTAACTGTTCTATCTTTGACATGATTTTTCCACTCAACTTTTTTGACGATAGATTCAGAAATTGCAACCCAACCAATTTCTCAATTCTTGTTGGCATTTACCCCACCAGTTGATTGTGAGAGAGATCAATGTTGTTTTGAAGCCCATAGCGATCATCGTACACCTGTGCATATCCTTTCCACACCATATGCAACTGCCAATCAAAAACTATATTAACTGCTACAACTTCATTGATGTCATGTTTTTGAGTCATTGCAACCAGGTTGTTGAGGCAACTTGGTATTGGTCCTATAAACTTGTTATAAGAGAGATCCAGACTCTGAGCTTTGTTAAATAACATAGATGCAAGGGTAATTTTCCAACTAATTTATTCCTCCGTAAGCTAAGAGTTTGCAACTCTTTTAGATTGTCTCTTGTCCATAAAGCTGGTATTGGTCCTGCCAACTCATTCTTTTCCAGATCTAACATTCCCAGTTTAGTTGCATTTTCTAAGGAGGGAAGCCTACCACGGAAGCAATTGTTTTGTAAATCTAACTTTTCAAACTGACTTAAGGATCCCATAGAGTTTGAAATCCTTCCTGAGAGTTGATTATTCGATAAATCAAGAATCCTTAGAGTTGGTTTAGGGTTGGTTTGGTATGGGTAATTTGGAGGGAAGAGGAGAGGAGGAGAGGGATTTTGTTTTCCTCCTCTTGTTTGGCTAATTAAAACATTTAGGAGGGGAGGAAAAATTTTAAATTTTTTTTCCTTCCCTCCCCTCCAAAATTGGGGGAATTTGGAAGGGAGGTATATTTTTATTATTTTATAATATTAATATACCTATATTTTTTTAATATCTTACTATTATCCCTATATTATATTTTATTAAAATATTCTGTAAAATAATATAAGATAAATTTATCTATATAAAAGTATTTTCCCTCACCTCTCCTCTTGAATCAAACAAGGTAATATAAAAATTTCTCCCCTCTCCTTCCTTAATGTTAATTTAAATAAGGTAATAATAAAATTTCTCTCCTTCCCTTCTTTCCCTTTCCTTATATTAAAATCTTTCCTCTCCGTTGAAATGATCAATCATTAAAACTACCAATTTTTCAACAATAGCACCTATTCTTTTGTCACATGAAAGGATAAATTTTGAAATTTGATTTTCTGAAATATCTAAAAATCCAACCTTCAATAGAAATGGCAGAACAGAGCCTTCAATTTGATTTGAACCCAATCATGCAACTGAGCAATAATGTTCCAGTGGTATATCTGGAATTATACCTATGAGATTACTAGAGTCTATTTGAAGAAAATTCGCTCACCCTATAAGTCTTCAAAACTACTCTAGTATAGAATCATTGATTTCGGCATCACAAACTAGTAAAACTTGTAAATTATTTTGAGTGCGAAGCCATTTAGAGAATCCATGACCCAACTTATAGTTGTATAACTCTAACGTTTCTAATTGAAAAGGAGGAATCCGATGGTTGCTAAATTTGAGGGACAAGTTATCAGATAAGTCTAAGAATTTTAACTTGATGAGATTACCAAAATAGACATCACTTAACGTTCCATTCCGCTCATTATGCCTAAAGCTAAGGTGCACTAAAGAATTCATGTATTTCCCAAACTCATCTGGAATAGAACCACCTAAATTATTGTTGTCCAGATCAAGCTTTGCAAGATTGGAGCTTACATTGAACAGCCAAGGGAACAATGACGATGTGAGCTTCTTGTCACCAAGATCAAGCGTCACAAGAGATGCAGAAAAATTCAAAATGGGATAGAGGTTTTGATGGAATATTAATATCCGACAGGCTATAGTTTTGTAGCCAGAGCTCTCTTAGGGTTGAAAGCTTCCCAATAATTGACAATAAGTTGTTAGAGCAATTAAGATTGGAAACATCACTTAAATCAAGTAAAGCTAACGACTGAAGATTGGAAAGCCACTCAATGCCAACCGAGCCCTTGTCATCAATTTTCAAATAATCATTGGTGCCAATCCAAAGTGACTCCAATCTTGAAAGATGTCCAAGGTGGCAAGGAACATTGCCCACTAAATGATTCCCATGTAGACGAAGCACTCGCAAACTTGAAAGGTTCGCAAGATGGAAAGGTATAATACCAACTAATCTATTGACGGAAATATTTAGAACCCGTAAGTATGGAAGCTTGCCAAGTTCAATTGGTATTTTTCCAACAAAAAAAGAAGTATGGAGATCGAGATATCTTAATTTGGTCAGAGATCCAAAAAATTTCGGGATTTCAATCCCATTGGAATCGTTGTATCTGAGATTCAAATGATTTAAGTATTGCAAGTCCATCAATGATGGGCTAATCTCACCTCTTAAACCCTGCCTGAGATCCCAATCACCATGAAGATCGACCAAGTCAACGTGGCCAGTTTGAGGATTACAGAGAACACCGCTCCATTGGCAACAATCTGGAGAGGAGCCCCATGAAGCCAAACGACCATTATCGTTCCACAAATGCTTCCTTCATGTTCAGAAGAGCTCGTCTTTCCTTCTCTACGCAGCTGGCGTGGGCAATGAACAACTCTGTCTCCAGATGCAGCATCGCTATCATTATTGCTTGAAGCACTTTCAGAAAATTTAGATTACTCAAACTCATGATTGCTACTCTTCTTGCCACATCAAACTCAAACTAGTAGATGACATCAACAAGCCTAACACCTCCATATTTATAAACCTGGCCACCGCAAACGGAAGTCCTAGCATGATTAATCAATTAAAATTAAAGTATGAGATTCGATTATTGAAAAAATTGGGGAAAAAAGTGTTAAAGTTGATAATGATGAGTTACCACTATCATTATAAAAGAAAAAAGAACCCACCATTTAGAGTGATCCATGCATGCATGCTCGCATGCATGACTTCAGGAATTAAATAATCCTCCTTTAGCACAATAATTGAACCGGTTTGGGTGTTTATCTTTAAGATGAAAAGTGAGCACTCAAAACTCATCTCATTTAGACTGTTTAAATTTAATTTAGATGATACAAATTTAATGTTTTTTAAATGGATTTTTTAAAATTAAAAATATGTTTTTTGAAAAAATAATAGCTAAGAGATTATTTTTATTTTACATTCTATTCTCATTAAAATAATGTTTTAAACAAATAAAGATAAACAGAAAATTAAATATCGATGGTCCGAACTTTAAGTGCTCATCTTTAGGTTCCCACAATAATTGCATCGCTGTAAGACATATTTATAAGTCAAGGTCTTTGGATATCGGAAAACTTAATATGATTATTTTAAAAGAGATTGAAAAATATTATTCATCAAGATAGAGATCAATTGAAAAAGATAAAGGAGCACTGCCATAAAGATCGAGGATATAAGGCATTCATATGCTTGATGTTGACAAGAACTTGCAACCGATTCTCAAAAATTCCGACTCCAATGAAACATAATCCGAGTTGATTAAGTTATTATTGCCAATTAATCTCGATCGATCGTGACCAAGAATTACAGTACGGTACTGAAATTTAAAAACGTTACAAATTTAAGGACTCCATAGTTATATACCTAGAACCTAGTGCCTGTTTAGTAACTATTGAAACTGTGATTTTAAAAAAATTTAAGAAAATTTTAAAATAAATATTTATATTTATTTAAAAAGATTTTTAGGCTAAATTATAGTTTAAAATTAAGATTTTAAATAAACTACTCAGACTAACTTCTAGATAGTAAAATAACTTATGGATTATATAATTACTATTTGATCTTAACTTTTTCTTACACTATCTATCTTCTCCACCCTCTCCTCTTTCTTCTCTCTTCTCCACCATCTTTCATCTCTCTTTTCCACTATATTTTTTCTCTCATATTTTTAATAAAATCATACATTTTATGATAACTTTTCAATTATCAAAATTCTTTTGATAATAACTATTTAAATACTCATTTATTTATAACTATTTTTTTTCATAATCACTTCTTTAAAAGTTGTATAAATTTATTTTTCATAAGTCATTTTTTAAACTCTTATCTAAATAAGTCCCTAGTTAGGTGTGTAATTGGAAATCTTATCTTGACTAATCAATTATAATTAAAGTGTACGTACAAATATCTATTTTTCTTTCTATTTAATTGATAAAAGTAAATATGGATATTATATTTTTTATAAAGAAATATATATGGATATTATTGTGTGGGCTCTTGTTTGCGTGTGACAGAGTAATATTTTAAAAAAAATCAAATTATTTGAACTACATTTGAATTTCTCTTTTTTGTTTTACTTATTTATTTACTTCATTATTCGAAATATTATATTTTTTTCTAATTCTTTTTATAAGGTTCAAGTAATTACTTTATATAAATTAAAAAAAATATTAAAATTAATTATTTCTCTTAAAATCACTTTTACTAAAAGTTACTCATTATTGAGGAGTTCAGTTAATTAGTTAAAAAAATTTATAGTTAGTTTAAGATATTAAATAAAAAATTTATATTGTATACCAAACAGGAGTAATATATAAATCTAGGTATCATTGTCATTACGTTATGAATAGTGGTAATAAAAATATATGGCATTTATGACGTGTTATACTTGCATTATTTTTGCAAATTATGGAAATGTCATTTTAAACATTAGCCCTCTTGAGTGAGGATCGCCATTCGCAAACTTCAATAACTTTTCATTTACTGAATTCTATCTGAAAAAAAATCTTTTGCCAAAAATATAGTAGAGGCTGATCGTCCGACTGAATTTATTACAATAATGTTAATCAATTATAATATAATAAAAAAAATAAATTCTCACTAAAAAAATATAGATATTTAGTGTCTCTTAGTTCTTAAATATAATCATTTCTAATACACACAAAATATTACTATTCTATAAATTTTATATATATACATAATATCAGGACTATGATTTAACGCTTCTCATCAATTAAATTAAGCATTTTTAATTGTTTCAATTTTTCTATTTATTTTCTCTTAATTAATTCTAGTCTAGATCAGGTTCCACATTTTTAAAAATATTCTAAAATAAATAAAAGCCAATTTATGATAATGATGATTAAGCGAAAAAACTCGAAAGTTAGCACTAACATTATATAAAAAAGAAGATAATACATATAAAAGTAGATCCACCATTAAGTGATCCATGCATGCATCATTTTTGGAATTAAATAATCTTTCCTTGAGTAAAATAATTGCCCGTGTGTAAGACGGGTATAGGGCAAGGTCTTCCATATATTATTATTTTATTAATACTCTTTGCATCAGAAAATTTAATATGATTATTTTAAAAGATATTGAAAACTATCAAGAGATACAAAAGATGAAGAAGTAGTGCCATAATGATCGAGGAAGGCATGCATGCATGATGCTGACAAGAACTTGTAACGAACTCTCTAAAACTCCGACTCCCAATTTAATAAAATAAATGCATTATATATTTTTTATTAAATTTATATTTATTTAAAAATAGATATACAAAATAAGAACAACATTTTATGAGTAAAACAAAAAATCCTATTTCCAGTATGCTCCATAACAGAAATATATATGTTACGAATTCATGAATAATATATAGTCTTAAAATCTCATCTTAAATTTCCACATGTACAGATTCGGCAATCTGCTTTAAACCCTGCAAGTGTCAACTTGTTTTCATCTTTCTTTGTATTGTTTTTTTGGGTACACCTGCAACCTATGCTTTTAATCTTAGCTTGATTGTTGGAATGGTTTTTAATATCAGTGTCTCAAAGTGAAAAGGGAATGAGCTGCTTGCTGTATGTCACAAAAATTTGGTGGGAGAGTTTTGTTTTGCTGCTAGTTTTACTCATGAAATTGTCAGTGTAATAAAATTCTGAAGACAGATAGTGTGATAATGAAATTCATAACACAATAAAAATTCATGCCCATTAATGAAGATCACCATAAAATTATATATAGTCCCAATACATAATATACATAATTCCAAAGCCAAACAAAACATTAACAAAATGGGATCACGACACACAAATCTGGCTGGATACCACGACTCCTTTTTGTTGTGTTCTACTACACTACGACTATTTTGACCAAGGCAATTTATATACACTCTCATATATATATATATATATACACACACACACCCACACATATCACATTAACATTGTATCCACTGACATCTATCTATGGCACTTGCAGCAGATGACCAATCTAATGAACAAGAACTCCTCAGCTTTTGTAGATAAACCCAAGTTCTCACTTGCTAAGAAGCTCCAACTGAATATGAAGGCTACCAACAACATTCATTTTAAATGTTATGACCGATCTAAATAATTTAGAAAGAAAATCTTATTAATGCTTTGGGAAGTTTAGGAGATATTACCTGTTAGTTAGTTGCGGGGCCACCTGCGCCACACAAGCAGCATTGTTTTCACATAACTGGAGCCTGAATGGATAAAAAAAAGCACTTTCTGTATGAGCTAATGGGCATAAGATTTTGAAAAAATAACTTATGAAAAAAAATAACTTTTGGGTAGTTTTTAGAAAAGGGCTTTTGGAAAAGAGTTTATATAAAAAAAGTGATTTTGAATAAATAAATATTTGCATAGTTATTTTCAGAAATACTTTTATTATTAGTAAATTACGAAAAAATGTATGAGTATTAAATGAAGAGAGATGATAGATGAGAGATAAGAGAGGAGAGAGGGTATAGAAAAAAAGGAGAGAGGAGAGAGGGTGTAAAAAAGTATAAGAGATAGGAGAGAGGGTGTAAGAAAAAATAGGGATAATATAGTAATTGATTAGTCTATAAACTCTTTTACTGTTCCATAATCTACTCTGACCAGTTATTTAAAACTTTAATTTTAAACTATAGTTTAATCCAAAAGTATTTTTGAACAAATATATCTGTTTATTTTAAAATTTCTCAAAATCTAAATTTTACCCAAACTTAAGATTAAAACTTAGGTTTTGTAACGTTACAAACACACACAATATGATGAGTTAGCCTTTGATCATGAAGCTTATGCCTGCTCTTGTTTGTTATATGGCAGTGTTTTTGGTGGGCACTTGGGTGTGTCTGCCAGATTTAATGCACAATAGGGGATCAAATTATGTGAATGTTTGTGTAAGATATGAACTCAGTAAAGTGAATAAAACCCCCTTTTACCGTTTGCTTGTTTATTATATACGTATAAAATATAAAAGTCAGATGGGGATCTGAAACGATTTCTCATCCTCTGCAATATTTCTATTCTTTGGTTAATGGTTTATTATATTAAGAGTTGATTTCAGATAGATCACATGTGATTCATGTGGTTTAATAGAATAAAGCGCGTATTTAATTGTCACCCACTTAATAAAATTCATGCTAATGAAAATTACAGTCCCAATATAGAATACATAATTCCAAAGCTAAAACAAGTAGCAAAAGAGGATCATGGCATACGAGTGTGGAAGCCATCCTTCTTATTCTTATAATGTTTAATTTCTACCACACTATATATATATAAATATATATATGTGTCTACTTGCATAAACTATTATATCATACACAATACTGCATCCACTAATACATTACACTAGCGGCAGAATCTGATAAACATGAGCTATACTCCACAGCTGTTGCAGATAAATCCAAGCTGACAAGCTTCAACTGATGATGGCAATTATTAGTAATAAACAATTAAATCTTACGGCTGATATATAATCTTTAAAAAAAACACAAAAGTAAATCTTCTATTGATAGATAATAACGTTAATTAAGAAGATATTACCTGTAATTAGTTGCGGAGCCACCTGCGCCATCTTGCCACACAGATAGAATCTGACAGATTGTTCAAGAAATTGAAGTAGGCATGCCTCCATGATCGAATAACTAACAATGATCCAAACACCATCCAAAATCCAACTGCAAATCCCACTCCCAAGCTTTCATAGAATCCCTGCATGAAACTGTGTTCTTCATCACCAGCTTTGTTGGCTTGTGTTCCATTCCCTAACATATGATCTTTTGGAGAACAAAGCTTGTCCAGTGGCCTCCCACAAAGGTCAGGATTTCCTTCATAACTGGAGGGCTCAAAAGATTGTAATTGTGTTCCTATTGGAATTTTTCCTGACAAGTTATTGTTTGATAAATCCAACGTGCTCAATGCAGAGATTCCAGCAAGACTCGAAGGAATTTCTCCATGAAAATAATTTTTCGATAAATCCAGAGATTCTAATGATTTTAACTGTCCTATCTCTGAATTGATTTTTCCACTCAACTTATTTGACGATAGATTCAGGAATTGCAACCCAACCAATTTCCCAATTCTTGGCATTTCCCCCACCAATTGATTGTGAGAGAGATCAATGTTATTTAGAAGCCCATAGCGATCATGGTACACCCGTTCATTTCCTTTCCACACTATAGCAAAGTTCCAATCATTAAACATAGGTACTAAGTTTTCCTCACTATTTTTGAAATAGATCCAATGGATGGAATCATTTCTAACATGATTTTGAGACATTTCAACCAACTTGTCGAGGCAGCTTGGTATTGGTCCTGTAAACTTGTTAAAAGAGAGATCCAAGACTCTGAGCTTTGCTAAATAACACATATGCAAGGGTAACTTTCCATCTAATTTATTCATCCGCAAGCTCAGAATTTGCAACTCTTTTAGATTGTCTCTTGTCCATGAAGCTGGTATTGGTCCTGACAACTCATTCTTTTCCAAAATTAACATTCTCAGTTTAGTTGAATTTTCTAAGGAGGGAAGCCCCCCACTGAAGTAATTTTTTTGCAAATCTAACTTCTCAAGTTGACTTAAGGACCCCATAGAGTTTGGAATCATTCCTGTGAGTTGATTATTCGATAAATCAATAACCCTTAATGATTTGAAATGATCCCAACAATCAGGAAGTTCCCCTGATAAGTTACTACTTGAGATCTTTAAGATTACCAAATTTTCAACAATTGACCCTACTCCTTTGCTACATGAAAGAACAAATTTTGAAATTTGATTTTCTGAAATGTCTAAAAATCTAACCTTTAATAGGAATTGCGGAACAGAGCCTTTAATTTGATTTGAAGCCAATGATACAATTGAGCAAGTAAGTTCAAGTGGCAGATCTGGAATTGTACCTGTGAGATTGCTAGATTCTATTTGAAGAAAATCCGCTCCACCTAGAAGTCTCCAAAACCACTCTGGTATAGAATCATTGATTTCAGCATTAGAAACATATAAAACTTGTAAATTATTTTGAGTGCGAAGCCATTTAGGGAATCCAGGGCCCAATTTACAATTGTCTAACTCTAAATTTTCCAATTGAAAAGGAGGAACCCAATGGTTGCTGAATTTGAGGGACAACAAGTTATCAGATAAGTCTAAGAATTTTAACTTGGTGAGATTACCAAAATGGACATCACTTGTTGTTCCATTCAGCTCATTATGCCTGAGGCCAAGGTGCGCTAAAGAATTCATGTATTTCCCAAACTCATATGGAATAGGACCACCTAAATTATTGTTGTCCAGATAAAGCTTTGCAAGATTGGAGCTTACATTGAACAGCCAAGGGAATAATGACGATGTGAGCTTGTTGTCACCAAGATCAAGAGTCACAAGAGATGCAGAAAAATTCAAATGGGATAGAGGTGTTGATAGAATATTAATATCCGACAAGCTACAGTTTTGTAGCCATAGCTCTCTTAGGTTTGGAAGCTTCCCAATAATTGACAACAAGTTGTTGGAGTAATTAAGATTGGAAACTTCAGTTAAATGAAGTGAAGTTAACGACTGGAGATTGGAAAACCATTCAATGCCAACCGAGCTCTTGTCATCAATTTTCAGATAATCATTGTTGCCAATCCAAAGTAACTCCAATCTTGAAAGATTTCCAAGTTGGCAGGGAACATTGCCCACTAAATAATTTGCATATAATTTGAGCTCTTGCAAATTTGAAAGGTTTCCAAGATGGAAAGGTATCCTACCAACTAAATCATTGACGGAAAGATTTAGAACCCGCAAGTCTGAAAGCTTGCCAAGTTCTATTGGTATTTTCCCACCAAAAGAAGAACCATGGAGATCGAGGTATCTTAATTTGGTGAGAGAACCAAAACATTTCGGGATTTCACTCCCATTGAAATCATTGTAGCTGAGAACCAAATGATTTAAGTTTTACAAATCCATCAATGATGGGCTAATCTCACCTCTTAAACCCTGCCTGAGATCCCAATCACCATGAAGATCGAGCATGTCAACGTGGCCAGTTTGAGGATGACAGAGAACACCACTCCATTGGCAACAATCTGAAGAAGAGCCCCATGAAGCCAAACGACCATAATCGTCCGCAAATGCTTCCTTCATGTTCAGAAGAGCTCGTCTTTCCTTCTCTACGCAGCTGGCGTTTGCATCTCCAACTCTCCAACATGACCCTAAAATGAAGAACTCTGCAACCAAGTTCAGCGTCGTCATCATTATTATTCCTTGCAACACTTTCACAAGTTTTATATTACTCAGACTCATGTTTGCTACCCTTGCCAGATCAAACTCAAACAAGTAGCTACAGATAACCCAACAAGCCCGAGGGGTTATCTTCATATTTATAAACCTTACCAGGCTGAAAAATCTTAGGATGAGCCTAGTATTACACTCAAAACGAAAGATGAAATTAAACTCACAATATTCACAATTAATTAATTTCTTTTTCAGTGCTACAAGGATAATTACTGATATAAAAAAAATTAAGATGGGAAAAACATTCATTCTAATTATGATATTCGCAAATAGACTTCTTTTGGGTCGGATCAAAATAGACCCTTTCGAATATTTTTGTTGCTTTCGAAAGTTAAAAAAATGCAAAACAAAAATCAATTTTTTCTACCAACATTTTACGATCATTTTGCTGACTTTTCTTTTTGTTATTTTTTACAGGAAAAACATTCATAGTGACTAGATTAATGACCACTCCATATATTAGCATTATGATTTAATTCAATTATATATAAGTTCCAAAATCAACAAAATAGAAAAGATGGATGAATGGAATGGTTAGATCCACGTGCACTTTTCAATTGCTTTCGACCTTATGTTTCCAAACTTCAGTTTAACGTAATAAAGTGATTTTTTTTAATTTTTCAGCGTATTAAAGTAGTATTTAATATATATGTGGGTCTTTTGTAATGAGAATAGTGGATATGATATGAATTAAAAATTAATAAATAATTTCCAAAACATTTTTCCCCCCTTGACAGATATTGTTAGGAACCTACCGAGCACAGAGCCCGGAGAAATTTGAAAGTGCTGGGCCCTATATTATGTGGTAAATATTCGTTAGTTTATGAAGTGTTGTGGCACCATATGCACAATTTCCCTTAGAAGTAAAAAATATCACGTAGGCTTTAATTTGTGTATAATTTCTTCAATTCAAAAAGATTGAAAGAGAGATATTTATAAGAAGTTGGTTCATCTCCTTCATCTGTTTAATTTTCTTCATTATTGTCTGTATTAGACATCGAAAGGTGACTATTCCCCTTTCTCTCTGGCTCAAGTTTGAATGAGTCTAAGCTTTAATACTTCTCGCTCATTGTATCCCAAATTCCCAATCAACACGAAATTACAAAGTAGTATTTAATATAGTGATGATGACATAGATTTATATAACCAATATGAATTAAAATTTAATAAATAAAAATCTAAATGTGCTTTTTCCCCCTAGTGGTGGCCCTATGTATTGATATTCGTTATTTCATCAAGAGCTAAGTTTCATTAAAGGCACAAAAATATTAGTATCCTCCAGTCCACCCATCCTTTTTTTTTTATAGTTGATATATCCCTATTTTATTATTTACTTTTATATAGAATTTTGAGATTTTATTATATTTACTAAGCATTTTTATAGCAGTTGTGATTATTTTATGCAGAAAGTAATTTTTCATATTGGTAATCCTGTATCTGTTACTCTCTTGCTCTTTTAACTTTTGCAATTATTACTCTTTCATCTCTCAATTCGAAATCAACTTTCTCTTCTCCTCTTATGTCTTCTCTAATAACACTGATTAGTTTGAAATTAAGCTAAGCATTAACTCCACCCCAAAAAAAATAAAATTAATCCCCATAGTATATATTCTTATTTGGAAACCATCAACTAAAGTTTTAAAAAGGCTTTTGCCTCAAACTTTAGTTTAATTTTTTTTAAAACAAATAATTATATTTATTTAAAAAGTTTTTTAAATTAAATTATAATTTAAAATTATAGTTTTTGCTAAGCTATTGAGACTAGCTTCTAGAATAATTTTTTAAATCAACCCACAGTTTAAAATTATAATTTTTGCTAAGCGACTGAGACTAACTTCTAGAATAATAACATAACTTATGTACTATTTAATTCCTATTTTACTTTTATTTTTTCTTACACTCTCTTCTCTTCTCTCTCATCTCTCCTCTCTACTCTCTCATCTCTACCCTTTCTCATCTCTTCTCTCTATACTCTTTTACACCCTATCTACTATCTCATTTTTAATAAAATTATACCCTTTATGATAACTTTTTAATTACAAAAATTCTTCTAATAATAACTATACAAATATTCATTTATTTAAAACTATATTTTTATAAACTCTTTTTTAAAAACTCTTTCTTAAAAGTTGTCTAAATTTTTTTTTCCATAAATTATTATCAAAATATACACTATTGATTTTGTTATTCATTTCAGCTCTAAGTATAGACCACATCAATATAGTTACCATCATGTAATTCGATGAGGTTTGTATGCATGAGAGTTAAATGAAAGGATAAAATTAGATAAAAAAATAAAAAATGTTTTATGTCTAATTCAAAAAAAAATAGGAAAAAATGTAAATCTTGCTGACATTATTGAAACTAATTCATCTCGTTATTTCTTTTTTGTGATGCCCCCCTCTTTTTATGGGATCATACCAAACACGACTTTAATATTATATCGTCTCCACCACGTAATATTTTTCCCCCAAATTTAAAACATTGTTTCGATATATGATGTAACAGTGCTGATTATTGTTTTAAGATAAAACGATTTTTTGTGGAATGTATTTAGTCTTTGGAATTATTTATCATAATTCCACTAATACAGACACCCTTTTGCAGAGGAAATGAGCTTTTGTACTTTTATACAGACACTGAAGGGTGCCCAGTTATTAGACGCAAGTTTCTTAGGACGTCACATAATTCAGAAATGTTTGTCGAGATATTTATTAATGTGCACTTTTTTATTGGTCAATAACCAAATCACACTCTACAAAATTTTTATTTTTTAAGATATTCTTTAATTATTTTAATTACTTTATGCGTAGTTGAAACAACTTGCCCAAGCTTTAGAGTTACTTTAAAATTAAATTAATGACAGTGTATAGCGTAATATCATGTCGTTCTTTCTCAAGAGTTAAAAATAGAATGAAATAAAATTTTTAAGTAACTAAATAAAAATATAACTTAAATTATAAAAATAATTTTTAATTTAATTGACTAACAATTGAATATTATAAATTAAAATAAATTTAAATAAAATATTTTTAATTTAATAACTAAGTAATATGGAGTGAATGTAATAAAAATATAAGTGATTAATAATTATAAAAGTAATTATCTAATTCAATAGATAAGACAATTATAATTTCAACAAATATAAGAGTTAAATACAATAAATTAAGAATTATAATTAAAATTTTAATTTAATAACTGAGCTATATTAGATTATCACAAAATATTTTTTAATTTATTAATTATCATCAAAATAATAAAATAAAATTATGGATATTAAAAATTAATACTTAATTATAACTCAATCATTCATAAAAGTATAATTAAATTTAGCAAGAGTTATAATGATCCAATAATTTAAACTATATTAAAAATCACTAAATATTCAATAAAATTTAAATACAAAGTCTTGATCTAAAATAGAGTAGTAAAATTAAATTATAGTTAGGTCAATATTAAATATTAAATAATAATCTAGCTATAATGATTTTTAATAAATATAAATAAATTATTATAAATTTTTTAATTAGCGTGTGTTTGGGAAAGCGTTTGGGAATGGATTTTGGGGCAAAATCTCGGTTTGAAAAAATTTCACACAAACATTAATTTTTGTCCAGAATTGATTTTGGGCCAAAACCTCGATTTGTAAAATTTTTTGCCAAACAGCCATTTTCCTCCAAAATTGATTTTGGGCAAAACCTCGGTTTGAAACCATGGTTTTGAAGAAGCTATTTTTCAATAGATTTTGGAACTGGAAAAGAGCTTATAGATTATCTAATTACTATTTTACCCCTACTTTTTTCTTATACTCTCTCTCCTCTCTCTCTCCTCTCTCCCCTCTCTCCCCTCTCTCTCCTCTCTCTCTCTCCTCTCTCTCCTCTCTCCTCTCTCTTTCCTCTCTCTCCTCTCTCCTCTCTCTCTCCTCTCTCATACTTTAATCAAATCATACCCTTTTTAGTAATTTATTAATATAAAAGTGATTCTACTATTAATCATCCAAACATCTCTATTTGCAAAATCTATTCTTCTCATAATCTATTCTTCCCAAAATCTATTCTCCATAATCTATTCTTCCTAAAATCTATTCTTTCCAGAATCTATTCTCCCAGAATCTATTCCCCAGAATCTATTCTCCCCAGAATCTATTCTCCAAAAGCTAATCCAAACACACCCTTATACAATTATCTTAAAATCTAAGAATTGTTTTATAATTATTAGGTAAAAGATTATAGTAACTTAAATTTCTCTTTATCCCCCAAAGTCATGCTTTTGTATTGAATATGGGGATTTAGAAGCTCTAGCCACGCATAGCAGCCCACGGCAAGCTTTTACGGCCATCCATGGTAGCCGTGGCTGTCCGTGGAGAGCTGCTTCTGTTCCTCTGGTTGCTGTCGCTGTTCTGCTCTTTTCTGCCGTCCCTGTCTCTACGTTCTACGTCGCTGCTGCACGCTGGACAATCGCTGTTCTGGAACGGAGAGGAGAGGAGACGATGATGGAGGTGCCAACGGTGCTGTGCTGTGGTTGATGGAGGCGTGGATATGGTGAGAGGTGATGAAGATGACGATGTTGACGGCCTTGAAGATGATGCGTGGAGCCGGAGGTATGTGATGATGATGATGATGGAAGGGTATGATGACCGCCTGGAAAGAGAATGGAATGAAGGTGGAGATGGATGATGGTGAGATGATGGAGAAGTGATGATGGATGACGGCTCGGGTGAGATGGAAGAATGAATGGCGTCAGTGGAATGGAGTGATGCAGTCGGCTATGGAGTCCTTGAGTGGGTATAAATGGATGGCGTGCCGTGGAGGGAATGGATGGATGGGTGAAAGCGAAGACGGCCTAATGGAGAGGTGTGGTGTCGACGTGCCTGTGCTGATTGATGACTGTCGGCAGAATATATGCTGAGATGAATAGAAAAAAAAAAACTAATGAGCCAAATTCTATAGTTTAGCCTATGGGTCCTGCTAAATTTCTGAAATTATAGTCTTTTAATATAATTTATCAATTTTAATTTTTTAAATATAAATTATAATAATATAATATCTTTTATTCTAAAAATAATTATTTTAAAGAAATTAGAAAAATATACTAATTATATCCTATTAAGCAGAAATTTAATATAAGATATATTAAGTATATAAATAATATAATTAAAAATTGAAATAATATTAAAAATTTATTAAAATAATATAGATAAATATATAAAATATAATGTTATTGATTGCCATGGTTATCCACTCAATTGCGTGGGAAAATGAATTTGGAATTATTAAAACAGAAGACTCCAAACTAAAACAAAAGCCCAAGTCTTCCAGTCCGACAAATTATATAGCTGCTTTCAAAGTAAAAAACTCGTTGTACTACTTAGTAGAAACATCTATTTAATTAAAATAAAAAATAATTAAATTAATTAATATAATATATTTTTAAAATATATAGTAATATTTTTTTATTTCTTTTTTCTTTTTTATTTGATTATTTTTTTAAAAACATCATATCAATAAAAATAATTTAAAAAATAATTAATAAATATAAAAAATAAATACCATATAGTCCTTCTATTTATACAATTGAAGTCAAATGCTCTTAAAATATATCTCAACTAATAAAATAATATTATATTTATGGTATATTATGATATTTGGCATGCAAAAAAAAAAATCTTCTTTATTTGGCAATGTCAAATTCGTTGGAAAAAAATTCAAATTCTAAAGAATTATATAATAAAAAGTTATATAGTAGAATAAAAATATATTTCTCTAATTTTAAATATAAGAATTAATTAATTTTTTTAAATATATTAATAAAATTAAATAAATCAATTAATTATATTTAATATAAGAATTAGTAGATTAATTTAATTAGATTAAAAAATATATAATATAAATTTATATTGAAATGTTATATTTAATTATAATTAATTAATTTATTTATTTATTTAAAATAATTAATTAATTTTTACATTTATGACATTATAAAGGAATTAATTAGCAGGTGATAAGGCTATATATTATTGTGGGGAACACATTTAATTCGGATTTTTTTTCCTTATTCAAAAGTTTATAAGTAAATGCGATTTAAATTAATCCTTATAGTATATACTGATTGATTTTGTTATTAATTTCAGCGCTAAGTATAGACCGCATCAATATTAGGGGTGTATATGGGTAGAGTTAGATAGGATAACCTCTCTACCTGGTACCTTACTCAAAAAAAGTATGGGTTGCATTTTGCAAGCCGATATCCAGCTCTGCCTGGTAAAAATCCTAATAATTTTGGCCTAAGCATGAGCGGGTTAGGCATACTCAAATCGTGATACCATATTTATATTATAAAAAAAAATCTACAATTATGAACTTCTAAAATAATATCATATTCATGTGTCTTCAAAGGTTAAATAATATCAATAATTCACTAAGAATAAGGCAACAAAAATAATAATTAAAATTTTAAAATTTATTATATATAAAAATAAACGTTGAAGTCTAAATAGTTTATAATTATAACTTTACATCAATTTTCCTAATATTGACAAAGATAAAATATCTAAAAAAATAAAATAAACAATTATAATTTGTAATGTAATCATATGATAATTAATTAAGTTAAAAAAGTAATTAGTAAAATTATAAATATTAAAAGATATAATTTACCTACTTAACTACTCATATTTTTAAAATGACCTTCTAGTTACTAGTAGCTATCATATTCTCCCTTCCAAGATAGAGAAAAAATAAAAAAATAAAAGAAATGGTACTTATGGGCAGGGCAGGGTAGCCCTATGCCCAGTGCTCAGCCTAAAAAAATATATAGTCTATATTTTACAGCCTGATACTTAGCCTTTTTTTTATATTTATCGAGTTGGATAAAATATTTTTATTACGAACTCGAGTAAACATATCGAGTCATAGATTTTATGTACAACTCTAATTAATATAGTTACCATCATGTAATTCGATGAGGTTTGTACGTTTGAGAGATAAGAGAAAGGATAAAATTAGATAAAAAATAAAAAATGTTTTATTTCTACTTTAAAAAAACAGCAAAAAATGTAAACCACGCTGACATTATTAAAACTAATTCATCTCATTATTTCGTTTTTGTGTGATGCCCCCCCCCCCCCTTTTTTTACGGGATCATACCAAACACGACTTAAATATTATATCGTCTCCACCAGGTAATATTTTTTTCCAAATTTAAAACATTGTTTCGATATATGATGTAACAGTGCTGATTATTGTTTTAAGATAAAACGATTTTTTGTGGAATGTATTTAGTCTTTGGAATTATTTATCATAATTCCACTAATACAGACACCCTTTTGCAGAGGAAATGAGCTTTTGTACTTTTATACAGACACTGAAGGGTGCCCAGTTATTAGACATAAGACTTTTAGGACGTGTCACATAATTCAGAAATGCTTGCAGACCGAGAGGTTCAACTGATAGAGTAATATGATATATGAATGTGTCTATTTTATTATAATTTTAATTTTTATATTTAAAGAGATATTTTAATTTTTAGGTATTTATATTTATATTTGATGATAATAGATAATTCTTCCTGTTAGATATTAATATCACTTAAAAAGAAGAGAAATTTTATCCTATTTTTAGCTTGTAGGTGAACATAACTATTTTTTATAAATTTATTTATAAAAAAATAAATAATTGTAGAGATATTTATAATGTGCACCTTTCAGTTGGCAATAACCAAATCACACTTTACAAAATTTTGATTTTTTAGAATATTCTTTGATTACTTTGTGAATAGTTCTTTGCCGTGGTCATCCCACTCCAATGTGCGGGGTTATGAATTTGGAATTATTAAAACAGAAGACTCCAAGCTAAAAGCAAAAGTCCAAGTCTTCCAGTCCGACAAATTATATAGCTGCTTTCAAAGTGAAAAACTTCTTCCAATACTTAATATAAAAATCTATTTAATTAATTTAATTAAAAAAATAATTTAATTAATTACTATAACATATATTTTTTAAAAATACTTTAACAATCTTTTTAAATTATCTTTCTCCCTCTCTTATTTAATTATTTTTGTATAAGTATCATTTTAATAAAGGTAATTTTAGAAATAATTAATAAATATAAAAAATAAATATTATATTTAAAATAAATTAAACTCTTCTATTGAAAGACTACTATTTATGATCCTTTTATTTATACAATTCGAGTCAAATGCCCTTAAAATATGTACCATTTAATAAAATATTATATTTATGGTAGACTCCGATATTTGGTACATATACGGGAAAAAATTCTTCTTTATTTGGCAGTAAAACGTCAAATTCGTCGAGAAACAAATTCTAATTCTGAAGAATTATAATAATAAAATGTATAGTAGAATAAAAATATACTCTTCCTTTATATTAATAAAATCAAATAACTCAATTAATTATACTTAATATAAAAATTAGTTAATTAATTTTGATAGATTAAAAAGTATATAATATAAATTTATATTGAGATATTAGATTTGATTAAAATTAACTAATTTATTTAGTTTACTTAATCTCTCTAAAAAATTAATTAACTCTTATATTTAAGATAGAAAAAATATATTGTAAGGTTATGAATTTTTGAAGATAAGGCTATGTTATTATGGGGTGATACATTTAAAATTAAACATATGACCTTCTACTCACAAAGATCTCCCATGCCACATTGCTACAAGGCGATTGGCACACATTTGGATTTCTACTATGCGTCATGTATGTGATTCCTTTCACCAATTTGGTTTCATACTTATCTAAACTAATTGCTTCGGCCCACAGCCAGAGATGCATGCACGGGAAAACTTTTTCAAAAGCAGAAAAAAGTTTCGAGGTAACTTACAATTTTGCTTGTAAATTACAATTTTGCGTGTCTTAAAACAAGGAACTCTCCAAGCCGTGGTGATCACGCTCTACTGCATGGGTCTACGCATTTGGAATTAAAACAAAACACAAAAGCCAAAGTCTTCCAAGAGATTACTAGGCTACTAGCTAATGGATATATACGATGAAATCCACAAGCTTGTATGCGGAAAAATTGCTCTTCTTTTCAAAATAGCCCACATAGCTTAAATAAACGCTCAAAACTAACTAGAATCAACTACCTTTTCAACAAAACCGCATTGATTCAGTCAAATTAATCCAGCTACCTTTCATCCACTGCCTGAAACTATAAGCCAGAAGAACTTGACGATACTGGAAGAGACAATAGGGAACAAGGCTATATTATTATATATCGGAGGAACACATTTGGATTTCTAGTCTATGTGTATGTGATTATGTTATTATACAGAAATATATGGACCAACTGAAAGAAATGGGCCCAAAAGCTTATTAAATGGGCTCAAGTTGATGATATGAAAAAAGGGGGGAATATGAGCAGAAGGGAAGGCAGTGTAGAGGCATCGATGAATTTTGCATGGCTCTTTCTCTGTGGCGATTCTCTTCTCTTCCTCTGTAATTGCTTTTCTGTTGCTATCTCCTTAGGCCATTGAACTTATATTAAATCGTGTATTTAATGGCCACCCACTTAATAAAATTCATGCCAATGAAAATTACAGTCTCAATATAGAATACAATTCCAAAGCTAAAACAAGTAAGAAAAGAGGATGATGACATACAGGTGTTGGATTCCATCCTTGTTATTCTTCTTGTGTTTAATTTCTACCACACTTGGATAAACTAATTATATCCTAAATAATATTGCATCCACTAATAATGACACTTGGCGGCAGAATCTGATAATCAAGAGTTATACTCCACAACTGTTGCAGATGAACCCAAGCTTACAAGCTCCAACTGAAGATGGCAATTATCAGTGATAAATAGTTAAATCTTACAGGTGATATATGATGTAGAAAGGAATACAAAAGTAAATCTTTTAACGACGATAATTAAGAAGATATTACCTGTTAGCTAGTTGCGGAGCCACCTATGGCATCTTGCCATAAGCATCATTGTTGTCACGTAGGTAGAGTCTGACAACTTGCTTACAAACTTGAAGTATGCATGCCTCCATGAACGACTCACTTAACAATGATCCAAATACTATCCAAAATCCAACAGCAAGTCCCACTCCCAAGCTTTCATAGAATCCCTTCATGAAACTGTGTTCTTCATCACCAGCTTTGTTGGCTTGTGTTCCATTCCCTAACATATGATCTTTTGGAGAATAAAGCTTGTCCAGTGGCCTCCCACAAAGGTCAGGATTTCCTTCGTAGCTGGAGGGCTCAAAAGATTGCAATTGTGTTCCTGTTGGAATTTCTCCTGACAAGTTGTTGTTTGATAAATCCAACTTGCTCAATAAAGAGATTCCAGCAAGACTCGAAGGAATTTCTCCAAGAAAATTATTTATCGATAGATCCAGAGATTCAAATGATTTTAACTGTCCTATCTCTGAAATGATTTTTTTCACTCTCTTATTTGACTACAGATTCAGGAATTGCAAACCAACCAATTTCCCAATTCCCGTTGGCATTTCCCCCACCAGTTGATTGTGAGAGAGATCAATGTTGCTTAGAAGCCCATAGCTATCATCATACACCCGTTCATATCCTTTTCATACCATATGCAACTACCAGTCAAAAACTATATTAACTGCTACAACTTCATTTATGTCATGCTTTTGAGTCATTGAAACCAAGTTGTTGTGGCAACTTGGTATTGGTCCTGTAAGCTTGATATAAGAGAGATCCAAGACTCTAAGCTTTGTTAAATAACACAGATGCAAGGGTAACTTTTCAACTAATTTATTCATCCGTAAAGTAAGAGTTTGCAACTCTTTTAGATTGTCTCTTATCCATGAAGCTGGTATTGGCCCTGGCAAGTCATTTCCCCCCAAATCTAACATTCCCAGTTTTGTTGCATTTTCTAAGGAGCTAAGCCAACCACTCAAGCAGTTGTTTCGCAAAACTAACTGCTCAAGTTGACTTAATTAAGGATCCCATAGAGTTAGGAACCCTTCCTGAGAGTTGGTTGTTGGATAAATCAAAGAACCTCCAATGATTTGAAATGATCCCAACAATCAAGAAGCTCCCTTAATAAGTTATTACTTGAGAGATCTAAAGCTATCAAAATTTCAACTATTGCACCTATTCCCTTGCCACATGAAATAACAAATTTTGAAATTTGATTTCTTGAAATGTCCAAAATCCTACTCTTTAACCGGAAGGGTCGAACAGAGCCTTCAATTTGATTTGAACTCAATGATACAATTGGGTAAGTAAGTTCAAGTGGTAGATCTAGAATTGTACCTGTGAGATTGCTAGATTCTATTTGAAGAAAATCCGCTCCACCTAGAAGTCTCCAAAACCACTCTGGTATAGAATAATTGATTTCGGCATCACAAGCTAGTAAAACTTGTAAGTTATTTTGATTGCGAAGCCATTTAGGGAATCTAGGTCCTAACTTATAGTTGTATAACTCTAATGTTTCTAATTGAAAAGGAAGAATCCAATTGTTGCTGAATTTGAGTGACAATGAGTCATAAGATAAGTCTAAGAATTTTAACTTGGTGAGATTTCCAAAATGGACGTCACTTATTGTTGTTCCATTCAGCTCATTATACCTAAGGCCAAGGTCCACTAAAGAATTCATGTATTACCCAAAATTATGTGGAATAGGACCACCTAAACTATTGTTGTCCAGATAAAGCTTTGCAAGATTGAAGCTTACATTGAACAGCCAAGGTAATAATGACTACGTGAGCTTGTTGTCACCAAGATCAAGACTCAATGGAGAGGAAGAAAAATTCAAATGGGATGGAGGTGTTGATAGAATATTAATATCCGATAGCTCTCATAGGTTTGGAAGCTTCCCAATAATTGACAACAAAGAGATACTTTCAGTTTCGTAGCCATAGCTCTCTTAGGTTTGAAATCCGCTCCATGCCAACCTAGCTATTGTCATCAATTTTCAAATAGTCATTGTGGCCAACGGAAAGTATCTCCAAGCTTGAAAGATTGCCAAGTTGACAAGGAACATTGCCCACTACATGATTCCCATCTAGACGGAGCCCTTGCAAACTTGAAAGGTTCGCAAGAGAGAAAGGTATACTGCCAACTAAACTATCGAAGGAAAGATCTAGAATGTCGCAAGTTAGAAAGCTTGCCAAGTTCAATTGGTATTTTTCCACCAAAGGAAGAACCATGGAGATCGAGGTATCTTAATTTGGTGAGAGATCCAAAAACTTTCAGGATTTCATTCCCATTGAAATCGTTGTAGCTGAGATTCAAATTATTTAAGTATTCCAAGTCCATCAATGATGGGCTAATCTCACCTCTTAAAACCTTCTCGAGCTCCAGATCATCACCAGGAAGATCAAGCATTTCAACATGGCCAGTATGAGGATTACAAAGAACACCATTCCATCGGCAACAATCTGAAGAAGAGCCCCATGAAGCCAAACGACCACAATCGTCCACAGATGCTTCCTTCATGTTCAGAAGAGCTCGTCTTTCCTTCTCTACGCGGCTGGCGTGGGCAATGAACAACTCTGTCTCCAGATGCAGCATCGCTATCAGTATTGCTTGAAGCACTTTCAGAAAATTTAGAATATTCAAACTCATGATTGCCACTCTTCTTGCCACATCAAACTCAAACTAGTAGATGACATGAACAAGCCTAACACCTCCGTATTTATAAACCTGGTCACCTCAAACGGAAGTCCTAGCACGATTAATCAATTAAAGCTGAAGTATGAGATTTGATTATTGGAAAAATTGGGAAAAAAGTGTCCAAGTTGATAATGATGATTAAGGGAACAAAATCAAAAGTTACCAGTATCAATATAAAAGAAAAGAAGAACCAACAATTTAGAGTGATCCATGCATGACTTCAGGAATTAAATAATCCTCCTTTAGCACAATAATTGAACCGGTTTGGGTGCTTATCTTTAAGATGAAAGATGAGCACCTGTTTGGACTGTTTAAATTAAATTTGGACCATCCAAATTTAATTTTTTAATAGATTTTTTAAATTTAAAATTTTTTGTTAAAAAAATAATATCTAAGAAATTATTAAAATAATACTTTAAGTGCTCATCTTTAGGTTCCCACAATAATTGCATCGCTGTAAGACATATTTATAAGTCAAGGTCTTTGGATATCGGATAACTTCATATGATTATTTTAATAGAAATTGAAAACTATCATTCGTCAAGATAGAAATCAATTGAAAAAGATAAAGGACCACTTCCATAAAGATCGAGGATATAAGGCATTCATATGCTTGATGTTGACAAGAACTTGCAACCAATTCTGAAAAACTCCGACTCCAATGAAACATAATCCGAGTGGATTAAGCTATTATTGCCAATTAATCTCGATCCATCGTGACGAAGAATTTCAATATGGTACTGAAATTTAAAAACGTTACAAATTTAAGGACTCCTTAGGTATATGTACCATTGAACCTAGTTGGGTGTGCAACTGGAAATCTTAGCATGACTAATCAATTATAATTAAAGTGTACGTACAAATATCAATTTTTCTTTTCTATTTTATTGATAAAAGTAAATATGGATATTATTTTTTTTATAAAGAAATATATATATATATATATGTGTGTGTGTGTGTGTGTGTGTGTGTGTGTGGATATTATTGTGTGGGCGCTTTCTTGCTTGTGTGTGAGAGAGTAATATTTTAAAAATAAAATCAAAGTATTATACATTTTTTATTAAATTTAATATTTATTTAAAAAATGATATACAAAATAAGAACAACATTATTTTTTTTTCAAGAAATAAACTGGTATCCCCTAAATAATAGTTTTAAAGATCTTTCTGAAGCGTAGAAATTACTAACATAAATTTTGACTTTCTTAACAAAATATTTTTCCATATGCATGTAGCCCAATTTAAATTAAGGACATCATATTTAAGGGATATAACTATCTATCAGTTGTGTCAAACTTTATTAATAATAAGAACAACACTTTATCAGTAAAAAATCCCATTATTTTCAGAATACATTTGAAATATATATGGCTACGAATTCCAGGCATCATGATTTTATCAAGTGTTTGCTAGGAATTGAGCAAAAGTTGGTTGTTAGGGGAGTTTACTGTTTAGACTTGTAAGGCATTAACTAAAGCAAATTAATCTGTTTTAAATTAGACAATTGGAAGGATTTCCAATTGAGTTTTTAACTTTTCTTCTAATTAATGTCTTAAAAGTTAAGACAATGAAGACTCTTAACAACTAACATTTCCTTTTCAAGTCAATTCCATAACCACTAATGAAAGATGATAATTTCTTATAATATGATAAACCATAATTTAAATTCTAATTGAAAGATATCCCCATATCTAGTATCTGACAGTTCTTCAATAGAAGAATATTTATGATTAATTAGAAAAAACATCTTAACCTTATAGAATGATGTATTTAGAGCTATGTGTACATTGTCTTTTCCTTTCACACATGCACATTACATGGCCCTCCACATTCTTGCCTTTATATATTATCCATAAATTCCTTTTATCAATGCAATTATATTAATCTATGTATCTTATTATCAATCTCTTGGAAAATTACTGCACCATATCTCAATGCTACTTCATCCCCATATAACCTTTATGTTGATATCTCTGTTTTTTAAAACTGGTATATCTACCAAATATTCCATGTAGGATACGAAGTCAACAACGGCTATCTTTGTATACACTGTACCTCAATCATGCTTATCTAATCAATGAGCTGCTTTCACTTAGCTTTGTCTCATTATTGTTCATCTCAATAATTGACCTTTGTCTGTTCCTCTAAACTAAAATTACAACGAAATATGGGCTGTAAACAAGAAGGCCAAAGCTTAAAAAATGGATATCTGTTCGTTCTCTTATAAAATTTTCAGAGCATTAATGGCTTCTTCAAGTCTCATTCTTTCTCAATTATAGGACTTCGAATTCTACCTTCACGTGTTAGATGATCTCAATCGTTGACTTTCAATTAAAAAAACAGAAGGAAGCTGAATGAATCTGCAAGAAACAGAGCAAGAGATCATGGACAGAGAATAAAATCAGATGAAAAGAGAAAAAGAACGACACGTGTCTTTCAGTTGTTGAGATCTATCGCCTATAATATCTTGCTCGCACTCGTTATGTTCTGCTGAGTTACAGATTCATCAGAGCTCAACAATGGCGGAAGAAGAGGTAGTGTTATTGGATGAGTGGCTGAGCATGTTTGGAACGAGAGCCAGAATAGCTTTGGCAGAGAAGGGAATCAAATACGAGTACAAAGAAGAAGATCTGAGCAAAAAAAGCCCTCTGCTTCTGCAAATGAACCCAATTCACAAGAAGATCCCTGTTCTTATTCACAGGGGCAAACCCATCTGTGAATCACTCATAATAGTGGAATACATCGATCAAGTTTGGAACCACACTGCTCCTTTACTTCCCTCTGATCCTTACCTCAGAGCTCAAGCCAGATTCTGGGCTGATTTTGTCAACAAGAAGGTAATTATATTTCCTAATTTTTCAGCACTTGTAGATCTGATTCTCTGTTATAGTCATGCTGATGAAATGCAGGTGGGAGATGTTGGGGGAAGGATATGGGGAGGGAAGAAAGAAGAAAGAAGAAAGAGAAGAGGCAAAGAAGGAGATGATAGAGAGCTTGAAGCAATTGGAAGAGACCCTTGGAGACAAAACTTTCTTTGGAGGTGAAAGCTTTGGGTTTGTGGACATTGCTCTGATTCCATTCTATGTCTGGTTTTACACTTACGAGGAATTATGCAACTTCGAGGTGCAAAAACATTGTCCAAAGCTCATTGCCTGGGCTCACACATGCCTCCAGAGGCAGAGTTTTTCCAAATCTCTTGCTGCTGAGAAGGAGATCTTCGATTTCGTTGTTGACTACAGAAAGAAAAATCAATTGGACTGAAGAAACATGTACCAATAATAAACAGAACTATCAATTGTTTGACGATTGATAAAAACACAGAATTTGAAGATTGAGTTTCGCTTGGTTGTGTGTGGTGATTACGCTGTAAAATAAGTTGTTTGTGAGAATGTGTTGTTGATGTTATTTTACAATGAATATAATCTTGGTTTTTTTTTTATAAAAGGACAAAATGACATTGAATAATAGTAGTCTTACAAAGAACATACAACATTAGCAAAAGTCCTAGAATAATCTTGGTTGACTCTTCAACTTTTGTTGATGTGTCGTTCCTCAAATGTGCGAAAACTCAAACCATGGAATGTGTGCGGCGGATAATTTGACAAGAGATGAAAGCAATGAGTTTTTTGTCTGGTTAATTACAGAATAAGTACTCAACGAGAGACACATTAAGAAAAATATAAAGGATTGTTTGGTTCTTGAATTTAGTGAGGCAGACAATTGAATGTGTCCTTAGGGTACTTGGATGTGCCTTTGAATCAGGAGAATCAAACGTTTAACGTCTGCCACATGTTTCCTCAAGCTTAGCAGCAGCATATTTGATCTGTCTTCTAAACTTCCTAAGAGTGTTTGGATTAATTTTTTGGAAGTAATTTTAGGTTAATATATAAAAGGGGTTTAGTGTAAAAATTGTTTTTCTAAACAGGTAGCATCCACAAGTTTTGTGGCTGATCACCATGAAAAGTTGTAATGAACTCACCCCTCTAATGGTTATAATGTTGAGTACTGTATCAGAACAATGAATAAGAATGCTCAGTTACAAATATATCTTTGCAATTGAGGAATGTTTTTTTTATTTGTTTACTCGATTTACTAGAGTTTTGCCCCAATTATATTCGGATCTAACCCGCATCGCTTATCTGGTTATAGTGGATGAGTCAAACTCGATACCTCACTTAAATGATACCGAGTCACTTATTACTCAAACCAACCCTATTAGTGCAACTAAAGAATTTAGAAGAATAAAAGAAATACAATTAGATAGAAGAGACTACTTATATAATACTATTCAAGGCCCTACTGGTTACTAAAGATGTGGATAACATGAAAATATACAAATTTTTATTTGCTACACTGTGAAAAACTTGTTCCTTTCATAGTTTTTTTTGGGTACAAGAGAGTTGTTCCTTTCATTTGACTCAACCATTGTTTGTTAACCTAGCTGCTTGGTCACTATGAGTCCACCACCAAGCCCAATTCCAAATCTTTTGACCCATTAATCTCTGGCTCACGGTCCCAGTACATAATATAATGGGTTAAGGTACAATTTTAATAATAAAGTTTTACGGAATCACAAAAGCCAAGCTTTTCAACACCTATTATCATAAACAACAGGAATTAATTTAAATAGTAAATTACTTAGTATCGCTTAAATGAGATCTTGAATTTGATCCTTAACATATGCAGAAAATTTTTGTTGGGAGACTCACCCACCATAGCCAGATACGTGACGTGTGTCAAATCCAAATATAGTCGGGGTAAAATTCTGGTGAACTGGGTGAGCAAAAAAAAAACACCTATTATCATACACCAAGAGATCCCATATTTTCTAGAGTTACAGAGTATTTTTGCCCTAGAAATATTCCACGATGAGTTAATACACCCTAAAAGTTTTATGAGGGGTAATGTCACCTTGGAACCTTTTTTTTACAATGTCACCCTAGAAGTTTAAAAATGTAGCATTTTTATCCTGACTATTACCTAAAGTTAAGTTTAATCGTCAGTTGATCAATATACTGACATGACATATTGACGTGACATCCACGCCATCTTTTAGTTTTTCTTAAGGTGTAACTTTACCTCGAAAGTTTTTACTCGGGAGCGCTAGGTATGAAGAAGTTTTTTTAGATTCAATATTGCCCCAACCGTTACCTACATTCAATTTGACTATTAGTTGGATCAAATATATTGAACTGACTAGTGCATATGCCATTGACTTCATTTTTTCTAAGTCAAATTTATAAAGGAAAAAAAAAAATCATTCCTTAAAGCCCCATCGTTAACAGAGTATCACTCTCGAGAGATCATACTTCATTTTGGAAATAACATACATTATTTTTTGAGAAGTTGCCTGATTTGCTAATTTAATTTAACTATTAATTTGACTAAATGTTAAGTTAGTAAGTATAGATTTCATTCACTTCATTCTTAATCACTGTCGAATGAAACTTATCAGTACTGAAACTGTTACCAACATCTGCAGATTCATGGGCTTGGGAAGAGGATTTGGGCTGCAAAAGTTGAAGAGGAAGAAAGAACTGATTGAGAACGTGAAGAAATTGGAGGAGATTCTTGGAGACAAACCATATTTTGGAGGTGACAAATTTGGGTTTGTGGATGTTGTTCTGATTCCATTCTATAAATGGTTCTATGTTTATGAGAAAATAGCAAACTTCAAGGTGGAAACAGAGTGTCCGAAGATAATTGAATGGGGAAAGAGATGCATGAAGAGAGAGCGTTGCAAAATCACTTGCTGATGAGAAGGAGATCTACGACTTCGTCATGGGCTATAGGAAGATGCTTCAGTTGGACTAAGCAGCAAATAAACATCTAAATGAGAATATGCTAAGGAATTTTAGGTACGATGATGAGTAATAAAGGAACTCGTTTTGCCGATGAGTTTAGCGTGGAGCTTGAAGTTATTAGAAACATCTTATGTCTTCGTGTTGTATAAGATTATGGTATATTTATGTGTCTTGTTATTTGTTACCATTGTGCTTAAAAGTGGAGAGATATGGTGAAAATATTTCAGCGTGAAACTGTGTGTTTTACATGAGTATGAAGGGAAGGCACATAGATCTAATTGCTCATTGATGATTACATACATGTTTATTAAAAGCTGAAGTAAATTTAATATAAAGAAAGAACAAAAGAAAATGAAACCTACTGAATGGCCGACAACTTCATCATCTCAAAAAGGTAAACACACACTGATTCTGCAGGCAATGAACCTGGGACACTCAATTTCTATGTTAAGGTTACCAAAGTAATAGGTCTTAAATCAACTGTAGAATGGGATGATTACTATGTCCACAGATCCTAGATTGGAAACTGTCGTTAATACATGACCTATTTGATTCATTTTGTCTTACTCATTTAATACTTCCGAACACCCCCCCCAACATTAGTACCCTTATTAATGTCATAATTCTTTGCATCCTCTTTTCTCTCACATGTTGATATTGATATATTGATAACTATGAACAGATTTGTATAAGGAGACATCCACACCTCGTTGATGTATTGAACCGCAAAGAGAATGAGAACCAGGATTAATTTTCCTGGGAACCGGGTTCATTTGGAGAATCATAAAGCTCTTGTTCCTCAAGTCCTCTTCTCTGTAATCCTACTACTTTAATCGTATTGAAGCTATTTATTAATATCGCTGTGAACTTACAATATTGCCAGCACTAGCATGTTCTTCTTTTTATTTATTTTATGCACAATGCAACATAGTATAAGGAAAACTATAATATGATGTTCTACACTTTTGAGAGGTGATGTGCTTGCTCGATTAGGTGGTCACAAATTGCACCCCATCCCTGATTGTTTCTTTCCTAAAAAGAAGTACCATGTGAGTTAGGAGTATTGTTCACAAGGAGTAAGTATGTGAGAGGAGCCATATGGAGTTATTGAAGTCATAGGCTTAAGTGGCAAGAGTCTTTTTACTAAGTATAAGATAATTCTATTTAATAGGCATTAAATATTGATATTTTTTTATAATAAGGATTTGAATTTTGATATATCACTTTATATGGAATTAATCTTTCTCTTGGTATCCACCAGTGTTAGTTTAAATAGGAAGAGTTATTATAGTGTTATTAATGATGTGTAAGGATGAGAAGTCAATGTGAAACTCATTTTCATATACCAACAAAGGAACAAGCCTGTTTCTTCAATTGCAAGCTGGCATTCTTAAACTACAAGTATTTTATTTGTCTACAAGTATATATATTATATACATACGAAATGATTGTAGAAGAACCCAATTTCTCCATTCCCCCCATCCAATGTCGTGCTGATGCGGCTAAGTCTTCAAACCACATCCTCAATGGTCCCTCAATCTGCCTCACAATCTCACATTTCACTCTCATCACTTTCCGTATTCAATGCCCCCTTTTTTGTCCCATTTATTAGGAACCCTAATTTTACTTTTTTTTTTTGTCCCTTCACACAGATTAAGACTTTATTGCCGCCAAAATCACCATGCCACAACGATATAATAATCACCACTTCTCTTGTTTACTATTTATTTGATAGATTAAAAAAATTAGTTATAATATACTTTAACTTTTCTTAATATATTATCTTTCATCATGATTACCTTTAAATCAAAATCTTTAAACATGTGATATCTATAGGAAATTTGGAGAAAATATTATAAATTTAGAAGATAAAATATATTAAAATTTTCTTAAGATAAAATATAATACTTAACTAACTATTCTATTAACTATCCCAAGGTCACATAAAACATAGTTTGAAGTATGAAGAGAAAGAATGGAACTGAGAATAATATTTAAGCTTCTTTGATCTCTCTAGTTCTCAATCTTAATGGAAGGACAGTGTACCTTTTGGCTAATGGCGAAGGACACCGCTTTATAGATGCAGCCCCACATGCGACCGACCATTGAAGGCCACTTGCTTCAAAAACTCAGCAACGTTGCGCCACAATTTCACCAACCCTCATCCCTATAAATCACCCAATCGCATACCTCTGCTTCTTGCATTCATCTCTCTTCCTTCCTTTCTTTCTTTCATAGTAGCCTTTGCTTTCTAGTTTCTTCTCTGTAAAGAAATGGGCAAGTTCCAGACTGGGAGAGTGGTGGTGACTGAGGTTGCTCCTCCTAGGTTTATCTCTGTAACACGTCGGAGAATGAAGAAGATACTAGACACCATTGTTGAGGAAGACCAGGATTTTGGTTGTCACTTATGTTTCTGCTCCTCCACTTGCGATGTCTCTTCCGAGAGACCACTTTTGTCAAACACCTTCTAGATATCTTGTTTTCTTCTGTGTCTGAGTGTTTATGCCGTGAGAAGAATAAAGAAGAGGCATGATTTTGTTTTGCTGATTCCTGACTCTTTCGGATTGATTCAAATAAATATATTAGACAGGGGACTGACATCACTTAGGTTTTGACTACTTCTGTGTTGTTTTTCTCATTTGTCTAACATTGTTCTTTCATTGATAGTTTTTTTGTTTATGCATCTGAGAGTACTCTGTATTTGGAGTTTCATGATTCTTTCGCTCTTCTCGTTAAATTTCTTTTTTTACTTAACAGGAGCAGATGATGTGAGTGAATCCAGTTTCATTAGCACTGTTTTAAGAATGAGCAAATTCAACAAATAATTTCACTTTTTTTTGCAGAATCTCTTACTTTCATTATTTACATACTTCAAAAGCTTATTTCCATTAATTACACACACAAAAATTGTGCACAAAACTTCCACCAAAATGAAGCTGGGAGAGTAACAGGGAGAGACATCCGTGACCTCACATTAATCACACGAAGCTAAAACAAAATTTTTAACATAGTTAGCATATGGTTAAATTTCTTAATCATCTAGTTAAGAGTAATATATATATATATATATATATATCATTACTAGCATTAAAACTCCTTTCAAAAATTAATCATTATTTCTAGTAAATAATCTAGACTTACTTAAAAAATCTCACTCCTATATCCTATTTTTATAAGGAAAAAGCAGAAAATTTTTCATATAAATTTATTATTTTAACCTTGATGTTGAATTTATTTTCATGAAATATAATATATACTTAATTGTGCTTGTTAAATATAATTAACTTATGTGATTTAATAAGGTTTTTCTAAATCTTATTAAGCATGCTGTATAATCAGTACCAAAGGAGTATTTAACTAAGTAAGGACATCCACTTCCACATCAAAATGCTTTTATTGTATATCACTATAGATCCTACTACTTTCACAGAACAAGATGAGACTTCCAGAGTAAAACAGAAACACAAACAGAAACCACCCCATAATCGGATTCAACACTAGATCCAACATTTACAAGTATATCAGATTTCAGCGTTGCTGCTGAAGCTGAGGTTGAAGCTTCTTCTTCAGGTCTAAGAGGAAGTCATAAACTTTGTACTGGTCAGGCACAGATTTGGCCACACTCTCCCTCTGCATGCACCTCTTGGCCCAGGCCACCAGCCCGGGAAACTCGTCGGCGATGCTGAAGTTTCCGGCACTTTCAAGCGTGAAGAACCAGCTGTAAAATGGAATCAGAGCCACGTCCACCAAACCAAACGTGTCATCACCAAAGAAACTCTTGTTCCCTAATTCTGCTTCCAATAGCTTGAAGCATTCTCTCAGTTCATTCTTGGCTCTTTCTTGTACCTCCCCTGTAGTTGCCCACACCAATCTCCCAGTCAAATATATCTGCAATCTCAACAATTCAAAACTGTAAATTCATTCAAGTGTTCAATCTGGTTAGGGTTTTAGTGGGGACGAAGATGATTAATTACACGAACCTTCTTGTCGATGTAGTCGGCCCAGAATCTGGCATTGGCCCGCTGGTAGGGATCAGAGGGAAGCAATTTATTCTTGTTTTGATTCCAAACCTCGTCGATGTATTGAAGAATGACGAGAGATTCAGAGATGGGTTTGCTGTTGTGAATCAGAACTGGGATTTGTTTATGAATAGGGTTCATCTTTAGAAGCAGAGGGCTCTTGTTGCTCAAGTCTTCTTCTCTTCCTTCGTAGTCTATTCCCTTCTCTGCCAGAGCGATTCGAACCCTCATCCCAAATGGGCTTGGCCAGAAATCCAGGAGAATCACTTCATCCGCCATTGTTGAACCTCAAGCTCGAGCTTAAAACACAGGAGAATCTCTTAGCTTCTGGGGATGTTAGAAGAAAAGTTAGTTATGGTTACATATATAACTGTAAAGAAGCGGCAGAGGAAGGTGGTTTAGAATTCTAGGGGCTTCTAGCTGCTGCTTTATTCATCCGTTCCAGTGTCATTATTACGTCAATATTTGCAGAAAGCGTATCCAGAACGGACGAGAAGAGAACTTGGCATTTTCGTTTGCCACGATGCTACGTACTGTAATGTTTATTTTATTTTTTTGGGAAAAAATTGTTTTTTTAGATCATATGGATCAGTCAGGATTGAGCGCATGCTGATTTAAAATAACAAAAAAAGGCACGTATATGATAGACTTTTAAATTTTATTAAGTTATAGATTTTTATTTTTTAAAATGTTCACAAATTTTTATTAATATTTTTTAATAGAAACAATATGAATATAAATTAAAAGAAAAAGATACAAGATTATAAACCCTATTTTATAAAAGGGTTAATACAATTAGTCCATTAAATTTATATAAATTTTAATTTTAATTTTTTAAATTTTAAATTATAAGTTTTAGTATTTTAAAAAATAAAATAATTTAAATTAAAAAAATAGAGTATATTAACAATAAAAGAAAGAAATACTATCTTATATACATACATACATACACGAAAACTAAGACAAAAAATTGGTCAAAGCAATAACATCTTCCGTAATGATATTAGAATTGATAGGAGATGATGGCGACTTGTTCTGACAAGGAAGTTTCCTGAAGCCTATAATTTTTACCAAAAGCAGAAGGGTAGTTGAAAGGAACTGAATCTAACTACTTACTTACAAACAGAGCTCAGGTAATGAGAGATATGCATGAAATCATTTATCCCTATGATTTAAATAAAATTTTGAGTGTACGTACAGCTTGTGGCACGTAAGTGACTAATTTTATTAAAATATTTTAAGTAAATTTCTCATAAAAAGTATTACTATGTGTGCTTACCGTACGAACTTGTGGTTGCAAAGGCAAGTTCCATGCAGCAGTAGACCAGAAATCTTAATCTTTGTCGTCTTTTGTTGTGTGTGAACTCACAACACCCAATTATATGCTCTGCTTGTTTCACTATTCTTATGTGTGAAACCAATGATCCTCTCTTTTATTTTTAAATAATTTTTATAATCCTTACATATGTTTATTTACTATTAAAATTAAATCCATCCATAGCCCTTCTTTTTCAATTTTTTAAAAGTCAAAACAGCAACCTACAATTAATAGCTAGAGATTAAGGGTATATTTTAGAGAACGTTTGAATCCTAAACTAACTTCTCAATTGGTACAAGTTATTATTTTTTTTTGTTAATGTTGATTTTTAGTTTACTGTTTTTATAACCTGATGTTTAGGTCTAAACAGACTTCTAAGATAAAGTTACTATTTGTAGCTTTTAGCATCTTATTCTTAACTTTTTTATATTGACTTTTTTGTTTTATTTTGAGTCTTTATCCAAATAAACATTTCTCAAGCTGACATTTGTACAAAATTCAATCTAAACATAAATTATATTATAATATATGACTTTTATTCAATCTGACTTTTGCAAAAATCACTTTTCCACCACTAATCCAAACGCACCCTAATTCTCATGAGGATAGAGATCAATAAAATAGATTTTATCTCTATTAACAAAATATTTTTTATATATATAGCCTAATTCAAAGCCAATATATTATATTTAAGTGATCAAGTCATCTACCAAATGTCTCTCAATTTATTATTATACATACTTTTAAAAGTTTTATATTTCATTCTATAAGATATTTTACAAAATGTTAAAAGTAATTAGTGTGTTTATATCAAAAATGTTCTTAACAAATAAAAATACATATTCTAATGATGTTAATTTTAATATATTTTTTACTTTTATTTATTTTGATAAATAAGATATAATTTCAAAGGAGTATTATTTGTCATTGTGACATTCGTATGTTTTCTTTTTTCTTTTTCTCTATATTTTCTCTAACTCAACATAGTGATGTAATAGCATTATCTCTCTATATTGTTTCTTTCCATTATATTTTCTTTTCTCCCCATCCCAATGGACCATAAAATGCATGGGGAATAAACTATATTAATGAAGAAATATAAGTAATTTTAATATGCTCTTAAGGGCATTTTAAGAAAAATGACATTAATTAACATTAGCAATCCACAAAATACCTTATATAATAAAACATAGTACATTTCGAAACATGCCTTATATTCCAAATAGACAAAAAAGAGCAATTATATATATATATAGTGGGAGGAAGAGAAAATTTAGACAACCAAAATGTTAGTGGGATAAGGTGCATGCTGTTAATTTAAACAACCAAAATGTTTTTTTTATTCTAATTGCATGAGCACCTTATAGCTAATTTTTAAATTTTAATATAACAAAGTTTGTAGATTTGGCTTTCCCAAACGGGGTCTGGTAAAACTTAAAGGCATGAAACAGCCCTCTTTAGTACGTCATTTGGGATTTAAGGTCATGAAACAGCAAACAGATCCTCCTCCCTATAAATACCCGAATCACTCTCTGATTTTTCCACAAACCCAACACAAGAATCTTCTGTGTTCTGAGTTTAATCACTTTCTTTTCTTAAACTTCATTCTCATTTCAGCAATGGCTTCCTTCCAGAACTTGAACTTAGAAACCCAGATCCCAGAAGACGTTCTTATTGCTCAAATCATGCAGCTTCATGCAAGCATATCAAAGCTTGAATCCCTTAAGCCTTCAAAGCAAGTGAACACTCTCTTCACTCACCTTGTCAATCTCTGCATACTTCCTTCTCCCATTAACATTCAAGCTTTGCCCCAAGAAGTGAAGAACATGAGAGAGAGTCTCATTAACCTCTCTGGCCAAGCTGAAGGCCTTTTAGAGCTACAATTCTCATCTTTTCTTGCCCAAATTCCCAAACCTTTGAACAACCTCAATCTCTTCCCATATTATGGGAACTACGTTAAACTAGCAAACCTAGAAAACAAAATCCTCAGAGACAATGGGGTGGTTCATCCCAAGAAGGTAGCTTTTGTGGGGTCTGGTCCAATGCCACTAACTTCCCTCATAATGGCCACACATCACTTGGTTTCCACACACTTTGATAACTTCGACATCGACGAGAAAGCCAACGAGGCAGCTCATAGGATCGTTGGTACGGATTCAGAGCTCGAGAAGAGGATGAAGTTTGAGACAAAAGATATCATGGACGTGAAAGAGAGGTTGGGGGAATATGACTGTATATTCTTAGCAGCTCTTGTGGGAATGAGCAGAGAAGCCAAAGTGAAGATTTTGGGACATTTGGGTAAGTATATGAAGGAAGGAGGGTTTTTGCTTGTGAGAAGTGCAAAAGGGGCAAGAGCTTTCTTGTACCCTATTGTGGAAGAACATGACTTGGCCAATTTTGAGGTTCTTACTATATTTCATCCCACAAATGATGTCATCAACTCTGTTGTTCTTCTTCGCAAGCCTATGGCTTAGTTTTCAAGTTGTCATCTTCATGGGTGGAATAAATTTGTTTTCTTGTTTGTTGTTCTTTGTTGGGTTAAGTTTTCCTTCTATTCTATTTACGTAGGTGGTGTTTAATGTTTCAATAAGTGCTTCCTTCGTTGCTCTTTTTGGGAAGATTTGTAGTAATTAAAGTGTTAGCTCATGATTTCTCACAAAGCAGTTTTAGTTGTGATGATAAAGATGTAAGTTCTAAATCGGTTATATAAAAACTATTCAGAGTTTATTGATGCCTGAATTGATATAGATAATATAGTTGTTGTGTGTGTGTGTGTGTGTGTGTGTGTATTCATCCCTTCCGAGTATCCTAAAATATAAGGACAAAAGCACACATTGTCTTGAGAGTTAATTAATGCTTGAATTTTTACTGATAATATAGTTGATGTGTTGTGAATTTACTTTTGATTTACTAATATAAGTTGGAATATGTATATTCACCCACTTGTTTATACATCCCACTTGATAGATGATTAAACTCCTTAAACATAATATCCTTAATTCATATAAAGTTATGTATATATAAAAAACTTCATTGGACAAGGCAACTTGCATTTAAGTTAACACCTCAAGAGGATTAATCTCTATCTATCAATTGAAGAATATACCACATAGACTCTGCCAACAAAAAATAAATTGCAGGTATTCTTGTGTTGGAAAAAAAAAGTTTCGTTGGAAAATAGAGTTTTACCGGCTTCACATGTAGCCTTCTGGTTGTAACCTCATTGAGTTAAAACAAACTGGCTACGGGATCGAACCTGTACCTATAAGATGATGAGGAAAATAATAGTTTTACGGTATTGAGGATAAAACAAGATACGTGAGCTTTTGGAAGAGAACCATTTTGGTGTTAAAATTACAAGAGAAACAGCCATTGGATTGCTCATAGGAATCAGATGGCATAGTGATCCAGACTTGGGGTCTTCCCTTACCAATTTTTTTTTTTTTTTTACAAAAAAGTGCAGGCAGATTCGATACCAATCCCCTACTAAAATAAAGACACAACTCCATAACTCAAAGAACGTTTATAAAAATCTTATAAAATCACTTACTAAACAAACCATCATGACAATAGCAAACTTCTTCCCTTACCAACTTCATTCTCAAGAAGGATTATTCAAACCCGAGGGGAGCTTCTGTCCGACATGGCAATTCCCAAAACCCTGTTAAATGGGCCTCCCTGCTTAATTACAGTTTTTGGGCCATTTTCAGCCATCTGGTCCAGCATGTTTCATATACTAATAATTGTATAGTTCCCACATTTTGAATACATGATACTACTAAACAAGATTATTTTGATTGGAAAGATCTAATAATCAGGATATAAAAAAGTAAATCTAAATCTAAGAAATATCAAATACCACCACAAAAATACAAGTCACTCGGCAATGGCTAACTTTAAACAGAAAATAAGTAGCCAACAATGCAGATAACTCATGGGGACCAGGGCCACCTTTTGATAGTGAATGATGTATTCTTTCCAGAGTGTACCGTCATATAGTTAATGCATCTACAAGTCTTGCACATTGCAAACCCTCATTTTAGTGGATGGAAAATATGTTCACCAATTCTACAAGAACAAGACAAGGATTCCGCGCTAATACATGGCTAAACGGATATTGTACAAAATGAATAAAACCTCTGAAATGCTCTCGACAAAAAGTGTTGCACAGCCTCCATGAAGAAAGAAAAAGTTATGGCAAGACTTCATATCTGAACTGCTATATTAATATGTTGATGGAGAATCTAGAATAACTGTCAATTTTCGGTGAAGGAAGGCTTGAAGGACAATCTCCTGCTGTAGCCAGCTCTGGCCCCAACAGTCAGAATATAACGATGCCCCACTGAGCATCCCAGTAAGAATATCACCATCATCAAGAAAATGTGTAATACAAACTATGAACACCAAGGCCCGGTAGCAAGATATGTACCCCAACAAAGCTGCAGAAATTTGTTAATAATATGAGATTTGTGAGTGCCTAACTGAAGGGTTGGAAATGGATCTACAGAATATAAGAATAGATCTCCCACGTACCATGGTTCTCGTCACGGTCTTCCAAGTCATGTCTTTTCTTTGCTAAATAATCGGAGATGACCAATCAGATCCTCTTTCAATGACTCGGGGATCTGTGATATGAAAGCTCCCTTAGCCTCACTTATTAGCAACTTCCTGCATCGCAATAGCACACAACCTAGTCATGTTATGAACCAAACCTGATTTCATAGTTTATGGATGTGGAAGCCACTACATATGCTCAGGCCTCAGACATCATATATCCAACTTTAGATCTTATATCACAAACAAAGGCAGTGAATGTGCGTTCACACAGGGACACATTAATATAAACAGCCCTAGAGGCCCAGCTGAGTCCCAACAGTCTTGAAAAACAATCCAATGCCATTGAAACTTGATTAATGTTCCAGACACAATATACCAGAAGTATCATTCTGAGGATTCCTAGTTTTGACTTAAATTTCTATAACAATATAGCCCTATTTCATCTAAACCCTAAATACTAGAATATCTTCATGAAATATCTAAATTAGACCACATTTCCAAGCCACATTATGTCTATAAAAACCCCAAAGCAAGTACCAGATGCCAAATGGTGATCTCTTACGTTACTTCTACACTTTCTCCATAAGCCTCCAACCAAAAAGGAAAAAACACTGCAGTAGAATACTACATTTTCCATCTTTATTTTCATAAAGTATTGCTTCACATTATGCATGAAAGCTTTATTTTGAAACTCTAGCCCATCACTTGGCATATAGCCAAATTTTAAACACGATCCTCATGTATTGATTTGAGGCTAACAGTGAAAAATTACAGGAAAATCAACGAAGATTTTTGTAAGCATGTTTGTGTATACCACAAAACTAGAGAGTAACTAAAATCTGATTAGACTTACTTTATTTCATCTTCACTTGATGAATTTCCAGCTTCTTGTGCACGTAACCTCTTTCTAGAAGACATATAGTCATACACCTTATCTGTCCAGCCACAGGATCTTAAGACTGACTTTGCCTCTTTTTTAAGCCTGAGTAATGTTTTTGAAAATACAACATCAAAATATGATCAGGGTATGTCATGTACTGATTGTCTAAGCAATTAAGTAAACATGAACAAAGGCATAACAAATTGGACATGAAAAGGAATCCCACACAACTAAGATAACCTCACACCATGTACTACATAACATCATGACATATTTTAGCACCCACAAGATAACCGAAAAAATGAGAAAATGGCAATAAAAAGAAAAGGTGGAACCTCCAACGACATAAATAAATTCAGAACTTATAGTTCAAAAAGAAAAGGCAAAATAAGAGACCAAAAGGCATGAGCCTGAATATGATCAGGGTAGCATAGGCCTCACATTGAGTAGTAGGGTTATTCAGGGTTATTTAAATATTTTATTTGTCCCACCTAAAAATCTAGCTTGGAGAAGGGTACTGACATCCACTTGGGAGCCCATCAACATCAAGTTCCTAAAATCTCATTAATATAAATAACCAAACAGTAACAGTTACAAATTAAGCTTCAACTGAATTGTTGATTTCAAACAGCAACTAATATTTCATTGTATAACAGGTACTAGAAAAGAGCCAAAAGTGGAACATAACTCATCAATGTGAATCTGTATAACAAAAATAGTCAGGTCACATCAAAACAAAATATTCATTAAATTCTAACATTCTAACTCATGCTAGGTGAAAGAGTTCAGAAAGGGCTGAGTTAAGGCATATCATACATGTCTTTCAGTTCCTGAACTCTTGCTTCAGACTGATCATCATGCGCAAGCAAAATGCTGGTACCCACTGGTTCCTTCCTCTTATTCTCCAATGATTTAGCTTTGTTGATGACACCATTGCCTTCTAGCTTATAGTTGTCAGGTCCTTTACCTGACATTGCTCTGCTTCTCCCATAGTTATCCCTTAGATCTGACTTTCTAGGATATTTTTCGACAGAATGAATACCAGTGTTTTTATTTGTTAACACGAAATCCTTCCTTTTTAAGTTGTCAACAGCGTCTACTTTAATTTTTTCAAAACCATTCCTGACTGATGAAGAATCTTTCTTATCATTCTCCGAAGCAACTGAGTCTTTCACATGTCCATTAGTTACTACAGGCTGGTTCAACGGGACATCAACTTTCCCATTGATACTTTCTTGGCCTCTTTTGTAAGTAGAATTTCCATTAAAATTAAACTTCACTCGTGGGCTAGAAGGCTCTTTACCAGTCTTGGACATGGAAGACATGTCCTTCCAAGAAGATTGTTGAGAACTCAATTTTGCATGCACTACTTTTGTTGGTGCGTCAGATTTTGGACACTCAGATGCCTGACTTCCATTATTGTGATGAGAGTCATGAGACCTTGAACCGTTTGAAGCAAAACCATTTCTAATTGGCACTGACCTTTGGTTAGTGCGAGAAAAAAAAAGTATGTAAACCTTTTCTGACAAAACTTCTTTCAGGGTAGCAAGTGAGACAGAAGAATCATCACAGCAATACCACCGGCCCTTTGCATCCTGTACACAATACAAAATTAAGTTTCTGGTATACATAGGAGAAAATTTAAAAGCCAATGCATTATATAGACTGCTGAGAACATGATGTGTATATAGGTGAAGAATATATTTATAGACCTTTATATAAGCATAATAATGGCCAGATTCTGGGGAGTATCCAGAATGGACAATGATACCAAAGAGCCTATATTCTGGCATCGGATCCTGCATGAGCATGAAAGAATTAGAAAAGTAACAAGTTGAAAATTATATTATCAAAGAAAAAAAATGAAAAATAAGATTACTGGAAGCAATATTGGATAGGAACGATCAATCTGACAGACTTCAGCCAGGTTAAAGGCTTCTAAACATTCTTTGGTGGGTAGCCTTAACCTAGCAAGTTAGGCTTTATAGTAAGTGTAACAGTATTAAAACCTCTACGGAAGAATAGCCTATAGTCCTGATTTGGATAAATTTGTGTATTTCATTTATAAATGATCCATGCATTATACCCGAAGCTGTGCTCACGCAGGGAGCATGACAGTCAACCTGTCCTGAGCCTATTCATTTCATGTCTAAGATCAGGCGCCAATAATTTAACAAAAACAGCAAAAGACGAATAAACATTAACAACTAATTGGATGCTTTGTCGGACCAGGAAAGAAAGCTCTATACTATGCCTTTCTGAAAAGCATAGTCTGCAAGACTAAAAACTCGAGTGCGAAGGAAGGACTATGATAATCATAATCATAATTATCTAAATAGCACAAATTGCCAGTGAGCGCCTTGCAGTAGTTAATATAAACTGAACACTTTACCCACCTGGCTTGCTTTGCACATGAAGCTAGAAAGCACCAAAATGTCTTCAAATGCAACAGCCTTGTCGATCTTCCCACCCAATATGCCCTCAAATCTCTGACAACCAAATTCAGTATCACATCCATATTCAAAGGCAGAGATGCAACAAACTTACGCAATTGAAGATTAAACTGCACTAAAAACCAACCTTAAGTTGTATTACGAGGACATTAGGGGCTTCAAGTATAGACATTTGTTTCTTAGCCGCCACCAATTTCTTGCAACTGAAGAACAGTAAGTTTGTTAATCAACAAGACCAACAAATAGAACCGCCAGGAAAATTTTGGAAAGTCTAAAACACTTACTTGTCACATTTGTACTTATTATTCCCATCTAAAATCTCAGGCTGAAAGAACCTTTGCATAGCATCTTTAAGCGAATTGCTATGCAAAACATCAAGACTGATATCCATAATCTCATCCACCTTATTGGACTCATAGCCACAAGAGAGACACTTCACCTGGCTCTGCAAGGCTCCCCCAAATATCTCCTTAACAACGGTATTGTTGCCATTACCACTGCCAGCCGCGTCGCCCCCCTTGCGCCTCAACTTCTTGAGGCGAAGGCAAGTGTTGTGGCAGGCATCGATAACGTACCTCAGGAACTCGTGAGCATCCTCCTGACGACCACAACGAAAGTGCTCGGCAAAAATCCTGAGACAGCTCTGGATCTTCAACGGAGCGTCTTGGGCGAGATCCACTCTCAAAGAACGAACAATCCGTTTCTCTAGTAGACAAAAAGGACACTCCCGCTTCCTTTCCTCCGAAGCAGAGTCGCCTGAATCCAAAAGCAGAACAAAAATTAGGGCACAGAGTATACCAAAAATTGAGGGTGGTAGTAGAAAAAGGGAAAAGATGCACACAAAGGGAAGAGTGCTGGTTTCGAAGACAGAAATTGGCAAGAGGAGGTGTGAAGGTGAGACACTGGAGGACGCTGTTGAGGTAGCAAGAGTTGCCGAGGTTCCTGAGGCCCACAGGGTGATCGGTCTTGCGCTTCTGAGTGAGAAGACTCGGCAGCCAAGTCATGTGCAATTGCAAGGCCATCAACGATGACGACCTTCAGCCGCGTGCTCCGGTGCATTGGACGCCGTCATCGTCGTAGAGATAAACCCTGAGCAGCAGTAGCAAAGCCACCACGACCACCGCAATCGCATCGCTCTCTCTGGGTCGTGTTTTTCCTAGTTTGTGTTTGCGCTCCTTCTGTGTCTAGCGCCTTCGTAGAAACACGAGAAGTATATAATATAACAAATTTTCCACGAACACTAGGGAGAGTAGTGGATCCAATTGAATGAAATTTTCAAAACTACGCTTCGCTTCTCAAGTTTTGTTCTTTATTGGGAAAGTCTTTACATCTCCATCTTCTCTTTTGGTGCTGATGTTAATTTGTTAGAGAATGTGGTCATCTTTAACGGGCGAATGTTCCACGCTACGCTTCTAATCAATGCCGTTGTATCTTCAGAAACTATATCATGCATTACATTTTTCTTTCCAAAAATTAATTATAGTGATTAATCAAATATGCGCCTTACATAGTAAAAAAATATTTTGTAAAAAAAAATTACATTGCAAAAATTTATTAAGCAAAGTCCAGTGGTGAAACTTATATTCAATTGTGTATAATATATATTAAATTATATATAAATGTTTTTCGTTTTGTTTTTTAATATTATTTATAAGTTACTTATAATATTATTATAAATAAAAAAATAAAAAATAGGTTTTACACAATTAAAAATATTATATTTACTAAAAATAAATTACACGTGAGTTTTTAAATAAATTTTAAATGCATTGGGAAAATAAAATTTATAATAAGAGATTATTTAGTAATTTTCTCTATATATACAACATCTTATTTATCTTATAAAGGAAAAATAAAAGGTGCAATTTAATTATATGACTTCATGTAATATTATTTTTATTAGCAGGTGAAATTTACTTTTAACTTTATTTATATATATAATATATATACACATATATGCGTCTCTTAAGGATGAAAAATAACAAGATAAAACTTATATTTAATTTTTAATGCAAAATTATAGACATGGCGTACTTTTAATAGAAAAGCAAAAATAAAGATAAAAAAATTATCAAAAAGTCTATAGCAAATTACATCACAATATTTAGAAATAATGAAAAATGTGATTCACTTTCAAATCTATGCATCATATAGGTCCCGTTTAGTAGAATAGGAAAAGAGTGGTTTTTTTCTAAAAAAAAAAAAAAAGTGGGGTGGATGTAATTGCTTAAAGAGAGAAAATTATTATAAAATCTCAAAAAAATAATATAATTATTAAAAAAATTTATAAACAAGTTAGCACTTAGCAGCATGGACAACATAAACCTATTGTTATTTTCTAAAGTTATTACTACATACTACTAACTTGTATCTAGGACTTTATGATAATTCCATACTAATGAAGTTTTTCTTGCTTGACGAGGTCTTCACATTACCAACAATGAATTCATACTGCTCAGTACATTCAACTGCACATAAAGTACACATAAGACCTGTATAATTAACTAGAAATAATCTGAATCAACAGACAAAAAGTGTTTTCCAGAAACCAGATTGTACAAGACAATACATGTATTTATCTGCAGCTCTGCCCAAAAACAAAAATTGCCCTCGTTACCAGCTCCTGGTCAATCATTTTCAATCCTCTGAAGAGTGAAATACCATCGCTAACCACCTCTTTTTTTTCTCATGATAAACTATTGAATGTTATCTTCATACATTACATTTGACCTGCATATTGCTTTTCCCTATCTAGAATCTGTATCAACACATTAAAAGACAGAATTCTGAGTCAAAGTCACAATATATGAAACACAATGCCACTTGGTGACCAAAGGAGAGAACTACCTTCATCTTCTGTGTGTTATCTGTGACGAGAATGAACACTGTAACAGAAGGAAACAAGATGTCTCAAGTGATTGTTTGGTACTGAGAACAAAATGAAAAAAAATAAAAACAGGAGAATTACCGTGTAGTATTACATAAGCAATTTTAATCACTAAAAAATCCTATAAGTCAGCAGTATATAATGATAAGATCTAATACAAAAAATGATAACGGGTTGCATGTTACTCACTTATTATGAGATTGCACAATAATTCTCCTAAAAAAGGATAAATAATGACATTTTGTCTATACTTTATAAAAAACAAAGAAAGGAAAATCGAAACTATTTAGTAGTGATTATAATAGCAATAGACACTGCAAAGAGTGAATGAGAATCTCATTCCCTTGGACAAGCCAACCAGGGCTTAAGGAGGGAAATTGTAGGAAGAAAAGGGATATTTTCAAGTGCAGTATGTACTACAAACCTTGAGAGTAACTACATATCTACTTGTTTGAAAGCCGAGAATTCTGCCCATAGGAAGACTCAGCAAGTTCACTATCATTTGAATTTGAAGTATCTCGAGTAGCTTCCTTTTTTAACTTGTGATTGTTATATGCTGCTACTCCTGCAATGGCTGCATGGAAAAGTCTTCAATAATGATCACAAGTTCTTTTTATCTTTTACGTGCAGTTATAAAGTTTTGAAACCGTTTCATTTCCCAGCGTTGAATTTACATAGTTTAATATATCTTTGTATCATTTTGCTTTCAAGTTGAGGACATACTTTAATATGCGTTTGAATCAGATGCTTACCAATTGCATAGCCAAACAAATTTATGACGGTCAATTTTGTATCGGCAAACAGAACAGCAGACAGTAAGACCACCACCCAGTCCTTGACAACTCCAGCGACACGAATGGTCAAAGCACTTGTGTGTGTAATCACAAGGAAAACTGATAAGTTAAGCGCAAAAGTACAAAGACAGTTGAGGAGTAGCACAGTAGGTGGGAAGTTCCCTGGTCCATGTTCTTCCATCTTCGATTTCTCTAGAAAAATCCATGGAATGAATAGGCAAAGTGCACTGCAGAACAATCCAAAATTATTGTCACAGGCATTAACTTTCTGTATATTCAATTGAGAAAAGACAAGTTTTTTAACAAATAAAATTTTAAACGTAACATGTACCTGCAGGGACTAACGTAATACATAACAGAGATAGGATTCAACTTCAGGCCCTTCCTCTTCACGAAAATTTCCATGAAGATAAGTCTTAGAGCTTCACCGACAACACCACCCATTTGGTAAATTACTCCAATCCAGTTTATATGTATCTCTCCATAAGAAGCGACTAAAACACCAAAACTAATCACCGACATGATTACAAGCATTCGGCAGCTCATTACCTCAAGTCCTGCAGCTACTCCAAGTATAAAAACGGCTACGGGCACTGTCATGACAGTTAGAAACAGTGATTATACAGTTAGTTTCGACACTGAAGGACAGATAGTACCGATAATACTTTCCATCGAAAGATATCATAATTGCCTCAAAATATGTAGCTATTGAGGATAAGCAACGGAATCATCGCCAACTTACTGATTGCCTTCAACATTTGTGCAAATGATACAGAGATATACAGATAGGCGGTATTCCCTAGCCAAAGAGTCATTGCAAACATAGCCCCAATTGGAATAACTGATGTAACATATCTGAAATAATTAACATCTAATTACAGTTTGCTGGCAACATCAATAAGTAACAAACTGTCATGTTAACTAAATAGCCTCAATATCAATAATCTTGATCATATGTATGATCATAAGCCACTCGGCCAGAAAATTCTGACAAACAAAAAACAAAGAATTTGAAAAAAAATAAAGAAGGAAAGATAATGGTACCTACATAAGGAAATCCATAGAACTAAAGCAAGATAAATAATAAACGGCTGAACACAGAATTAATAAGTAGCAGGCATTCTCAGTTGTCCAATCAAATGGCGGCAGCTGAACTTCCAAAGTATAGAAGTTTGCTAGTAGAGCACTCATTAACCATTCACTTCAAGTTAAATGGCATGGTTTAATGGTATCGTTTCATAGTAACCCCAGAAAAATAATCTTTACAGTTGTAAATTATCGTACTCCCATGCCTACATCCTAACAAATCCAGGAAACGATGCACTTCTACAAACCACAGGTATGCAACACCATAAATCAGATATAATACATGCAAAATTTATCTCTACTCACATTTCAGTAGTCATTCCCTCCTCAACCTTCATAACCTGTAAATATATATATATATATATATATATATATTAACGATCTGAATTGCATAAAAGTAAATGGTCGAAAATTACACCAAGCGTAATCACAAACCTTTAGAATTTTCGTTAATACAAAACATAGAACAGAGGAGAAGACCATATGAAGTAGAGTCAACGCAAGAGGATAAGGAAAATTTATTTCCTTCGAGGACAAAACCCACTGCAACCCACAATTTGAAAAGAAAATGCGTCAGCAACATAACACAGGTTTTATGTATTTAATCATTGAGACATTCCACCAAACCAGGTATCCATGTCAAAGACAAACGATAAACAGCTAGAAGTTGAAGAAATAAAAGTTAAGGACAAAAATAGAACAAGAATGGAGCCAAATGCCTTCAGGGTGAACTCCAAAAGAAATTGAAGCAATAAGACCAGTATCAGAACATGCTGACGCAAGCTAATACTAACACCAGATTCTAACGATGACAATGAGACAGACCACAATTAATTCTGAAACATGAGTTTCAAACTTTGTAAATATATGCCTCCATTCTGTTACATTCATTCAATCTCAGAAAAGGACAATAATCAACCTAACTAAGCAATTACTTCACTAATGACCGAGAGGCTGGCCCTTCATTGTCTCATCCAATTCAATTACTTGAAGAATTTTCAACTTAACCGCCAATTGGGTAACTGAAAAAACTAAACAACAATTGAGGAACAACCAAAGTACCCGGATTTTTCATGAGAACAAATAAACTAAAATACCGAGAAAACGAGATCTCGCAAATTTTTCCGTGGAAGGAGACACAGAATGAAACTTCATTTCGCAAGGAAGATACAAATTAATAGAGTCGAAGAAATGTGTTGAAGGGAACCTTATTAAAGAAGATTTGACCGCTGGAGAGAGCAATGTAGAGGAGAAGGTAACTATAGGTTAGAAAACCATCCTTCCTCGGATCCGCCATTGTTGCAAAGACGAAAGTGAAATGTTTGGCAATTTGTTTCAGCTTCAGTGATTCTAACGTTCTCTTGGTTAGCTCTTGCCAAATCTAATCCGCTGCATCTTCAATCTTCGCCGAAGAAAAGTAAATATGATGAAAGGCCTTAAGAAAGTGGAAGATGACTGAGAAAATTTGGCAATTGTTGACCTTTAATATTTGGTTTTTAATTTCATCAGATACTTTCCTTCTTTGTTTTATTTTCCAATTTTTCCTTCAGATTCATTCTTGCAAAACTGAAAACTTTTTAGTGAGATTTATGAAATTCATATATATATATTGATAATATTTTATTTATATTTGTTTCAACGTTAACATTATTTTTCCTTATTAAGATCTATGATTAAGGCAAACAAATAAAAAAAAATAGTGTCCATGCTTTTCCCCATCAAATTCACGCTTGCTGAGTAATCTTGCAATTTTCTTTGGTGTAATAAATTGAGTTACCATTTTCATTCAAATTGTTATGATTATAATTCTATAAAAACTAAAGGGGAAATTACCATGGTCCAATACAAGAATACGATTTTCAAAAAGTTTAATAAGGCCAAAATAAGTAATTAATATAGAACTAATTCTTTTTTATACTAAAATTTATTATTATATACTATTCATTCATATAATTTTTTTGTAATTAATTTTTTTTAATATTTCATAACGATTTTCTTTATAAATAATATCTTTTGTTATATGTTTTCTTTTGTGCAAATCTTTTATTATATGTTAAAGTTAAATTGTAAAGAATTCTCTTACAATTTTAATTTTTTTTTCTATCCGATTCATCGGAGTTTTAACTTGACTACATCTAGATCTAATCTGCGTCATGCACCTAGCTATAGTAGGTGAGTCTTTCAACGAGAATTTTCTGCATACGCTAAGACTCGAATTCGAGACTTCGCTTAAGTAATATTGAGCCGCTTACCACTCAGACCAACCTCCATTAGTTCAAATCTTGTTTCTATTCTAAGATAACAAGACAATTTTGTTTGGTTTGAGGGTAATAAAGCGCAGGAGAAAAAAAAATTAATGAATTCAATTTTAAAAAAAATGGAGAAATAAAGTTGAAAGTTGTTTGTTAATTTTTTTGAAAATTTTTTTCTTCTTCCATATTTTTTCCATTAAAATTTTATAACCCTATTTGTCTATTTTTCAAAATAAAAATTTCTTTTCTCCTCCCCTCCAACTAAACAGGGCACTAATAGATCTCACATTCTGGTGGTAAGGCGTAGTGAAGTTTTTCTTGTTATGTATGATGCTTAGTTAGCTAAAAGCATGCGTCTAATAACTCCTCCAATATTGAAACAGTAAGAAGGCTCTTGGAAAATATTTAATTGGTCATCTGATAACTTCTCAAGCTTGAGAAGAGTCATACAAGCTATTCAAAACATCTGACGTCTCACATACATTAAACTTACCATTAAGAGAATATAAAGTTGGATGAACAAAGCATGACATGTCACCACATCACACCAATTAGAGAGACAGAAATATATGTGTTTAGATTAATTTTTAAAAAATAATTTATAGAGAAACGTAGTAAAAAAAATATTCTAATGAAAAATAACTTTTGAAAAAGGTAAAAAGAAAAAACAATTTGCATCTTAAAAACCATGTTTTTCTATAAAAAAGTACTTTTTAAAATTTCTGTGGTGTTTGGCCAGCACATTTTAAGATCATGATTTATAAGTTCAAGAGTGTTTTTTTGGGGTTACTCAAACATACTTATGGCCTTTTTTTTTAATAATAAGACAAGGACAAAACTTGAAAGTTAACTCAAAAGACACGAAGAACTACGATTCAGATTCATGGTCCAAGTCAAAATAGTTAAAGTCTGCCAGAAGTTTGCCCAGGCAACTAGCTGGAGGGTCCAGGAGAGAGTAGTCGAGACTCCACTTGTGAGCCTTCTTAACAAGATAATCAGCACATTGTAGAGCTACTTTGTGAGAGTGAAAAGTCTCAAGGTCCCAACTAGAATAGATTCGCGTTCTAACTTCAGCGATCTGGGAGACGGAAATGTTGTTGGTAGTCACTGTGCCCATAGTTCATGTGCAAGATCATGGTTTTTCCAAAATGCTTCAGACTTTCAACCCGGATGTGCAAGGACTCATTAAACAGTATCGCAGACAGCATAGTGAAGAATGAAAAGAACAATACCCTATCTTCCTTGGCAGGAACAGCATATATTTCAAGCTTCCCGTTCTGAATTGTGCATGGCATCCTGCAAGCAACATTGCAACCAAGAACTTGAAGAGACAAAATTTAAAAGATTTTAGGTCTTATTTACATGTCAAGAAAATGACCCACTTTTTTTTTACAGACATTATTTACTAAATTCGGTCTCCAAAAAATCAATCATACAGATGTACATACGTGTGACTCATGATTATGTGTTGCTTTATAAATTAGCTAGCCGTACCTATACAACAACAAGGTTTATCTACTAGGTTATTCTTTTTAATTAGAGCGGCACACATTAACAGCATGAGATTCAACAACAACAAAAAGCCTGGGCTTATAGGTGGGATCAAGCCTATGACCTTCTACTTGTAAGGCATGCCACTAATCTATAAGGCCATTAGCGCCTATATTTTATAAAGCAGCTTATTAAAACTCAACTTTTTTTTATGCATAACAATTTTCCGATAAAGATATTGATATATGTTTTACCATTTTATATGTCAATAGGGACAGTGCAAGGCATGTTCAATTGCGAAGACTTACCAAGAAGTTAGATTTAAATTTGTCACCAAATCATCTCATGCATGGTTTTAACTTTTTAAGTCATCTTTTTTGGCAGATTGTTATTCCATCTCCGATTGGCACCTAAGATCAAAAAGAGATATAACATTATAAATCTCCATTATAGATCTCTCGAAACTGTATGAGAAATGGAAATTAAAAGTCAGTATACCTACCATACTGATGTTTACACGCTTGTCCTCGACCAACTGTTGATTAAAGTTTCTAATGCTGATAGTTTTAGGGTCATTTATCTGCGAAGTAGAATTTTAAGGATCAACTTTCATTCTCCTGCAAAATAAAGTTAAATACTAAATAATATATATTCACCAGAGGGTCAGCAACTTTTCCACGCCACAGAACATTGTCAATTACAATGATACCTCCAACTCTCACCTACAATAAGAAATTCACAGGAAATCACATAGAAAGCTTAAGATTAATTTTACAATTAAATGGTTATGGTGTTACCAGCTGCAGCAGCAGTTCAAAATATTTCTGAGTCATCCTTTTATCAGCATCAATAAATGCAAAATCATAGCTGCACAAAGAAGCAACATTTCTTAAATTCCAATTTACTGTTTTATGTCTGACAATGTTCACATTATCCAGCTATGATAAGTAGGCCACAAAAGCTCTCTATTGAGAAAACAGCTCGTGCATAAGAAACCATTATAGCATATCAGGTAGCATGAAAAAACAAATTATAATGATTCTGACTATCCTCATACCTGCCAGCTTCACCATCTAAAATCAAAGATTCTAGGGTATCTGCGGCGAGTCCAAATTTTACATCAACCTAATGAAAATAAAATCTGTCAGAATTCTACTAGAAAATTTAGAAGGTAAAACAACATAATTAAAAAATAGAGTTTACATATTCCAAATGAAAAAAAAGAAATAGTAATTCAGCATCTTTTTTCTATAAAACCCAGATGAAGTACATTTTACCTTGTGCGAAACACCAGCTAGCTGGTAATATTTCTTGGCAACCTCAAGAGATTTGGCATCTCTTTCACAGGCAACTAAGCAACCAGATTCTGGTAGGACTAAAGCTATGGCCAAAGATGAGTATCCCTGGGCAAAAGTAACAATAGAATAAGTGGCTTAAAAACTATCCATACATCAATACGGATAGAGAAGAATTAAGAACATATCATTAATTTAAAATTCATAATTAAACCATCCTGGATGTTAAAATTCCTTAAAGAACCGGTTCTAAAAGATGTACAGCACGAGATAAAAGTAAGGCAACATGCATTGTTGTAATCTTAAGAGACCCAGTATAAACTGTGGATAAATGAAGAACATACAGTATAAACACCAACTTCAATACAACGTTCTGCTCCAAGAATTTGCACAAGCATTGCAAGTAGTTGTGCCTGATCTGGAGACACCTATTAAAAGGACATCGCATCATATCAATTTACTACATGGTAGGGAAGTAGTATTCCTTTGGGAGATATAATATATAAAGGTGATGGGCAGAAAGAGTTATCTGCATTGCTTTCTATTCAACTCAATCTTTCTTTTTTTTTGATAAATCAACTCAGTCTTTATTTTTTCTTTAAGATTTCACAATCACATACTTAAGACTGAAAAACACATCACTTCACTAATATTAAACTAGTAATATGATAATATGTTATCCTCAAGTTCATCAACAAAGATTATGATAAAAGTATTCATGAACTTTCACTTAATATTTTCAGCCTGTGAGCTGGATTGATCCTTGAAATTCATGAACCATAACATGCAAAGTTGATTAGGGGAAGGATGAAGTGATGAGGCGTACCTGCATCTGGCTTCCACGCATAGAGGACGTCTCCTCACGCAATTGTCTCAAAATCTGAAATGCCACCAATTACAACTTCACAAAGATTGATATGTGAAATTCCAATATAAATTTTTTTTGGGGGTGGGGGAAATGGGAAAGTTCACCACCTCTGATTCTCGAACGTTCTTCAGGACATAGTCATAAAGGCGGGGACTGAGACTGACGACCTGCTTATTGCCATATTTTTCATCATCAGCAATAACAAACTCGCTGGTCGAGCAGGTCCTAACAAACTGTCTTTTCCACTTGTGCCTCAACTTTCCTAAGGAGACGTGCGATGCCCCATTCGTAACAGCCAAAGTTGCAGACGATGATTGAAATCTCAGGAGTAATCTTGCAGGTTTCAGGAGACAATTTATATGTGCATGGGCCAACATGGATCCACTATAAAGCACCATGCTATTGGTTGTGTTGGCCATATGATTATGACTATAAATGACAAAGTGTCCCCTTTCTCCCTTAGTTCTTTAATTCCATGTTTCTCTTTGAGGCAGTTCTACAAACAGTTGGTGGGCACTCAACCTTAACAGTTTATCGTTGCCTTTCACGCATAATGGAGTCCCCAGCAAACAGATGAAGCTCCACCATGCCACGCACTAACGTACTTGATTCGCTGCACCTTTGTCGCCCCTATCTAAGAAGTTGTCATCAGAAATGATCAAGGGCGTAAATACAGAAGCCGTACATAAAATGCAACTAAAATTGAAGATAACCCAACCCCTCCAAGAGTACAACCAATATAAAAAACCTGTTACTTCAACTGATCTTATGGATTAGAATTGGTCTTATGAGAGCAAGACACTTCAACTTAGCACTTGTACAGGGTTCATAAAAATAGCTTAATAAATACTTCCTGGGTCTCTGATGGAGATGCCCTATTCGGATATGGATCTCCACTCATAAGGTCATGATAACACTCGTGTAGCCTAGATTCTTGGGCCAAAGAAATATACATTTCCTACGAATTTGACGATAACCAATCATCAGCATAATAAACTCGATTACTGTATAAAAAAACTAGATTAAGGTGGATTATTAATGAAAGATAAGGTGTATTATCCGTTTTTAATTATAATAGTTAAATTTAAATATAAAATTTCAGTCCATTTTATCTTTTAAAATTATAATTTTCTCTCTAATATATTCCTATAATAATTTAAATATACAAATTTAAAAAAATATATTTTTAAAAAATTAACATATAATCATTATAATTAACTAATTTATTTAATTTTTTTAATCTATCCAAATTATATATATAATTATGAACGGATTTAGTAATTTTTTATAAATTATATATATTAACAATTAATATTAATAATTATATAATAATATACATGATCTATAAATAATTAATAGTGTTATCGAAGGTAAAAAAAAAATAGTAATAGCGTTATTCACTTTATATAATAAGTAGTTTTGTTTTGGGCCGGACAACGGAAATATAGAAAAATGTAGTTTAAAAAATTAATACATCTAAGCTAAGCTAGTGTGCATGAAACGCCAAGTTATGAATTAATATTCATTCTATTTTTTTTAATATAAATCATGTCTATTTTTTATATAGCTATGTGAATAATATGATGATATCATAGCATTATTGAGATTCAAACCAAGACTAAATGCATGAGCAATCATTTCAATTAATGCTATTAGAGAAAACATGTATATTCTAAGTTATAAAATAATGTACAATTGAAGTTGATTTAAGGGTACACCAACACCAACTTGACTTTTTAAATAACATGAGGATTCTGATTTTGAAGGACATTAATTCACCATTTATCTAACTCTGATTTATTAGCTGCAAATAAGGATGTAAGGGGTATGATTACATGTTTAAGTCTCTTCAATAAGACTACCCAAAATCCAAAGTCTCACTTGGAGGGCATCCTTCTTCTTCTTTTTTAAAGACCTCTCCTTATAAGCCTATCTTTTCTGACGCCACTTTAATTCTATTTACAAATTAAAAGGATCAAAATCATATGCTTGTAATGCTAATATGAACAAACTATAGACTTTATGGCCTATTTTGGTGGGAAGATCATGTAGATTTTTTTGGTACGTATCACAATTATCAATTACCAATCAATCATTAGCACTGTATAATAGCACTCGTTATCCAAACTACGTGCATCCTCCACCACAGGAATGAAAATTTAAATTATTCTTGAGAAAAAAAAAGAAAAACAGAAAATCCATACGTGAAAGAGAGAGGAGGAGAAGAAAGAAGCAGTCTCCGTGACCCTTGTCTCTGTCTCTAAGTATCTATTTACTTTTCAAAAAAATTTGGGTATTTGCTTCCTATTTTTAGAGATTAGACTGATAAGAGCTAATGAGAAACACACAAGCTGTCTGTGGCTGAGACGTCCCTCACTTCCCAGATGAGGATTTCGTCTCAAACAAATTCCCACCTCCAAATGCTCATCCACTTCTCACAGTAATTCCCTCTGTTCTTATATTCCATTATTTGAACTGTGTGCCCCCACTTCATCTTGTCTCTATCCCACTCGTATATATAAACTCTTACCATTTTTTTTCACTTCGTTTCTGTTTCTATTCTTCAGCTGGAGGCCTCCACTCCATCGCTGCTTCCTCTGCATGCACACGCTCTAGAACAGTTTTGCCGCTCAAGGTCTGCTCTGCCTTAGCTTTTTCTTCTTTCTTCTGCAGTTCTTGATACTTAATCTTCCTTACTTCATTTTTTTTTTCTCGTCACGTTCTTATCTTTATTTTATCTTTAGACAGATCATGGCAGAGATGAAGAATATTGAAGGCTAAGTGTTTGTATTGTGTATATGGATGATTTTCAATCTCAGTTTGTATTTGTTGGGTCAGCTTTGAGCATGAATAGCATGTTATCTATGTGTGTGTCTGTGTGTTTTCTCAATATATTTGTCCAGACAAATGGACGAAATCTTCATACTATGACCTGTTCATGGGAAAAATACTGTTTTGAAATCGTAGAGCAGAACTCAATACTTTGTTTTCTCAATATATTTCTCTTCTTCTTCTTCTTCTTCTTCAGCTATCATTGACTTTAGATGTTTAGTTGTTGGTAAAAACTTAATACTTTTCCATCTTAAGGTTTTTGCTTAAAGCTAAGTCTGGTCTGTAAAAATTTCGTGAAACTCTAGATTTGCTTAGTATTTTTTTCTCCATTCCTTTATTACCCTGCTAGGTTTCTGGCATATCTGCACTTTTCATAGCTGATATATGAAAATTTCATGTTGTGTTTGTGCGTTAATAACCTGTAGGATTCCTGAGGGACAGAATTAAGAAGCGGCTGTAAAAATGGAGATTACTAATGTGAGTGAGTATGAGGCAATTGCAAAGCAGAAATTGCCAAAGATGGTGTTTGATTACTATGCATCTGGTGCTGAGGACCAGTGGACTCTTGCAGAGAACAGAAATGCCTTTTCCAGAATCCTGTGAGATTAATTTGCACTTTATGCGTTCATTCATTCATACCGTAATCAGCTTCCATCTATATATGGCTTCATTATTGTTGTTGTCCTTTGAGATTTTGTATACCTTTGTTTCTGTTTAGAACATATAAAATAATGATGTCTCTACATTTGCTTGTGTGGGAAAAAAACAAATACAGGTTCCGGCCACGTATCCTCATCGATGTCAGCAAGATAGACATGACCACCACTGTCCTGGGCTTCAAAATTTCCATGCCAATCATGATTGCTCCAACAGCCTTTCAGAAAATGGCTCATCCTGAGGGTATATATAATTTATTGCTATCCACCTTCTTTTATTTTGTTGACATGATGTTACCAACATCATTGGTTTATGTTCAAATTTTTCATGTTTGATACTGTTCTTATGTGCTGAATTGTCCTTTGTAATCGTCCTTCTGATCCTTTTTTTAAGTTTTAATTAACTAGTTTAGGATAAAGTTAGTTATAATTTGTTATTTCTTGTAAAATCTCAAAATTACTCTAATAAAAGTCATTAAATAGAGGGGTTTGGTTAATTTAGTTATGAAATTTTATAGTTAGGGATATTAGGTGAAAAACTAATACTCTAGATAAAACATGTTCTCCTATGTGACATCCGCAACAGAAACTGATTAAAACAAAAGTCAACCTGAGTTGTTTTTGAAATTTGCTTCTTAAACTCTGATAGTCACATACTTCTTATTCCTTGGCTCTATTATGTGGCTGCATTTATTTCTTCCAAGGAAGTTTTAAAAGGAATCATATGTAAGAAGTAATACAGAATATATTCTTACCATACAATTTTGATAAATGAAGGGAAAATTGGAAACTTTATGACAGTACATTATGAAAGCTAAATCAGCGGGGCCTTGTAATGTGGTATATTTTGCAATATATGAAGCTCCTTTACCTATTGACTTAATGTTGAACATTACTACTAAGATTCTCTGTTGGGTAACAACTTATATTCATTTTCAGGAGAATACGCAACTGCAAGAGCTGCATCAGCTGCTGGAACAATCATGGTATCTTTTATCTCCCTTTAATGATCTCCATAGACTCTCATGAAGTAATAATTATAGTTCTTTTCATAAACTACAACTTTTTGAATAGATCTAGTACTTCTTTATAGGTTACACTTTGGAGATGTCTAAATATTTAATATATTTTTTCTACTTTTACCCTAATTAATTATATGTCTCTCTCATCTCTTTTTCTCACTTATTCTCTCTCATCTCTTTTTCCATTCATTATTTCTTATATATTTTCCCACTCATTCTATCTCTCACTTACCCTCTCCATAAAGAAGGGAGTTTTTAAAAAATAAATTGTATTTTTTTGTATATTTATTGTCTTTAACTAATGTTAACCAACTTCTTAATTCATATAATTCAGTCATTTGTAGTTTTTTAAAAAAGATCGGAGGGAGATGTTCAAAGCAGTTTGCAAGCACAGTATAAAGCAAAGGCCTTCTTTTTCAATATAGGCAGAAATTTTACTCTCATACTGTTGAACCTTATTCTTGATCAATGTTTGGCTGTATATGTTGTATTTATGGGTAATGTGTTGGTTCTTTCTTTCCTTCTTTATTTCAGACTTTGTCCTCATGGGCTACTTCAAGTGTTGAAGAGGTTGCCTCAACAGGACCTGGAATCCGCTTTTTCCAGTTATATGTAAGCTTGAAATGCTTTCTTCAGTTCCTTTTAATGGCCATTCATGAATTTTCCTTGTTTTTCACTATTGGTTCTCTCCTTTTTGTCATGTGTGTTTTTTAGGTGTACAAGGACAGGAATGTTGTTGCTCAGCTTGTGAGAAGAGCTGAAAGGGCTGGTTTCAAAGCCATTGCTCTCACTGTTGACACCCCAAGGCTTGGTCGCAGAGAAGATGACATCAAGAATAGGTACTGCAACTTTTCAACCTTAGATTGTTTCTTAAAAAAACAGTTTCAGTTCTTCAAGTTCAAATTTTGGAGCGGAAAACATCCTTAAACAATACCTTTCAGATTCACCTTGCCACCATTCTTGACATTGAAGAACTTCGAAGGTTTGGACCTCGGAAAGATGGACATGGTGAGTAACAAATAATACCAAAATGATTTCACTATGTTGATGTTCTTATAATGTGTTTTTCTTAACTATCATCTGGGTCTCTTTCAGGCTGAGGACTCTGGACTTGCTAGTTATGTTGCTGGCCAAATTGATCGTACCCTGAGCTGGAAGGTAAGTGAGAATCAGATCAAACATCTTTTTCACTCTCTCTCCATTTGCTTGTACTAGTTCATCAACATTAGTCAGAACAGATAACAAGACCTGATAAACTTTTATACATAAAAAATATAGGTATTCTGCAAATTTTGTACACACAGAGTATCCGTATTCTAATTTAAGCCCTTCTCCCTAATAAAATTTTCAATGAGTGACTTTTCCCCAATTTCTCCTAAGATCATTATATATTCACCATCTGAATAATCATTGTGAATTTTGCAGGATGTGAAGTGGCTGCAAACAATCACTCAGCTTCCAATTCTGGTGAAGGGTGTTCTGACTGCTGAGGACAGTAAGAAAACCAGAAGCTGCTCTAAGTCTAAAAACTTTTGCCCTATTTTTATGAAGATCTGATGAATTCTTCTATGTTAATAATTATGCAGCAAGGCTTTCAATTCAGGCAGGAGCAGCTGGAATTATTGTGTCAAACCATGGAGCTAGACAGCTTGATTATGTGCCAGCCACTATAATGGCTTTGGAAGAGGTATATATTATAACCCTTGAAGATAATGTCTGGTTATAACTTGAAACTTATGTGAAAACATCTAAAGGGTCTTTTTGTTTACGTGGGAACAAAAAAAAAAACTTAGGTTGTGAAAGCTGCTCAAGGTCGTGTTCCAGTGTTCTTGGATGGTGGTGTTCGTCGTGGAACTGATGTCTTCAAGGCCTTGGCCCTGGGAGCCTCTGGCATATTTGTGAGTACACCTCAACTTAGGCTCTCATATAGCTATACACAAAATCATAGGGTTAATTTTAAAATAAATTGATGGAAACCTAATTGAGATAAAATTTAACTTAAAAATTAGCTACTAAGGTGAGAGAACAACTAGTTAAATACCCTATTGAGTATCACATACTACTCAATATCAGACTTAGTATCCTATACTATCATATTTCTATCAATTGCCTCCTGGAAAACTGACATCCCACAATTGCACTTCATTACACTTTATTTGGCCTTCTACTAGTCAGAAGACTCCATAAGTAGCTTTCTCCAAAACCGCTAACTTCGATCTAGTACCAACTGATGATAAGGAAACCTACCTCAAAAGGTTGAGGTGACAGAACTAACACATTTAAATATTATATTGAGTATCATATTCTACTTAATTTAGTGGGATTTAGTAGCCTATACTACTAGGTCTGAGTCTCCATCATAAATCATATGTATCTTCTTGAAGTAGTGTGTTTAATAGTATTGTGTTTGTGGATCAGATTGGACGTCCAGTGGTGTTCTCACTGGCAGCAGAGGGAGAAGCTGGGATTAGGAAGGTGCTACAGATGCTACGGGATGAGTTTGAGCTAACCATGGCCTTGAGTGGATGCCGCTCCCTCAAGGAAATCACTCGCGAGCATATCGTCACTGAGGGGGACCGCCCCCATCATCTTCCTCCTCTTGCCCTCCCCAGATTATGAGCACCTTCGTCCTCATTTCACCCAAGTGATCACCACAGAGATGACTAGAAAGATGATGATGGAGAAGCACTTGTGTCTTACTTCTCAGCAATTTCTTCTTTCCTTCTGCCTTTTTTCTTTGAGAACTTTTTTATTATCATCATCAAGGATCTTAAGGAGTGCCATATATTTTGAATACTACATGTTTAATTTCCTATAAAAATTACGATGATGATACTTTTCATTGCTACTGTTGCTGCTGCTGCTTTCACTGTAAATTCTTTTAGTGAAGTACTTGTAGCTAGGGGCTGCTGTGAACGATAATAATATTGGCCTTCATAAACAAAAATATTACTACAAGTCTTAAGAATAGTCGTTCATCACATACCAGTTTCAGTAGCGAGATCAGATGATATCTTTTGATTTTCTGTTGCAAAGGTCACTCCAAACCTTGGAGTAGGGAATTTTTTTCTATATAAAAAAAATTTAAATAAGTTAAGTCTCAAAATTTATTAAAATTAGATATATCTCTAAATTCAAAAAATATTTATAAAGATACTTATATATTATCTAATAATAAAATTTTTATATTAATAATAAGATTTAAAGTTATAAATTATAAATTTAACTCGTCATCAATTTGATCAAAACTAATGATTTTAAGAGGATATAAATTATTAGTTTCTTTATTCTTTTTTAGTCGGTGAAAGGAAAATAAAGTCCAAATTTTTGTAATAAATTAAAAAAATTTAGTTAATAAAATTAGTTAAAATTAATTATTTTTTATAAAATTTCAAAATTATTTTTAATATAAAAATTTGATTAATTAATTAGAATTTCTTATAATTAGTTAGAAATATCATAGTGAAAAGAATTAATATTTAAATAAATATATTATATTATATAACATATGTCTGTGTATAATAATAATAATGAAATCATCACTACTACAACCCCCCCACCCCCAAAAAAAACATAATCGTGTAGGGACAGAGTTCTCTGTCCGCTTTTAGAAAAGATTTTTTAAAAAAAAATTATAAAAAAATTATTCTAAATAAATAGTATTTAAATAGTTATTATCAGAAAGATTTTTATAATTAAAAAATAACTAAAAATAGTATAATTTTATTAAATATAAAATAGATAAGAGAGATGAAAAGGGGAAAATGGTATAGAAAATAAATGAGAGATGAAAAAGGGTGTAGAAAAGTAAGGAGAGAATAGAGAGGTGTAGAAGAGAGAGGAGAGAGAATGTAAGAAAAAATAGAGATAAAATAGTAATTAGTTAATTTACAAACTCTTTTACTGTTTTATAAATTAATTTCAATAATTTATATAAAATTTTAGTTTTAAACTATAGTTTAATCTAAATTTTTTTTAGACAAATATAACTATTTATTTTAAAAAAAAATTAAATTAAGATTTTATCCAAATAAAACTTTTAAAATCAAAATTTAGTATTTTAAAAAAAGACACAAGTAGATTTGCTAAATAGTAAATAGTCACTAAGAGTAAAGTCTTACCCACGTGTGGCAAAACAAGATAAATGCGATTAATTTGATTTCATACACACATCTTCCATGATCCATAATCAGGATAATTAATACGATTATTTAAAATATAATTAATTTTTAAAAAATATTATTTTATTATAATTTTAATTATAGTATTTAAAAAAATATTTTAATTTTTTTATATATAAATTTATATTTGAGAATAATAAATAATTTATCTTACATGATATTGATATTGTCTAAAAGAAAGGGAGATTTTATCTTATTTCTTATTAATATTTTTTAAAAAAAATCTGAGAAAACAAAAAAAAAATCATATCATTATACACAAAATTCCTATCATAATCTCTAAAGATCAGTCTTTATCAAGTGAAAAAAGACTATGATATGTCTATATCTAAACCGACTAATGATCCCAAGTAATTTTGCATAGATGAAGGAATAGACATGCATTAATGCCTTATGTCCATATATTACAAAATATTTTATTTTCATGAGTAGTACTAAAAACTCCTATAATCATATGAGTAGTATTTTCATATTTTTTTATTTTCATAAAAATATGCGATGTATTTATATTTATTTTAAATAAAATATACAAAAGCACACACGCACATAGAGTGTGCAACAAAAGAATAATCAAATTTAAATTTAAATTTGAATTAATGGATACTAGTTATTTAATAACTAATCAAATATAAAATACTATATAATCCCTTAAAGAAAATCATTCTGGATAATAATTTTTTAAAATATAATTGTCTATATTTATTTTCTCGAAAGTTATAAATATTATTGGTATAAATAAATAATGTATATTTTTAAACAAAAAGCGATGTTGTAATATAATGTAATTTAATAACATTTTCTTTTGATTATATATCTCATGAAAATGGAAAAATAATAATAAAAAGAATATTTTCTTAAAAAATTTAAAAATTAAACTAACATGCATACTAATTTTTTTTATTAAAAATATCTATATTTTTTTAGGACTTCAAGCAATATTTGTTTTGATGGTATTATAATTGGTTTGAGATGAGATTTAAGTTTTGGCTAAATTTTGAAGTGCTGACTATATTTTAAGCGTATTGGTTGTAGCCTTTTATTCTCTTCACTCGTGTTATTGTTGAGTTTTTGTTTGTTTTTTTTTCCGTTAGATTGTTGTCTTTGTGTTTTTATTTTTAGATTATGTGCCCCAATTTAGTCTTTATTGAGATCAGTCGGTGGCTTTATATATAACCTTTTATCTTTTTATAGAATAAATTGTCCTTTTATAAAATAATGTATCTATATTTTTTTAATACATCTATTTTTTTCAAGAAAATAAAAAAAACTATAAAAATTTTAACCATAACACCAAGTTTTATCCCATTAAATAGGATCGACTATATAGATCATATGACCCTATTATACTCTATCAAAAATTAAATCTTTAAATAGGTTATTGGCCAGGTTATTTCCTTCCGTTTTTTAATATAAGATTCAATATATATTGTTAGATAAATTAAAGAACTGAAATAAATTAATTAATTATGATTAAATTTAATTTTTTAAAGTAAATTTATATTGTAAATTATTAATTTATTTAAATTAATTAACTATTAATATAATTATTTTTTTTCAATCTAGAAAAAAAAAAAGATAACCAACTTTTTTATATTAAGTTATAGAATTATTTTGGGTCTATGAAAACCCTTCTTCAATGCACTTCTTTCCGCCGCAAGCTTGGCGCGACGCAAAGAAAAGCTTGTGAGAGATTGTGGTTAAAAGACGCCGTGCCGCCAACTCTGTACTCGAGCGAGGGTTTTGGACAGCGGAGGGCTGCTTAGCCGTTTCCATCAATGGCAAAGAGGAAGGAGAGACAGATGAACCCGGAACCATTTGATCCGGACGGCAATGAGTCCGTCAAATCGAAGTCTCGTTCCAAAGCTGCAAAACATCACCAGAAGGGAGAGAAGCTTATTTCTTCCAGTATTAGTTCCAAAATTATGAAGGAGGCTAGGCTTCAGCAGAAGGAGATTCAGGAGGAAGCTGAAGCTTCCCGAGAGAACGCCAACAGCGCGTTCTTTCAAGTTGAGGAGCCGCCCAAGGTTGAGGATGATGATGATGATATTGATGAATTTGCTGGGTTCTCTGAGACCACTAGTCAATTTGGTGGATTTGATGTGAGTGAAATTTAACTTGAGTGCTGCTGCTTTTAGAGTACTAATTAGCTGCTGCTTTTCTGTTCGATTGAAATGCAACTTGGAAGCTTCGGGGCTCAGACCATGTCGTGGGGCACATGGTAGTTAAATTTTTAAAATCGGAGCTGAGAGAATTTACTTCATATAATGCTTCCTTCTCCTTACGTGTTATTGTTTTCATTTAGTGAAAAATGTGACTTCTTTGTTTTAAATTTACAAGTCAGAACATATGTAGAATGTCTCTTCATCTCTGCAATTTTTACTTCTATAACTTAATGAAGATGGTACTCAAATTCCTTAGGAATTAAGTTGTGCCGAGTTTGAAGTGTGACTTCAAACCTCTTCTCTGAAATCCTGTTTTTAAAGTTTCTTTTTAAGTTCAGTGTAATCCTTTAGTAGGCCCGTCTTGTAGCATAGTCAAATTTGACTCACTTTGTCCCGCATAATAAATTCAGGAAGAGATTGATGAGGAGGACGAGAGACTACTGGAGGCATTTAGCTCATTGAAAGACCAGGGTAGGCAGCGAACACTTGCTGATCTCATTGTTGAAAAAATAAAGGAAAAGGACGCAGCTGTTGCTTCTGGTAAATATCATACTATGTTATTGATCAATCAGTGTTTTGATTTTGAGTATTTTCAGAATAATCGAGCCATCTCTTCAAAGGACTCGGGAATTTAATTTATTATCATGTATTGTATGCAGAAGTGCGACCAGTGCCAAAGTTGGATAAATCCATACTGGACATATACAAGGGGTATTTTCAATGTCCAATTCGGAAAGATTTTATTCTTTTGTAGATTAGATGAGGAAGTGCTTTTCCTTTGAGTTTCGTAGTTATTTTGTTTTCTTATGGTGAGTCATTGCTTTTGTAATTTCTTATACTGCAGGGTTGGGACACATCTTAGTAAATATACAGCAGGAAAAATACCCAAGCCTTTCAAACATATCCCTGCCATGAAGCAATGGGAGGAGATCTTATATGTAACTGAACCTGAGAATTGGTCACCAAATGCAATGTACCAAGCAACTAGAATATTTTCTTCTAATTTGGGTGTGAAAAAGGCAGAACGCTTCTACAAGCTTGTGCTGCTCCCAAGAGTGAGAGAGGATATAAGAAAGAACCAGAGATTGCATTTTGCTTTATATCAATCTCTGAAAAAGTCACTTTACAAACCTGCTGCATTCTTTAAGGGAATATTGTTTCCATTATGTGAGGTATGTATCAATTGTAAGTTGCAGGACAATAACTCTTGTTAAATCATTGCGTTGTGTTAAATATGAAGAGATTCATATCTTCTTTTGATGTGTGTATTGTATATATTTAATTGATATCTCAGTCATTGACTTAATTATGTGACTATGGATTTTGTAATGTTGTAACAGTTTCTTTATATTATTTGCTTCTTATTGTTTTATGATGTTATAACAGTTTCCACAATCTCCAATACTGACTATGGTTTAACTACATGAATGTAAATGTTTGTCAATTATTGTTTAAATCGTATGCTTGCTTCTCTTACAGTTCTTACTTTTTATGTCCATTTTCCTGTGGATTCTGAAAATATTCTTAATGTACAGTCACGAACATGCACTCTAAGAGAAGCCGTCATTATTGGAAGCATTATGCAAAAGGTTTCCATTCCTCCACTTCATTCAAGGTACATTTAGTTGGTCAATCACGCCATTTAATTATAAAAATTGGCTGAAAAGCGAGGCAGACTTCACTAGGGTATGTGGCATAATAGTTGCGGAGTAGTTTTCTAAACTTAAGATTAGAGTTTATATTATAGATTGGTATTGAAATTTGAAGGGTAAAGGTTGGTTGTCATTCTGGTTATTATTTGAGGTAGATAAGCTGTACAATTATGACCCTACTTTAATTAAATACATGCTGTGTCTGACCAAATTTTTTGGATGCATTTCAGTGTGGCGCTGTTGAAGCTTGCAGAGATGGAATATTGTGGAACAACAAGGTATTTAATAGTTTTACTAATTTGTTAATTGGTATGAAGTTCAATCAATTTTGGAAAACTGATTTGGTGATACGGTGAAAAACTTAAACAGGCATTATATTGGCCTAGTATCAAGATTGTTTTGTTTTTTTTTTGTCAAAGGAAGAAGTTATAGAGTAGTTAACTAATGATTTTGGATAAGATATTGTTGAAGTTGTGATTTGCACATTGTTGTATGTATAAATTGAGTAGAGTAGATATTGGGTCAGAGGTCTAAATTTGTAGGTCAAGAAATGATGAGCACTGCGGTAAAAATAATTTTATATAAAGGGGAGTTTGAATGCATTAGCCTGGATTAGTGAGGTGGAGCACATTGTGATAAAATAAGGGCCAAAATTTAGCCTGATTATTCTATTTAGGATTCTAGTTGCTGATATTGGGCACTAATTTTGAATTTTTAAAATTTTTCATTATTTTTACTCATACTATAGAATAAAAGGGCAAAAATAAATGTTGATGAAGTGAAAATTCTTGCAGATATCAAGTTTGGAATTGATATTATTTGTATTTTTGAAGTTGTATTGTTTCTATGAGTATCCATTTGTATAATTAGATTCATGATAAATTATTAATGTATGGGTTCACTTTTGGGCAGTCATTGAATAAATGCATAGAAACTTGTTAAATATTTCATTTTAAAATAATTGCAGCTATTTCATAAAGCTTCTTTTGGAGAAAAAATATGCTTTGCCATATCGCGTAGTTGATGCTGTTGTCTCTCATTTTACGAGATTTGTTGAGGAAACTAGGATAATGCCTGTTATATGGCACCAATCCCTTCTTGCATTTGTGCAGAGGTCAGTGATTCCTAAGTCACATCATTATTTTTTAAATCTGTGTCCATCATTGAATGTTTAAGAAGTGTTGCTCAATATTAGGGGTGTGGAAGGGTGAGTGTAAAATATGCTCTTCTACTTTGACAATTCATTCAGGTACAAAAATGAACTGCGGAAGGAAGAGAAGGATAATTTAAGGGATCTACTGGATAAGCAAAAGCACAGATTAGTGAGAACACCGTCTCTGATATTGTTTCTTTCTGTAATTCAAATTTATGTCTGTATTTAATCAATTCCATTTACTGTAGGTTACCCCTGAAATTATCCGGGAGCTAAATCACAGCCGTAATAGAGGCGAGAAGGAGGATGATCTTATGTCAAAATATATCCTTTTTAGTTTTTTGCCAACCACATAATTCACTTATTAATGGAGACTAGGATTATTTAAAGGAAATACAACTGCATTTCTGTCTTTTCAGTACAAAAGGAATGACAAGGTTGAATCAATTCACAAGGAATAGTAGAGATATGTTGGCTAATTTTTTATCCCTTTTCCTCCATTTGCACCAATCAGAGCTTTAGTTACTGTAGTTTTCCAGAGGATCTCTTGTAAAATTTAGCACGTGTTCAATAAAATTTTACACGAACCAACCTAGTAGTATTATCTGCTTGCAATTTTTTCAGTACCATTTTGTTTCCTTGACAACCCAGTACCATCTCCAATCTCTTTTATCAACAAACCTATTGAAGAAGATAGATTTGACATTCCAGAGGTGCCAATGGAAGAGGACTAATATACATCTGGGTATGGTTCTGATGTTGTACTTGATTGTACACTGTTTTAAAATTTAATTTTCATGCCTGTGTGATTCATTGTTAGGCATGTTTATGTTTCATTTAACTGAGGATTGATGTGTGGGCATAATTGGATTCTGTTGCAGGCATTTTAATGGTTATGCCCCATGGGGCAGTCATTGCAGCTTCACTGAGGCAGCTAAATAGCAGTGCCTAGCAGTCTGAGAATATTTGTTGCTTTATGGAATTGAAATTTTGATCAAAAGTATTTTGGAGAAATGGGTGATGCCATTTTTCTGATGCAATTTTTGTTTTCTGCTAATGGGTATTTGATTGACGCCTTCGAAGGCTATAGTTTTTGGAATATAATCTCGTTGCTGTAGATCATATAGAAGCATTAGAGGAAGACATTTAAAGCATTAAGTGAATGGACTATCAAAAACTATTTCATCCTATGTTATTTGAATTATTCTAGATGTTTTGTGCGTATTTGTTTTGCTTGTTAATTTTAGAGATGAAATAGCATTTGCCTTCTCTCGTCCTCACGCTCGTACAAATGTATTATCGCTCTCCTATCTAATCTCTCTTAGTAGCTGTATCTATGTACATGTAGTTCTATTTTTTGTTTTATAGCGTGTTAGATTTGAGCATTTTTAAGCCTAATTAGGGTAGCTCTTCAAAGATGTTTTATGCATTCATATGGTCATTTTCATTTACACGGCTTGATAGATGTAAGCTGTCCCTCATTCATTGATAAAGTTTCTGAAATGGGAGAATTACATTGAGGTGCCAAGGGGAAAAAATATTATCACTAGATTTTATGAAATCATTAAATACGAAGTTATAAAGGATTTGTGAGTGATTTATTATAATTGTGAAAAATAAATTTATTTTAAATAGTCATTTGAAAATATATTTGAAGCAAAATTTATGGACTTCTGATAGAAAGTTGGCACAAAACGAATTCCTTCTTATTTGAACTAGAAGCCATTGGATCTCCCATAGTACTGAAAGGATTTGAGCCTAACCCTAACTTTTGTTTTTGTTGAATTAGCAATTGTAGAGCTACAGTTTGCACAAACTAAAGTTTACGAACGGACGTTTGAATAAAAGTTTATCCAAATTGCACTTGATCCAGCCTTAAAGTATGGTCTTAAAAGGTAGTTGAATGGAAAAAATAATTTAAATATAGAGAAAATCATCTCAACCATCTTTTGACATGACCAAAGCAATTTCAAGCAAAAAAAAAAATAAACAATAAAATAAACTAAAAGGGTTATGGAATGGGCAAGAGGAGCTGATATTAGTAGGCACAGTGAAATCGAAGGCAACCTCAATTTTTGTGATCACATTTGTAAACAAAAAACAAGACAAAGAATTGTATAAAAAAAAAAAAAAGACAAAGAAACGATGTCTAAGAAAATTGTAATGATTGAGGGGAACATGTACTTAGGATTTCTGACAATTATTCAACTACAGCGTCATGGACTATATATATATATATTGAATTGCGGCGGTCAAATCTTTAAGGTTAAATGTCTGTTGGATACATGTCATTGACTTGTGTGTGTGTGTGTGCAGCTTTGGACACGTATCATCTTCTGTTCTTCACCAAGTGTTCCTATTCTCATATCACTTGCAGATAAACAAATATATACACTCGAATTTGGATTATGTCATGACTTAGAAATTTTTTTTATTGACTTTATCTTCTCGAAACTTCGTATGCGCTGTTCGAAATTGAATCAGACAAAAGTTTTAATGTATACTCTAACTTGGTTATACTATATATATATATATATATATATATATATATATATATATATATATATATATTGCTTGAGCCGCCACAATCATCGTTGAGTCTAACAGTACAGTTGGATCCAGTGAATTAATAAAATAAAACGCTTAGGCTCTTTGTAACATTCTCGACCCTTTTGATGACATGGATTTCATTCTTGTAGACCATAAATGTAGGACTATTAAGTTTTAACTTGGTTCTGAAAGATTCAATGGTAATATGCTTATGCTATGCATAATAATTTTGGAGATATGGCAGCATAATATTTCTTACTGCAGTTTGTGTCTTATTTGATATTATACATACATATCCCCTTATGATTCACATACATACCTTCTTATATGCAGAGAGAATCTTAATGAAAGTGGTTTTATTCTGCGTATTCAATCAAGAGCTAACTAAACATGAATTCAATTCATCTTTTAAGTAAGGTTGTAGGATTATATATTATAGGCCGGTTTAGATTGACTTTTAAATAAAAATTTATAAAAAAAAAGTGATTTTAGATAAATGATTGTTTGAACGTTTATTACTAGAATAACTTTTATGATTAGTAAATTACTATAAAATTTATGAGATAAAAAAATAAATAAATAATTACCCATCACTGCTCATTATCAGCATCATATTCCATCTCTATCCCTCTATCACCTCCACTATTCATCTTTTTCCTTGTTCATTCCAAGCCATAGTTAGCCTCCTCTACATCTTCATCTTCCTCCTCCTTTCTTTCTTCCTCACGACGGAGCAGCGTTGCTTGACGGAGAAGAGCAATGGATGACAGAAGGACTAGTGTCAGTAGAATAGTGAGTGTAAAGAGAAAATAAAAGAGAGTATTAAAAAATAGGGATAAAATAGTTATTAGATAGCCTATAAATTCTTTTTTTTACCTAGAAGTTATTCCTATCAACTTATTTAAAACCTAAATTTGAACCAGTTTATGGAAAGAAAACACTTACGGAGTTTTATAGGATATTTGGGTAAATTTTTTTCCCAAACTATGATTTGGGCTCTACTCAAACACCCACTATGTATAATTAAAAAAAACATATTTAAAGAGCTGCTTCCTATTTAGACTCGATAATGTTTAATGTAATTGGATTGCATTAAAGGGGAGCCCAGAGTAAAAGGCTCATATCATATGAAGTTTGAGAAGGGACATATGTATATAGTTTTACTATTAAAATTGAAAAGATTATTTCTAGAATTTAAACTATTTGCCCCCATATCACTTAGCAACAAACCCTCTCTACCGGTTCTTCCAAAGTTAACCGATAATATTAAATATAGGTAATTATATATACAAGTTTCTTCATATTCATGGCTTGGCATTGAGGCTCACAGAAAGGGCTAAGGGCTGCTTTCAGTATAGCTAAGCTATGATATCAAGGAAACTTGTCAGAGAGGACATCATGTGGTAGCTTTTCCAAGTGACTTCATCAGTTATTTATTGACGCTAATAGACTTTGTTCTGATCTGAGTGTCCAATGTATTCTGATAAATCATTCGCCAATCTTCATTCTATAATTTTCAGAAAAATGGGAGTGTTACAGATCATAATTATATACATTAGCTGAAAGCATTCAATTTTTTTTTTTGAAAAAAAAAGATTAAAGATGCAGTTAGTACTGTGTTGCAGAAGGGGATCATGAACAGAATATCTTTCTGGTACTGCTTAGTTATTCTATAATATCTTTGAGGATAAAATTAATGTGAGGAACCAATGAATGAAGTTGAACGTGAGTTTGAGAAAGCAACTTCAATTTAAAGCCCATCACACAGTTTTGGATTAGATAATAATAATAGTGCTTTAACAATTCTAATCAAATCCTCAAGCTTTAATGGCGGCTTTCTCTGTGACTCAGTGTGACTGCCACAATCTTCTGTTACGTGATTGTTTGGTCTTCCTACAGTTCCATAAAACCAACTCCTTATATGTGTGTGTGTGTGTGTGTGTATTCTCTTGTTGGTACTTTTGTTTACAGCCAAATGACAGAAATACATAATATTTTATGAAGTTCTCATGAGTTCATTACGAATGTAGGAATTAATGTTGGGTTCTTTGTGAGCCATCAGAAATTGGGTTGGTACTTTTTGTTGCGTTTTAATAATGTAATAAAGGCCTAAATGAAATATATATATATATATATATATATATATATATTAGGTAAGAGAATACATCAGCTTGTTCGTCATATTTTAATTCCATACAAAAATGAACAAAAATTTCCATTTGCTTTTCTCACGTACACAACACAATTTTAAATAATCCTTTTTATTGTCCCACCACTTCCATAATTAATATTGCTGCTGCTTTATCCCAATAATTGTCGCCTTCTAGAGTCTGACATATTTATCTGAACCGATAAATTTATCAGTGCGCAGTTCAAGAGATTGGAAACCCAGTAAGCCAAAATATATAAGCAAGGAAGATAAAAAAGAGGTTCTGTAGTTTATATATATATATATGTCTCACTCTCAATGGGGGTTGCTTCTTCAGTTTTTCTGTTAATTGTCTGATTTTGTTTTCTTGATCCCTCTTTTGGATCACTTGCTTCCCATTCAGGGAAATAGTATTTTTTGCATCCCTTAAAAATATAATACATAAAAGAGCCCGTGTTTTAGAGTAAATTTTGCAAATTTAAGTTGTTACTTTCACTTAAACTCTAATTTGGAGCTCAGACGCATTTCCTTTAATGGGGAACCAAACATGTCGTCAACCATTATATATAGTAGTGATTATCGGATCCTTTAAACCGTAGTTTTTCCATTGTCATTTCCTTCTAAAATTAAACCATGCACAGTTTTCCAACAAAAGTAAATACTACTTTTATTGAACTAAATTAAAATGGGTCAAATCTAGTTAAAAGATTTGTCTCCAAGAACATGACGAATCAATTTACAAATTTTTATTAAAAAATATATTTATATTTAATGTTTGACAATGTCTCAAATATTATTATTCCCAATAAAAAAATGCATGTGCCTGAATGTTTGAGCTTTTAAATTGACAAAGTGATTACATTTGATAAGAGTCTGAAACATACACAAGTATGCATGCATGTATCCAATTGAAGTTTCCATGTATTCTTCATTCGTATGGCAACCTGAGATTGAGATGTATGGGAACAAGACAAATGGTTGAAATTAAAGGGTCAAAGAATTTGAAATGTGTGTGTGAGATTCAATATGAATACTGACACGCTACAACAACAAAAAAAACAAATAATATTAAATTGAATGATTAAACAAGTTGAAGAGTCACATAGCAGTCAGGAGTGGGCCTAATATTTTTCATTTCATTTCAATTATTCCAAAATGTGCATGTGGAGAGAGAGAGAGTGGGTGAAGTGTTTCAGACATTTTCTATTGGAAAAGTGATTTAATACAAATCAATAGTCAATTTGAGAGAGTGATTTTAGTTTGGAGTTTATGTAGAAAAGGTATATTTTGAGTCTTTGTGGGTCACCCTCCATTTTCTTTCCCAAGTTTGTGGTTCACATTCACCTTAGCACCACATCAATTAATATCTCATGTTTCTCGCTGCCCATAGGCATGAAAATGAAATCCTACTAGTGGAAATTGAATTCAATTCTCCTTTTGCATGCTGGTTTGGCTCCTTCTCCCTTGTATAAAAATCTTTTAACTAATTCATTAAAAATTAAAAAATTAATTAAATTAGTTATTAATAATTTGTGCTATTTTATGGAATTACATTTAGCATTTTATATATGTTAGTATTGACAACACACTTAAGAGGGGTTGAATTTTAGTATTTATCAATTTTTTAGGATCTTTAAACCATAGGCCCCTTCGATTTAGTTTTTGGAGAATAATTTATAGGAAAAAAAGTGATTTAAAAGTGATTATAGAGAAGAGCTTATGAAAAAAAAATTAACTAAATAAATATTTAGATAATTATTATCAAAATGACTTTTGTTAGTAATAAATTACTAAAAAAATATAAAATAAATAAATATTTATTGTTGTTCATTATCATCACAAGCCATCTCATCTCACCCACTCCATCACCTCAAGTTCCCTTCACAGCCGTGGCCTCCTCCATTCAGTAAACAAAAGCAGAATCATCGACGAACTTGACAATGAACAAAAATAGAAATAGAAGTGACAGTGAACAAAAACAAAAGCTTTCAGTGAACAGAAATAGAATTGGCGATGGAGACAGACAAGTGACAATGCTAGTAGCTAAGAAAAAGCAAAGAATAATGACAGAAGAGAGTAGAAAAAAAATAGAGAAAGTGAAAAATATTTAATTTAAATTTTTAGCTCAAACCAAAAATATTTATAAAAGCATAGTTTTAAGGTAAAACAAACAAATGCATAATGTAAATGTGTGCTTGAGCAAATTCAAGTTCTAAACTTTGTTTGCAAGAATGCCTAAACAAATTTTCACAATCACATCGATTAAATAATCAAACTTGAAATTGTTTTTCTAAAGAATGTTTTAAGTATAGAACAGATAATACTTCTAATGCAATTTTAATTACTAAAATAAAGTATAAAATCAGAATGCTAGAAATATAAAGAGTTAATAAACAAAAAAAAATTACAAACAATAATTGATCGTAGTTAATCTCTTTCCACTCAAGTCTACGTTGAATATTTACAAATCATCTGAGATTTTTTAGTCAAACAATAATTTATCAAGTGACACCTCACCCGTACAATACAATGAATGATGAAAATTGAAGCTCTAAAATTCAAATTATAAAGATAATGACAAATTTTGGCTCGTGATAAATGATTATTAAATAAAAAATAAAAAAATTACGCATGAGATGGGTAGTAATTAGTAATTGAAAGTTTAGATTAAGAATATAGTACGAAGTTGAATCCTCGTTATATTCCAATCAAGGTGGTCTAGTAATTACCCTTTTGACGAAAACTAAAAATGATTTGTTTGTTGCATATTATTCCAATGACATGTGGCATCATTCTTCATCGTGAATGGTCCATCGTTCCAGCTCTCTAATTAGGAATCTTTCCTGTGCCTGCGTATACATACATACGTACGTACACACACACTAATTAAGGATCACATTGATAATGACCCTTATTATTTACACTATAGTGTTTTAATTAAATTAAATGCCATGTGACTTTATAGTAATTAATATAATACAACAATATGTTGTATTCCCAACTGTTCCAAAGCTCTTCCAACAAATGACCTATCATGCTAAAAGCCTCATGTTTAATTTTAAATTTGAAATTAAAGTATCACTCTATAATATATACACAGAAATTTGCAACTAGTGTATTCTGCATATATACTCTCTCTCTATCTTTTAATATAAAATTTATTTAACTTTTTATAATAAATTAAGGAAGTTAAATAAATTAATTATCATAAAATCAACCTCTAAGACAAATTTATATTATATATTTATTAATCTACTCAAATTAATTAATTAATTTTTATATTATTTATAATTAATTAATTTATTTAATTTTATTAATTTATCTAAAAAATTAATTTTGGTAGAGGTAACATCAATAAGGCAAGTTTTGAAGCATTCTGAGCCACCCATTAAGCCTTTTCTCCTAACTCTTTCACTATTATTATTGTACGAAGTTCTATGGGCTTATCCAACTTTTAACTTAAGTATATATAAATATGTATATATACGTATGATAGTGTGTATTGGGTTGACCATATTGTGTGGTTTTTGTTCATCACAAATACAGGGGGAATTAGTGGCTACGAGTGGAGTGGTGCTATATGGGAAAAAGATAAAATCTTTATTTTAATATTGAAGAAGAGAGAGCCAAGAAAAGCTTTTGGTGAGTGCTACAGAAAAAGAAGGAACTGATCTCTTAAATGGCTATGTGGTCTTAAGGACTCATAGGGAATTGTGTTGCATATGTGAGGCGATATATATATTGTGTGCCCTAAACCCTTCTTAATGCTGAGGTGTTCCATTCCACGAGAAGCTGCCATTGAAGAAGGAGAGCCAAGAGCTTTTGGTCCTCAGACGTCACAGAATAAAGTGTATAGAAGGCTATGCGGCCATCACGATCCTTTGGGAAGTGTGTTCAATTGGTGTTGGCTATATATATATATATATATATATATATATATATATATATTAATTGCTGAGGTGGTAGCCGAAACTGCCATTGAAGGAGAGTTAGAATCTTTTGAGCACTGTTAAACAATAAAAAATATTAAAATATTTTTTTAATTTTTAATATATAATTTAATTAAAAATTAATTTTAATTTTAAATATAAGATATATTTTTTATATTTATTAATTTTTTTAAATTATTTCTATTAATATTTTTTAAATAATAATCAATTAAAAGATATAAGGAGAGAATTGAAGAAGATAATTATAATATATTAAAAAATATATTATAGTAATTTAATTAATTTTATTAATATAATTAAATTAATTAAATAAATTTTATATTAATTATATGACAATAACTAATAGTGTGTGTATGTGTGGTCTTCAGGACTCTTCGCATTGTTTCATGATATTCTTTTATATTCAACATGGAATAACGTGCGAGAGTGGGGTGGTACAAAAGTGATCTTATAGTAGTGTTTTTTTTTTTTTTTATGGTATCCTGCTCATCCTTCTTGTTGTAGCAAGTCAAACGTACGTCCTCTTATTGTTTCCAAACTTCTATAACTTATATTATATTAAAAGAAAATAATAAAAATATTATTATAAAATTTATTATCTAAATATACTTTAAAAAAATAAAGTTTTAAACCGATGTAACTCATTTTGGCAAATACAATTCTAATGTAATTATATATAATATATCTTCAGTTATATATAAATATTTTTTATTATATATATAGTTAAAAATATATTATATATAGTTAAAAAAAAATTATATTTACTAAAGATAAATATTACCTAAAGTCTTTAAATAAATTTTAGATTTTACACAATAAATTTTATAACAAAAGATTTTTTTAACAATTTTTCCTATTATATTGATATCAGAAGCTTAGCTAAATTAAAAATATTTTCACGAGACAGTCATTTGGGCAATGTTTAGGCACTTTATTTTTCAATACGAAAACAAATATTGTTATTGAATCCAAAAAGGGAAACAAAATGAAGTAGCATGCTGGTTGAAATATCATTGAATATTTTTTGTGATATTTTAGGCACATACATAAAACAATTTAATTAATATTTTGCTGAACCAACTAAAATTCTTGTTCACACACACCAAACACACAATTAGTTTTGCAAAATGATGATGGTTTCGTTGACCAGAATACGACTAAAATAAAAAAGCGTTTGTGTGTGTGTGTGTATGTGTGTAGTTTAATCTGAAGGGGAACTGTAAAATTGGAAGCCAAGTGTAATTACAAGCCCTAAGTCCCACAAAATCTGCCGACCTTTTACTGTCCAAAATTAATATTTTATAAGACTAATGAAACTCATCATTTCTCCACTTTCTTGAAAAAGTTAAATCTTAAATGACATTATCATTATTATTATTATAATATGCTGATGAAATGGTTGCTTGTCAAATTAGAACACATACAACAACTGTTTATGAATTTCAGTCTTGTACGTTCATATAAATATATATATATATATATATATATATATATATGCATACTATTTGTAGCAGTCACTCTTTGGATGCTTAAATGAAAATTTTAAGATATCATGCAAACTTCAAATTAATTAAATCGTCTTAGAATTCTCTTGTATAATGGGCACTGATGACTTTAGCATGCACAATGTTTTGTCTCACCATTTTGTGTGTTAATGGAAATTATCTTTATCCCATATATATATACACCCTTCTGATGATACGTATGTCACTTTTAGTTCATCCGCAAATTCTCAAAGTGTATAATTAATATGAAATGAAACCCAATTAAAACGGTGAGAGAAAAAAAAACAAATTAATGTATTATACACACATGCATATCCACATGGACCAATAGGATTATGCCAAGTGATCGACGAACCAGAGTTTGACAGACTCTTATCTTTCTTTAGGTTTAAGTGCTTTATTGTCTAATTGTTTCCCTCTTTGTCTCAATGTCTCTCCCTGCTCAGAACTAAGATTCCTCACCTAACAGACAAGGTTTGATTAATTCCTGTGTAATTTCATTATTGAATGCAGCTCAGCCAATAACATAAACAAAAGGTTGTCTTCCACCAACTTAGCCAACTTCTCTTAATTTCCACTATTAAGTATGTGATATTAAATCTTACATTAAATAGTATATAATATTCAATGTGATAATTAAATGCCTTGGTTCTCTAACTTCAACTGCTAGCTTTTAGGGTAAAATTTTATATTTTATTCAAATATTTATCAATCAGTATCAAAGTCAGATTGTTAACATTCTAGAAAAGGATATCCATAGAATGTTCCAGTTGGTAAAATGTCAAATAAAATGATATAGAGTAAAGTTAACAAAATGTCAGCTTTTCATAAAAAGTCAATTGATAGAGACTTTATTGTATAAAATACTAAAATACTATATTGAGTAATATAAAATACTCAATAGGGTATTTTAATGAATTAGTTTTTCAATATCAACAATTAACTTTTGAAATAAGATTTTCCATCCTACTTAGATACCTAATAGTCTCTAATAAATATAATTATAAAGTCATATTTCATGAGTGACTCGTGGACTTTGAGAAGAAAAATGAGAGGGTAGTGTGGCCTCAAAGCTCAAGTTGGCAAGGACATGTTCCACAGTATAGGAAAAACAAAAACAAGTTCATGAGTGATAGGCCTGCACTATGAACAAAGAAGACCCCATTGCAAGTTCCAAAGCCGATATTGAACAAAACTATAAAAAAAAAACATGATACATTGGTACATAATATAAACTCTATAGCTATAATTAATACACTTGTCCATATATACTCTATTGAGTGAGTGACTTATATCCCCAGTTATATTGCCTGTTGATATTATGAAAGCTTCATCTTCAAATGGGAAAGCTTCATATTCAAATGGGAATATATTGCACCTAACAAAGAAGACCCTCCAGGCACTTTGACATATGGGAAGATGGAGCATCTTCTTCTTCCTCTTCTCTTCAATAATTGTGTTTTAAGTCAAGACACTTTCATCACATGTCACTGTTCTTGTGTTTGTGTGCTTTAGCATTGTCAGCTATATATATGTTCTCCTATTAGCTACAAATATCAGCGTTTTGCTTGTTCCATAGAAATATCTTTACTTTTTAATTAATTGGGTTTTGGAGTTAGATATTGCTCTTATTCCATTAACATGTGCTGTGCATTCGGCAAAACACTAAGGGTTACAAATTTTAAACTGTTCAAAGACATTCTCTGATACAATCATGGGTTATTGTTTTATTGCATAAGTGATTTAACATTTCAACTTATATCTTAGACCGTACTTTTGTGCCATTTGACTGGTGTTAAATGAAGCATGAGCCGCGCAATGATAAAATTGTTACTATATATGACTTGAGGTTCAAATTTTATAAATAGCATCTCCAATTATAATAATAAAATTACGTATATCTATCTTTCCTTAAATTCCATCAAATAAGAGTCTTGTGCACTAAGTTGTATGCCAAGTATTCAAACTATGCTAAATTGGTGTATTGAGTAAAGAGTCAGATCGTTGATTTATTTCCTTTTCTAATATGTTCAACATAAATGATAAATTCAGAATCCAATATTGTTTAGAAACAAGAAGGAAATAGGGGAAGAAGTAATAGTATTTCTTGTATTCACAGCAGAAGATTTACATAGATGAACATGGAAGGTGATAATAAACAGAGAATATCCCATCCCGTATATGCTGTAAATTTTTATACTTTTTTTTTTCACAAAGTGAAATAATAAGCATAAACCAGCTGAGCTTCATTGCTGACTACACCCAAAAGCTACGAGCTGGTCCCCACAAAGCCTCTCACTCCAAATCAAACACCAAAAAAAAAAGAAGAAGGTTCTGAAAACAGAGAAGGAGATTCCGGGGACATATCTGCAAGCATCCCTCAGGAAAAATCTCACTTTCTCGCACACTAATAATCTAGATGAAGATGAAGAAGAAGTTGAAGTTTCTAACTTCAAGCTTGCTTCTGCAAATCCTTAGAAGGTATGAAGGTTCCATGGAAGCCATAGGGAACCCTGGAAGGAAGCTTAATGGAAGCTTCAAGCTTCAAATTCATGGCATTCACAACCTGCAGTTCTGACTTCCATTCCTTCTCATCATGAACAAATGCTAAGATATAGCCATCGTCTTCTCTCTCTGAGTTCGGGTCTCTGGGTAGAAACAGAGGCTCCCCACCGAACTTTTCGTCGCCATAGATATACTTCTTCACCTCTCCGGTGGATAGGTCAACTTTGGCAAAGCCTGAAACTTTAGGCCATGGCTCTGCAAGAGCTAAATATGCGAACTTTGTCTTCCTTCCGAGCTTGTACCTGTTCACCATTCCAGCTTCGAGATTCATCTGTTCTGAAAGAATGGGTCGGCGAGTTGATTTGCCGGTTTTCAAATTCAATCTAATTTCAGATAGCACGCTCTTGAGATTCTCCTCGCATTCATTGAAAATGGAATCCGCCGGAGTCATGCAAGAGCCGATCACGACAACCTCGTCGGTCTCTGGCTCCTCCCAAGCATTCCAGAGATGGAAGCAGAAACAATCAGGAGCTTCAATCCATTTGATCCCAGCAGCATCATTCGCATTTTTATCAAGAATCCCGAAGCGAGACATCTTGTTCTTGTCGTATATTACCGGAGAACCACCTCGTATCATCTCCGACAGCTTGAACACCACCTGCTGATCTGGCACCACCACGAAATTCTCCGTAATCGCAAAATCATGCATCATAGTGGGCTCAGACACAGGAATCTCAACATCAGGAGACTTCTTTCCGTCCGGTGAGAATCTGAAGTACTTCAAGTAAGGCTTCTGAATGACATCATAGCTGAGAGCGAAAAGATCGCCGGAAACAGGGTCGACTTTGGGATGAGCGATCATTGTGGATTTGAGCTGACCCGAGAAATCGTAACGACCATCGGTCTTGAGATCCCCACTGGGTGTGATCCTCACATGGTAAGGCAAATCGTCTTCGGACATGGCGAGAAGGCGATTGTTAAAATACACTAAACCGGCATTCGCCACTCCCATTCCATTACTTCCGTCGACGAGTCCGAACATGCCGCGAGCGTAGAACAGTAAAAGGCGAGCGATTCCCAAATGGCCGTGAAGTTCGCCGATGGCTTTGGGGAAAACAGGACGCCCCAGGGACTTTTCTTGGACGAAACGGTTAGTTTCGGTGAACCTGCAGGCATAGCTAACGGAGCCGTTTTCTTTGAATTGGACGGCGTGGACCATGCCGTCGCCGTCGAACAAGTGGTGCCCGGCGACAGGCTCGTACAGCGGGTTGGCTCCGTTTCGGACGTATAACCCCCGAATGCAGTTGGGGATCTTCCCGGTGACCGGGAGAGAGTGCTGGACGGGCTGCTCCGTCACCGGAGCGAAGTTTCCGGCGATTTGGACCCGTGGGTCGGCGGTTTTGGGAAGCGGGTGCTGGAGCTCGTGAGAAATTAAGGCGCTCTCGACTGTATCCAACGCCATGGACGCCATTTTCTGGAAAAGATTCCATTTTTGCGACGAGGGCTGATCACCATCGTAACCAAAAGAGGGTTTTTGAGATGTTTCCTTGGTGGGTGTGGTGGTAGTTTTAGTAGGAGGGTGATATTTCTTGGGAAAAGGCAGAGTTTGGAGGGAACAAGATACAGTAGGCTTTCCATTTCGAGAAGATGATCTCTTCAAGGAAACGGAGGCCAAGTCCTTGAATGGCAAAGAAGAAGAAGACAAAGAAGAAGAAAGTTTATTGTTAATCCAAGTACTTGAAGCTGCAGTGCCAGCAGAAGAAGCCATGGCGCTCTACTTTGAAGTAATAGTAAGAACAGAGTGTGGTTGAGTTGGTATATAAGTAGAAGAGGAGAGAGAGTATAGGGAATTAAGTTTGAAACTTGGAATGAAGAATGAAATATTTGAATGATCAGAGAGAGAGAGAGTTGGGAAAAAATGAGGGAAGAGGAAGGATATATATAGGGAGAAAATGGAGGTTTAAGAGGACCACGTGGCACGTGTAAGATTAGCAAAATCAGGGGACAATATATAGAGGGAGAGAGAGAAGAAGAAAAAGAAAAGAAGAGTGGGAGGAAGGGGCAATAAGTGATGAAAACCATGTGGGGTAGCAAAGAGAAGCATAAGCTGCATGATGAAATGACACGGCCACGCACACACTTTGTATCTCTCTAGAAACAAAAAATAAATATAATAATAATAATAGTGAGACTAGAAACAATAATAAGTCGGAGGAAGTTCCTTGGATGGAGAGCAATCACACATGACAAGAACAGAGAGGCAGAAAACAGAGCAAGAAATGAAATGAAGGCAGCAAAAACAGAGGAGTGTGTAGGTGTTGTCACGATGTTCGCCGATATTGGTTCTTAATTGGCCCATTATGGAGAATGGAGGGTGATGAGTAACACTAATAGAATTAGAACTAGCATTGAAATTGAAATTGGAAGAAGAAACGGTCAAATGGGCCTTTTGGCTTTCTTTTTTGGTTTAATTTTAGGATAAGTATATATATAGACATTATTTTAAATACAAAAGATTTAGCTATTTAAATATAATATTTTAAGCTTAAGAATATATATAAATATAAAAAATATTTTTAAAAGATATACTCTTAATTAAATTTAATAATATTTAAATTTAATTTAATTAGATAGTTATATTTAAAAAAAAATGAATGATAAGGGAAAGGGGGAGTGAGTACACGTCGAACCCGCGTTTGTGCCTCTAAGAGAGCAGGAGTGAGACTAGAAATACACGTGGCTGTTTCTCTTGGTTGTGCCTCTAAATCTACGTCACATCTTCTACCCCACACGCTTCCTTTCTCCTCCTTTCCTCTCTCTAACTATACTTATAACCCAAGGAAGATAATACGAATAATGAGATACTCAATATTATTTAAATAATATTTTAAATTTAAATTTTAGTATATATAAAAAAAATTTATTAGAAGACTTATCTACTATAATTAAATATATGATGCAGTTCAAATTTAAATATAATAAACATAAAATTCTGATAAATTAAATAAATAATAAAAAAATTACACTTATATAATTATGATATATTTTTATAAATTAATCTCATTAGATTGATCTTATTAAACCAATATTATAAGTAAACGTAATGTTACATCTTAACACAAAATTTTAAGTTATTAAATATACTAATAAAAATAATAGTAGATCAAATAATATAAAATATTTTAAAAATACTAAATAAAGTTATTGTATAAAATATTGTAGTTAATAAAATGATGCTGTATAATTTATATAGTCGATCTCACTTAAAAAAATATTATATTACTGTATATATTTTTCAATCTAGATGTATCTAAGAGAATGCTTATCACCATTTACACTTGGACTCCATGATGTTGGGGGAGGGAGTGAAATTTATGTATTTGCTTAATTGATTAATGTATTTAAAAGGAATATGTCGGAGCTCTATTGGTTTAAGTCTGTGACATTGTATTAGGACATAATTAAGAAAAGAGATCATTCCCAATAACCATATTTATTTCATGCATTGTCCATTATAACTAACTGTACCGTTCCTTACTATTGTCGGCATATCTTTCCCCACTTTCAACAGTTGATTCAAGAGAAGTGGTTAGTTGGAGATTTTCAAAATTAAACATTAAAAATATATGATTTCCTCTTAATTCCATCTCCTCCCTTCTTTTGTCTTATTATAGTATTGTTTGTATAACCAACCGGTGATAGTATTTGTAAGGGATTTTCACCTCTTAAATACCATATCTTAAATTTAAATATTTATAAATATATAAAGTATTTTTAGAAAAGTTATTTTTAATATTAAATTTGATAATATTCGATTTTAATCCAGTTAAATAGCCATATCACGGAAAAATAATATGTTTTGTATGTCTAATTTTTGTTCTAACCCTTATATCAAACTAATAATAAACTGTAACTCATACAAAAGAAAAATATATTATTCTTTTTTACAGGAAATTATCTCAATCTAAAAATGATATTATTTTGCCTTATTAGTATAATTTTTCATATACTATTATTATTATTATTTAATACTCGTAATATGTATATGTTTTACATTTTTTATATCACTATGAAGGTTAGATATATTTTCATTGCTAATAAGTATATATGTAGATGCTAGTAAAATAATTTCAAACCAGGCATCATATTAAGTCATTGTATAATAAATTAAATTTGGATCCAAAATACTAGTATGAAATTACTACTATTTATATTCTCACCAAGTTAATGTGTGCTTTTTTTATTTTTTATTTTCACTCTAACTTCCCCATACTGTACCCCCTTGCAAGATAATATCTAGTTCATCAATTGAAATCTGTGGTGTATGCTTGAAACACGTTTTTCTTCTTTATATATATTTACAGGACGTGTCTCGTTTTTCTTCTTTAGAGATATGTAAATATATATATATATATATAAGGATTCTCAATATTTTTACATTAATTAACTTCAAATTAGTAGTAACATTATGGTATATAGGGATGAAAATAAGTCAAGCGGCCTGTCATGGGCATCTGGCCTGTTTAAAAACAATACACAGACTCATGCCTGTTTAAAAGCCTATTTTTCTTAAGAGACCAGGCTCAAGCTTCTTATAAAGCCTATTAGACCTGTCAGGCGGCTTGAGTCTGTTATTCAAAATATATTTAATATTAAAGTGTAATAAGTAGGTGTTAAATCCACCACATATTGAACACAATACAATAGTCAAACCATTAAATTAACACATTTTATTATATATTTTATTTTTATATTTTATTTTAACAGGCCTGTTAGGGGCCTGTTATGAAGGCTTGGTAGGTGGCCGGTCAGTATAATTAAAAAAATTAGGCTTTATAAACAGGCTTCAGACTAGGCCAAGCATTTGTACAGGCCAGATTTAGACAAAAAAAATAGCCTATAATAGGCCACAGGTTAGGCTCAGGCCGAATTATTACTTAACAGACTTAGACTATTAAGGTCAATGCCTGTTTCCATGCCTAATGGTATATTACTATAAGAGACAACATATATATATATATATATAATTTATTTAGTTATAATTTCGTTTATTTTTAGCACTTATAATTAATGTCATGCATAACTTATAAAAAGTGAACTGATGAAGATGTAGGAAATAATACTATTCATGCCTCCTATTTATTTCTCAAAAATACTAAGAAAACTCGTCTAATTATATTTTTTAAAAAATCAATGAAGTGACATCCTTATCAATAAAACACGATTTTTAGCATAGCAATGATTATGAACAAATAATAATAATAATAATAATAAAAAATGTGAAGTGGTAAAAGAAACAAATGGTATGAAGTGATGAAGCCAAATAATGATGGAAGTTTTTTGGTGGTAAGTTGGATACTTCGAATGAACGAGAATGAAAGAGAGAAAAGAACAAAGAAGAAAAGAAGAAAAGCTGAGAATTATATCCGTTGATGCTATTATCCTTAACTTTTTCAAATTCATCAATTGTTTTTGGAAGCATTATTAATGGTGACAAAATTATTGACTCTGCTTGACACGTGTTAGAGTCTCATAGAAGAAAAACTACGTTTAAACGCACGGCATCAATCAAATGAATCACCACTACTTGTATTCTTTTGTTCTTCATCGATGGGTCAATTTGTTAATGCTTCCACTTATTACATATATGTGCCAAACTTATAGTTATATGTTATTTATAGATATTCATCATTAGAATTAGAATCCCATTTCATTGAAAGATTAAATGCCTTATAACTGCTTCCTCCTAATGGTCCTACTTTAATTAAGAATATTTGTTTGGTCCTTATATATATCCATCATTGATTTTTTTTAGCCAAAATGCCCTTTGTACAAGGACATACATGAAACAACGTTGTTCAATGAATGAGATTAGATTATTGAGTTTGAGTATTATTGAGTTTAATTAGGATAACTCTCTTAAAAATATTTTATAAATTTTAAAATGGAGTCAACCAATTTTAACTGATAAATTCCTTAATATTTGTGAGGTGGTCTACGAACACTTGTGAAAAGAGCTCAGGGAAGTGAATTAATATGATAACAATTAAAGAACATATAATAACAAATTCTAATATAAAATAGGATAATATATTTATATTTCTCACTTTTCATTAGATTTTTTATAATTAAACATTTTTTTTAGAATTTCACAATAATTTTCCCTATATATAATTTGATCAACAATAGAACTTGAGCTAAATACCCTTTTTACATAAAATGACGTCATGCATGATGCAAACGAACTCATGCACCACATTGAAGAGTCCCTTTAAATCATACAAAACAAAAGGGTTTGTCCATAGGAACAAAATAATCATGGCTGGTTCATTATCTTATAGCCGTTTGATCGTTTAAAGATTTATCGTTTCCATATACATAATGACAATACACACACACACACACAATATACACATACCCAAGTTCTGGTAGCATCTAGTAGGTACGTGGACTAGTTTTTTATGTAATAAGTTTAAAGTTGTAGGGCACCATCCATTTCCAAAGAATGCGACTTTTTATGAAGACATATTGGCATGCATGTGTGTATCAATGATGTGTGTGTGCAATCCATAATATATATATATATATATATATATACACTCTTGTGATTAGGGTTTAGGTGTATATATATAGTTGATACAAAAGTTTTAGTTAAATCATAAATTCTAATTATAATGATTTAAAGTTAATATTGGATTATTCATGTATAAAGTTACAATATTTGATAATTTATGAATCCAAAAAAAATCAATTAATAAGCCTTGAGTGTGTGTGTGTGTGTGTGTGTATGGACTTCCATTTAAGGTCATTGAGGAGTTAGAGTTCTTCTACAACATTTATATATAAGAACCAAACAAAAAAAATTAATAACTTGACTAAACTATTAGAACCGAAATGAAAACGTTAGCATGTTTTTAATTCTAGCACTATATTAGATATGTTATTCCATGCAATATTAATTTAGTTAGACTACTCCTAACTTGACCAACAGGGCATTGATCATAATAAAATAAATTTTAACTATTTAAATATGATGTATTGAGTTTGAGTATACATGAATATAAAAAAAAATATGAGAGTTACCCTTAATTAAGTCTAACAATACTTGAATTTGATGTATATATATATATAAAAAAAATTATTCCTAACTTGTAATTATAAGTATGATTTACTATAAATTAATTGTGTGTGTAATTGCATATTATATATTACTTTTGCCTGTATATTTCTTATAGAAAACAAAAATTACAGAGACTAAACAAATCACAAACTTCTGAATTGATGGTAATCTTTCTCTTGAATCCCTTTGGATCTGGATCTGTCAGAAACTCATCTTGAGGGGAAAATTTTATTCTGACAGAAACGATGTAGCTTTTTTATTTTTGATAATAAAATTAATAATTATACACCTTGTTTGGGAATCAAATGATGCTAGGGTGCCCTAGCTACTACTCTTAATTTTTTTTATGGGGACATATCTGCGGCTGAAAGATTTTCTACTTTTCTAGAACATAAGATAATACTCAAAGTTATAGTAATCCATCCCATGTTAAGAGAGAGATTTTTTTTTTTTTTACATCTTCTTGTATTTTCGATCAAATAAAAGAGTTCAAATTAATTAATTAATTAATGTATTGTTTAATCTTATCTCGCTTTCGGCTAGCTTATCTATCATGGGGGAGGTTAACGAGTAACAACCACCATATCCTTCCCCCACAGCCCCCCTCTCTCCCCCCTCCTCATGTTTTGGCCAATTAATTAATTAAATTCTAATTAATGCGATCGATGTACTCTCTCTTTATTGTTATGGATGATGAGCCCAAAATCCTCTTAAAAAAAGTAGAGTATAAAATATAATTTAATTATATCATGCACATTATTAGTAGTTGCTAGTTTTTAGGATTGGTTTCGATAGAGATCGATGCCCATTTTCTCTCAATAACTTAATGTGTACAAACACACAACATTCTAAAGCTATACATACATACATACATACATACATATATATATATATATATATATAACTTGTCGGTTACTCGTGCGGGAGTTACGTATTCCATGATCCAATCTGTATTTTTTTTAATCCTCTTTTTGTGTGATGGTTAACGAATTTATTTGTTTTAGGGATCAAGGAAGTTGGCTTTAACTACCATGCGCATCATCATTTTATAATTAATTAATTAATTAGCAGCAGTTTCAATTATTTTTCTAGAATACGATTGATCTAGTATACAATATGTTCCGTCGTAGTCTTAAATATATGATGCAGGGATAAATATAATTAGTTAAATTAATTATTTATAATAAATGTATGTCAATTTCTTTTAATAATACCTATTTTTAATCATTTATAATAGTACCCATATAGAAACTCTTTTTTTTTTCAATATAGAGTTTATCTACTATTATAAGGGCTATACTAGATTCCTTTAAATCTTGAATTTCGATTAATAAAAGAGATATATATAATGGGAAGGATACCTATAAATTTTAAAACTAGATACCTGATAATATAATTTAAAAATAGTATATATATATATAATTTAAAAAAGAATATCTCTTTTGATTCTTATATATATATATAAGAAATACTCTTCTTTATTATCAATGGGGTTTTTAAAAAAAAACAGCTCATAGACCTAAGAGAATATTATACTACTATACATTGATTAATTGGAATTGGAGTTCTCTCACACTCCAAATTAGAGGAAATTATCCCAATTTAGCTTTTATTATTCAGAATCAAAAGAGACTTGAATTCAAAACGTATGTACATAAGAATCATTGAGTTCTCTTACACTTGAATCATCGATGATAGATCCCAACGAGTTCTTACTCCATTCAGTTGAGATATTCTTCATTTCTCATGTTAAAATATAAATAAACTAATTCATATCAACCTTAATTAGTTTCACCAAGATAGACGCATGCATATATGTTTTTAATGAAATCTCACAAATTAAAAGGAGAAAAAAAATTAAGGATGGTCTAAAAATACATGCTAGCAAGCATGTGACGATCGATGTGGGCAGATATAAACTAAAATTCATACAAAATCTTTTCGATAAAAACACATAAATATACATGTGAATTAATCGAACAATTCTTAATCAACCCCTATATATAGAAAATGACAACCAAAAGAAAGAACATGTAGGTTTGGAGTTGTAAATAATTTGACGCACAAAAGAAACTCAGAGGGTAATATACTATATAATATTTACGAGGTAAAAGATAATAATCATCATGAGAGATTAATTAATTAAAGAAATAATCACCAATTAGAAAAATCCATATCCACCATACACAAACCTGATCGACGTGTCTATAACATGTCTCCATTACGTGAGAAGATATATATGGTGCGACAGGCTCCGTGTCATGAAATTGATTCGAATTCTTATTTTATGCACAACAAAGAAGAACAAAGAACAAAGATAGTGGACATAAAAATACCATGCGATGAACACACACAATCTTTTTAAACTGCTCAAACGCGTAAAATGCTTTTCCAATATTGCTCTTCTTACGTACGTCCTCGCAAAAGTAACTCACCACACACTTAGCTTGGTGGTTTCATTTGTTTATATCTATAATCATATCAATTAAGTTCACATAATGAAATCTCAAATTCTCAAATGAAAAGTTAATCTCATGTACGAAACAGTACATATCAGATTATTTTCGATTCCTTGCATTACTATGAATAAATTAATTCTCCATCTACGTCATCAATAGGTCGTGGGTCTAAGTAAAAACTTATATAAATATAAAAAAAATCTTAGAAAAAGGTATTCCTAAGACCTGACAAAGCTCAAATTTGACCTAGGCAAATAAGCTATGTCAAGAAAAAAATCTCAATTAAGATGGACGTTATGTTGTTACAGTCGTATTCATAGGCGAAAGTATGGAACTTATTATATACGTTACTGAATAAGGTTTAATCATTGTCTATGTCTATAGCTTATATCTTGATAGCCAAGTGATATATGATTTATTTATGAACCCTAATTATATGTGTCGATTTTATTTTATTTTTTAAGAAAATTCAATATATCCTTGCACTCATGAGTCAGTAATCAAATAATTAATTAGTTAATTATAAATTAATGTGAACGAGAGAGATACAACAGAAAACATATGTATATGGGAATCGTTATGTGTGTTTGAGACCCCGAAGAAGGGGAAATTCACGTGATTAGGAGACCTATATTTGCAATAAGCTCATATATATACACTTAATCAAATTCAACAGTGATTTAAAAATAGAGTTCACATGAAATGCACCATATAATTAGGGAAATTAATGAAGAGCAACAATCTGCAAATTAAATAAATGTTTCTTTGTGGAATCAATATCCCTGTTTGAATGATTTGGTGGAATGAAATTAGCCAGAGATCAATGATTAATGCTTCAGGGAAAGGCCATTAAATTAATTAATTAATTAATTATGTCAGATATATTGAATACGAGTGTTCAACTATTATTGTCCTCATTAAATAAAATAAATTAAGGTTGAATCTCGTTCTATTTAAAAAAAAGAAAAAAGAAAAAAGAAAAAAAAAAGAGCAACTAATACACATGCATGGGAGCTATATATATAGTGACCGGGACCATCAAGATCAGTCATTTGCTCAACATAATTAATTTGCAATTCAACTATTATTGTGTGCACATGGAGGAACATGCTTAACAATAAAATTAATCTTCGTTCTTTCTTCCCCATGGATCATCTAATCATAGTCTTGATTACAAAACGAGAAGAGTGATTAATTAAAAGAAGGGAAGAATTCGTTGATTAATTAGACAAAATTTCAATTTAACTTTCAAAATAGTTTTGGACTTCCAAATATTAACTACTACACACAGGTTATACTGCTCATGACATGATAATAATTATAAATGAAATTGGTGTATATATATATATTTCAAAAATCTATGAATGGCAACCGATTATTAAATTATGGATGAATTTCACCATTATAAGGAGAACATAAAAATTATAGTGATAGTACAATCTATTGGCTAAATAAATTAGTGATCGATTAGCTTGTAGAAGCATCGACAGTCAATAATATATTAATTATTGTAATTTTTTAGAGGATGGGAGAATTTTAGATTAAGTCCCTGTGTGGTGAAAATTAATAAAAGTCGACCAATTAAGAAAAAGAAATTACTTGTATATATTTTTTACAAAAAATTGAATTATTATTTTAAGCAGATGGAGATATTTTAGGATTCATTGGTCTGGTTAAATTATTTTATTCTTCACAAGAAAAAAAATAACATATCGCAATCAATAATTAATTAAAACAACGCAGCCCGCACTTGTTATTATTATTCTCAAAGTTCTTGACAAGATAGTATATTTTTTTAAAAAAAATTGAGTGAGTACTTAACGCATATAATTATTTAATTCAAAAAGTAATCCTCCCCATTAGAGGAATTTAATAATCCCATTGTGCTTTTGATGGTAAGATTAGACTAATCCAAACCTAGGTTACTACCATATGATCTTAAACAATATATGGCGGTTGGAATCCCCATTATGTAATATAGTTTTCTCCAACTTATAAAACTTTTGTCTTTTTTATATTTTATTGTATTTAATCTTGTTCTTGTTCAGAGATCTGCCCAGTAGCAATCATGTTCACAATAATTAGAAAAAATTAAAGTGAGGGAAACTAATACTAGGGTTACATACTTAAGCACATAACTAAGTATGCAATTAGAATAAAATAACGACTCAAATTTGCTTTCCAAGGTTTGATCTGATTAATTAGGTTTCAACTTGCAATTTCTTAAAATTAACTATATGTCAATTTGTTTTTTTTAAGGTAGTATGGAAACTTTGTGCTTCCAATTGTGAAGGGAAAGTTTTGTTAAGAAGAAAAATAATGTTGGAGGGGTTCCTAGTCCAAAGCAAACCGACTTTACCTGAAAAAACTACTAACTGTCTTCACCAACTAACAGAGTAGTGACACAGCCATTTAAATTAGTATATAAACTCCACCAATCATGTTTGTTTTCCCCACATGGAAGGCTACAACCTTCAAGAAAAAGCGAAGAAATAATTAAGCTAACCCCTTTTACTTGATCATGTTCATGCATTTACAATTTCCACCAAAACATGTCCCCAACAATCCTAATTAAGTGTTTAACCATCTAAAGGAGACTTGAATAGGACAAGCACATAAAACTCTTTTTTTGAAAAAAAAGTTATTATAAATATTTCAAAGCTGGAAGTACTCTTAATATGATTTACTCTTATAATCCTATTTATAAGATATTTTTAAGATGTTTCATCAAGACTAATAAAAACTTAAAGCTCACTGCTTTGCCTTAAAATTTAATTAATTTTTTTTAATTTTATCCATATTTAATATATTAAGAAGTCCAAAAATAAAACAAAACAATAAATTATGAGTAAAATTGTATATTCATATAATAAATTTAATTAGAAGTCTTAAATTAAGGACAAAAAATACTCTTGTTTTTTCTATCCTATAAATAGTATCAGAAGAGTATATTGATAAATCTTAGATGTTGAATACATCTATTTAGAATATGTATAATTTTTATTATTGAAAATAATAAATTATTTTTAATTAATTTAAGCTGTTGAAATTAATTGAACAATCAATCAAATCTTCTCTTCAGGAAAAAAAAAAAACGATAATAAAAGAATGCGAAGAAGTCGCTGAAAAGATCGGGCATTTGGAATAGAGAGACAATATTGGAGGGGCACATGTGGAGAGCATAATCAACGGGGTTAGAAACATAATTAAGGTGGTTTGGTGGGTTTTGAGTAGATTAAGGAAAAAGTGGGGCAATCTTTATTCTAATTAGTCCACTCCATCTCTCTTTCTCTTTTGAAAATCACTTTGTTGTTATACCTAACATATCAGAAGATCCCTAAATAGTATACTAATTAATATTAATTATGATTGAATATTACATTATTAATTAATGTTTTAGCTCCTTGTTTATCTAACTCTGTGTGCCATGAAACTAAGTTCTGCTGCTTTTTTTTTCTTGTACACGAACCAATTAATTTGACTTCTCTTGATGGTCGGTAGGCATATGCGCCATCATGTTTCTACCACGATTTATCTGTTCTTAATTACTTAATTAATAGAATATTATCATTTTTCCTTTTCTTTTGTATAGCTATATAGTGATTTCTTATTACATAACGTCTCTATCACGTTGATATTAATTTAATGCTAAATAATACAAAATTCCCTTAGATTTTGATTATGTACAAACAACCCTTTTTACATTATATTAATTGAAAATTTGAAAAAGAATTCCTCTAAACTTTTACGGTACGTTAATAGAATGAAAGAGTTTTTAATAGAAGTGGAAGTTAAAATAAAATTAGATTAAAAAAATATTTTAAAAGTTTATTTAGTAGGATGAAAATGAGTAAAAAATTGATGTATATTTTTTTTATAAATTGGGATAAAATAGTCCAAATATTTTTTTATAATTTGGGAAGGGTTAAAGTTGTTTAGAAATTTTATAATTAGGATAAAATGATTTAAAAAAATTTACTTCTACTTCTAATTCATAACTTTTTTTATGAAACTAAAATTGCCCAAAATATTAAAAATAGAAATAGGAGTAAAAGTGACTTATATTTTAACAAACGAGTGAAGTGGAAGAATTCACTTCCACTTTCTCATATCTACTTCCACCTTACCAAATATACCATTAAATTTGTGCACATCAAATGTTATTGACCAAATCTTTCCTCCAAACTTTGAGTTATGGGGAGAAAACACTTTTCAAAACTTCAAGCCATATATACAAATAAACTTCATATCATATTATATTATCCCAATAAAATAATGGATAAATTAATGTAGTAGAAGAGTTATTAGCATAGATGCATGTAAACTTTTTAGAAGATTCATTGTAATGTTTTAACAGTTAAAAATATTATTTGTAAGCAAATCCAAAATTTGAGAGATTTGTATAATTTAGTCTTAATATAATTATACGGTTATAACTATATAATTGTTTTCTTCGTTAACTAATTACTCTTCATGCTTTTACTCTATATATCTACTTGTTATGTATAACTAATTAAGGAGATGTTGGTAAATATTTCATTTTTGAAAAATAATAATAAAAATATGTTTATATGGATGAAAAGGAGTCCATCATGTTGCTATTAATTGAGGTACTTAATTATAAAAATGCATGATAGTTGTATGCTATTAATTAATTTTTTGAACATATAATACAATTAATTACAAAATAAACTCATGAATTATAGTTTAATTTAATCAACATAATAAATATAATTAATTAGTAATAGTAGGAAGGGTTCCCCAAGAGAAAAAAAGTCGTATAGGGAATTATAAAATTTGGAGTGTTATTCTTTTTGAAGGGATTTGATATAAAGAGAATGAAAATGATGGGGAATGGAGTTCGTTAAAGTTAAAGGCATGGCGTCGTGTCTATGTTTGGTGTGGTGAAGTGAGATGAGATTGTAATTGGATGAATATAGACCGTTAAGTCGCCGTGAGTGTATGCCACGTGTGATTTTTCAGTTAAGTGTTTCAAAAGAAAAGAATGTGAGGGATGAGGATGTGATTGCGATTGCTACATTATTTATCTTTTAAGGCCAATTTAAATAATTATTTCTCCCATGTTTATCATTACTAAACTATAAAGGAGTTAATTAAAAAATTTATCATATTATCTTAATTTTAAATATAATATTTTAATTTATTTTATTATTAATATTTATTATTTTCTTTAAATCAATATATTTAACAAATAATCTAACATTATAGACAAGTATTTTAAAGAGATTATTATTTAATTTATTATAATTAAATAATTTATCTAATATTTTAATCAAATCCAATTAATCAAGTAATTGTTATATCAATCACTAGAAGAAGTATATAAATTTCTCCAGTTATTAATATAAAAGATAGTTAGAATTAGATTTAATTATAAATAAAAGATCTTAATCTATTTTATCTGTCATATTTATCATATGAGTATTGTTTAAAAAATTAAATTGATATATAATCAGATATCATATAAGTATTTAAAAAAAATCATATCACATAATTAACTAATTTATTCTATTTTCTTAATATTTTTTATATACTTAGGGCAAAAAACTCACACCTAGGAGTGGGTAGGCAAAACTATTACAATAGGACTTTGTTTGGGAGTATTAATAATATTGGCTTCTATTCTTTTTGCTCTATAATTTTGCTGTTTGAGTGCCTTTTTCTTTGTGTAGCTTTTGATCTAATAATTAAATGTGTTTTAATTTGTATAAATTAATTACTAAATTGCTTCTTCCTATATAATCTAGTATTTTTTTGGTTGCAGTTGTTTCCTAATTTCTTCTTGATATGATATTGTATTTAGGTCTTCCATTCTATGGGTGGTTGCGCTGTTATTTTGGGTTTTAATTTGTTGGCTGTATATTCTAAATTATTATAATGGGTTCTTGATATAATCATTTATATATATAAATGCATCTAATTATGATCAAACTAAATGAGAGAATATTAAAACACCACGTTAGACATACACGTCATCTGCCATATGCATGCATTCCTCCTCTATCTGTCAATGATGAAATGTATTACAAAACATGCTTCCAAAGGGAAGGCATAAGATGAAAGTGAACGAAGAGGGACTGAAATAATATGAGATGGTGTATATAATTGGGAGGACATTAGGAGAGTGAACACTAATACTACAGAAAAATTCTTTTAAGCTTGGTAAAAATGACATTTTTAAACTAATTTTAGAATCAGTCTAAAGAAAGGTGGTTTAAAAAATATGAATCTTTTAGACTGGTCGCATAAAAATGTCATCGATTATACTTTCTAAACATTATCCTCCATAACTTATCTAAAAATAGGCCGAATGAATTACCTTTTTCTCTTAATAATAACCCCCTAAGCCATTTTATATCTGTTAAGGTACTTTTTTTGGGTTATATAATTATGTATTCGACTAATATCATATTAAGATTTTGTAATCAAAATGCCTATTAATAAAGGTATCTTTTTTAATAAGGTGGAAATCTAATCTCAATTATCATACTTTATAATTTAGCTAATACATCACTAGACTGATATTATTTATTTTGTACTAATGGAAAGAGGAGGGAGTCAAAACTTTTTGTGTGGGGGCCCACATATTGATGTCTCTTACAAGTGATGTTGATGATAGTGTACTTGGCCAGCTTATAGGTTAGCAGAGTGATCATGAAATAATTGACTCTAACACAAACCAACACTAATAATTCATAATAGAGCCCAAAGTTGAGCCAAGTATGGACAATCTCTATAGGAGCATCACTAGCCTCTCTATATTTCCCATATAATTGACATTTGCTGTGTCACCTAACCCCAACATACAATTGTCACACATCGATCCATCCTTTCTCAATGTCCCCATCTCTCTGTATTTTCCCATCTGATTTGAACCCTCCATTGATTTTTCACTTGACAATGTTACCAGCAAGAATTCAAAGGGAGAATATATTCGGGAGAGGCGTCCTGAAAAGCTATCTTATTGGGTGATAGAACTTTTGTATTAATAAACTATATTTTACTTGTGAAAAAATTATCGATTTGAGACTTCTTACATACCTACATGAGGTTTCTTAATTTCAATATAAAGTATGATTAGTACTTTGCGTTTATTTATCACCTTACCTACAGATCACAAGAGAAGCTAATTAACTCGAGTAGGAGAAAAGGGTCTTGCTTATTTATTATATAAAATATAAACAATACAATTATCCCCTTAAAGATTATATAAAAATGAAATGGCCGTGGTGTGCATCACATCACGTACGTGTGTTGAACCACTCACTTAGTTCTCACTTTATGTAGAGTGTATTCAAAGGGGGAAAATAAATGAATATTATAATTGAGTTTGAATAGGTTAATGCATAGTTGGGGTGGACTCAAAATAAAGATTTTATTAGGTTTAGATCTTAACGGGTATATGTCGAAATAAGTATTGTTTTATGATAGAATATAATCCAACCAAACCGCTCTCGCGACATACATACTTGCATAGTCAATCTTGTTAATAATCACTTTGTCTGGTTAATCTGCCAAATGCGCTTATAATGAGACTCCAATAACATATATATATCAATAACATATGACCTCATATATCATTTTACTATGGAACACAAACAATTTCTCATCCAGTAATTAAGGGTTTGTTTGGAATAGTGTTAGAAAGTTTTAGAAGTCAACTGTAATAAAAAAAATCAGGTTTTTAGGGCAATGGGCATTTTGTCAATCTAATTTTTAGCTTTTAACTTTTTTATTTATTTAAACATTCTTAAACTGATTTTTTAATATGTTATCTAAATAAATTTATATTAAATTGATTTTTTTAATAAAAATCTATCCAAAATAAAGTACTCATAATTTCAGTTTATAAAAATAAGTTTGAATAAAAATCACCCTCATCAATGTTAATTCATACAAACCTTTCAACTTTCTAAATGTAGGGCTTGATCAAAACTCAGAAGCTCGATTGTTGGAGAATACACAGATAATTAACAAATGGTTACAGAAGAAATATCTCCGTTGATTAATTCGTAGTAAAGGATCGAAATAAAGAATTAAGTAATGGAAAATATGTCTAACATTATAACACCCATTGAATTACAACATTTTGCCCATAGAAATTATGGGTCGTGAAGGTACAAAACACATAGCCAGCTTTTTGTCTTTTCCAATTCAGAAAAAGCAACAATATGAAAACAAGGCATGTGGGTATGAGAGAGAGGATTATGTTCAACAATTTAATGAATACCAATGACATGGTTCCAACTCAAAGGGAGGAAACAAGAGTGGCCACTTTGTGCCCCATTCCTTATTAGAACAAAAACTAAAAAAAGACAACAATGTGTACATATATAATTGCTCTTAAGACTCTGCCTTCTTTCATATGCATAGTTAATTCCATGAACCTGGAAAGAACAAGAGATAAGGTTTTGACAGACAGGGTTCCATGTGGTCTATTTCATTTATAGATATCGAAGAGTAAATAATTGCACTAATACATAAGAAAAATAAGCTTTTGCTTGGGGAAAAAGTTTGATACCAAAAATTACCAATTTTTATTGCTTTAAACTTGTTATAAAAAGCTATCGGCGTTTGCGAAAACTATCTTTTTCTCTTATCAGTTCAAACTAATCAATCTAATCCGATAAATCAGAATATATTTGGCAAAGGAGATCAATTCAATCCGTCAAATTCACTAATAAAAGTAACTTTGCACTCTTTCCATCCTTAATTTAACAGTTACACTTAATTAATTTAGATAAATTAAAAAAATTATTTAATTATAATAAATATGGCTTTAAATAATTAATTTAAAATATATATATATATATATATATATATATATTAGAGATAAAATAAATTAAAGTTTCATATCTAATTCTTATATTTATGATTGGAGGAATAATGTAAATACGGGAAAAATATCAAATAGAAATCAAAGAAAGTTTAAAACACACTTTCTAATCCGAAAGGGTGACCCACAACCGAAAGAAGAAGATGAGACAGATAGATAGAAAGAGAGAGGGTATATATATGCCCCACAAGTGTAGGGTAGTGTGGATGGGATTTGGACAATAAGAGAGGATAAAAAGAGGCATTGTAATGTGCGTGGGGGAAGGAAGTGGGAAGAATATGCAAAAGGGGATGCCATTCAAATCAAAACACAAGAAAGAAGAAGGACCCCTGCTTGTAAGACACTTGGGTGTTTGTTTGTGTCAACTTTTAGTGCAGAAAAAGTAAACCCCAGCAATAGCAGCAAGCACACCTATTATCTCTCCTGTGGGGCTACCCCTTTTCATTCATATTTACACGGTTACACCCACTTATTATTGCTCAACCCTTTCTTTCTTTCTTTCCTATTCTTTCCATCAATCACTTTGTTCATCTCTCTCTCTCTCTCTCTCTCTCTCTCTCCTTTTCCCTAATTCATCGGAAAGAGATTCTCTACTATATAAAACCCTCTTGTCTTTCCTAGTTCATATATTTGATTCACTTATTGGCTTTGTATCAAATAATTAAACAAAAGGGTTTTGATTCACAACGGTGCGCTTGCACTGTTTGTATTGTCCTCTCATCAAATCCTTTCTTAACTGTTAGAATCAAGCAACATATTCAACTAGATTTTATAATAATTTGACAGGAATCTAAACCGCCCAAATTTAATTTTTTTTTAATAAATCCAAAAAATAATTTTAGTACAGTCACTTTTTTTAAAAAAATATCATGTAATATAAAATACATATTAAAAATTTTAAATTTAGACTATTCAAAGTAAATTTGGACAATTTAGATCTCATGACAGTGATAAGTATGTGTAAATCTCATTACTATGATGAGCTTTGAATGAAGACCTACCCTATATAATAGAGGATGCTTCAAATCACTTGACCTATATATAATAGAGGATACAAACACAACTCAAATTAAAAATAAATTGTGGAGCGAATCTTAAGTTTCATATGTGTTCTTTATAAGTTTTGTAATCTTAACTTAAACGATATATCTTTTTCCACCAACACCTTACTTGGAATATAGGAATGGGAAAGAGAATGTGAATGGGTTTTAAAAACGTTTTTGATCTGTCAGAAAAAATCCATGGTACCAAAAAGGATAATTTTTGTTTGAGGAAATTTACTTCCCTTCTTTTGCAATTAATTTGATGAAAGCTTAACATGCATTAATTTCAATAATAAAATTTGTGAAGCATTGGTAAATTATTTAATAAAATTGAGTAACAACAATATTTACCAATTTTGATACATCAACATGTTTAAAACTAGCCATGTTTATTATATTAGGAAAATAGAAAATTATTTTTAAGGTACCTGTCCTTCAAGATTTAATTTGGTACATGTGTGTATTTTTCTTATTATTAAATATTTTAATTTTATTCTATCAGTATTGTTAATCCTTGTAACTTTATGTTAACATTATTAGCTAGGTCTTGTACAAAAACTAATTGAAGAGAGTAAAATTAAAAGATTTAAAAAGAAAAAATACACAAAAAATAAATTAAAAATTAAAAGAAACTACAAATAGCTCAAGAATAATTATCTATACTTTCAAGACAAGAATAAAATTAAAAATATTGAATTTGTGGGTAAAATGTTATATTAGTTGAGTTAATCATTAAAAAAAATGTTACGTTAGTTCAAACTTCAAATAACAGATCCATCCTTTAAGACAGTAATAAAATGGACTCCGGATTTTAAGGATGAAATGGCATTGTTTAACTAATTATAACTAGGAAACAAGTTTTGCACGCTTAATTATCTGATTATGAAAAGCTTGGTCAACTCACAAAAAAGGGAAAGAGACAGATATCAGAACATATTTTGACTAGAGAAAAATTCACTACCAATATATATATATATATCGAATGCTCTAGGTTTTGGCCTTTTTCAACCCGAAAGATCAAAAGGATTAAGAAGCTAATTTGGTTGGTACACGTACTTGATTAGTTGTTTGATTTAATTTTTCATGCTTTATTTAATTTGACCTTGTTGTTTACCAAACTTCTATTTTTTATTTTATTTTTTTCAGACTAGAAGCGTCATCCACTGATAACATAGACTAATATTTTTGAAGACGCAGAGGGCATAAATGGAAAACTAGTTTCAATTAACCAAACTTTTTATTTTTCAAAAAATAATTATTTGATATCTACAACTACTAATTATAAGTATCGTAGGTCTAATTAGGTATACTCTTTTTTTTTTGGCAATTAGGTTAAAGATATATATACTTTTCCCAAATTTTTAATATAGTTCATGTGTTTTTTCTCTTAATTAAATTTTTAATTTTTTTTCTATTAATACCATTAACTTCTATACATGGGCTAAAGGTGCAAATAAATCAAAGTTACAGGAATTAATTGTACTAACTGGATAAAATTAAAAAATTTATTAAAGATAAAAAACTTGGTAATCAAACTAAAAAAAAAAGTGTAGCTACCACTAAAATAGTTCTATCCCCAATATTAGAACGATGGGCATTTATTAAGAAAATTAAAGTTATGTATTCACTCGATTCAACCGAATTATCAAACTTTGTTGCTTGTGATGCTCATGAAGATTGTCATATTAATTAATTATTTACATAATTAATTAAACATGACAGAAAAATTTCATTCATTACCTAACAAGAATCAAAGAAAACTTCAGGAAACATATATATAACATAAAAATGGAAGCTTTGTGAAGAAGTGCAAATCTAACGTGTATTAGAAGATACTTATAATACCTACCATATCTATAATAATATTGTAAAATAGAAATGAAATGTTGGATCAAATCTTGAAGGGCATGTTTGGTAGGTGAGAAGTGGAAGCAAAATCATTCACTTTCCTGATTTAACATGATAGAAATTATTTTCATTTTTAATATTTTGGGTTATTTAAATTCTATCAGAAAATTTAGGAATTAAGATGATAGAAGTGAAAGTAAAATTTTTTAGACTATTTTATCTCAGTCATAAAATTCATAGACAACTTTAATATTTTTTAAGTTATAAAAAAATATTTTAAAATATGTTTTTTGAAGTTATAAAAAAAAATATATCAATTCCATACTTATTTATATTCTACTAAATAAACATTTAAATCTTGTTTTTAGCTTAATTTTACTTATGTTTCTAATTACACTTCTACTTATATAAAAAACTTCTCTATCCTATCATATATACCGTAAAAGCAACTGACTTTTTCACATTATCTAAAGATTAGTTTGTTAATTTTTTCGTATATATATGGATATGTAGAACAAAATAATTAAATATATATTGCTTTTGATATTAACTGCCATTATCTTCAGTCAATGAATCAGTGTGTTTTGAAACAAATCATGCATAATTATCAATCTTCTTTTGTACCTAACATTAAAATTAATTACTTTAGTTAATAAAAGAAGAAGCAAGGCCTTGCCTAACACATTCTCTATGGTTTTTAGAGTCATCAATTACTTAAAATAGTAGCCTAACGTTATCTTTGTTAATCTGGGTTTGGTCCTCCTAAACTTACTTTTTATAATTAAATAATAAGGCATGATTAGACACGTCATCCAAATTTTAAAGTGTAGTTTGGAAAAGATGAAGGGACAAGAGAGACATAATTTATCACATAATCAAATCAAGATCTCTAGAATATGCACTCACCCTTCACACATATCCCGTCTTGCAATACAGTGTGTGTGTGTGTGTGTGTGTGTGTGTGTGTGTGTGTGTGTGATATGTTTTTTTTTTTATAAAACACGCAGTTTTATTATGATCTCTACTAACATAAAATAAAAAATTCAATAAACCGGTGCAGCGTGAGCAGATTATTTATATAGTAAAAATTTATTTATTTAATATAATTTTTAATTTTTGCTTTTTTTTCTTAGATGCAGTACGAGTATCAAATATTAATTCATTTATTTATAATAAACACTTCAGAGAGTCACGTTATGAAAAAGGTAAAGATTGGTGAGTAGATAACCATTGATCGTCGACGAAACAGTGTTCATATTAGTCATATCTCATGTTTCCTATATCATTTTTTCATTATTGTTCAAAGACTGAATATTATAAAGATTTTTTATATAAAAATATTATATAGATTTTATGAACACGTTTTTATTTTCGATATTAAAAATAAAAATATTGATTGAAATTGAGCAAAGGTACCGTCAGTCGCTCACACACGACAATTCAATAAAATATAGAAAATAAAAAACCACATGTAGCCATGGAAAATATTTATATAATAAAAATTTGTATCTCCAATCTTCTTTGTGATGCTTTTGCTTACATATCTATATATTTTCGGATACACGCACGTGTATAAAAAAATAATTAATTAAATTTATATCCCCTAAAAATTAATTAATTAATTATATATTTGCACCCCATTCTTATCCCTTGAACTCTAAGTGGCTAAAGTATGAGACTTTAGTTAAGATTAGAAGGCAAATCATGTCAATGATATCTTATAGTCTAATAAAAAAAATTATAAATATAAGGTTACAAGTTTAATCTCGTTAATAATATAAATAAACAAATTTCTCCTGGGTGAATTTCGGGGAATAACAAATGAATATGGAAACAATACAAACAAAGGAAGGGCCCATCTAAATACATTTGGTCATTTGGGTGCATATAATGTAGAGATAATTATGTAACAAAAAAAATATAGAGATAATTACTATAGATTTCTTAAAAAAGATTTAATTTAATCACTCGAATAAATATATAATGACAAGTTCTAATATAAAAAATAATAATATATTTATGTTACTCGCTTATCATTGATAACAACAGTTTTAATGCCCATTTAGATAAACTTTTAAAAAATAATTTATGAAAAAAAAGACTTTTAAACAGTTTTTAGAAAAAATATTTTTGGAGAAGAGTTTATAAAAAAAGTGATTTTGAATAAATAAGTGTTTGAATAATTATTTTTAGAAATACTTTTATTATTGATAAATTACTAAAAAGGGTATGGTTTAATTAAAAATAAGAGAGATGAGATAAGGTGGAAAAGAAATATGAGAGATTGTGAAAAAGATGTAAAATAGAGGAAAGAAGAGAGAGAGAGGAGAGAGAGTGTGAAAAAAAGCATGGTTAAAATAATAATTGGATAGTCCATAAGCTATTTTGCTGTTCTAAAAGTTAGTCTTAATAGCTTCTATAAAACCTTAATTTTAAACCATAGTTTGATTCAAAAAACCGTTTGAATAAATATAGCTATTTGTTTTAAAAAAATTTTACTAAAGTTTAGACTATAAACCCTTTTAAATTCTTAGATTTTCCCTAAAATCAAACAGTCACTTGGAGGGGAAAAAAAAGCTAGCACACCAGACATGGCATCATAAATAAACCTTAATGCTCCCATGTGGTTCATTGAATTGAACCCCTGCTTTTCTTGACTTTTAATCTTAGTTTCACACTACGTTTTGGTATTATTATGTAATTATATATGTAAGAACAAAGAATTTGATCGACACACACACACACACCAGTGTCTACGTATATAATTGTAAGAATGTGCTGAATCCCATTCACATAGAATGTTTTTGTTTGCACTAGCATACAAGACTACGTACGATAGTGACTGAAACCAGCTGAAATTTGAAAAATTGGCGTATAATCATGCATCGATCTAGAATTAATTGCACACTTTAATTAATATATATATGACTATTTAGTTAAAATGCATATATTCATATTACCACCACCACAGAAAACAAACAAACATGTGCATTCAAATTTCATTTGTCACTGTTTGCAGAATTGAGAATTCTTATTAGTATCGTATATTCTCCCGTACGTCATAGCGTTACGTAAGTGCTAACGTATTTATTAAGTTTCTTTACAGTATTTTTAGTTACATAATCCGTATTTTTTCCATTTTTTAAAAAAAAATCATATTTACGAGTTTGATACATATACTCCAAATATCTATGCCTCTACTTTACGTATATAATTGACAAGAAACATTATTATCAAGCAAGTACAATTATATATGTTTTGAACAGAAATCATGGCACATCATAGATGTCCACGTCCATGTCTAAAGTTTAATTGACATATTTTTAATTATTAGGAGGAATAAAAATGAGAAAATAAGAAGTCAATAAGGATATAGTTCATCCCCTATAAGATTATAATTTTCAATTTTTATTATTAATATAAAGATATTATTGGAAATTAATATATAACTATAAATATCTTTATAAATATTTTTTTTAATCCAAAAGCACGCTATGAGAGAGAAAAAGATTGAGAATTCAGTCGATGAATTGAATCGTTGGGAGAGGGACTTGGAGTCAAATTGGGAAGGACGTGGAAAGTAAAACTGCCGCCAAAGAATGGAGAGAAAACCGTTAGGAGAGTGCCACGATGACCAATGAGAATGCGTCTAATGAAAGGGAATCGAACATTTGTGGGCTGAACCAGCCGTTTGTTGCCACGTATGCACCAGACATGAGTAACCGTCACCGACTCTTCAACGACACAGTCAACGTTGGGGCCAACACGTTATTCCTCACGAAACACTCTCAGACAATGATCTTTTCCACCTTTGATATTTATTTATTTTTCTAATATTCTTATCGGTACATTTACTTTTGATCTTTAGTTCGCATTATTGTGACTAGGGGAAATTTCTTAGAACCTTCACTTTGTATTACAATTGGACCACATACATTCTATCACTCACGTGGACTTAGTTCTTTTGTTTCTTTTCTTTTTTTTTAAAAAAAAAATTAAAGTTCCATTATTGTTTCTCTTTAATTTCTTGCCCACCTTTTAGAAAAATCAAAACTAAAAGCCCTTTAGATCTTATGGTGATACTATTTCAAATTGGTGCCTTCCTCCAAAAAGATATGTGTTCAGACGTTTATGAGTGTTCTTTTGTTTTCTTTTGCTAACAAATGTTGAGATGTAATAATAGTGTGGATTTTTGTGTTGAGGTTTGTTTATTGTGGAATGGATAGGACGGCCAAATTGAACTCCAACTAGTATCAGTAGTCCTTACTTTATTTTTTATATGAATTGTCATGATTGTATTAGAAATAATATTATTTAAAATATAATCTGATATTAAATATAGGTATATCTTTCAATTGCTATTTGAATTTGAGTTCGTTAGGTTATGATGGACTAATTCCTTCTACTATATCTAATCTCCATTTATGGAAGAGGAAATACTATTTTTTTTTTGCTAAATACACATACTTTCTCTTATAAAAAATAATTATATTTAAAGTTCTATTATGTACTAATTGAGCCTTGGTGTAAAAAGGCTCTTCTTGGAGAATAGGCTCAAAACATCCGGTGAGGGGTAATTGGCCCAAAAAGAAATGGCTCTATCTATCTCATCAACTCTGGGCCTTTGGGGCTATATGAAAGTGAATTTCCATCCATCCACAAAAAAAAAAAAAAACAGTATACCAAAAAATATTCTCAAAATAAACCAATAGGATAGAACCAATATTTGAATCTCACATTTAGTATCTTATAGCATATTAAATATAATTACCTCTAATAGAAAGATATATGTGTTTAGAAAAAAAAAATTGTTCCAAATAATATATGCCCACCAAAAGTTCATGTGGACCTGAGATATTTTGTCTAGTGATAGGCCAGTTATATTATAAAGTGGGTAAATTGTGTTTGAATCCCACCTTATTAAAAAAGATTCTATTAAGAGAGGCATATCGTTCACAAAGTTTATATATAAATTAGTCAGTTGCTTATATGATAAAAAGATTAATTAATCTAATTCACAACTAATGCGCTTTGCATTCGTCCAAATACTGACAGCTATACCTTTTGTTTATCATAAAAACATAATCTCTAATTAATAAAGAAAACTCTGATCTTATTACATACACAATCAAACGAACAAATCAAGACTAAAAACTCTGTAGTGTGTATCTAGAGGGCAAGAAAATCTTGTAAAATTTTGTTTTTAAGAGGGAAGACAATTTTGAAGGCAGTTAATATTGTAAGACTAGTGTCGACTAATCTCATATTTCATTAAAAATAATGTCTATATTTTAAACAAAAATTATAAGGAAAGGAAAAAAAAACTACTAAAATAATCCATAATTTTTCTATATTTTATGATGGAGTTAAATTTTAATATTTTTGAGCTCAGGGTAACTCTTGTTAAAATATTTTTTACAATCATATAAGCTAAAAGCTAATACTTCATATTTAAGCAGATAAAATTATTTTTTATTTCTTCAAAAAATATTAAAAATAGAATGAAGTCTCTTTCATAAAATTACTTTTATTAGTATCAATGTCTGTTTTTTTTTAATACATGAGGGCTATATATTCAAATTAAATAAGATTAATTTAAAAGAAAATTAAAATGTGAGGGAAAACATAATATCTATTGATAAATGATTCACGAATTTTCAAGCTCGAAGTCGGAGAAAGGAGAGTTGTTGAATCGAGAGGCCCAAGCCGTAAGTTTCCCTTTCAGCGTAATTATTGGGCATCAAATAATGTGCCCATGACAAGGACCCTTTTGGTTTCAATGTCTGAAAATAGGAATTTTGCAAACCCCGTCGGAGTCCACACGTCCATTAGCAGGGAAGCTTGACCGTAACTAGTTCCCATAGCTTTTGAAATTAATCCTACTCACACTCACACTCACACTCACACATCTATCATTGTATGGAAAGCAATTAATTTATGTAAGGGACACGTACGCTATGTTGTTTCGTTTCTGATGAAGAAAGAAAATGATTATAAATGGAAGGTTCCATACATACTGTTGTTGTGAGAGAACAAGAGGGACAATGGATTCAAATAGTCTAAAGCTGCTTCAAACTATAATAATCTTCGTGTGGGTTCTGCAACAAGCATACAGTTGCATAGAGAAGGAGAGAGAAGCACTTTTGGAGCTGAAGAAAGGCCTTGTGGATGATTATGGAATTTTATCTTCATGGGGTCCAAATGGAGGAGAAGATGATTGTTGCCAGGGGTGGGGCATTCGCTGTAGCAACCAAACAGGCCATGTTCTGGAGCTTTATGTTCGTCCTCGTGATTTTGAAAAACCTTTAAGAGGTGAGATTAGTGCTTCTTTGGTTGAACTCCAACATTTGAATTCTTTAGATCTCAGTTGGAGTGATTTTCAAAGATACCCAGTTCCAGAGTTTCTTGCTTCTCTTGCCAATTTAAGAATCCTTAGTCTGACTCATGCTTGCTTTGGTGGGAAAATTCCTTATCAGTTAGGGAAACTCAAAAGCCTACCGAATCTTCATCTCCAATTAAAGTACCTTGCAGGAGAAATCCCTTGGCAATTGGGAAATCTTCCTAACTTGCTGCATCTTCCTCTCCATAATAACCATATAGTGGGCATAATTCCTGACCAACTTGGTGATCTTTCAAGATTAGAGACTCTTTATCTGGGTTCAAATGACAATCTCCTAATTGACGCGGTCAAAATTTCATGGATTTCTCGCTTTTCCTCGTTGACTGACCTTGAACTAGATGATATGTCAAATCTTAGACAATCCAAAAATTGGTTGAACATGGTTGGTCAGCTATCAAATCTACAAGTTCTCTCTCTTGAAAGTTGTGGTCTCTCAGATAGTGATCTTTTTCTAGTGCACTATTCCCTGTTGAATTTTCTAATTCTATAAAAACATTGGATCTAAATCATAACATGTTCACATCACCCATATTTCCTTGGTTGTTCGATTTAAACTCTAGTCTTACATACCTTGATGTTGGGGAAAACCTCTTAAAGGTCCCATTCCATATGATCTTGGAAAAATAATCAATTCTCTTCATCGCTTGGCACTTGATAACAATCAACTAAATGGAACACTACCAAAAACTATTGCAAATCTATTAGAAGAATTGCAATTTTTTTTATGTTTGTGGGAACCTTTTGGAAGGTGAGATTACAACTTGGGCCACGTACCTTGCCAATCTCACAAAATAGAAAGCGTCAAGTTTATCCCAAAACTCATTTACGTTGAAATTCCACGACAATTGTGTTCCTCATTTTCAATTGGAATCATTGTCGATGCGATCTTGCATGCTGGGTCTTTTCCAAAATGGCTTCAAACTCAAAATGACATTTACCAACTTGATGTTTCTAATGCTGGCATATCAGACACGGTTACAATGGCCTCTTTTCTTTCCTCTACCAAGGAAAATCTAGGCTATTTAAGCATGTCAAGCAATCACTTCAAAGGAAAACTCCCAGATCGTTGGAATCACTTAAAATCAATAAGAATAATTGATTTTAGTAACATTGAGTTCTCTGGAAAGATTCCGACTTGTATGGGTTCCTTGATTTTGGTCCGCCAGTTAATTTTACGCAACAATCACTTCCCAGGCTAACTCCCATCTCTGAAGAATTGCACCAACTTGATAATTTTAGATGTGGGGAGAAATCAATTATTAGGATCCATACCTTGATGGATAGGTCTAACCTTCCCAAGTTGCAGGTTCTTAGCTTGACAAAGAACAACTTCTATGGAAGTTTGCCATAACATCTTTGTCACCTATCAACCATCCAAGTATTAGATCTTTCAGTGAATAACTTGTTGGGACATATACCGATCGAAATACTTCCAAAATTTCATTATGATGACTCAGGAAATCGACCAATTCCTATCTTCCATAACAGTTCCCCTTCATGGATATTTAAATATGACTTTTATCCTACAGTGAGATGGAAAGGAAAAGAATTGTCATTCAAGGACAACAAAAGACTTTTGAGCTTGATTGACCTATTTGAAAATCAACTATCTGACAAGATTCCAAAAGAAATTGGGAGTCTCTCAGAACTAGTTTCTTTGGATTTATCAAATAACACTTTGAGCGGCGAAATCCCTTGGGATTTTGGAAAGTTACACGCCTTGATTTTCTTGATTTATCAAGAAATCATTTGTCTGGAACAATCCGTTTTCAAGTCTTTTTGAAATTGATAGGCTTGCTGTTTTGAACTTATCACATAATTTATCTGGAAAAAATCCCATCCGGAACGTAACTCCAAGGCTTTGATGCATCAGTGTATGATGGAAATCCCTATCTCTGTGGGAGCCAGGGTCGAAACCCCAATAGGTGCAGAGAGGGCGGTTGCCCCTCCCGTTAGCCACAACTCACGTGCACCCTTGTCTACTTTTTCATTTGGTGAAAACGAATTATAACATTGTAGTTAAAAGAAATATTTATATATTTTAAGAGTATAATATTATCTAAATATTATCTAAATTATATCTAATTAAAATATAATAATTTATCTTATTTTAACTCTAATTAACTTATGACTCATATAAAATAATTCTAGAGCTTTCATTTATTATAGAACTTTTATTTAAGAGTAAACGGCTAACCATAAGATACTTTTTATGTTTAAAAATAGTAATCGAACCTCTACCCCTCGATTAAGAGATCAAGTGAGGTAACTATAAGGTTATATTTGCATAATTATTTTTTTTATAAATTTTTTCTTACAGTTGACCTCTCTTCTAGTTATTAAATAGTAAGTTGAGGATAGACTTTGTGGGATTGATAGTTAGGATATAAAAAGTGGGATTAATATCAGTTCGGGTTATCGCTAACAGCCTAACAGAAATCTGAATTGCAAGATGAGAGTATATTTAAAAACTTGAATGATATTAGTAAGTGAGGTTTCTAAATTTGCAATTGTTTCAATCAACATTTATAACTCATCTTTTATTAAAAAAAACATTATAAACCTAACTATTGTTGATTTATTCTTTTGGTATCTAACTATGATTCTTCGTAGTTTTTCAAAGGAAGTACCGAAATAATAATAAGTTGAGGATTCAGTTATACGCAACACAGCCCGTTGAATGTTGTACACTACAATTTTTCTTTTCTAATCACATGGTCCTCCTTTGAAAATAATCATATTTAAGTTATTATTAAATATTAAATATAGATATCTCTCTGAACAAAAATTCATAATTTAATTCATCATATTGTGAAAGATTAACCCATTCCACTAAATCCAACTATGCTTATTTGTTTTTTAGCTAAACATAAATATCCTCCTATTAGAGGTAAATTTTATTTGAGATACTGTCAGATATTACATATAGATACCTTCTCCAGCTAAAATTCAAACCTTAATTTGTTATATTGTGAGAGACTAATCTCTCCCACTAAATCTAACCCCATTGGTAGGTTGTACAAATTGGATTTTTTTTTGGTAAAAAAAAGGTTAGGTGAATTCGACATTGGTTTTTTATCAAAGTTAAGGCACAGACATATAATTTAGAGAACGCTTATAAAAAATTTACGAGATCGTTTGTCAAAAGAGTCTTCACAATAATAACTAGAATTAAACTCACATTTTTATAGGATATAATATATTTTTTACTATTTATACTAACTCTTATAGATATGTGGGCTTACTTTAACCCAACAACCCTATACCCATTTCCAATCTCCAAATGATGCCTTTTTTTTTCAACAAATGAACACTGACTTTTTTTGTGTAGAATGTGTGCTTTATTTTCTTTTTTAAAAAGAGTGTTGTTAGGTTGAATCCTGCAAATCAAATATTATACCTGTTTGAAACCTTTATAACTTAAATTTTTAAAAAAATTCTAACTCAAATTTTAGTTTAGATAAATTTTAAAATAAATAGTTATATTTGTCTATAAGTATATATGGGGTAAACTATAGTTTAAAACTAAAATTTTGGATAAGTTACTAAGACTAGCTTTTAGAATAATAAAAAAATTTATGAATTATCTAATTGCTATTTTATCTTTTTTTACACTTTCTTTTATTTCCACCATCTTTTCTCTCTCTTCTCTTCACCCTCTTTCATCTCTCTTCTCTATCGTATTTTCTCTATAATATTTTTAATAAAATCATGTCCTTTATGATAATTTTTCAATTATAAAAATCTTTCTAATAATAATTATCTAAATACTCATTTATTTAAAATTATTTTTTTATAAACTCTTCTTCAAAAAATATTTTTTAAAAGATATCTAAAAATTCTTTTTTTTAACAATTTTTTTTTAAAAATCATATTCAAATACATATATTAGTATTATTTTGTTATAGACCCTAATTTATATAAACTATAACGGGCCATTCATGTTCAGGATTTATGTTTAAAGTTATACAAAATTTATTTTTATTTTTTATCATTCATATTTTAGTTTAAAATTGTTGTAAAAAAATGTGTCTGCTTTTATAGTTATGTGAGCAGTTTAATTTATATATTTTTTAAAATCACGTTGATTCATCTATTTATTTATTTTTCAAATATAAAATCTGAAAGTAAAACACATAACATATGATTGACCAATCACATTTCCTGATGCTTTTATACACTTTTTTTAAAAAAAAATGCATTGGGAAAATATTTTTATATTTTTAAAATTATTTGTCATTTTGTGAATAATTCTTTTATTATTTTTTTCTTCAAAGTCCAACCTAGTTGGTGTAACCTATTTTTCTTTTAGTAGATTATTACTTTTTTATTAAAAAAATTATCTAAACAAAAGATGTATGATTCTCCCCATGGGCTCCTAAGCTAATTAATAAATCCCATATGGAACAAAAGATGCTTATTTTTCTTTTTAAATAATCAGTTATGTCATGACATTGGTCCACAACTATGCGTTCTATTTTTAATTATTCTTGTAATTTATTTATTATGTTGGATTCTTCATACAAAGTCATGCCTTACAACGACCTTAGTTTTTTTTTATTTTGATCTTTAAAAAATAATAATAAAAATATTACATCTAAAGGATAAAAAAATCCTATTGCAACGAAAGCCTGAAATCTCTCGAGATTTTCAATAAATGAACAATTGAAACTTGAAAACAAAACACGTAAATATACTTGATAAATCCATTTTTTGCCCTTAAAATGGAAATAAAAAATATATAAATATTAAAAAAACAAGAGAGAGAAAATATTGCATAGAAAATGAAAACACTTTATTGATATTGACAAGTGAAGGGCACAAACTTTCACTAATGACATGACAGAATGAGTATGTGCGCTATGAAATCCACAGAATGGGAACAAAAACTCACCCTCCTGCATATTTAATTCATAAAATAGATTTTTTTTTATCAGCAAGAACCGCATATTTAATCACGAGAATATGAAAAAAAAAAAAGATTTTAATACATTCATATATTTAAAAATGGATACAAAATTGATTAGTTACCAAATCACATATTATTTTTGCATTTATTATTTTTATAAAAACATTTTAAGTAAAAAAAAAGATTTCAGCCAAAAGAAATTCGAAATTTTTTATAAGCTAAAAAAGCTTAGGTAATAATAAAAGTGAAAGATTAATAATGGAATAGAGAATTCCAAGTTTCCAACAACAAATACCATATACAGTAGGTACATGACCAGCACTTTTACAGGATCGGTGGAAGGGAAAATAATTACGGAAGTAATTATATTTTTTTAAATTAAATTTTTTATTTTAATTTTTTTTGATAGAATTCAAGTAATATCTCATAGTTAATAGTTAGAAACTAATGTTTTTTCTATACATAAAATCCACCAAAGTGAATATTTAATTTATTTCTCATTACAAAGTATTTTTCATACATACAATTTAGTTTAATCCATAATATTATATTTAAAAGATTCATCTATCTATTAATATTATTAAATTTTTATCATTGACCATTTAATTTTACTTTATTAGCGTAATTAGCTTCTATACTAAAGCTAACCATATTAACATAGCAAAATTATAGAAATTAATAGTGCTAATTGACATAGCAAAATTACAGAATTATTAACATAGCAAAATTATCTTTAATCCCTTGTTTTATCAATTTGTGTTAAAGTTATTTTATTTAATGCCTGATTCTGCAAGTAGTTCTGTTAATAATTCTGTTAATAATTCTGATACTGAGATCAATAATTCTGCTAGAGAAAGAGTAATTTCTATAGTCAATAGTGTAAACGAAAAATATAAAAAGAAGATTAAGAAAGATATAAAGATTTTAAAGAAAGCTAAAAAGATTTTTAAAAGATCACGAAATTTTGATCCAGGAGTATTAAGAAGAATTGAAAGTTTAATAGACGAATTAAAAGAAGATTTAGAAGGATGAATCATATAAGAATAATGGAACCTAGGATATATGGATTAGAATATAACGAATTACCAATAGATTCTTATATATTGACTAATAATCAAGAAGATTGTATGTTAGTACCCTTTATATTAGGAGGAGATGGAGATAGTATAATAAATCAAAATAATTGGACGAACATGTATATAATGAAACAATTAGGAAGTTATATAAATATGAATATAGAAGATTCATTAAAAGTTTTTAGTATAGAACAAATAATGGAAAAAATACCAGAAGATCAAAGAATAATAATAGAAAAAGAAAATCCTAAAGATAGGATAAAAAGATTAATAGAATTATCAAAACCATTAGAACAAAAAATATATGAAATAAAAAATGAGTTAATAGAAATAAAAAATAATTTAAATAAAATAATGAAAGCATTAGGAATAAGTAATATTATAGAACCAATAAAAGAAAAAGATCAAATAAATATGTTACGAATAAGAGATGATAATGACAATAAAGAAGAAATAACGAAAGAAAAAATATATTCCCAAGAAATGAATGAAAATATTAAACAAACTAGAGAAATAACAGAAAAAATATATAAAGGACAAGAAATAATAAATAATAATTTATGGAAAATATTTGAAGAAATAGAACAAATAGAATTAAAAAATAGAAATAAACAAAATATAGAAGAAAATAAATTAATGATTAAAACTAGAGAAGAAATAGAAAAAATAGGAAAAGAAATAGAAAAATACAAAGAAGAAGAAACAATATTAACTTTAAGTCAAAAAGAAGAAAATAGAATAAATGAAATAGCATGTCAAATAGGATCAGATTATTTAGATATAGAAAAATTTTTTAAACCAATAAAAAATAAAGATGAAATAAAAATGGCTAAATCAATACAAGAAATAGAAGAGGAAGAATATAATGAAATAGAAAGAATAATGGGACAAGAAGAAGAAGAAAAATTAGAACAAATATTAAAAGAAATGGAAGAAATGAATGTAGAAAATTATGAAATAGATAAAATAAATATGCAACAAGGTGGAATAGTTTTTAAAGAACCACAAGTACATAGTGAAGCCTATAGTAATATAGAAACCGAGAATAGTCAGAGAAGACAAGAAAGAGAAGAAGATAGAAAAGATAAAGAAAAAGAAGAAGTTGAACTAAATCATAAAGAACCATTAAAAGACAAAGATAATAAAGATGAAATATTATTTCAAGCATCTTTTAAGACACCTAATAATGATAAAAGATTTGTACCAACGCCAATAGAGCAATATGAAACTAGAACAATACCAAATTCAGGAATATGGTTAGATATGAATTGTTTATTAGATAATGAAAAAATATTAGAAGAATGGACTAAATCCCAATTAATAGCCTTAATTGGAAAAAATATAGATACACAAGTAGCAAACATGTTAATAGAAGCCAGTTTTACTGGAAATGTTCATAACTGGTGGAAAAGTAAAAGTCATGAATTTAGAGAAAGAGCAAGAGTAGTTACAGAACCATATAAAAATAGAAAAGAATTTTATGCATTATTAATAAGACAATATGAACAATTATTAAGAAATGAATTTATAGGAAGAAGTGCTGCATTAAATGAAAAAACAACTAGAGATAGAGCAATAACAAAAATGCATCAAATAGAAATATGTTCCTTAGATCCAAAATATCTAAATCAATATATATGTGAATATAAAAAATATTATTATGAAGCAAGATTAGAAAGTAATGAAGAACAAAGATTTTATTTAGATTTATTTTATAGAAAATTACCAAGACTAATATCAGATACAATATTAGAAGAATATTTATCAGTTTTTCAAAATAATCCAGAAATTTTAATCTTTATAGATACTATGGGAAGACGAGAAGATTATTTAAGAGAATATTTATCTAATAAATGTAAACAAGCATGGAGAAATATAAAATATTATAAGACAAATAAATTAATATTAAAATGTTCAGAATTAGAAACACCTCATAGATGGGGATGTGAAGAAAAGAGTAAAAGAATAAAAAAGAAGAAATATAGAAGATATAAATTTAAAAAATATCCTAAATATAAGGTATATAAAAAATATAAACCAAGAAAATATTTTAAGAAAGGAAATAGAAAATTGAATTATAAAAGTAAACCTAAAAAATGTAGATGTTATAGTTGTGGAGAAATAGGTCATATTTCAACTAATTGTAAAAATAAAAAAGATAAAAAGAGAATAAATATTTTAAAAGAAGCAGAAGAATTAGAAATGGAACCATTAGAGTATGATGAATTATCTGGAAGTGAAATAGATGGAAATGATATAGAAATATATAAAATAAAAGAAATAGAAGAAGATAATAAGAGTACAAATAGTGAAAGTGAAAGTAATAATAGTGATGATGAATTTTATTCACCAATAGAAGATAATTATAAAATAAAAATGATGAGAGTAATAGAAGATGGTGAAAGTAGTAATAGACAGGAAATAGAAGAGCAACAAGAATTTGATGAATACGAAGAATATAGAAATGCCGAAGAAGGAATAGTAGAAAGAAGAATAACTTTTAGTCAAAATCAATATAATAAAATTAAAAATGCAAGATTAGATTTAAGGGCAAATGAATTAAAAGATGAAAATTTTATACAAAAAGTAAGTAAAATATTAAAAGCAAAAAGAAAAGAAAAACAAGCATGTATAGTATTAGAAAAGAAACATCCAATAGAATCAAGTATGACAGAAGGAGTTTTAAGAATACCTTTAATAAACAAAGCACTAATAGAATCAGAAATAAATAAATTAGAATTCAAAGATGAAGTATCGGAAATATATATAGCTGGAGTACAATTATTAGTAAAAGCCTATTTTCATCAAGGTATAGATTCACCAATAGAATTATTAATTACAGATGGAAGAATAATAAATAGTGTAAGAGATAGTATATTAGGAGCATTAACTGGAAATCTGATATATCAAAAAATAAAATTTACATTAAATACAAATTTTACAATATCTAGAGCCGATGAACAAATAAATAAATCAATATTAATATATCATAAATTAAATAATGTGAGATTATTACAAGGAGCTAAAACAATAAGTATAACAGCAATGATAGGACTAGTATTTACAAATGAACATAAGATTTATAATAGATCAAAAGGAAGATTAACCATAGATAAGAATTTTATGCCAATATTAAGAGAATTACCTTTAGAAACAACAAATATAACAATACCAAGACAATTACAAATAGAGTTAGATAGAACTAGATTATATAATGAAGTACCTCGAAGAATAGAAACAAATGATATAATAGGACAAAGATCATTAAGAATAAATACTGCAGAACCAGTAATAAATATTCCAAGACATAGTTTAGAATATAGACCTATATCTAGAAGAGGAATAAGTAGAAATTCAAGTTTAAGAGAAGAAAATTATAATGCTAGTAGGTTAGCAGAAATACCATTAAATTCAAATTTAGTACCAATTAGACCAAGAACAAGTCAAATAGATACTACTGAAAGTAATATAAATGAAAATTTAATATTAATAGAAATAAAGAAAGAAGCTATATGGGAAGAAATAATAGCAAAAATAGATAATAATATAGAAAGGTCAAAAATACAATTAGAATATACAGAAGACAATTTAGAAATAACAAATGAAGGAACGAAAAGTAATTCTATTATAAGATTTAATAGAAGAGATGTAATAAATTTAAGATTATGGGTTGAAGAAAATAATAATGAAATATATAAAATAGTATTAGGAAAAGATTTTTTAAACCTAGTAAAACCTTATAAAATTCAAGAAAATAGAATAATATTAAATATAGATCATCAAACATTAATAATACCAAAAATAAAATGACAAATCAATTATACTATATATTAGTAAAATTTAATTATGAGAAATATAGATCAAGAAAATATCATGCTTTAGTAGATACTGGAGCAAATTTAACAATAGCAAAATATAATGTATTACCCCCAGAATTATGGAAAAAGAAACAAAATATGAGAAGAATAGAAGGAGTAGGACAGGAAATACAAATAATAGAATTGGAAGCAAAAAATATTTTAGTACAAATAGGAAATTATGAATTAAAAATATTAGAATTAAATCAATTTAATGATTCAAGCTGTGATATAATATTAGGATTAGATTTTCTAGAACAATATTATCCTTGGAAAATAACAAGAAACATATGGATAATAACAACTCCGTGTAAACATGAAGCATGGGGAATTAGGATAACTAGACCTTATAGAAGAAATGATGAAAAATTTCAATTAAAAATAAATGAAAAAGAAGTACAATTTTTACCAAATAAAAAACCAATAGAAATAAATGAAAAATTTGCATTAAATATAATAAATAAACTAGAAAAATCTATAGAACAAAGATTAGAAGAAAATTATAGTGAAAATCCATTAATTCATTGGGAAAAGTCTAAACCTTTAGCAAAAATAGAATTAAAAGACTATAGTAAAGAAATAAATTGTAAGCCTTATCCATGGACAGAACGGGATAAGAAAGAGTTTATTATGCATATTAATGAGATGAAAAAATATAATTTAATACGAGAAAGTAGATCAGAATATTCATCACCTGCTATGATAGTAATGAATCATAATGAACAAAAAAGAGGAAAATCTAGATTAGTAATAAATTATAAAAAATTAAATAATTTAGCAATAAGAAATAGATATCCAATACCAAAGATGGAATTATTATTTAATTTAATAAAAGGAAGAACAATATTTAGTAAATTTGACTGTAAGTCAGGATTTTTTCAAATAAAGTTAGAAGAAGAAAGTAAAAAATATACTGCCTTTAGTACGTCAGAAGGATTATATGAATGGAATGTATTACCTATGGGATTACATAATAGTCCAAGTATATTTCAAGAATATGTTAGTAAAATATTAAAACCAATTAAAGATTTTGCAGTAATTTATATAGATGATATATTAATAAGTTCAAATAATAAAGAAGAACATGAAATACATCTAAAACAGTTTATAGACCTAATAGAAGAAAAAGGATTAAATATATCACCAAAAAAGGCTGAATTAAGAAAAGAAAGAATAGGATTTTTAGGACAATATGTGTCAAAAGAAGGAATAGAATTACAAGAACATATAGGAAAGAAAATATTAGAATTTCCTAAAATTAGTAACAAGAAAGAATTACAATCATTTTTAGGACTAGTAAATCAAACTAGAAATTATATTCCTAATTTATCAAAATTAACAGCTAAAATATCTAGATTAGCAGGAGAAAAAAGTATATGGAATTGGAATAAAGAAACAGAAAATATAGTAAATCAAATAAAACAATTATGTCAAAAATTACCAAAATTAACTATTCCAATAAAAGAAAATATTAAATGGATAATATATACAGATGCATCAGATAATTATTGGGGAGCTGCATTATTTCATGAAAATGAAAAGAATGAAGAAATAATAACTAGGTATGCTAGTGGAAAATTTAATGATAGTCAAAGTAATTATCACTCTAATTGGAAGGAATTTTTAGCAATAGTAAAAGCTGTAGAAAAATTTGAATTATTTATAGTAAATACTAAATTTATTATTAGAACAGATAATACTCAAGTCAAACATTGGCTTGATAAAGGAATAAGAACAAATAAACTAAGTAGTAAAATGTTGATTAAATGGCAAAGTGATTTATCATATTATGATTATGAGATTGAATATATTAAAGGGAAAAATAATTTGATAGCTGATTATTTGAGCAGATGGACAATAGAATGACTAGTAACGAATCTCAAAAAGAGATCCCGACTATGACTACTATGGAACAAATAATTACAAAGATCAATATTTTGGAGATGAATCAGAGTCTTATGTACAATCAGATGAATCAGAATATGCAGGCCTTGACAAATAGTATCAATAATATTCTACCTCAAATCGAGGAGATTACAAAGAAGATAAAGGAGCTTGAAGAAAAGAATAAGCAGAAATCAATAGTGGACACTGCAGTCCAAGTATCATCCGAAAAAGTATCTTCTGAGGAAGTAAAAATACCAGTATCAGGTATTGTTACTAATAAAAGAATAAATACTGAAATAGTACCTTTTACAGAAATAGTAAAAGCCCAATCCGAAGAAAGAAAGAAAAAAGAAATAGTAGCTATAAGTAGTAGTAGTAGTAGTAGTAAAATGAGTAAAAGTGATAGTTTCAAAACTACAGAACAATATAAATTTTTTAGACATTTAATATATAAAATGAATCATTTACAAATTAATTCTAGAACAATAAAATATGTTTCTCACTATGCTTTCAATAAAGCTATAATATATCCAGGAACATCACCAGAACTAGTAAAAATATTGTATAGTTATGGATTAATACATACTTTATATCCGTCAAGTAATATGGATGAAATTAAACAATTACCAATATCTTTTCAAGAAGCTGCTAAACACTATTTTGGAATAGTAACTCAATATAGAGTTTTTATTAGATGTTATTCTACAATAGCTGAAATAACCCCTGATAAATTTTATCCACCTATTAATTTAATAAGATTTGGAACTACTAAAAAAGCTATAGAATATGATGAGGAAGAAAAAGAAGATATAAATGAAGATGAAGATTTTCAATATAAAATTTCTAATATTAGAGCCTCTGAAACAAATATTATATTCCAAGAATTAAATAGAACAATATCTTCCCCGGATGAAACTCAATGGGTCTACTTTGCTGGACCTACAACATTAATTTTTTCAGTAGGGAAGAATGCGAAAAATAAAAGATTATTAGAGATGTGGTATGATCGCATCAAGACCAATAAGATGGAAAATCTAGAAAGAACCAAGAAAAAGATTTGTAGAGCATTATCAGAGTATGCCAATCATGCCTGTGAATATTGCGAAGAACGTGAAAAGCTTGACAAAGATTATGAAGAGCCTACTACAGATATGACTCAAATATGAAGAATAGTCAAAAGTTGCTGCTGAAAAGTAGAAAAGAAAAAGAAAAGATGCTGCCGACAGCCTAATAATACACAAAAAGACAAATTGTCGACAAAGAGTATCTATCAACAGAAGAAGCATGCGAAGACCGATAAAGAAGATGGAAAATAAAGCTGTTGCCAATAGAAGAAAAAGCAAAGATGATTGATCGCTGAACGACAATAATGAAAAATAATTGTAAAAAAGTATGTTGTTTTATTATAATTAGTCAAAAGGTGAAGTCATGTATTGTCTGTAAAATAATTGAGTCTGTAAGCCGAAGAAGTCTATAAATTAGAAAGAAGAAGTCATTGTAATATATCGAATGTTGCAGCAATAACATTCAAGTTTTCAGTATCCTTGCTTTCGTGTGCTCTCTTGTTTCCCTACCCGCTCACTTAAATTATACTTTCAGAATATTTGGATTGCGATATTCAGGTATGAGTAGCTAAATTTCTATAAGGGATTAAAGAAGGATTATTATTCGGAAGTTTACTAAAAGTTATGTTATTATAATAAGGATTCAATCTGTGTATTATAATTATCTCAAATATAGTTAATAAGCATTTTGTTTAACGATATAAGTGCATAGAATAAACTTAGTTACGCCTCAGGTAGGAAACGAAAGATGGCTGTGCTGGGATAATCTGAAGGGATAAGGTTGAAAGTTCCAGTGGATGAGGAATTTGATAATACCTTGTATGAAAGAGGACAGGGTTCCTTATTTCGGTGGAAGGGAAAATAATTACGGAAGTAATTATATTTTTTTAAATTAAATTTTTTATTTTAATTTTTTTTGATAGAATTCAAGTAATATCTCATAGTTAATAGTTAGAAACTAATGTTTTTTCTATACATAAAATCCACCAAAGTGAATATTTAATTTATTTCTCATTACAAAGTATTTTTCATACATACAATTTAGTTTAATCCATAATATTATATTTAAAAGATTCATCTATCTATTAATATTATTAAATTTTTATCATTGACCATTTAATTTTACTTTATTAGCGTAATTAGCTTCTATACTAAAGCTAACCATATTAACATAGCAAAATTATAGAAATTAATAGTGCTAATTGAACAAAATTAAAATAGTTAACAAAAATAATATATATAATTTCTTAAAAATTAGTTAATTTTTTTATTATATTAAAAAAATTAAATAAATTAATTAATTATACTAAATATAATACTTTAAGAGAAATTCATATTATATACTTATTAATCTACTTAAATTAGTCAACTAGTTATTAATTAGTTACAATAAATTAATTTATTTAATTTTTTGATCTATAAAAAATAGTCTTCTAATTTTTATACTATCTCTAATTCTAATTATAAAAATTAGTTATTTTTTTTAAAATTAGATATACTAAAAAGTTAAATAAATTAATTATAACTAATATAAGAGAAAATTAATTAATCTAAATAAATTAAGAAGTATATAATATAAATTTATTTTGAGATATTAAATTTAGTTATAATTAACTAATTTATTTAATATCTTTAATATATCTAAAAAAATTAATTAATTATTATAATTAGAATAAAAAATATTAAAAATTAAAAAAAATATTAAATTAAAAATAAAAATATATATATGTAGTTATAAAATGGTTATCCCTAGATTCAATAATAAATATATGATATAAAATCAGACCATAACAAGAGCTTTGGTTTGAAGTTACCTTTTTCGTTAGCTTCCTCATCATTTTTTTTATGTGTGAACTTAATATTCTTCTCTTTCTGATAAGTGATTTGATTAGAGACCAAAGCCCAAAGTACAGAGAAATAAAGGGTAGCTAAAGCCAAGGTTTCCTCAGGGCAGACGGAGATTGGCCATCGAGTGCAAAGGCAGAAGGGAGCTTGACTAAGACCCACCCGTCGAGAAGGGACGAAAGTCAGCCTGGCCTTGGTGATCCGACGGTGCCGAGTAGAGTCGCTCAACGTATAGAAGTTACTCTAGGAATAACAGGCTGATCTTCCCCAAGAGCTCACATTGACGACGGGAAGGTTTGGCTCCACTCACTGCTTCTTATTCCAAACAGCAACCTCACTAATTCAGCTTCTTCCTTCTCTCTCTCAACAATTACGCAGACTTACTCCTCTGCCTCTTGATCTGATACTTCATCTCAAAACCTTAGGGACAGTGGGTTTTAATCTGATCACATTTTTGCTTCTGTAAAGAATTTCTGCATCTTTAATATGTATCAGTTTTAGTTTAAAAATATCATCTTTAAGGTTTCATATTGTAAATTATTGCGGCTGCTTTGGTGGTTGGATTCTATGGCTGCGGTTGCTGAGATTTCCGTTGATTCAGTCGCTGCCACCAAATTGGACTCAAAACCGATGCCTGAAACCGAATTTAATGTACAGAAGCTTGTTGATATGTTTACAAAGCTGAATCCTTCAGCTGAAGAGTTTTTCCCATCGTCGCATTCTCATAACCATTCTCATAATCAATTTCATCTGAGCTCTAGTCAGTTCTTTCCCAACAATTTTCTGGTTAAGCCATCGGTTAATGACAATTACTCAAACAACCAAAGGGTACAGTCATTTCTCTTTGATCTGCTTGATCTCTAATTTCCGTATTTTCTTTCAAGACGTTTTATTTTTCGTAGTTTTTTTTTAATTCTTAAGCTGGAATGTGTGTTGTACTGGAACTTATTTTGGACCCATTTTATTTTATTCTGACTAACCCGACGTTTTTAGTAATTATAAGATCACTTAAACCAATTTTGATCTCTGTAACTTCCCCCCATAATTGTATCTGAAATATAACGATAATGGAATTGAACCCAGTCTATGCTCTGCCCAGTCTCTGTTACTTTATGTTCAAACCTTTTTGCAAACTGTCAAAACTCCCTACCACTGCCCTGCACCTACCGACTTTGATATTACAGAAGTTTGACTTTTCCATACTATGTTAGTATTTCTTATGTATCACATTGTTAGTCATTTGTTTTAAAGGGTTATGTTTGCCCTCAAGTTCTCTCTTCGTCGAACTAGGATACCCTGAGATTTGTCATAGATATATAACTGCAATTTTTCATCATTTTGACAATTACTCTGTTGCCTGTTCACTTAGTGCTGTGACTAACTTCAGACTTACCATACAGCATTTCTGAGGAGGGTTAGGTATTTTTTATTTGTTTTTTACTATCGCTATAGGGTGGATGATAGCACTTTTTGTCAGAAAGACGATATTATCATTGAGCTAACCTTTTATCCGGAGTTTACTCCTAATATTATCATTTTTAATATCTTGCAGAGAAGAATCAATTTCAATCAGGGAAGAAGGCTGAATGGAAGAGTGCATAAGGCCCAAAGAGAAGATAGCGTTAGAAGAACAGTATATGTTTCTGATATTGATCAGCAGGTGAGTTATACGGGCTCTAATAACTTCTTCATGACATAAGTTGTCTAGTCTCATATTTTTATTAAAGGAAGATGTGTATCCACTTGAATAATCTCTTGTCTATCTATAGGTAACTGAGGAGCGGCTTGCTGCCTTATTTTCCAGTTGTGGACAAGTAAGTTGTAGCGCATGAATCTTGGTTGATAGTTTTGCTATTTTTGTGGATCATGTATTGCTGAATTTGTGTTTTTTTCTGAGGGTCACATGCTGAGCATCAGACAAACATCTTCTAATGCTAACGCTTTCCTTTGTGGAACACAATCAGTTTAATATATTGAACTTTTCCCTAATGCATATTTATCTCTATTTTTCTTTTGTTAGCTAGGAACATAGCATGCCTTGCTCGGTAGCTTCCAATAATTTATTTTAAACTATGCTCACATAAGGGTTTGTTATTGGGGTTGGATACTAGTATTTCTGTGTTTTTCTGACATAAGCTGGTTGAACTTTTCTGAGTTTGATAGAGCGTCACTATAGAACTGATATGAAGTTTCACACTTTTCACAGTGAATCTAGGTTTCTTTTTCATTATTTTTTTAATACAAGTTCAGCAAGCAAAACAATTATCTGGAACTGTTCATTCGAAATTTGGATAAGCTTCTTAGCAGTTATGTGATGCCTCTCTCCCTTTGCAGTTGATCTTTATGTATTTAGGTTTTGAGGTCCTCTCTTTTACTCTGTTGCACTAATTGTGACATCTTGTTGGGTTTTTTCAAATTGTGAAGGTGATTGATTGCCGAATTTGTGGTGATCCACATTCAATCCTTCGTTTTGCATTTGTGGAGTTTGCAGATGAACGTAAGTTTTAGGCCTGCAAATCCAGCTTTCTTCCTAATTCTCTGAAAAGAAGATGAGTAGAGACAAACAAAAAAGACAATTGTTTTTCCCAATCCATAAAATGTGTGTTTTTCATGGAGTTTATGTCAACAGGAAGTGCAAGAGCAGCTCTAAACCTTGGTGGTACTGTTCTTGGCTACTATCCAGTCAGGGTTCTTCCTTCAAAAACTGCTATCCTTCCTGTGAATCCTACATTCCTACCCAGAGTAAGAATAAATTTCGTGTGCTTTCTATACTTTTCTGTAGTTAGATTGGTTAAATGAACGACAATTTTCAGTTCCATGATTCAACTGCTTCTGCGCCATGTGATAATATGGTCCATTTGGTGGCTTATATTCCGTGTTCATCGGTGGAAACTTTTTGAGGGTTTCCCCGGACAAATGTTTAGCACTGTCAAATATGTCATGTTTTCCGTTGATATGTTTTTCTTTCTTCAATAACTGTTTCCCAAGGGAAAAAAACCCTCCAGTTGTGTGTTATTGGGAGTAGTGCTTTCATTACATAATATATCCTTCTTGTCAAGGAAATTTATGGTGCAAAAGCTTTCCAGTGCATTCAATTGTTCCTTTTCTTTTGTGATCTGCAGTCGGATGATGAGCGGGAGATGTGTAGCAGGACTGTTTATTGTACAAATATTGACAAAAAGGTATTTCTCTTTTCACTTTGTTGATATAATGATTGTTTGCTATTTTTTGCTATCAATTTGTGTTGTACTACTGTTAGGATAATAATTTTTTTTTTTTTTTGGAGTTTTGCGTATATGGATATCAGATAATTTTCTTGACTTCTCACTAAATTTGCCCTATATATCTCATTGCAGATTTCTCAGGCTGAAGTGAAGAATTTTTTTGGAACAGCTTGCGGAGAGGTCATATAAGAACATCTGTTTAATGCTGTTGGCTAGAAACTAGTTATTTGAGTAGTCAAATTGTGTTTGACCTTAACTTCATAATTTACAGGTTACGTGCTTGAGGCTGCTAGGGGATCATGCGCATTCAACCCGAATTGCTTTTGTGGAGTTTGCAATTGTAAGTCTTGAACTACCGTCAAACGCTCCAATACTTTGCTGGAAAACAGTTTCTTTAAATACAAATGTGTTTCCGCCTTAGACCAGTTACTCGGCACATCATGCATGTTTCTGTTTGTGTTACTTCTTCTTATTGTAAGTTATATGACCTCGGAGTAGGATTCTTGTCAGTGTTTAGTAAATTAACCATTCAGCTTTTTTTTAAGCCTCTGTGCAACAGATAAGTCTTTAAAAGTACCCATCAGGTTTAGTATTAAATTGGTCCTTACTCATTAGTCACTCCTTATGCAGGACTAATGTTTCTTACTTCTGTTTTTTTTTTTTTTGTTACAATGTTTCTTACTTCTATTTGAATACATTTGCTCACTGGTTTTAAAAATCTCAGTGGCAAATATCCCATTAAAGTTTTTACTTTTGCTTGCCTTTCTTTTATGGCTTCTTTCAATTCTGCTTTACATGGTCTTCTGGAAATGGCCTCTCAGCTTGGGGGGTAAGGCTGCACATACCTATCTTTCCCCAGGCCCCACCTGGTGAGAGGCTCATGCACTAGGATGCTCTTTTTTAGTCTCATAGAGGCCTCATCTGTATGATATTGAATTTTTCTTGACTAATTTAGTTCTTTTGATCTTGAGCAGGCAGAAAGTGCCATTATTGCTCTAAATTGTAGTGGGATGCTCTTGGGAACTCAGCCTATCAGGTATGATCCATGTACCAGAGGTTATTGTTGTTGTTGGTTATGGAAATGCCAAGTGAGCTCAGTTGAATCATACTTGGTATCCTCCTCTTGATGTAGGGTAAGTCCTTCAAAGACACCTGTGAGGTCAAGGATCGCTCATCCGATGTCATGTTGACTGCTCGGTCTGGTCAAATGCTTAGAGAGACTGTTTGGTCAACTTTTCGGATGAGAGATGTGAAGACTGTGGAAGGGGTGGTGAAACTTCCCTTTGTTTCAGTTATTTCCATCTTTTTCTGTCAACAGCAGTTCCTGTTTGTTGCCTTAAACTTGCCATCTTGATCCTTAAAGTATTTGAACACGTCTTCGGATTTACTGATCATACTTCACCTGTCTGTCGTATATGTTAAATTCAGCAATTTTCATGTGTTTATTATTAGGTTCTCTAATAAAACAAAATAAGCAATTATTTAAGACAACTCAAGTACTCAACATCATATAATAAAAAAGTTAATACAATCTTTGAGTCTTTGCACGAATTTTGGTTTTGGTTCTTTATATTTCAAACCACATGTTTTCGTACCTCAAGGGGCAAAAGAGTTCAGGTTTTTATTGAATTATAAAGATTAATATTTTAAATAAAAATAAATTTGAAAGATCAAAACTTTTAATTTGAAAGGGATAAAAACTAAAATTTTTGTAAACATAAGGGACTTAAAAATTGTATTAATTTTGTATTGGAGATCATAAATATTGAGCTAACATTTTACCTAGAAAGCTAGGTCTTCAATGGTTGACTGGGAGATAGGATCATAGGGAAATCCATGAGTGCGGAGGATTTTTGTTCTAAAACAAAACAGAGGGCATCATGGCTTTGACACATATTGGTCATTTTGGGGTCTCTCACCTATATGTGAAGGTGAGAGACCCCAAAATTGATCATTAGTATGGCTTTGACACACATATTGGTCATTATACCAACAAAGTCTTGTGTGTGAAGTATGATTTATAAATTTTAAGCTTTCTCACCTAACAAACTAGTCTTTTAAGATGGGACTACTTTAGAGAATTGCTTTGAGCAGTGAATTTGATTTGTTCTCCAATCTTGAGATGAAAAGGTAGAATACCTAAAATATCCAGATAGTTCTCTGTTTTTTTTTTATTCCAATCTTGAGTTGTGAATTTTATTGATCCTGTTTTGGCAGAGTACCTTTATTTATTCCCTTCTCACTTGGAATGGATTCCAATTCTTCATGTCTTTATCAATGGCCGCATGTTTTTAGATATTACTGACCTGCTTTGACATGGATTAACAAAAAAAAAAATATTAGCCTGTAGATTATTATATATTGAATAAAATAATCATTTATTTAGCTTTTTAAAGAGATCAAGTACTTCAACCAATTCGCTAGGGTCATTTACTTATTAATATAGTGACTCAGGCCTAAACATCTTAAATTAAGAACTCCAAAGCTAATAATGACAAATTTTAAACTGTTTGATTACAAACTCAAGTGTCAAATTATGAAGTTTTAAGGTAACTTCCAATAACATTGGGATGTCACCATTTTCAATTTCTAGCCAATTAATAAAAATGTGGACGACAAAGAAAAATGATTAAAATATGAGGTGGCCATTGCAAGCTAGACTCATGGGGGGAAAATCATGTTCTCTCTCTGCATGTTATTTATATGATCGAGACGATAAAATAAAGTTATAAAAATGCATTGCACAGTAATAGTGTATTATCATAATTATAATTCTATAAAGTTATAAAAAGGTTGGGGAATTATTACAAATATTAAAAGGATGAGACATTAAAAGCTCTAAGTCTGAAAATTAAGATGGGACGTTACAAAAGTGTTAGAGGACTACAAGCAGATGAAGTACTCATGCATTGAGTTTCAACCTTCGAAGATTTTCTAGATTCAAAAGATGGATTATGAACAAACTTGTGTTTTTGACTAAACCTAGAATCATCTTATTGGATCAACTTTGATTTTCTATTATCTTATTGGATCATCTTATAGTACGTTTTAGCACAATATTGCATCTCTCTATAATATTTTTAGCCACACGTGACCAAACTTAATCGATTATGAAATACCACATCCGGTTTAAAATATAAGGTATAAATAATTGATTTATGCATATCAAGAAATCAATTAAAATTAATAAAAAATATTAAATATGTGGACATATAATATTTTTTTTAAAATTTACCCTTACTAAATAGGAGTAGTAAGAGATACAATAAATGATCTTTGGAGAAAAGGTAATGAAAGAGTGTGTGGTAAAATTTAAGACAAACACAAACTATACCTTATAAAGAAACCAAATTTTTTCACCTTATAAAAACTAAAAATTAGTTGAATTTTTAGAATAGATTTAAAAAATTAAATAAATTAGTTAAATATAATTAATATATGAGAACTAGTTGATTAATTTAAGTAAATTGATAAGTGTATAATATAAATTTATTTTAAGGGGTTAGATTTTATCATAATTAATTGATTTATTTAATTTTCTTAATCTTTTAAAAAAATTAATTTACTTTTATATTAAGGACAAAAAAGAATAATCAATTTCGTTAATCCGCAGATTTATTCATTTGTAGATATGGCTAAAGTTTCTTAGAGGTTGGTGCATGATAACCACTTGACTTATTGTTTATTTTCAAAATTTGGTGGGGCAGTGTTATTCATGAAGGTTTGAAATTTGAAGTTGTAAATATAAACAAGAGAGAAAAATAAATAGAGTTTTCATTTATGAGATTAAGACTAAAACTAGCAACGCCCCTTTCGTTTTCACTTTTCACTGGCGAAAATGATCGATACCCTTTCAATCACACGACAATTTAGATATATAAAATATTTCTTATATTTTTGTAATCATTTCTCCAAAATAATTTCTTACCCCAGTTTTTATTTAATGACATATATTACATTTCACATTTCAAAATTTACTTTTTTTTTTATTTCATTCCTTTTTCTTTCTATTATATTCTTTTTACCCAAACAAGTCATAAGTTGTATAGTTTTATGTGATCCTATGATTTGTCTTCATCAATGATATAATCCCTTTCAACGTTTAAATTGAGAAGAATTTTACTTCTCACAACAAATATATTTCTCAAGATTTAAAATTTAATTTTTTTTATTAGAGATTGAAGTCACTTACCACTTTAACTAACAATTTATTAATCATGTTGTGTCTTTTAATACTTGATAGTCAATTTGAGGATATTCCTACGTATTTTCTACTTAAAAATATTTTATAATTAACTAATGTATTGCATGTGCAATATATATATATATATATATTTTAATAAATTAGTTGTGTCAATTATAATTCATAAAATTATATGATTTATTATTAGAATTTATTATATGTATAATGTGCACATCAAGTAAGAAGAATGCAAATGAAAATGTCATTTGACTAAACCTCTATTTAAATGAATGTGTTAGTTGAGATTGAAAGGTTGGGTTGATAGTCTGCAGTCTGCAGTCTCCACCATAGTTTCCTTTTTAATTTATTTATATTAATTAATTGGCGGTGACCCTTCTATATATTCCTACATTTGAAGTTTTATTAAAACCTTCATGTTACTAATTATCGATAATTAATTATCTGAGTAGTCTAGAATTCAGCTTCTTGAAAATATTAAATGTTTTTATTCCATTCAAACAGAAATATAGAAAGGATCGTGGAAAGGAAAAGAAAACAAGTTTCAGCTTCTAGAAAATTCTTGATTCTTAATTTAATTTCTTCATTCGTCGATTTCCTAAAATACGTCTTCGTACTAAAAAAAAAAAAAAACCTTCTGTTCAACCATATGTATCATTCTATATATAAGAAACGAAGAAATTTGGAGGTTGTAGTTCTAGTAGATTCTAGATTAATTAAAATAATTAGCCTTGCTTAATTACCTTTCAGATTATGTGATTATATCTTTAAAATTAAAATTAAAGTGGGATTATTTCAAATATATATAATTAACTTTAATAGGAGGATACATCTACCTATATCAAAAAACAAAAAGAAAAGCAGAGTGGGAGACAAATGAGACAATTAACAATGGAAGAGAAACCATATATAAGCTTTTATGGACGGTTTTTTAAATTAAATATATTAGAAGAATTAAAATAAGTAATAATTTACAAAATTTATCTTCTTCTTTTTTCACTTTTTGAGCTATCTGGTATTCGACGTTTTCTCTAAATAATAATTAATTAATTTGAATCTAGACTTGGCAATTAGGAATCCAGGATACTTCACTCCAAATATTTTTTTTTAATAAGGTAAGATTCGAAGATAATTTATCTATTTTATAGTCGCTAGCTAGTCGACTGTTAGACCAAAATACCCTTAGTTTATAAAATATATTAATTGTTTAATTATAATTTAAAATATATGTGGTAAATGAAATAATCACTTTCTTATTAGGCGTCCAAGTCAACATTTAACTTGCCACATCATCAATTTAGGACTAGATTATTAACCACTGATAATATAATTACTAACTTGACCTAGATAGGGATGTGTTTAAAAACTTTTAAACTACATAACGAGCTATTTTAAAATTAATATATAAACTATGGGACTATTAGATTAATTTTCCATTTTTCCCCTTTCCAGCCGTTCAACCCCTTTTTTTTATTCACATGTATATTTTATATGACAAATGGGTAAAGTAACACGTACCACAAACAGGAAAAAAAATTGTTATTTAAGTCTATGGTAAAGCTGAATTTTGTCTCTATGGATAATTTTTTTTCTTCTATTTATTATTTATTATTTTTAAAATTGTAAGTTTGACCAATAATATTATTTGACACGATAAGTCTGTTGACTCATGTTTATGCAAGTGCTTACCCCAAAAGTTTCTTATTTTGGATAAATATATCTGTGGTAAAAGAAAAGGGAAGATAAACAAAGTACGTACGTAAATTTTTTTTTTTATTGTGTATGTTTGGATATATTTTAAAAAAATGATTTATAAAAAATTAATTTTTAGACAGTTTTTAAAAAAAAGTTTATAGATAAGAGCTTATGGAAAAAAGTAATTTTAAATAAATGAGTATTTGAATAGTTATTACTAGAAGGATTTTTATAATTGATAAATTACCAGAAAATGTATGAGATTAGAAAAAAATAATTACTCACTTTTTTCTCCTCTTGGACCACTGTTCATCTCTTCTCTTCTCATCAGTGTCATCTCCGACGGAGCATGCGACTACGATGGCACAGCATGGTGAAGGTAACTCGAACGATGACGAGTTGCTTTAGCGGCAGAGCGAGACCAGCGATGAATAAAGGTGGTGACAGCATAAAGACAACGATAAAAGAGAGCAGACCCACGTAACCCTCGACGACGACAAGCTCCAAGCGACCCTCAGCGACGGCAAGCTCCACCCGACACTTGGCGATGAACCGCTGTAACAAAGCACGAGAGGAGAGAGAGTGGAAAATATTATAGTAAAATACTAATTAAATAGTCTATAAGCTATTTTATTGTTATAAAAGCTACTCTTACTAACTTATATGAAAATATGATTTAGCCAAAAGCACTTATGGGTAAATATGACTGTTTATTTTAAAAAAAAATTAAACTAAAATTTAGACTAAAAACTCTTTTAAAATTATAATTTAGGGTTTCTCAAATAGGCCATAATAAGAAAATGTGATTACGTTTCTTTAATTAACGTGCTCGTATGCACGTTTGATTTATTTTCATTATCAACGTCAAAATATGTGACGTCTTTTGTTATCATTCAACCAATTTACATATAATTAATAATAATATTAATAATAATAATAGTACGGAAGTTAAGCGGAATGAATATTTAGATTTAGGGGCATTCTTGTGTTTTAGCATTATATAAACAGAACTATAAGATTTTTATTTTTGAACCAACTCTTTGTTGATAATTTCTTTTAAGATGGGACCCACAACGCTACAAATGTACCAAAAGTCCAATACGAATATTGACCATGAAAATGAATATAACCAATATCAAGTATAGTTTTTATATTTTTCTATATTCATTTCATAAATTCTAAAAGACGAGGGTAGCCAATGGGGGGTATGGACAGAGATCAAGGATTCAAATCATCACAATCTACCATAACCAAAAAAAAAATTAATATGTCATTTTGACTTATATTATGACTTAGGATAGATTTTATATTATAATAATAATTCCATGTCGTAATTAAATTTAGCTTCTGATAAACAAAAAATTGGTTGTATACATCCCCCCCCCCCATTCAATTCAACACACACAAGTCTAATTTAACCTATCAATATTAACTATAAGACGCCATTTTAATTTGAAGAGTTTTTTTTTTATTTTTGATTATTGACACGTAGCTTCAAGTAGTTCAAACCAAAGGAAGGGTTCTTGAAGAAACAATAAATAAGCTTGGCTCCATGCAAATCAACGGGTGGAACTAGTTTGGATCTAAAACTCATCCCATATAGACTATTCAGATTTGATTTGAACTGTTTAAATTTAATATTTTTTTAAGTGATGTTTTTTAAATAAATAATTATTTTAAAAAATAATAATTAAGAGATTATTTTTATTTTAAATTATATGCCCATTAAAATATTTTTTTAAAACGAATAAAGATAAAAATAAAATTAAATATGGACAGTTTAAATATTATTTCGACAATCCAAATGCAATGAGATGAGAACCCAAACTGGTTTGTGGGTGCGGGATTCTTTTAGCTTTATCATCTAGGGTCATTGAGTGTCCCTTAAGTAAGTAGTAGCTCAATCACGTGCATGGCGCGTGACAATAATTAAGCTTGTCCCAATCTAGTTCAAGACTTGGCCATTATTTAGACTGCTTCCTAATTCAAATAATTTCACATAATAATAACACAGCGACGGTCAACCCAGTTCGTCTTTAACATTTCAGTTTTTTCTTGCCTTGTATGTGTCAAACCAACCACCTCACCTTTTTCAATCTTCTCTCTCAAATATATATATATAAATGGAATCCCAAGTCATCAGAAGGACAAACCAGAGAAGAAGGAAAAACAACAGCAATAGAGAAAAGAAAACCCTAGAAAGTTACAGCGAAGAGATCTACAAGTGCTGTTGAAGAAGATGATGTCTGGGAGAGGATACAGTAGTAAAGAGCCAGTGAAGATTGTGATAATAAGTACAAAGTATGTTCAAACTGATGCTGGCAGCTTCAAGTCGGTGGTTCAGAAGCTTACAGGCAAAGATTCTCATCATCATGAAGAAGAAGAAGAAGAAGAAGATGCTTCTCCTTCTCAAAAACAGGGTTCAATATTAGAGGCCAAAGCTCAGATCAGTCCTCGTGAGGTTTCTGGGGGTGGTGGGAGTTCGCGCGTTTTTATCAGAGACGTCTCGTTTAAGGAGTTCGATAAAATGTCCAGAGAGATGCCACCGATTCATGAGATCTGGTCTGATTATAATCAATAATAATTATTTTATTTGTATTTATTAATTCATTCTTACTCTATGACTTCGTCCCATGATTCAGATCTATATTTTTGACATATGTATTCGGTATGATTTTCTGATACACACACACACACACACACATAACATTTTTTGAAGCGTTGCTAATACTTAGATTCTGTGTCGATAACATATATACATTGGATTAAAGTTCAAATTTATTTTAAAATTTTTCATATAGGAACTGTGAGCATTTATAAGTTTTTGTTGGATCGATTTTGTCTTAAAAATATTAAAAAGGAATAAAATCACTATGTTGACTATTAAAAACTTAAATTAACATTGATAAATAACATTTTCAACCTAGGGTGAACAGTTAATACTTTTTAACTGCAACTTCTTAACTTAACCCTATGATTCCAATCTTCTCTGAAGATACAAAAAATAGAGATCCAGGTGTTGGAATGAAACCTAAAGCGACCTGCAGCCAGAGCGTTCTTGGCATCAGCTGCGAATCCGGCTAGATCCTGGATTCATAGATAGAATTTGAATATCTACAACTCCACATACATAATTTGGATAATGTTATCAATCAATATTGAAGCTGGAATGAAATATAGGGCGTGTTTGAAAAATTCTGTAATTTAAATTTTAAAAAAGTTTATGGCTTAAATTTTGGTCTAAATTTTTTTAAAATAAACAGCCATATTTATTCATAAGTGTTTTTGGGATAAATCATAATTTAAAATTAAGGTTTTAGATAAGTTACTGAGACTAAATTTTATAATAGTAAAAGAGTTTGTGAACTACTCAATTACTCTGTTACTTTTAATTTTTCTTATACACGCTCTCCTCTCTCTTCTCTATCATATCTCCTATTTTCTCTCTCTTCTCCACCATCTCTCATCTCTCATCTCCACTCTCTACTATTTTTAACAAAATCATATTCTTTATGATAATTTTTCAATTATAAAAATTATTCTGATAATAACTATCCAAATACTCATTTATTCATAATCATTCTTTTTATAAACTCTTTTTCAAAAGATTTTTTTTAAAAGTTATCTAAATTTTTTTTTATAAACCTTTTTTTAAAATCCAATCCAAACAAATATATAATTTACACCCAAGGTTCACCATATTTATTAGGATGGTACGATCTAATAAATGCTGCCACCAAATAATTTAATTGAGAATGAGTCTCAAGAGGACTCTAGGATTACGATCTTTTCTACGGCCACCGAATTTGTTGAATGGCAGGTGGGGGCTCGGATTAATTGAAACTCCAAAAGAGGTTATTTGACTGTTTTTTCCTTAGGGTAATGGACAAACCAAAATGTTTGTACGAGTTTGAATTTTCATTTTGTATTATTCATGTTCATCTACTCACAATTTCACTTTCTCTCGCTTTCTTCTATGAAACTAGTGTGTTGGGTATATCATTCTAAACCACTTTTTTTATAAGACCAATCCCACTCACAACTTTTAAACAGCACATGAGCTCTTCATAATTTAATATTTTTTATATCAATATATTGTATAAAACACAACATGAATGAGAGGAAGATGAGAGAAATTAAAAATAGAGAAAGTTTATAATACTGATACATAATGCTACTAGATATCGATAACATTAGATAATGAAACTCGTACATCACATACAGATTGATGGAGTCTTAAATATAAAATATATTATTCTTAATTTAAAAATAGCATGTTTATCAAAGATTTAGTATATCGGTCGAAGACAAGGACGGAAGCACAGACAAATGGAGTTATCGTCTTTAGCACAGAATCCACCACCCTCATTAGGTTTTGGGAACTTTTGTTTGCAGGCACTATCGCATGTTGTGTCGTTACAATTTGTCATTCTATATCGCGTCCCACAAAGTTTTCCATTTGTAATTTCGTGCTTCACTTCCTCACTACCTGATGCATCCACAAATATTTTGTTTTCTATATATATATATATATATATGTTAGAAAAAAGCTCAATGCATTTATACATTTGAAGAAGAAAATGAATATATATATATATGGATAAAGTTATATATGTTAGAGGGCATACCTGCAGAGATGAGAATGAAGAGAGCTAGAATAGCAAATATGTTAATATTAATCTTCATGTTGTTGATTTCTTCACTTTGAACTGTACAAGAGTATCATTAAGCTTGTAGTGTTATATATACATAGACTCTGGGAAAACTTGATTCTCTTATTAATTATATCTGATCTCATGGGATTATATGATCATAATAATTAAACATTCCCTTCTTTGTTCTCACAACCCCCCCTCCACCCCACCAAAAAGTGATCAATTCATGTATCTCGTGAGATTTTTTTTCTTCTAACAATAGATTTAACAAAATCATTAGGAGCAGCAACATCTAAATAATTAATTATGAGATATTCTGGCTCCACAATATCTCATTTATATGAAAAATATAGCAAAAATTGAGGATTTGTGTGCGTCTTATATAGTAAGGTTCCATCTTTTTTTGCCACCGAATTTGTTGAATGGAGAAACGAAAATGTGTACGAGTTTGAATTTCCAGTTTGTATTCATGTTCATGTCCTCACAATTTCACTCTCTCTCCCCACCTTACTCATCACTTACTTTTTTATGAAACTTGTGAGTTGGTTGGATATATCATTCTAAACCACTTTTTCTGTTCTTTTTGCTTGGGGCTGCTCCATTTGACCATTCGAGTTAATTGGAATCTTAATTAGCCTTTAGTGACATTTATTAGCCTATTAACATTTGCGTTTAAGTGTGTGTGGGTGGGTGTTGCTATTAGGTTTAAGTCCTAAGTTTCTAGGGTGTTTGGGGTCCCATTATGTGACCTTTTTAATAACAGGAAAAATTTAATTTGCATCTTATCTTACTCAAAAGTCAAAATTAAGCACGCATCAAGAGCAATATCTTTTTGTATAGAAGAAAAGGAATATGCAAAACAAACTAGTCTTTTGTACTTAAAGTATTTATTCCTTATAATTAAGGTTTAAAAAATCAGACCAGACATTAAACTGGTTAATACAGTAGTTCAAAAGTTAATGGATCAGATTAAAGTGAACTCAAGCTCAGACTAGTGATAATTAAATAATATATAATTTAATTAAATATACAAAATATTTATATTTATCTTAGGATATTGTATATTTTTTTAAATGATGTATTTATTTTGTAAACAAATGTGAACCAAAACAAGATCCTACTAGTTATAAGAGCAAGTAGGAGAGAAAGCTTGTATTATAGTATTGTTTATTACATATAATCCCCAACAAGAAAAGAAAAAAAAAACGAACGAGAGAGTTCTGATTTATTATTGGACAATATCTCTCACTTTCATGACATTTAACATCATGATAACTAGAGATTTCTCCACATGTATAAAGTTATCAAACTCTCGAATTTAAATAAATTTATGACAGGGATATAATTTGGACTCTGAATTTAAATCGTAAACTCATAAAAAAATATTTTTATTAATAAATAATTAATAAAAATACATGAATAAATAATTAAAATATAAAAATGCTAACGATTTAATTTAATTATATTTTAAATTCAAATAATTGAAACTAAATCTATCAACATTAATATTTTATCATACTCAAAGAAATTTCTATCATTAAATCTTATTAGAAGAGCTTACCATTTGAAGTCCCATAAGTATTTAACCCGGATTAGTTAGTTATTCAGTTATTCGAATACCAAGTAATGGGATCCAAAAAAAGTGTTAGGATGGACAAAGGCATATAAAAAAAATAAAGAAATTTATATATATTTCATATATGAGGTTACTAAATAATCAATTATAAAAAGTTAATACGAGCTTAAAAGAGAATTGATATGATTTTATAAGTTAGAAATATAAAAGCATTAAACTCACTAGTTTAACCAAATGTTTTTGTTGCAAGAGTTTAATGTGCCAGTTCACAATTTTTTGTAAGTTAAAAATATAAAAATAATAAATTTAGAGAGTCCACTGATAAGTTTGGAAATAATGTCTGTGCCTTGCATAAAGAAAAATTAGGTTACAATTAATTAATTATTTATTATTATATGAATTAATTATAAATTTAAAATATTATAAAATTAATTAATTGAATTATTGATTAATTATTATTATAAAATTTAAAATATGTTAAAGTTTAAAATAATTTATAATTATTATGAATTATCATTATATTTAAAAATTTAAAATATTATAGAATTATTAAATAATTATTATCATGTGACTCAAACTCTTTTAAATATTAAAATGAGATTATTGATTTAGATTATTTATTTCAGTTTGTAAATAAAATAATTAAGAGTAGAGTCAAATCAATTTAAATTATTTTTAATTAAATTAAATATTATAAAATTTTAATAATATAATTTATGAGCGATTGATTTATAATATATATATATATATATATATAAATAGATAATGAGACTTGGTACATGACAAAGAGTCTTGCATAAATAAGACACTCTATAATTCATGGTTTTATATAAATAACCATAACGTGACTTATTATTATAATTTTAGTACATAGGTTAATTAACAAGGGTGGAAGCAGAGACAATCGCACTTTGTTTTCTCACAATTTGCCATTTGACATTGCAACCCACAAAGTTTCCCATTTGTATTTATTATTCCCTTCACTTTCTCAGTTTCTCCTGCGATATATATGACCATAATAAACATATATAATTCCCTTCTTTGGTTTTTTCCCCCAAAAGGTGATCAGTTCATATCCCCTGGGATTTTAACAAAATGATTAGGAACCACATCTAAATAATTAATTATGAGATATTCTGGCCCCACCATACCTTATTTCTCTATAATACCATGTCACGTGTACACAGATAACTAGGTATCATTCTTGGATCTTTTTGACGAAAAGTGATATTTGAATTCTTAATAGAAAGCTATCAGTTTGGGAACAGAGGGAGTGAGTGACGGTCGTGAAGAAAGGGCATCGTCATCGTCATCGTCATCGGAGCACCGTACCCAGTTAGCCACTCCCTCTCTCTTTCCCAAAATATCTTGGGTTCACTCCCCCTACCCAACCAACTGTCAATCTCTTCATCCATTTTCCTTTCTGGGCGCTCATCGGAAAGAGCTTGCAAAGAGAATCGCACATAAAGTCTGAACCATCGTGAAAGAAGCAGGCTGGGTGACTTTCACGGCGTTGGTGAAGTCGGTGGTGTGGTAGGCGACAAGGATTGAGCCGCTGCTGCCGTCCAGTACGGGAAGGCGAAGGATGATGCGGTAATTCAGAGCCACGATCCGGTGTTTATGGTGAAGAAAGGATATATGATCTTGGGGATTCAAGCCACGGCAGGCAATTTATTCACTTTGTTCACAATATTAAAGGGTATTTTCATTTTTTTTTTCAATAGGCTCTTTGTTTTTTCTGAGTTTGTGAGGCTTCTCAGAGCACCTTTTGTTTTCTGGGTTTGTTGGTTTCCGATGAGAGTGGGTAACGGATAGGATGCTCTGATGACGAGGACGGTGATGATGGTAGTTGGATTCCACCTCACACCTCTTTGACGGAAACTTGGACGGAAGGACCGATGAATTTAACTGCGGAAACTTAAAAGGATCTCATAAAAAAAAAGAGGAGACTAATTTTTCAAAAAAGAGGAGGTTCTACTGTATGGAAGGCTAATGTATTTTTTTTTTCCTACAAAAAGACCAATGTACTTTTTAATTGGTAAATTTTTTTTAAAAAAAGATTAGATTTATTTATAATCTACCGTTAATTATTTTTAAATACAAATTTTAAATATTAATGTCTCCTTAAAATTATAACTAAAATTATAATAAAATAATATTTTTTAAAGATTAAATACATGTAATATATCTCACCATTTTTTTTCTACAGAAACACCAATGTATATTTTTTTTCCATACTGCTTTTTTTTTTTTTATTGATACTGAGGACCAATGTATATTTCATCACAGGGCATTAAGCAAATATAATATCGTAAATTATAAACTTGGCCCATTTTAGTTTGTGGACTTGCCAGGCCCAAGCTCTGTAATGTAATGTGATGCTTGGGCCCACACAAACATTAAAATATTGGTATTTGGATGAGCGCTGTAAAAAACGAAATAAATAATTCAGTACCTGACAAAATGTATCTAAAAAAATAACAAATAAATTTTAAATTGTAGGATTTAGTTGGCCCACTTTTTCCGCCTTTTAATTCTTTTATCGTCCAATTTTTAATAAAGGAAAATTAAGTGGCCTCGTTGAATTCAATTCATTATAGAACAAAGCAATAGCCAACAGTGAACCAGATCCATAATCAGCTCTTAGGTAGAAGAGAAGTGTTTGGCTGGGTTGAAGCATGAGACTAAAATAGTTTTTAATTACTAATTTAGGTGAAGATTAGTGGTACTTACAATAATGTAGTTAATTCATAAATTAATTAATTATTTGGTTAGGTTTTCATGCGGTAATCAAGACAGATAAGACAATAATAGCATACGTATAAAAACCATTTGTTATACCAATCTATATTATTGTCAGCCTAATGATGCCCAGTTTTGTTGAACAACAGGCCCCTATTTGTTGGCTAACAATTCCCCTTCCAACACAAATTATTTCATAGTTTATAAATTATTTGTAATATATTTTATATAAATTAGGTAAAATTTTAAATATTATTAACTATACTATAAAATTCAATAACTTTCTAATTATATACCTATTTAATATATATTGTACCTAATTAAAATAGAGTTAACATAAATAAATAAATGATAAAATAGTGCATTAATATGAAAAAAATATTCTCTATCTTATAAATAAGATAAAAGGAATAATAATTTTTATAAACTTTAGCTTTTGTTTTTTGGAATTATGACAAGATCTTAAGAAAAATACTTAACTATTAAAAAGTTTTAAATAACATAAATTTGTATACATTTTAAAGAGAATCTTAATTATTAGCTATACAATTATTATTTCATTTTTTATGGAAAAATATAATATTTTATACCAGACATAAAATAATAATAATTAAATATAAAAATTTTATTTAAAAATTTTATTGATAAAAAATATCTAATATATTTTCATGTACATAAAATATCAGGTCTTGCTCGTTAATAAATTTTTTAAATAAAAAAATTTTACATAGTGTTGTTTATTGCTAAGAAAAAAGTTACTCATTTATTTTTAATATATGACTTAATTATAGAGTTGATCTTAATCCTAAATATAAATTTTATTTTTTATATTTATTAATTTTTTTAAATTATCCCTATTGATACTCCCTTAATAATAATCAAATAAGAGGGAAGAAGGGAGTTAAGGGGATGATATGGTGCTTTAAAAAAAATATATTTCTCGAGTCTTAAATATACTACCTAATTGAGAAGTTGATATTGATCCTAAATATAATATATATTTATCAAATTTAACAATTCTTTTATAAATTATACATATCGATACTCTCTCAACAATAATTAAATAAGAGAATTGAGAAAATTAATAAAGATAATTATGATATTTTATAATAAATATAATATAATAATTAATTTAACTAATTTTTTAATATAATTAAATTAATTAAATATATATTTTATTTAAGACTAAAGGAGTATAATATTAACTAATGTAATAATTTTTTTTAATTTAATTAAATTAATTAAATATATTCTATATTAATAATTAGAGGATTACGTGAATTTTACCAATAGAATTAGATCTAGTATAAATAGATTAGTATATTATAATATAGTAAATCTAGACTTGAATTTTTTTGATAGATATATTTATATTTAGTTAATAATATTTTAAATAAAATTGTTTGAAAAATGAAATAAAATAACAAACGGGAGGCTCTCATTTGATTGGATACGTTACGTGGATTGATGTTGAATTGAGTTTGATATAATATCTATATACAGAGACATACCTCGTGAATCAAAATGAAAATCGAAATGAGAATAGAAAAATGAAAGAAGTAGAAAAGTGGCATATAAAAATAATGAAGTTAGGGGGACAAGTGTCATGATTTTGTATTATGACACTTGTTGATTGTTGATAAACTAATTTCAACGTTGTTGATATGATTAAAAATCTCCACACAGGGAACATCTTCATGGTCCATACCCCACTTGATTATATCGAGGGACACCAACACTAAGATGCCCTTTCATTTTAGGGTAGGTTGGTAACTACCAATCATCTTTATATTTCATTTCCTACACAAAATTTATTTCATATTATTTTAATTTTGACGTCTGTTTATGATATTCACAAACGTGTCTTTTACATTACCCATTATTGCCTTCATAATCCTAAATTAGGAAAACTTCATGTTATTTCTTGATTATTAATTATGGTAAATAAAATTTTATGTATTCTTTATATATATAAAAAAAACAAATTACGTATATGGTCTATATGAACATAAGTATTTTTTACATTGACATTTAATTATAAATTTATATATTCAATTCTTAAAAAGTATTATTTTATTATAATTATAATTAAAATATTTATAAATATATCATAATTTTTAAGTATTTAAATTTATATTTAAGAGTAATTAACAACTCTTCCTATTTAATATTGACTAAAAAAATAGAAATTTTATCCTATTTTTAGATTGTAGATGAGCCCTATCACTTTCTAAAAAAAAGTTTTACCAAAAAAAATTTTAGTATAAGATTTAATGTTTTTGTTGCAAAAAATTAGAATTTTATAAATTTGTTAGGTTTATATTTAAGATCCACCTTTTTTTTTTGTTACTCTTACAATTGCATGCAGGATATATTAAAATAGTTTTTAATATTTTCATTTTAGGTATACTCTAATAAAATAAAATAAATAAATTCAACTTGTATAATACTATCTCCCGAATATAAATATAAGATATCAATTTATCTTATCTCTCATATTTATAATTTTTTAAAATATCTCTAATAATTATATATAATTTAGTAAGAGATTTCAACTCAACAATAATTACAATATACATTATTTAAAAATATATTTTTATTATAATTAATTAATTAAATTATTTTTTAAATATTTATAAATTAATTATTTAGTTTTTATATTAAATAGATTGGGAGTAAATAATTTCATCTTTCCCTATCCAATAATTATACATAGGGAGGTGGTGTCTTGATTCAAGGGTTGCACCAACATTAGGAATGTGATTTTTTTAATGGAGTTTAGGATATATTTTTTAGTTGATAGTTAAAAATTAATTCTTTTAAAAGGTAAAATTATTGACATGGGTTTTATTTTTTTAATTAAATCTTTTTTATACATATGATTTAGTTTAAATTTATAATATCATGTTTAAAAGATTTAATTATTTATTAATTATGTCAAGTTTTATTGATATATTGTGGTTAATAAATTTAGATAATTGCAATTTCAAAAATGTTAATGAAAGATAAAGAATTTACATTTTGAGAATTGATATTTTATATCTCAGTGTTTTAGAAAAAAATTGGGACCTAACTGTCATTAATTAGATCTTTTGGGACATAAATGTCATTCTCTGTTAAACTAAAAGGTCACGCTAGGGAGGGCGCGTGATGGTGAGGTCCATGCTTATTCTTTCCTCGTCGACTACACCGTGCGTGCCTTGCTTCGAGACAAACATAAACATAAATCTCTCTCCCTTGAAAGTTTCCGTCGGATAGAGCAAAGAGGCCGAAAGGAACAGCGACAAAATTTATTTAATCATTTTATTTTTTATATATGTAAAAAAGGAAGAAACCAAATCGTAAACAAAGAACGAGAAATCTCTCTCTGTTTCTGATCGTGTTCCTCTTCCTCTGAACAAATCTCTCGGTCTTCATTTTCTTCTTCAGAGAGTCTCCCTCTCCCTCCCTCTCTCTCTCCTTCTCTCAGGTTCTTTCCCGAATTCCAATCTTTGTCCATTTCACTGTTTGTTTGCCACCTTCTGTTTTATCTACTGCTCGACGCATTTCTTTTTTCTCTCCCTACTGAAAAAGTAAACATATTGTTTGTGTTTGTCTTTTCAATTTTATGCTTGTTACAACTGGTGGTGACTGGGAAGTTACGCCCAATTTTTTAGTTTTACTATTCTTCTTCTTCTTCTTCTTGTTTTTTTTTTTTTTTGCTCTATTGCGTTCCTTTAACGTTCACTTTATTCTGGCTACGTATGTGTGTACTCTGCCGATTGTGGCCAATTGAATCCCTAAGCTCTGCAGTGGGGGAATTAGGGTTCTTGATGTTGTTATTGTGGTTGATTGTTCATCTGAAATCAGTATGCAATGAGTCCCTTGCTGTTAATTCTGAGTCTTGTTTTGTAAAGTCAAATTAGGATTACCCGCTTTCTTTTTTCGTTTGATGTTTGCTTCTTTAGTTTTTGGCACCAATGACGAAATGCCTCTTGAAATTACAATTGTGGGAAATAAAAGAAGTATGACGCTTGCGTAGCACTGTTGTCTGTTGTCATGTGGACTTTAGGATTTTCACCTTGTGATAGTTTATTATTATTATTGAGTGTTCAGCTTATCTGTCGCATTTTTCATGCTCTGCAGGACTGTTGGGATGTGTTTCTGCAACCACCTCCGTGAAATGAAACGAAGGAAAACACTCTGTTGATTGATTGTATTGTATATTAAGGGTTACGAATGTTGTTCGTTGTTATTTTGTCATCAATACAGTCTGATTTGTGTATGGATACTTTTGTCAAATGTACAAGTGAATAACGTATGCAGAGTGGATTGCTATATTTGTTATCGTGTTTCGTTTTGTTGGAGAATTCAAATAACTGTTATCCAAGAAGTACCAAGTTTTCGGATGGGCAATAAACTTGGGAAGAGGAGACAAGTGGTAGATGAAAAATATACTAGGCCACAGGGCCTGTATAATCATAAAGATGTGGATCATAAGAAGCTTAGAAAGCTAATACTTGAATCAAAGCTTGCACCATGCTATCCTGGAGATGAAGAGTCTACCTATGATCTTGAAGAGTGCCCGATTTGCTTTCTGGTCTGGTTTATGTTCTTTTCTTTCAGTCTTAGATTTTTTATTGCCTTATTTTGATAACTCTTTGTATCAATAGAAAATTTAATCTTTTGATTTCTCAGCCGAGCAAATCCCTTTTCGAACTGCAAATTTGACTTATCAGTATTTTTTGAGGTTAAAATGATGGGGAATACCATATTTCAAGTTTCCAAGTTGTTTTGTACTCCTTTTCTTTTCTTTCTTCAAGTCTGCTATTTTTAAGAGTTGTATGTGGCTTTTCTAATTATCATGTTTTTATCTGTTTGTTGTCTATTTAGTATTATCCAAGTCTAAACCGTTCAAGATGCTGCATGAAGAGCATATGTACAGGTAATTATTTGCTTATCTTCACTAGAATATATCTTTTCAATATTAGTTGTTTTGCAATCTGATTTCTGCATTTTATCAGAGTGCTTTTTGCAGATGAAAGTTCCTAATTCAACTCGGCCTACACAGTATCCTGCTTCACCAGCTTCTTGCCTTCAATAAAAAAGATACAGCTCATATCATCTACTGAAAGCTGCCATTTTTTTTGTTGCTTCTGTCTTCTCATTATACGATAATTGTTTTCCTTAACTCTGTAAGATGTCCCTTCTGCAAAACAGCAAATTATGCTGTTGAGTATCGTGGTGTGAAATCAAAGGAAGAAAAGGGGCTGGAGCAGATGGTATGTTATCTGCCATATTCATTAAATATTACTCTTCTAGTCCTAAATATAAGACTTAGTTTGTATATAATTTACACTACAAATTAGGTTTTATATTTAGGACCTGAGAAGTATTGAGTATTTTTTCTGAAATACTTGACAATGAATAAACTAAGTAAGTTTTACTTGATGCTTTTGATAAATTAGGAAGAACAGCGTGTCATAGAAGCAAAAATTAGGATGCACCAGCAGGAACTGAAGGATGAAGAGGAAAGAATAAATAAAAGACAACAAATAAGCTCTTCAAATGGAAATGTGACTCCTGTGGACGTTGAATACAGCTCAAATGCAGGTAGTCTATCGAACAGATTTCTACATTTAATCTATATGATTGGTCCTAGCAATATAAACTATTTTTTTGTTTCGATTTTGTTGCAGCTGGATCTTCAATATCTGTTGTTGAAGGCGAGGAAATAATTTCTTCACAGGATTCTTGTGTCACCCCTATGGTTAGGCCACCACCAGCTGCTAGTACCAATAGGTGTGTTAGTTTTCAATTTCATGACCATAGCTGTTTCATAACACACCACCCAAAAAAAAAAAACAAGAAGAAGAAAAAAAACAGAAGGAAAAACAATTTTGATTCAATATGTCAATCGATATTTTTGTTTTCAGTCTTCCCTCACATGAACTAATGCATGCAAATTTTAGTAAACAATGACATAAAGAATTTTAGTTCAAGTATATAAGGTGCTGAAACCTCGTACATGCACTTGCATTTGCTTTCTAATGATTCTGTGTGATCCAGTTTCTCTCTAATACTTGAACTGTTAGAATATACCAGATTCTTTATTTTATCAAGTATTGAGTATATTTATACAATGAGAAGCAATAGTAATTACTGATATGGTCTGAAGCGAATCTTTGTGCTTGCGTCAATAATCTGTGCCACAGGTTGAATGACGATTTATGGGTATAATAGATGACAAAAGTTGTAGTTTTAGTATGTTAATATTGGAGCATCATTTCTTTTATGTGGCCATTTGGATTATTGTCTTCTACTGTTTTACCATTCTAGCATACAAATCTGTGTCTTGTCATGGACATATGTGCAATAATGCCTCAATATTCATGATTTTCGTGTATTTAAGTTTTGATATGCTGAATATTGCAGGGATGATGAATTTGATATTGATCTTGAGGACATAATGGTCATGGAAGCAATCTGGCTTTCCATCCAGGTGAGCACTTATGTTTGGTATGTTATAATGAAATGTCTTTTCAAAGAGAATTTCTCTGCAAAATTGGTTCTCAAATATTAAACTTCTGAACATATGCGATTTTAACAACTTAATGTCATGCTATCCTGCTCATCCCATAGAAGAGGAACAAGTGAAAACTATGAAGCGATAATAAAGTAGATATGTTGGTATCCAATGAAATCTGGTGGCCCTGCCCAAAACTTTTCATGTTAAACTTATGTGGAGCAACAGAGAAATCTTAAAAAGTTGTGAATACAGAAGTTTTATTGGTGGCTGTTTACAGAATTTTATGCCCCACTAATTCGGTTTCTTTTATGTTGCTGTTTCCATGTCCTTTAGGACCTTGATGAAGTTTAATTGTTCCATAGATTGTTTGTTAATCTTCTCTTCTCCAAGGAAGAAAATTAATCCTCTGAATTAATTGGAGATAAATAAGGAATATCCTATACTTTTAAATAATAATGACTTAGAATAGACATGTATCGAGTTCCTATATACCAGCGGACCAGCCTCAGCAATATGCCTTGCTTGATTCATTGATGATTGGCTTTTATACTTCCTAGTTTATGTACAATCAGCTTAGACAAAAGTCTTTATCATGTTATCCTGCTCTGTCCCTGCTGTGTCTTCCTTTTTAATGACAATATATATATCAACTTATGCACTGACCAAAATATATATATATATATTATACTACAGGAAAATGGCAAGCAGAGAAACTTATGTTCTACTTATGCTCCTTCTAGACAATATGTTACTGATGATTGCTATGTTTCACCTGCACCGGGTCCACAGAGCGGATCATCATCCCCGTCAGGGGGCCTTGCCTGTGCAATTGCTGCTCTTGCAGAATGTCAGCAAGTCGGGGGTGAATCATCTATGAGCTCCATAGATGGAAATACACCATTCATCATGCCGCACAGAGCCAGCGGGTTATATAGCAGGCTGGATAGAGACTCAGTTCGTTATCTGCCTACAGACAACAACTTGCACGAGATTCCACCGAATGAAACTATGGTCATGACTATGGGTCATGGTGAATGGGGCATGGGTCATGGTGCACAAGTGGCTGGTGCAACAACCCATTATGGAGGCTCTGTTGCTGCGGAAGATAACAGTAACCTTTCTAGCCTGCCTTTACAACAGCTTGACGACACTGATGGAAGCATCGCAAATGCCACGGACCCCATAGTTCCGGAGAGTTTTGAGGAGCAGATGATGCTAGCTATGGCTGTCTCATTAGCGGAGGCACGAGCCATGTCAAGTGGACAGGGTTCTTCTTGGCAGTAGATTTTGTTTATGGGATTGTTTGTTTGGTTTGTCCTATAAATAGGGAAAATGCTTGCCATATCTGTTTGGCCAGTGGAAAGGGTGGTTGAGAGTTTGAGCGAAGTTGAAGGTGGTTGTGCAATTTATTGGAGGATCAAGTTTTGTGATTCTCCCACAGGTATATAGAGGTCAAATGAAATGAAATGAGATGATTCTAGTAATAGTTGCTTAATGCCTTCTTCTTTTTTCCCTTTCTATGACTCGTGTTGCCCTTCCTGCTCTCTCTTCATTGGGTTTCTGTAAATAGTGTTCCCAAATTTCACTTATGCCTGGATACAAATCTTTACAGAACAAGAAAGAAAATTAAGTTGCAGGGGATTAAAGATTTTTGGTCTGGCTTTCTCTCTTTAAGGGCATGTTTGGAATGCATCAAAATTATGGTTTTAAAAAGGCTTAAGGCTCAAACTTTAATTTGGAGAAATTTTTAAATAACCAGTTATATTTGTTTAAATGAGTTTTTGGATTTAATTATGGTTTAAAACTAAAGTTTCAGATAAGTTGATCAGAGTAGTTTATGGAACAATAAAAGAGCTTATAAACTAACCAATTACTATATTACTTATACTTTTTCTTACACTTTCTCTCTTCTCTTTTACTTTTTTTTACACCCTCTCTTCTCTCTCCTATTTTTTTATACTCTCATCTCTCCTATTTTTCTTACACTATCTCTCATTTCTTTTCTTACACCCTCTCTTCTCTTATATTTTATCTCTCCTCATTTAATACTCATACCATTTTTGATAATTTACCAATAATAAAAGTATTTCTAGAAATAACTATTCAAACACTCATTTATTCAAAATCACTTGTTTTTTATAAATTTTTTTTTAAAAGTTTTTTTTTTTATAAATTCGTTTCTAAAATCCTATCCAAATGCCCCTAAATCTTCAACTGATGGAGAGGTATTGCCTTGGTCTATTTTTTTTTTTTTTTTTGCCTTTTCCTAATGCTAATTTAATCAATGGTTTATATATAATATATATATATATATATATATATATATATATATAAGGGGATGAGGTTTCAAAGGAGTTTCAACTTTGCCCCAAACTTATGCTTTATTAGTTTCTCTTTGTAATATCTACATATTAACGAAATCTGTTAAATTTGAACAGATGGTCATTAGAAGATTCAGGTATAAAAATCTGAATGAATAACTAAAAGCTTTGATTTCTCTTTTTATTTTCAATCAAAAGCTTTAATCCTCTACAGATTCCCGTAACGGCAAAACCTTTGCTGAAAAGCAAGACATGTAAGCGAGCTTTATGATGAATCTGTGATCTAATTACCATTTTCATGTACTTGCTTCTCCTCTTTGATGTAACAAAGCCATCTATAATTGTCGGTTATAACTTAGTGAAAATGTTATTCAAAGACTGGATCTTGACATCATCAATGGTTCTTCTGGTGCTTGAAACTTGAAAGCAAGCATCATCTGAGTAGAAAGCCTTTTCTAAGTGATTTTCTTGAGTTCTATACAATCCAATCCTATATAGGTAAAAAAGAAGTTATTACTCCCTATTTTTAATTATAAGATTTAATTTATAGGATAAATTATATTATAACTTAAACATGATGAAAAATTATGTGAATAAGGGATTCCGTGAAGTTACAACCGAAAGGACCAGTCCTTTGGCAACCCATCAATTCTATAGACATTGATTTCTAGTCAATTTCTAGTACTAGTATTATTTAAGCGAGTGATAAGTGACTAAGTATTATTTAAGTAAAGTTTTAATTTTAAATTTTGGTGCATGTAAAAAAAACTTCGTTGGGAGACTCACTCACCACAGCTAAATGCACGATGTAGATTGAATTGAGATATAATCGAGGTAAAATTCTGATGAACTGGATAAACAAACAAAAAAAATTCTAGTGCGAGTAGGCTGCTTTTAGGTCTTTTCCTAAATAAACGAATATTCTCGTTGAAATTATAAATTGATTTGATTAAGAAGTCCATCAAAATATGGTGAATTAAACATAAATACCCTTATATTTGAGATACTTATGTTTAAAATATTCTCATACATTAAACATAGGTATCACTCTTAATAAAATTTTAAATATTATTTTTTATTTAAAAGAGATTAACTCTTTCTATTAAATTTAATTCCCATCGGCCATGTTTTGAAGTTTATCACTACCTTGTGTACTTTGAAAGGCCTGGGTATTTGGATCTTTTTGTGATAGTGAGTGGATTGTCGTTTTAAACTAAAACTCGGTGATATTTTGCTTGGCCACCAACCAAAAAGTATAGAAATAGTATATTATCATTATAATTATTAACTTAATAGTATTTATAAATTCTTAACAAATATACAAAACGATGGAAAGTAAAGTCATTTTGCATTATTTATAGAATCGTTTTTTTTTAAAAAAAGTCTTTTAGTGTTATCTATACACCTTTTTTTTTTGGGTAAATTGTAAAACGTATCAAGGACACGTTTGTCGACCAAGAACAAAAAAGCTTGGCAAGTCTTGATTCTCTACTTTGTTATCATTATCATCAGTTTTTTTTTTTTTTGGATATTTTCTTTTGCTACTAACATTTTACAGTTTTTTATCCTAAACAAAATAAAGTAATAAGGTTGAACTAACTTTGTAATGCTTAGTTTAACATATAGAGTTAATATAATAATATAAAATTTTGTTAAATATTAAATTCAAGTCTTAAATGAGACATTTGTATTAAAAATAAAAGCTACTGATTCTAAAATTAGAATAGTCAGTTGTCTAGATATCTTATAATATGATCTACAAAAGCATACCGAATATCAATTGCTAATATGAAAAAAAAGTTTTGCAATGATTAGCATCATGAAAAATAAAAGCTCTACTTCTGAAACATTAATTATCTTAAAAAAACATGATTTTTAGTCTTTAGAGGTTAAGATTCTTGTTTTTTTTAATAAATCAAGTAATAATTCTTGAAATTTGTTGTCAATCTTGATGAAAGTTGTCATAATTACTATATATTATTGTCATATCGGTGACATATTGACAAACCTATATTTTTATATATTTATTCATATCATTTTGGTCGACTTTTGTTATTAATTATATTATTTATGCACTATTTGATTTAATATACCTTATATTGAATTAGTGCCTTAATATAGACACAATTGTCATATCTTTTATAATTTCTCCTAAACAATTATTTTTGGAACAAAAAGTATTACATTATTATGATTTTATATTTTAGGAATTTAAGAGAAATCAGAATTTACAAATGAGAACAAAAAGTTATAAAATTAAAAATTGCATTATATGATCTAATGGGCCAAACCTTGCAATTTGGCCCATTAGGTCACCTTTTTTAATTGCTGTAACAGGAAGCAAACACGCACAGCTGTCGCGAGGAATTGAAAGAAAAAGGAAAAGAAGATGCACGCACACAGCAACGCATAACCTATCCTTCACCTTTCCTTTTCAACCGTTCGCTCATCATCCTTTATCATAGTAGCTGAGAGTCAAGCAATGAAGGAGAAGACAGAATAGCAATATCAAGTAACGAACAGCCACAACCAACAGTGACGAGAGCACTCCCTTAAATTCAATTCCATGGTTGATGTCTCAAACTTGTTAGTGGCAATGACTTTGATAGCTATGTGTAGCTAGTACCTTTTGATTCTCCTATTCGACGACAAAGGCATGAGTTTGAGATCTCAAAGGGGAGTATAAATTACTCTAATTCTCTACCCAATAATTATATTATGACTCCTAGGTCTTAGGATTAATTTTATAATTATTGGAAATATTTAGAATGATTTAGTTGTATTTATTGAGAATTATTGTGACTAAATTTTTGCTTGACATTTGACATTAATCTTTAACTAACTTTAATTTTATTTACTTTTATATGGGTCAGACATTGAATTGAGATTATTGTGAATATTTTGTGATTTTTCAAGGTGGCTTAAATTATTGGATCGTTGTGTCTCTTGTTAGCTTAAATTTTATTTTATAAATTATTGAGTTATAATTGAGTATTAGTTTTTAATATCTTTATTCCTATTTTATTATTCTGGTGGCAGTTAATAAATTATGACTTAGAAAATATTTTTGTGGCAATTCGAGGTGGCCCGGTTGTTGGATTAAAAGTTTAATTATAATTCTTAATTCATTTTTCTTAACTCCCATATTTGTTGAAGCTATGATTGTCTGCGTTATTGAATTGGAGGATTGCTTTTATTATTATTAATCACCTTTGATTTTATTCTATTCACTTATTACCATCAATTATTCATTTCTTTAAACTAAAAATTCCAAAAAATATTTTACTTAAATCTATTTTCAATTCATTGCATTTAGTTGTTAGTCAATCGAAACAAATCCCATTTTCTAGTTTAGGTTGCATTGCATTTAGTTATTTAGAAATTTAATTTTACATTTTGGCTCCTCAGAGAGAATGACTCGAGGTTGCACTATCCACAATCCTTAATTTAAATTTTTGAAGTAATCCTAAGGCAACATCAATTCAAGGTTGTTTCACATATTATCTTTAGAGTATTTTTTTAAATCAAAGTTAACCATAATTCCAATGACTAATCCCTTAATGAAAAAACTAAACAAACTTAATTAAGCTCAAACTAATCATAACTCTAAACTAAAACCTATACCTTTTTTATTATCTTTTTAATAATAAATTAGACATATTTCTTAATTATATCTCAATTATAGACTTAGTTCATCATCCCCCCCTAAAGAAATTTATTAATGATAATTAAAATCAACATTTTACAAATTCAAAGTTAATTCCCAACAAAAAAAGGTAATAAATAAGATATTATTCAAATACATATGTATATGTATTATTTTGTAATCATTTATAACAACAACAACAATAAGCTTTATCCCATTAAATGGGGTCGGCTATATGGATCATACGACGCCATTGTGTTCTATCGAAAACTAAATCCTTAGATAAGTTATTAACCAGAAAATCCCGTTCAATGACCTCTTTGAGCGTTATCTTTAGCCTTCCTCTACCCCTTTTAACCGGTGTCCATATTATTTGATCCATCCTCTTCACCGGCGCATCCATTGGCCTTCTTTATATGTGTCCAAACTACCTAAGACGGTTATCTATAATTTTCTCTTCAACAGGTGCCACTCCAACTCTTCCCCGTATTTTGTAATCATTTAAATAAAAAAATTTAAAATTAAATTAAATTTATTATCTATGAAAAAGTGATTCTTTTATTAATTATCCAAACATCTCCAATTTTTTCTCAAAATATCTATTTTAAGAAGTACTTTTATTATTGGTAAATTATAAAAAATGGTATGAATATTAAATGAGGAGAGATAAGATATAAGAGGAGAGATAGTGTAAGAAAAGAAAAGAGAGAAGGTGTAAGAAAAAAGTATGAGAGATGGTCTAAGAAAAAGTAAGGGTAATATAATAATTTGTTAATTTATAAGCTCTTTTATTGTTCTATAAGCTACTCTGACTAGCTTATATGAAACATTAATTTTAAATCATGGTTTAGTCTAAAAGCCTGTTTGAACAAATATGACTGTTTGTTTTAAAATTTTTTCAAATTTAAATTTTACCCAAAATAATTTTTAAAACTATAATTTCAAAGCGAACCAAATAGGCTCATAATAGTATAAAATTTTGTTAAATATTAAATTCAAGTTTTAAATGAGATACTTGTGTTAAAAATGAAAACTATTAATTTTAAAATTTGAATAATTAAATATCTCATAATATAATCTAAAAAAAATACGCTGAACATCGATTGCTAATATGAAAAAAAAAAGTTTTGCAATGCTTAGCATCATGAAAAATACAAGCTCTACTTCAGAAACATTAATTATCTTAAAAAAACATTATTTTTAGTCTTTAGAGGTTAAGATTCTTGCTGTTTTTTTAATTAATCAAGTAATAATTCTTGAAATTTGTTGTCAATCTTGATGAAAGTTGTCATAATTACTATATATTATTGTCATATCGGTGACATATCATTTTTAGAGTATTTTTTTAAATCAAAGTTAACCATAATTCCAATGACTAATCCCTTAATGAAAAAACTAAACAAACTTAATTAAGCTCAAACTAATCATAACTCTAAACTAAAACCTAAACCTTTTTTATTATCTTTTTAATAATAAATTAGACATATTTCTTAATTATATCTCAATTATAGTCTTAGTTCATCATCCCCTCCAAAGAAATCTATTAATGATAATTAAACTCAACATTTTACAAATTCAAAGTTAATTCCCAACAAAAAAAGCTAATAAATAAGATATTATTGCTGGGTCCTGTCCTGGGGGTCGTCCTCAACTAATGGTTAGTGCATCATCATCTCAAAATGATGCTCTTTTTGATTTGATATTTCACCGCAAAAAAAAAAAAGCTATTAAAATTTATATAATCCTTTGGTCAATAATGACATAACAAAATCTTAAAGGACAGTAATGATTGATCCAATTATGATACTTAACCCATTTGATTACACACAATCTCTTTGGTACTTTTTATAGGTTGGAAAGGATTTTTTTATCATATTTTATTCTTTATTTATTATTGTTTTAATTTTATTATGTAATGTATATTAAATATAAATAAAATTGATAAATTATTTAAATTAAAATATAAATTATAAAGTTTTAGATTTTTTGATATTATTTACAATTTTTGGTTCTATTTATTATTTATATTATTAAAATTTGAAAAAAATAACATTCAATATCCTAATTTTATTTCTCATATACAACTAATATTATAATCTTATTTCTAATACAATTTTACCCATAATCTTTTTAATTTATTATAATTTCACCTATAATTTTTTTAATTTAGTATAATTTTACCTATAATGTTATTTCTCAAGTACCAATAATTACTGTAAATTTAAAATATTGTAGGTAAAATTATACTACAAATAATATTAGAATACTGACATCATATGAAAATAATATTATGATATTGGGTGCTATTTTATCCTTAAATTTTTTATATACCTATACAATTTTACCATTTATTTATTATTATATTAATTTTATTCGTATAATATATATTAAACATATATAAAATTGGGAAGTTATTGAAATTAAAGCATAATTAATAAAGTTTAGTTTTTTTAATTATATAAAATATGTTGAAAATAATTTACTAATAATAAGATCAAAAAGGAGGGGGGATGGCCCGAACGTGAAAAAGGGTAAACTAATAATGAGGGGGTGGCCATGAAGTGGTTGAAGAGATATCGTAAACATTTAAACTTCACATGCATTGTCTCTTTTTTCTCACAAATTTTAATAAATCTCATCCACATCCCTTCTCCTCATCCCTTCTTCCCACTCCCCACATGCATCCACCTTCATATGAGCCAAAGTTTTTCTTTCCATGCAAATAAATACTATTAAATAATTTAAAACGACCTTTTAAATCATTACCATCCATTTTTTTATAATAAAATAAAAATTCTCCCAAGGACCTTACCAGCTGAAAAATCCCATAGGTATATTCTAAATTTCTAATATATTCACACTAATAAAACGATAAACTAGTCTTTTTATTGATCCTATTAAAAAATTTAAATAAATAAATTATGTTAGATTTTATATTTTTTTTTCTCTTTGTTAAATTTGGAACGATGTTATCTTATGTTAAAAAATATGACAATATGTCAGATTTATGTTTAGTAACTCTATTTTATTATATTATATATAATTTATACATACTTATAGATTAATATATTTTTATTTAAATATTACTCTTTTTATTAAAGTTATATATAAATATTTTTATAAAATTTAATTAAACCATCAATGAGTGAACCATCGTATCAACTAATTTTTAGTACCTTGATTTAGATATATAATCTAAAAGAAGAATTAATAATTTTTAACTTTAAATTCAACTATGTGACAGTGTCATACATTTCATGAAGACAAATATAACAGGTCAAAAAAATTGATGACTAATCCGCCGTATAACTTCTTATAAATATATTAGAGTTATATATATTTCAGACTTTTAGTGCCTATGTGATTATATAATTAAGGAGAATGATGCAAAAAAAAATAATAATTATGTACAAGAGGCTTATACTTTTTTTTAAAAACATATTTTTAATTTTAATAATTGGTAACTAAATAAACTTAAAGTCATACTAACTAAAAACTTAAAATTTGAAGACCCTATTTACAAATGAGTCTTAGGCCCCTTTTAATATAAGTAATTTGAAAGGAAAGGAGAAGAAGGTAGAGATTTTACTCCTCTTCCCTTATTTGGCTCACTAAAACATTTAAAAGGGGAGGGAAAATTTTCCTAACTTTATCTCCCCTTTAAATTTAGGGAAATTTAGAGAGAAAGTATGATATTATTATTTTATAATATTAATATATTTATAATTTTTTAATATCTTAATATTATCCCTATATTATATTTTATTAAAATATTTTATAAAATAATATAAGATAAATTTTTTATATAAAAATATTTTCTCTCTCTTTCCTTTTTGAATTAAATAAGATAATATAAAAATCTTTCCCTTCCTCTCCCTTAATATTAATCTAAACAAAATAATAATAAAATTCCTCTCTTTCCCTTTCTCTCAATTAAAACCATTCTCCTTCTTCCATTCTCCTTCTTTTTCTTTCCCTTCCTCCTGTTGAACAAAACATACCACTAGAATTTGGGTTGGCATACAGTGGCTTGAGTGATTATTGTACCACTCGAATGTGTGGGCCCCACATCTTCGGTCGTGTGTCTTAGATTAAGGACAATACACTAGGGCTCTACCTAAATAATTCGTGGGACATTAATTCAGTGAATTTGTGGATTCAAAATCTTGAATTGGTTGATCGGAATAGTGACATAAATATTAGAAGGTAGTAGGTGGACTTAAGGTAAAAGCATCTGGTCAGGCATAAATGTCGTGTATTATTATTATTATTATTATTATTATTATTATTATTATATTTGTACTATATTTTATAATTTTATTTCTCATAATATTTTGTTATGTGTGCACCTTAGGATCACCAAGATTTCATTCTTGTCAAGCATCTTTATTTTTAATGGATTCTATTTTACAACAAAATAAATCTCATGACCAAATAGGCATGAAGAAAATTTTAATCAATCCCTAAGCATAAAAAATGTAATTAAATGCAATAATAGAGAACCTAATGTAATAGAATAATGATTACAGAGCATATCATTACAGAAATCATGATATGAAATTTATTTCTTATCTAAAAAATAAAAATAAAAATAAATTAATCTTTTTAACTCAATCAAAACAAAAAATAGAAGTTATAAATATTTAAATGTTAATTTATAGAGGGCATAAATGTCTATATATTAATTCACATAGGTTTAAATCCGAATTTTATAGCTAAAGTTATGTAATGAAAATTACCTGATTTCCTATAATCTAGTGTAATTAATATTACATTTAATTATTTTATTAGACTGACTAAACACTATGAATAAGGAGGATATACTGGGGTATTTTTTTTATATAAAAATTTTTAGAAAGAAATTTGGTTACTCTTAATTTAAAGGTAGAGTGAAGTTTTCTTTTTTTTTAGACAATATTAATATCAGGTAGGACGAATAGTCTATTATTTTCAGGTATAAATCTAGGCACTCAAGAGTTCAGATGCATCTCTAAATATCGCGATTAGAATTCTAATAAAATAATATTCTATAAAAATTAAATATACTCTAAATAATTATATATTTTATCCATTCATGAATCTATATAAAATGAGTGATAGATCGGGATATTGATGCATAGAGTCGAATTAAAGGTGCTGGAGACTTTTCCAATTACTACAAATTTAAAATTATTAAGCTATGGTTTATTCCCTGAAATTACACGATTATGAAGGGTATATATGATCAATTAATTAGCTAAAGTTAATCAAGATTAATAATAGTATTATAGAATCCATTCTTAGATGATTCTGGTGTCAGGCACGTGGACATATTAATTGACAGAATTTGCGAAGATACAAAAAATAAAGTGGACGACAAACATAAACCCTTTCTTTAATTGACTTTTTCCATTGTTTGTACTCAACTTTCAAACTTGAAATTTGGAAGCAATAAATTAGTACTAAGGCTTAATTTCACTGACAAATTGTTTTTTTTTTTTGAAAATGAGAAAATTTCAAAACTTTAAAATGCCTGCAGCCACCAGCGTTGGAATAAAACAAGAGGAAAATGTTAAAAAAATATTAAATATTCAGAGGAAAATAATAATAATAAAGGTTTTAAATTTTGGAAAGAGACAAAAAACAGACAAGGCAGCCCTATTGTGCACTGTGCAAGATACAGGTTGGATTTCCAAGTTGACATTTTCACATTTAATTATTGAGTGCCTCTTCCACTCTCAAAATTACCCTTTTGTCCTCTTCCTCTTCCAATTTCTTCAACCTCATTAATACTAGTCACTACTCTCTCTTTCTCACACACAGTTTTGATTCAAAATCTTTCAAACTCCACCCTCTCTCCCTCTCCCTCTCTAGTTTCTAAGACTGTTTCTTTTCTCTGTCTAGCTATCGTTAGCTTCTGGGCATTCCATTCCCATTTCTTCTTCTTTCTTCTTGGAGTCTTCAAGCTCAGAAGCTGTAACACCATTGTTCTGTCTATGCAGATACAGTCATAAAGGTCAGAACTTTACACTGTAACCTGATTGTTCTTCAGGCTTGTTAGTGTTGAACTTGCTTTTAGATCTCCCCAGTTTATGGGTTTGCCTTGCATTTGATCATTCTCTGTTGTTTGTTTGCTGTTTCTCTTGTGGAAGAATAATGGGCTGTCTTTTATGTTTGAATCTCCTTTTGAAGGTGTAAAAGTTTCATGACACTCACATTTTCTTTCGTTTTCTTACATTTTCTCTTTCTAGCCAACCAACCAAACACACGCATGAACATCATCTCAAGATCCACTCCATCCCCAGAAAATGAAATTGCTTCATTCCTTCCCTTCACTGTTGACCACTGTCTTTTGAACCCCTTTTTATTATCTCTCTCTCTCTCTACACACACTTTCTAAAGTCTAAACCTTTCAAATGTGACTTTTTTTTAACTCTTGTAACATTTTGTTTTACTTTTCTGAAAAGTTGATAATTATCAAGAAATTTAACTTACACTTCATGAGATTAACTTTAGGAATCATTGTTCTTCATATTTGTATTATTATATTGTGTTTTATAATTTTACAAAGTTTTGAGACGTTATATGGTTATTTACAGTGATTTTGTCCATATTGAGTCTTTGATGGGACGCAACCTTTCTGAGCAAATTGATAAGTTTGATACTATCGTACTGATATAAGATATGTATGCTTGTATTTTATTCTATTCCATTATTTATTATTCTTTTTTCAGCAAAGCACATGCTAGTGCGGTGTTATTTATTGATTTGATATACTTTTTTCGTCTTCAAGGACATCATGTATGCATGCGTGTATCTGCTTTTACTTTTTCTTCCCCCAGCTTTGCAGTTCCCACACATTCATTCAATGCTCCTGAAAATAATTTCATTAATTAAATATTTATTTCTTGTTTCTAAATAAAACCAAACTTAATTCTCATCCTAACTCATTACTATATACTTAGATTATTATATTATATAACTCAGAGTATGTTCTGTTTAAAAAATCTAATGCAGAAAAAAAGTTTGGCAGCAGATGAGGTATCAGTATCCTCAGTCTCGGACATACAAGAATCCAATTTTTTCCCAAGTTCAGATGAAATATAGCCTTTTTCTTCTTTTTGATGATCTGTGCTATCAGCTTCACTACACCTTTCACAGAATTATATGCTTTGTAGTTAGAGAAAAATAGTTTATATAGCACAGTTGGAGAGATTCATTTTTAAGTAAGGAAATGATACATTACCATAAAATCTGTGACTTGTCATTTCAAGAAATATGTTTTATATATATATTGATATTTGAAATTTGGGATCTTGCAATAATTGTGTTACCTATAACATTCCACTTGTCCTTCATCACTAAGTTACATAGACCCAGTAACTTCTCCAGCTAACGATTCTCCTAAGGTTGTTCCAAGTTACAATCATTCATGTTTCTTATTCTTCCCATGTTTTGGTAACGGAACTAACATTTTTACTGCATCTGGTTGCGTTTAATGATTGTTTTTGTCTCCTGAGTCCCTACCCACTTGAGCCAACTACTTCAACCCACTCATCACCAAGAAAACATGGTAAAAAAATTATCAAACCAGGCAGTTAAAAAAAAAAGGATGGAAGAATTGTTACAACTTTGCTAGCAGAATCAGATTGGCAATATACAAAATTACTACTTGGAAGTAGTTCTTTGTTTGCATTGATGGGACCATTCTTTCATATATTTACCACTGATAATGGACCAGTCACTTTCAGAAATGAAAAAGGAGAGGGCAAAATGCACAGATCTTAAATATTTATACTGAAGGAAAAAAAAAGTGAAGTGGTATCTCTGGGCTCTGCTTTCTCTTTCTGCTACTGGCATTATATTAAAGGCTCACTTTTGGCTTGCCATTGTTGGGACACGGGACCCCTGTGATGTGGGGTTGCTTTTATTTTCATTTATGTTCTTTTCTTGATATTTATTTATATATTTTTTCAAAATGAGATGTCTTTCCTAGTTCAAGATAAGTTTTTTTGGTATCTTGGGTTTGAATCAATTCACTTTTAGTTTAATAGTCACTTCTTTAGTGAGGTGGTTCCTTCATGATATTGAAAGTGTGATGCTATAAATATGTTTTAAAATCAAAAGGTCATTGGCAAATAGTGTTTTCTTTCTTTCTCTTTTTAATATCTCTTGACATTTCTGAGATATGGAAAGGCAAATTCTGTTCAAGAGAGTTATAATCACTTCCTCGTATATCTTCTCCATTTGAAGTTCATCTTTGTTTCTTTCATCTTTTAGCAGGTAACAAGCTTTTAGAGAACAAATCCTTGGAAGTTTCTGTTCTGTGATATTTATACCTATCATATCAAATGCCAAGATCAAGGTAATGATAATAAGATTATCTTATGCATAAGTCTCATGAACCTCTACTTCAATTTCTGTTCCCAAATTTGTTGCTTTTCTGTTCTGATTTCTATGGTTGCTAACAATTTTGATTTCATTCCAATTTCTGTCCTTAAATTTATAAATATGAATTACTGCATAGTTTTGAGCTTGATCGAACTTGTCGATGAAGCTTCATTGATATTATTATATAGGGGATCTGATATGCCACAGAGGCAATCTCCTAGAGGTCCACATCAGCTTCGGACATCGAGTGCTGACTCAGATCCACATCAGCATCACCGGCCAATCAAAGATCGAAGCCCAAAGCTAGTAGGAGACAGAAGATCCCCAAGAACCACACCTCAATCGGAGACAGTGAATCAGAAGAAGCTAGGCACTCGCATTGCTGACTTGGAATCCCAACTTGGTCAAGCACAAGAGGAATTGAAGAATCTAAAGGACCAGCTTGCTTCAGCTGAAGCTGCTAAGAAAGAAGCTCAACAAGAACTAGAGAAGAAGGTAGAGAAGCCTCCCTCTTCTAAGAATGTTCTAGAATCTGACAAAACTGAAATCACAGTACCCCAATATGATAGTAACAACAACAACAACAACAACCAAGAGACTGATGTTTTTGAAGTCCCAGTTGATAAAGAAGCTGAAACCTTCGAAAAGTCTGCTCCTTTAGCAATTTCAGAGCCGGAGAAGCCTTCTTCCATGGAGGATCTGACACAGAAGAAAGACGAAGTGATCACAGAGTTGAAGTCCAAGATGGAAGAGAAAGAGAAGGTGACAGAGTCACTGAGTAAAGAAAATGAGGATCTGAAGAACCAATTGAAAGAAGCAAATTCCAAAGTATCAGCTGCAGAAACCAAGGAAGAAGGAATGATCTTGAGAATGAAGCAACTGGGGGAAGAATTGGAAGCGAGTAAAGCTAATGGAGATAAATTGAGTGAGAAGTTGAAGTGTGTGGGAACAGAAAAAGAGGCATTAGAGACAGAGATGAAGAAGCTGAGGGTTCAGACAGATCAATGGAGAAAAGCAGCAGATGCTGCAGCTGCTGTTCTTGCTGGGGGAGTCGACATGAATCCTCGGGTTTCTGAAAGGTGTGGCTCTATGGATAAGCATTTTGGAGGCATATTTGAGACCCCTGGTGGGTACAATAATAACAATGGAGGATTTATTGGGTCACCTGGTATTGGTGAGGATTTGGAAGATGGGTTTGGGAGTAGCAAGAAGAAAGGCTCAGGTATCAGAATTTTTGGTGACTTGTGGAAGAAAAAAGGCCAAAAATGATCTCCGTTTCACTATATCTGATCAGGATTTTGATACTCCAAGTTTCTTGAAAGGTCGTCAGTGTCAAGTTTAAAGTTTGATCATACGTTGAAAACACTAAAACTACGGTTCTTAGGGTTTCCAACGTGAAACCAAATAAGCGCAGACATGTTCTTGACACTGTCAATTGTTTTAAGAAATTGGAAGGTTTGCGATTTGCTGGACCTGTAAGAAAGAGTTGTGAACTGTTAGCTAACAGTTGTGCATCTTTGTCTGGTATTTTGTGTATGTAATATTTAGAATTTATAATCATTGTGGATGCAGTGAGAATTGCATGACTTGTGCAAACTTAGCTAGTGAGAGAGAGAGATTGAACTCATGAAGAATGATGTTACAATATGGTATTTTCCCTTCTATTACTGAGGAAGGGACTTTTTGTTATGGGGCCTTCGTGTAAGCATATATATGTATGTATGTATTGGTGAATGGAGAGACAAGTACCGGTTACTGGTTACAGAGTTGATGTTTCTGGTGTTCAAAATAGATAAATCAGATTAGATATGTGGATATTCATTTCTTCTAATAGAATTAAACCAAAGGGTATTATACTATTATTTGCAAAAAAGAACAGAGAACAAAAGTAGCAGATTTTAAATGAAAGTGTGTTCTGGAAGTAATGTGATCAAGTCAATGCGTAAAGATGAAAGAGAAGTTATTTTTAAATGTTTCTGTTTTCTCTTGCTTTAAAAGAAACATCGTTGATGCTAATGGCCTTATAGCTACATAAAAGCTCTCATAGTTTCACATCATCATATTGAAATAACCGAACACACCTCATTGCTACTTTCTTCTTTTAAACCTTTCCATTAGTTCAATAGATAAATTACTTTCAATATACATATATATATACTCCTCTAATCTTATATACAAGTTACTTTTAACTAACTAAACTCAAGATCAGTTAGTCATAATGATAAAATTGTCTTAAAATTAAATTTATATTAGTGGGATTTAAACTTATATTTTTTTGAGTTGAGTCAATTTTTTAGTGACTGGACTAGCATTTAGATTACAATTTTTTTTACATAATTTTTTGAAAAGGGATTGGGTTTACTTACAATCTAAAAGTAGAACGAAGTCTCCCTTCCTCCTAGCGATACTAATATCAAGTAAGACAAACTGTCAATTACTCTTAGACGTAAATCTAAATACTCAAGAGTTAGGATGTCTTTCTAAGCGCCATGACTAAAATAATAATAAAATAATATTGTTATATAGAAATCGAATATATTTTAAATATTGGCATGTGTTATTTTTTTCCATTAGCTGAATACACTAAGTTACGATGTTTTGGTTTATGAGGTAATTTCTTACAAAATGTTTTTTGTTTTCTAATACACATTCTGGAGGCATGGACTAGAGGGCCTGGCTGTAAGGCTAAATAGGGTTAATGGCTTACCCATCATGATAGGAAAAGAAATAGTATGGCCCAATCCTCAAAACTTGGATTGAGGTTTCACCCATTAAATTGAACTAGTTGTTTAAATAGTTAAAAAAAGTAATTTCTCTCTCTTTCGACTAGGTATATATATTTTTTTATTAAAAATAATATATTTGAAAATTGTCACCTCTCTCATGAATAATTTGAATATTGATTTATTATATTAGGAGATATTAATTTTTTTTGTTAGAGTCATTGTCAACTAATAAAAGAGAGATATACGTGTGTAGCAATAGGATAATGTTCTTGGGAACATAAACATACTTTACACATTAAACTATGTGTAGCCTTTTGTAGATTAATAGAGTATTGGGGTAAGAAGCAACCAAATCAAGAATGGCTTCTAAACCGGATCAAAGTTTTAACATAGTAACATCTGATATAAGTTGCCCTATTCACTACTATTGATATAAATTCATATTACGCAAAATTAAGAAGACATCCTTTTCGCCTAGTGCACATTATGATAGATAATAATTTTAAGATTCTTTTAAATATTAGAGTAACATAATTTTTGCTAAAATGTATAGAAATTTATAGAAAGAAAATAGTTGCATGGAGTTGATAAAATATGGAGGAAAACATTAATGTGTTTGGCTGAGAGGAGGAGAGGGAAGAGAAATGAAAAGAAGAGATTTTAATATTATTTTATTTGAATTGATAGAAAGGGAGAAGAGGTGAGGAATTTTAATGTTACATTGTTTAATTTAGGAGGAGGAGAGTGGAGAAAAAATATTTTTATATAGATAATTATGAGAGATTAATAGGATATTTTAGAAATATTAAAAAATATTATAAATATAATGATCAGAATAAGAAAAAAAATAATTTTTTTAAATCTTTCCAATTTTGTAGGGAGGGTTAGAAGAGGAGGGAAAGGAAAATCTTAAAAGAAAATTTCCTACTCCTAAAAATTTTGTGATGCTAAATAAAAAAAAAAAAGGGGCAAAATCCTTCCTTCCCCCTCCCCTCCAAATCCCTAGTACTAAATTCACCAGAAAAAACTTCTAAAATGATATGTAATATTAGTGTGTCTTCATATGAACAAAATATATATTTTAGTTAGTAAAAATAATTTTTTAAAGGAAAAAATATAGCATAGGATATTGAAACCTAATTTAACCAAAAGCAAGACTAACTTTTAAATCCCAAACTCATGATCAAGAATTAATCATCTCTAATATTAGGATTTGTTGTGTCCCAGTTGCAGACCAAAACAAATTAAAATTAAAAAAAAAACCACCTCCTAAAAATTCCCTTTTCAAATCTTTATCTTATCGTATGTCACTTTTATTGAAAAAGGCAACACAACTCATCGGATACATATATGAATTATGGGGAATGAATCTTCATGAAAAAAAAATTCCCCCCTCGGAAAAGGTATATATCTATATATATAGGAGAGAAATTAGAAAATATGAAAATAAAATAGAATATCACATATAAATTTCATAATTTTATTATTTATTTTTATAAATGATAAAAAATTTGCTTAGATTGTTTTAGTTATATCGAGTAGATCTTTTTTTTATACAAAAAAAATTAAATATATTTGATATCGATTTAGTAGGGTATAATTTTAAAATTGAGAATACTTATAAGAGATTTATGAGATCATTTATTAAATGAGTTCTTATAACAACAGTAAAAATAAAACTCACGTTTTTGTAAGATATAAATGTGTTTTTTACCATTTAAATTATAAATATCTATCAATATTCCATCTCATCCTTGTCACTGAGAGCTAATATAATTGAGCATGTAAGCCACATGTATTTATGTGGTGTGTGCCTTGTCATTCTTAAAAGGATGATGATAATTCCCTCTTTTTTTCCCCAATTTTTCATAATTTAGACTCATTGCAACAAATATCCTTACTTTCTACTACCTTCCTTTCTTCCTTCCCACATGGGAATGGTCCCTCTACATGGATAAATAACTTCTTCAATGGCACAACATCTGTAAAACACTAACAAATTTAGGTACATTTGTTAAAACAACCCCACTTTAAAGATTCCATCTTGCTTGATTGGAATGCAGTTAGAAAGCTGGAAACTGATTTTTGGGCTTTTAAAAGTAAGCGGAGTCAAAAATCATGTTAGATTAGCACTGGGAGCAAATGGCTTTTTCTTCACAAAGCCAATTAGGTAAGAAGTAATTTTCCTGATTTTTTACTCTTTTTTTTTTAAATTCCAATTTTTTTAAAAATCTAAATAAGTTTTAAACTGATATTTTTTATAAAAATTTATCCAAATATAAATTATATTATACACTTTTATCATATTTTTAGTTTTCAAAATTGAGTTGTGATAAAAATCACTTTCCCAAAGATCAAAAAATAGACTTAATCACTAAAAAGTTTTTAATAGCATAAATTTGTTAATTTTAGATTTGGAAACAATAATTATTAACTCTTTATTTGTTATTAGAATTTTTAGATAATTAAATTTTTTGTTTAAGGTTTTATAGGAACTAGAGATTTCTCTCTTATGTTGCAAGAGAATGAGAAAAATATATTATAATTAATTATAATTATTAGAAAATTTAATTATAATTAAAAATTTAAAATATTATAGAAATTTAAAATTTAATATTTAAAAGATTTTAAAACCTACAGCCCCTATTTTAATCCTTAAAATATTTTAAATTCTATGATAGTAATTAATCAATAATCATAATAAAGTAGATATTAGAATCTTTTAAACTCAAAATATGATTATTGATTGAAATTATTAATTATTGTTTATAGATAAAAGAATTAAAAATATTAGGTATAATCGATCTAGAACTATTAAATTGAATATTATAAAATTTTAAGAGTATAATTGACGCTATCTAAATAGATATATAGATCAAAGCAGTTCTTATGCTTTATGATTGATTATGATAAATGAAGTTGAAAGTCAAGTATCCATAACTTTGGGCTAGTTTGATGGTTTGAATTGAAATTCAAAATGTTGAATGGATAAAATGGAGCGCATATATATATATATATATGTATATATGTATATATGTATATATGTATGCTTTAAAAAAAGTAATAAAAGATAAAATGCTATTAAATCACACTAACATTATATTAACAGATATTCTTTTTGGACATTTTCCCCACTTTCTTATCATTCCTGACTACCAAAGTAAGCCTAATATTAATAAGTTGATGAAAAGCAGAGGTGTCATTGACTACAAAAGGTACTGAAGATGAGTATGAACCCCAAAAAGCAAAGCAAAAGAATTCAAAAACATTTTCTCACACTATCCCCGTCTATCTGCTGACTCATTTTGACTCCCCCATAGTGAAGAACTTTCAAGTTCCACAACATAACATTCAAAAAAGAAAAAACCCCACTACACAAATACATATATATATATATATATATATTATATTAACAAGTGCTTCACAAGTAGTTGAGATTCTCTGTTTTTTTTCTTTTTGGTTATTATGAGGCTGAGATTCTCTCAAAGTGGCAAAGCCTATTATCAGCAAGTCTTGTCCCATAAGCCGAGGTCTTGTACTCGAACCACGTAAACTCTTTGTATAAGCTTTCTTTCCCTGTCAATATGAGAGAAGGCAATGGAGCTATCTTCTGGTTCAATGGTGGACCTGCGAAGTATATCATTGACAATCTCGAATTGAACCGGTTCGCCAATACCCTGTGCTTCACACTCTTGAACCGCCCGTTCGTCATAACCTGTTGTGCCCACCGACCAAAAACCCAAAAAACAACATACCGCGTTAAGTCTCTGTTCCACTGTTTCATATTAATTAATCACATGCCAAAAAGCTTTTGACCACTGTATCTATAATAGTTCCACTTTTTTATTTATTTTTTTGATGATTTTCCTAAGTCCACTAAAACGTGCAGTTTGCGTTTATCTTTCTACATGTGATGACTATTTCACTCACTCACTCACTATCTTATCCATTCAAACAGGGGATTCTGATTTCACAGATTTGTTTTATTTTATCCCCCATTTGGCTTCAAGTTGCGATTTTTTTTTTTTTTGCCGTTTCTGTTCAAATAGTTTTAGAAGAGCGTGTTGGGTGAGTTTCTACCTGGAGAGAATCACCGACATTGACGAAGAAGGAGGTTTGATCAGGAGGAACAGGAATCCAGGTTCCATCTCTGAGAGAAATTTGCAGGCCTGAAGTGTTGTTGGATCTCAGAAGAGCTATGATTTGTGGGTCTGTGTGTTCTCCGAATCCAATCTTGTTCTTAGTAGAATCATCATCATCATCATCACTAACACCATTCATGGCTAGCTCTGGGCAAGGAGGGTAATGGTTGAGCCTGAAAACAGAGTCACTCTGTTTATCACTTACCAGTCTGCTAAACACATTCTTCTGCTGAATATTCAACCCTTCCGCCATCAAATCCAGAATCTCACACGCCATATTCCTCACGGCCGTCATATAATCATTCAAAGCGGACCTGCAATATTACCAAGTTTAGAACAAAACCCAGGATTCTGTTATGGAATTGAAGTTCAAGATTCGGGGGATTCATATATACACACACACACACACCTGAAATTTTCTGGGTCTTTGCCGGAAACAGGGGAGAGTTTGAGGGAATTGTAATCCTGATTGGCTGTGAGAAGAAGGTATTCGACCCAACCGATGTCACCGTTTCGACCGATGTGTTTGTTGCCGTAGCCGAAGGGACTGGCATGGCCTGCTTTTTGCTTCTGGAGAAGGGGAAGCGAGAAGAAATTGGCGGCCTCAGATTCTAATCTGGTTATGGCGTCCATGGGGACGCCATGGTTGATGACCTTGAAGAAACCATAGTCTTCACAGGCTTTGACTATGAGGGTTTTGGCATCGGGTTTGGAGAGGTCGACGAGAGGGATGGAAGACAGGAATGTGGGTGGTGGTTTGGAGTTTCGTACGTACGTGTATTTCTCGGTGTTTGGTTTGGACAAGACCACCATTTTTGTTTCTATGTCGTTTCAGTTGTTTTGCTCTGCAGCTTCTGATGTTGTTGCTGTGGGTTTGGATGGCAAACAACAAGCGAAGTAAATGAACAGAGGGAGAGGGAGAGAGAGAGGGAGATGATAAGGTTAAGAAGAAAGGTTGAGGTAAACGGTTGGGGGTATTGGGGGGTATTTATAGCGAGAGATTGGTAGGTATGCCGAAGAGAAGGTGAAACAAGGAGCGCTCAATGTCTAATCATCCAAATAGACGCTGTACAATATACTGGCTCAGGAAAGACCACATTACATTTTCTTATTAAAAAAATTATTTAAAAAATTATCGAATAATAAATATAAACGTGGACATCTTTTATTGTGATTTAAACTTTCATTTGTTATGTTTAACTATTTTAGATGGGACTATTGAAAAGAAGTATTTAAGGCTTATTTGAGCGTATGAAAATAAAGTTTAATAAAAAAATATTAGTATTTTATATTTTTTTTATTTATATTATATTTAAACTATTTTAAATTTTAGTTAGGATTTAAATTAGTAATTCCCTTATCACTTCAATTAATAATTTATCAATAGTTTATAATATATTCTCTCTTATATTATTTATAATATCCTAATTATTAGTCTGTAATACAATATACTCTTTAAATACTATTTATAATTTTTAATATATTTAATTAGAATTAAAAAAAATGTCTGTTTTTTAAAATACGTTTGATTGGACTTATGATCTTAGAGTTGAAAAGGGCACTTTTACCATCAGGGTAGAAGTTCGATAAGTGGAACAAAAAAATTTCTTAAAACTCATTCACTTTATCTAAAAATTAATAATTTTTTTTGTTTTATCCCTATTTTAATAACATACACTAATATTAAATTTAGGTAAATAAAAAACTTTGTAAAAAAAATCAATTACATTCTTTGTAATTAAGATAAAAAAAATTATTCTCTCTCTATTTTATAAATATGATCAAAATGAGTACGTTACACAAAATTAATGAAATATTGTGACTCATTTAAAAAATCCTGTTAAATAATGGTTTTAATATTACCCCCAACCCACCTGAATCACACCAATGCAAGGATAATTTTGAAAAATCATAAAAATTTTAACTAACTAATTTAATATCATGAAAGTAATTTTCAGAATTATAAAAATCATAAAAAATTTAACTAACTAATTTAATATCATGAAAGTAATTTTCAGAATTTTATAATAAGTATTGGAGGGAGTAAATCAACAACAAATGATGGATTCTTTTAATAAAAAATTCGCATATAATAAATTTAATACAGTACCAAATATTGTTGGGAAAATAATTGTGTTAGTTTATCCATGAGTCCCCCAGCCCTCCCTAACAAAAAGAAACCTTATCCTGAACTAGGAAAATTTAGGTAATCTGAGATTTCAAAGACTAATTAATTATTAATTAATTCAAAAAATAAAGTTAAAAAAAGGAGAGTGATATATATAATATTCCCCTTTGAGTTACCCGCCTTTTTTTATATATATATATATATAATAGAGTAGACATCGCAATCCTTTTTTATAGGTAGTCCAGTCATCACCTACCTTAGTATGATTTTTAACTTAGATTTCCTTCCACTAAAATATACATATGACCCCTTTTATCTCTCATTCAAAAGGACTTGTCACATCACTTAGATTCCTCTGATCCACGCCCCTTTTTGTTTTTCTTTTTCTCCTTTTTTTAAATTTATTTTACTGTTCTCTTTGCTGCCAAATCCCTCCCATGCTCATCCAAAACAGGAATACCCAAGAACACGATTTAAATAATAATATCATGTGGGGAATAAAAATTGTAACTTTTTAATTTAATTTTAGAGGGGGTTGATAAATTTTATATCTTTTTTTTTTTAAATTTTGAAGATGCAAATACAATTGAAACTTGGTTTCTTGCAAAAGCAGAGAGGTGAAGGTGATGATATATATATATAGGATCAAGATGTTCACTTTTTGAAGCCAATAATTATTTATAATTTGAGTATAAATGGAAATATTGCTATTTGAAGTAATATAAAAGTACATTACTACAATTGTATTCAGGTACATTCCCCTCGTCTAAGACTCTTGATCCCTATTCATCCAAATCTTAGGTTTCCCAAAATGGGTAGGCTACGATACAGGATATGTCTGGATTGTGCCCACTTCTGGTTAACTTTTATCTTTCACCAATAATTCAAATCCAAAATCACGTTTTGAACCTTATCTATTAGTACCATCAATTATTTTTAACTCTTCTCTCTTCTTTTCTATATCTTACAAAAATATATATAAAATTTCAGGTTAATAAAAAAAAAAGTTTTGCAATGCAAGACACATTATTGATAGATTCAAGTAAAATATCAATAATTAAGCTTAGTATCTCTACCTTAAAACTATATTTTACAATGGCTCAGCATCACCAACCCCTAAATATACCCTAATCTCGTTTACTAAGAGGATGAATCTTCTTATAAACCCTAAAACCCAGTCTAAGAGGTTCAATACTAATTTAGTGAGAAAAAACAAGAGTATTTCTTGTTAATATTTGTAGTAATTAGGATTTGTGAAAAATAATTAGCCCCTGCTTGTTGAGGAAATACAAATTCTTATCTAAGAGAGCTTGATATTTGTGAACAAGTAGATCAAAATAAAATCCAAGGGATTTTTTTTTTTTGGCATCAAAATCCAAGGGACTATGTGAAAGAGAAGGAATATGATTTTGTGAGGAATATGGTTTGGATTGGGATGCACATTCTGAGAGAAATTGGTGGTTCATATTATTCACTTCAATAATCACAATAATGAGCATTGGCTAACCTATGTTATTGTGAGGGTGATCATATGGTCCCTCTCTACTAGAAAATAATATATGTAAATATAATAATATTTTAATTTTAAATATAAGAATTATTTGATTTTATAGAAAGAATAAAAAAAATTAAATAAATAAGTTAATTATATCTAATATTAATATATTTAATTTAATCATAATTAACTGATTTATTTTATTTTTTTAATTTCTCTAAAAAGCTCAACTACACCTTATATTTATAAAAAAAAAATTAAATGGATTACACACTTTAAAACCCAACTCATGTATAATAGAAGCTAAATGAATTTGAGCTAGACAATAACAATATAACAAAGGAAACAAATATGCAAAGAAAAGCTCTGTTAGAGAAATTGATGAGGAACCATATTTATATCGAAGCAGACAATAGGCGCAACAATGTAAATGTGTGATAATACTACACCGAACCAAGAGGTTACTATCACTAAATCCTTCATGGGATTTAAGTAAGAAGAACATCTATTTGCTGAAGCAGAAGACTTGAAGAAGAATAACACAACAAAGGAGAAGTTGGATAGCACAGACATCTTAAACCTATCATCATTCGTGCAACAACCAAAGAAAGATCAAAGCATATTCAGTGCCTTAAGACAACGAAAATCAAACATATCTCACTAAACCAACATCCAAAACTACAAAAAATATTGACAAAAAAAAAAAGTAATGAGGATTTAGATGAGTTAGAAAACCTAGATTTGATTTCCTACTCAACCCCAACTTATTTTAAAAATTTTATTCATCTTTGTTTTTAACTTTGTATTGTTTTATTTTTACGTAACTGCATGAAGTTGATGTTAGTGTGAATGTAATTAATATTTTTTAAATATATTATTAATGAGTTAATTTCCTTAAACATAATCTTAAAGTGAAACCTTATATTTAAAAAATAAATTGTCAATTTTTTTAATAAAATATTAAAAAAAACACAGCAAAATTTGCCCATATTCATGGAAGATATTAAATCGGTCAATGCATATGTCTTGTGGGAAATTATTGTGTGAGAAATTATCAAATTTTAATAAATAGAACACCTCCAAATCAAATGAAAGAAGGGCTAATTAAATGAGAAAGGGAATATATATATAATTATATAATTCTGTAGGAAAGAGAGATATTAAGAAGGGTGAAAATTAAGGGATGCGTATAGCTAGTGAGTGAGGAGACAGAAGTAGTGTAGTCTCTTCCTGTTCATCATCTCTAACTCTCTTAGGGACCATCCTCTCCCCTCTTCCATTTTGATTTCCCTTTCCCCTCCATCTTTTTTACTGTTATCTACAATATTAATATTTTTAGACAGATTAAAAAAATTAAATAAATTAATTATAATTAATATAAAAAATATTTAATTAATTTTAATAGATTGATGAGTATATAATATGAATTCATCTTAAGATATTAGATTTAATTATAATTAACTGATTTATTTAATTTTTTTAATTTATTAAAAAAAATTAACTAATTTTTATAATTAGAATTTGACAGAATATTTCTTACCTATTCAATTCTTAATACAAAAAATATTTAATTAATTTAGATAGATTAAATAAATGAGATAAATTACTTAATTATAATATAGGTGATCACATCTACCTAAAATACTTATATATAATATAATATTATATATTAATTTATAAATTAAGTAAATTAATTTATAAAAAAATTATAAATAGTAGAAATAAAATATATTAAGGTTTTATATATACATTTAAAATAAATATTATAATAATATTTTATATTTATGATCGAATAAATATTTAGTAATGAAAATCAATCATTTTTATATAAATATTTTTATTTTCTTACTCTTATATATATAATTTTTATGATATAGATATAAAATAATTTAATTATTTCTTTTGGGCTACTCATCACTTTTAAGTTATGGGCATCTGGAAGACATTCTCCATCTGTCCCTTCCTTCTCTCCACAGGCACAGGGGACCATTCTTCTCCTTTTCCCTCTCTTCTTTATTAGTAATATTAATTATTTAATTAATTACTAATATTTTATTCATCAGTCCTCTTCCTCCCATCCATATCAATCACTCCCAATAATCTCCATCCCTCTCATACAATATATCGCAAATCTACTTAATTTTTTCCTGATTCTTATATATTTTCATATATTGCACTCATACCTATCCATGTCTCCACTATTTAATTAAAATTATTGAAGAAGAAATTCAATGCTTACTATATTGAGTTAAATACACTAATTAAAAAATGAGATTTTTTTTAAATTCAGATGTGAAATTAAAAAAATTGATAAAAGGGGGAATATAGGTCATCATTGGAAAAAGCAGTCAACAATGTCTTAAATCAGAGGGTGGGGGCAGCCACCAGCTATGAAAGTGAGCTTGAGGGTGAGATTGAGAGGGACTGATACATTGAAACTTTGATACGTCTTCCACATATACAAACAATTACACACACACACACACAACAGATCAAAGGTACGGGGTTAGAAATATATATATATATATATATATATATATATATATATATATATATATATATATAAAGGAAAGAAGATGATGATGATGATGGGAGACTTGAGGACCACCGCTAGAAAAAAAAAAGTTTATAATGATTTTAAAAATATTTTTCATGATAATTTTAAAAACATCATAAATTTTACTAGGATTATAAATTTATTTTTTAAAAATAATTTTATAATTGCCTCAGAGCGGGTCTAAAAAAATTATTATTAATTGCTCTATTTTTTCTTTTCTTTAATTTACTTACACTTACTATTAGACATTTTAGTTACACTCATCTAAAATATAAGATAAGATTTAGAGAGAAGTCAAATATTTAATAAAAAATTAAAGATTAATAAGATTTTTTTATTAAAATTCTTTAAACTATTTTTAATAAGATCTATATGCTATTAGTACTATTAACCCCTATGATCATTTTCATTAAAATGTTAAAAATATGATAAAAAAGTTAAAAATAAGAAGAAAAAACTTTAGATATGACAAAAAAATAAAAAAAATAAGTAAAATTATATTAACAATTGAAATGAGTATTGAAATTAAAGGAAGAATGTCAAAAAATAACTTTTATCAAAATCTAGTGGTGATGAGAAATAAAATTACAAAGGACTGTTAAAAAATAAAAGTAAAACTAAAATTATATCTATAATTTTTAAAATTTAAAAAAATATAATTATTTTTTAAAAAAATATATAAAAATATATTGTTAAAAGTTTTAGGTGATAACTTTTAAACGTACTTTTATAAAATTTATAGTTAAAAAATTTTAAAATTAAATTTATTTATAAAAATATTATTATTTTTTTAAACAACAATTTTTTGTATAATTATCGTAAAATAATATTGTGAGAACTATTTTTTAGTAGTGAACAGAATATACCATCATTGTGTTTAATTAATTAATCTAATATTATCCACTTAACTAATTATGTTGGGTAGGCTAGCTTATCTTTGGCCACCCTATTAACTATATTGATGTGTCTGTTGTACGCTGACCTAATTAAGGACTCATTGTTAGAATAATGGTTTTAAAATTAACTTATTATTTAAGTCGAATTTAGGTGACCTATTAAATTAATGGCACAAAGTTTGGTGCCCTTTTGACTCAAATAATTCAACTGTTAACTATATTATAATATATCCATATTTTTTAATTAAACAAAATATCTCCATATTTTTTTTAAAGGCTCACTGCTTAAGACGTGCTTCCATATGTTCATCATGGGCTCATGGCCTCGTCATCTTATAAATATTATTTTGAAGAGAAAATTCATTATTAAAAAAATGGAATATGGTAGGCATTTATTGAAAAGGTACTCCCCCGTTTCCTTTTCTTTTTTTATTTTCTTTTTAATAATAGACTATATTTGCATAACTTATTTTTATTTATAAGAGACATTTAAATATTATTTCTAATTTTTTTAGTTAATTTCTTATTTTTCCTCAATTTAATTATTTATATTAATATCATAACATTTAATTATTATTTCTCTTCCACACACTTTTTTTCTAATAATTTGCTTATTTTGTTTCTTATCCCATAAATAATTTAGGGTATATTTTAAAATTATATTTTTTTACATATTTATTATTTTTAATTAATTTTAATTAAAAATGTTATTGATATAATTCAATTAATTATTTCTTATAAAAAATATAAGAAATAGAATTATTATAAAATTTTAAAGAAATAAAATAATCATAGAAAAGTTTTACAACAAACTAATAATGTGATAACTAATTTCAATGACATGTTGATTAGACATGAGAAATAGAGCTAGCGTCCTATAACCTGAAAGGGTCGATTATGCAGCTCACTCTAAAATATTTTGGTAAAATATTAGCCTAAATTCGCCTTACTTTAATAGACTATTATATATATATTTTTTTAAATTTTTAATATTTTTAAAAAATTATTTTTAAAATTTTAAAATATTAATAAAAATTTTTAATATTATATTAATATAATAAAAAAATTTTTAATATTATACCGTTAAAAATTTTTAATTTCTTATAAAATTTTTAAATTTTATATCTATAAACATAAATAAATATTAATATAATATTAATTATAATATATGAATATATGTTAATAAATAAATAATTATTTTTATTAGTATTCAATAATAAAAAAATTTAAAATAATATTTAAATAAAATAAATAATAATATTAATAATTTTTTAAAAAAATTAACAAACTAAAATTATACTAACGCCTTTTATTTTTTAATGTAATGTAGGTTTAATCCCAACTCGGAAGTTTTTTTTTTTTTTAAATTTTTAGAAAGGAGTTGGACTCACCCACGATTTAAGGGTAGAGTGAAGTCTTCCTTCCTCTTAGGCGATATCAATATCGGGCAGGGCGAGCTGTCTATTACCCTCAGGCGTAAACCTAAGTACCCAAGAGTTAGGATGTCTCCCCAAATGCCGCGACTGGAACTATAACAAAGTGGTACTTCCTAGAGTTTAAATAAATTCTAAATAATAGTATGTCTTACTTCTTTACTAGTTGAACCCACAGACAATAGGTTCCAACTCGGAAGTTAATGCTACTTATTCATTATTATCCCCTCTGGGGATTTCATCATGTCCTTGGACGATTCACCCTGTTAAGAATGCACACGCGGTGAAAGGAAGAGCGTGGCCCCAGTCTAAGGGCATGTTCCTTGTTTTGCAATAGATACTGTTTAATAAGAGTAGTAGAAACAAATAGTAGTACTAAATTGAGATAGGGAATGATGTCAGAAGCAGACGCCATGGACGGTGAGGGAAGTGGTGGCAGTTAATGGTCACGTGGAGCGATAGGATTGGGGGGCATTGGCTTGTCGGTCAGTTGTAGAGGGTCATATTATATATTATTACGACAAATATTTACATACTCCACTAATTCAACTAATTTATTTTTAATTAAAATATAATTATTTTTTATTTTTTATTTTTTAATTGATGACTTAAATAAAATAATTTATATTTATATTTTATTTTTAAACATTAAATTAAAATATTTATTTTTTAAAAAATAAAATATAATATAAATTTTTTATATAAATTATTAGTTAAGTTATTATATTTTGATTGGATAAAATTTAAATTATATAATATTATTAAAATATTTAAATATTTATCTGTTATTATTATTATTACATGCCAAGTAGTTGTTATGCCAGCTTGGCCTTTTCTCTCACCCTTATACCAATATCCCTGCTCCCTTGTATTTATTATTATTATTATTATTATTATTTCTTCATGTTATTTCTTTTCATTCAGCACACTGATTTCTTACTTACTTTATTCATTATCAAAACCATGCCTGGTTTTAGTAATGAATGAAAGGTTAATACTGTCTCCATCTCTCAGAACAGTGTAATTAAATAGGTTTTTAAAGTACTTTTTTATATTCAAACAAACGTATACGCGTTTTAGTCACTAAACCAAACAGGTACTGTGATGTGTGTTTGAGAAAAATTAAATTATAAATTATCTGAGTCAAAAGTTAAATTAAATTTATAATAAGATTTTCCATCCATAAGTGATAAATAAATAAATATAATTTATTTTTAAAATTTTATATATAATATATAAAAAATGTGTGCTTAATCTTTTTCTAATTATTTGTTTAGATACTATTATTTGAAATTTGAAGATAAGTATAGGAAATAAAATATTTACATCTCATTATTTATCATTTTTCAATTTCCCTTGAATTTTTAGTGTTTTCAATATAGTATTTCTTTTAAAAAACATTATATTTTACAATTTCTAAAATAGTTTAAAATTACACTTAAATTTTGGACTTAGATATTAATATTTAACACCAGTCAATTTAGGCACTATTAAATATAATTAAGATAATGACCTCTTTTTGATCAATTTGTTAATTTGGTTTATCCTGTAATTATGAACTTATATACTAAACCCTCACTTGAATTGTTTTTGGTGCCAATAATACAATGAATTTGCATCACAAACACATTGAGAAGAATCAAATTAATTTAGCTCTATTTTTTTTTCCAAACCCACAATTAATTAAATATATAAAACACAAACACCTACCTAGCCATACAGATTTTCCTCAGAAGCTGAATAAATTAAAATAAAATGCCCATATATATATATATTAATAATTATGATATGATTGGGTTTTCGTTAGTTATCATTAATTTATAAGGATTTAATTATAGGGAGTGGGGAATTAAAGAAAATTAAATTATGAGAATAGAAGAATCTTTTGGATGCATGGTACATTTTAACGTCTCAATAATGGGGGCACGTATATGAATGGACTCATCCACTAGTTCCTCTGCATTATTGCTTCAACTTTGATTTGACCCTTATTCAACGACTTTTTTTTAATTAATTAATTAATATATATATTTTCCCTTCTTCTGACAAATCCCAATCACATTTCAATCTAACTGAGAATTGCAGAAATTTCTATGGTCCCAATCTATGAAAAGTGGAGAAACAAATTCGTACATATTGCCTAATTTTTTAATCAAATTAATAATATTTAGTATTTTAGTGCCAGACACTTCAGTTTAAAAATCATTTTTAAATAAAATTTTAGTTTAAATTTTTTTAAATAAATAATTATTTTTATTCAAAATATTTAATATTTTAGTGCCTATTTGACACTTTGATTTAAAAATTACTTCTAGACAAAATTTTAGTTTAAAATTTTTTTAAACAAACAATTATTTTTGTCTAAAAGTAATTTTAACCAAAATTATAATTTAAAACTATGAGTTTAAAAAAGCTACTGAAAATAGTTTTTAGAATAGTAAAAGAGCTTATGGACTATCTAATTACTATCTTACCCATATTTTTTTATACCCTCTCTGCTCTCTCACATCTCTTTTCTCTTCTCTCTTCTCTTTCATTCTCATCTCTCTTTTTCACCATATCTCTTATTTTCTCTCTCTTCTCTACACTCTCTCATCTCTCCTACTTTTAATCAAATCATACACTTTCTGATAATTTACCAATATGAAAAATGATTCTACTACTAATCATCCAAATATTTCTATTTTTAAAATCTATTATTCCCAAAATCTATTCTCTAAAAATTAATCCAAACATACCCTTAATGATACTTATTATTTTAAACTAATTTTTAATATATTTAATATTTAAATTATTTTTTAATAATATCAAACATCTTTAGTATCTTAAAATATTTTTGACTAGTACTATACTATTACTATACTACTTTGAAGGTTATCAAGGATTATTGTAAAATATTTATTATGACTAAAAAAATATTTTAAAATATTGAACACGTAGCCCTAAAAATTGTGAAGCCAAATATATATAATGAAGATTTTTTAATTAATTAGGGCATTAACTATATTTCTATTCATTTGTAGATTATGTATTATCATTTGACTTCTTCCGTATACATTGCATTATTGATATTTCATTGATTCCATACGTAGAGAGCTGACCACCACCTGTAGTCTAATGCATATGGCCGACCTATGTTATTATGAGGGTGGGCAAATGCTCCCTCCCACTTGAAAAAAAATTATATGTAAATAAGGCAATTTTTTTATATTTAGCCCCAACTAATTTTAAGATTCTTATTTGACAAATTAATTTTGCTTTTAACTTTTTCAATATACATTGCATTATTTCATTGATTCCATATATATGGATAGAGCTGGCTAGCTAATAGCTATAGTCTAAAGATTCCCCTCAGTAACTTATCTTTCCATTTAAGAAGCTTGCATGGACATGTAAGTTTTTATCTTTAATTATATTTTCCATGAATGTTAATTTTTGCCTTCATATTTGCTTCAGTTTTTTAGATATTCTTCAAGTTGAAGTGTCCGATACTTAAAAACTAGACGCATTTGAGTGTTCCACTGGGAACAATATCTAACCCTAAAATATCTGAATCTTCAAAACGTATCAAAAAATTTTCTTAATCCAGCGACACAAGAAAATGAAATGAAAAGCATAGTACTAGAGCGAGAGATTATATAAAAAAGGTAAAGCTAGCCAGCCTTGGATTCACATGAATCTGTTTTGTGATCTCTATATATCATATCAGAAATAAGAGAGAGAGAGAGAGAGAGGTACTTGAACAAACAAGACCATGTAAATATATCAATAATTGAGTATCATAATTTATTGCTTAGTACCATTGTACCAAAGACCTTTATACATTACAATAGTGTAGATATTGTGTACAATTTCTGCATTCTCAAGTCGTACCGTTCATTCATCACAGTCCTCTTCCTCACAACCTGAAAAGCGAACAAGATTGAAAAATGACTATGTTAGATTAACTTTTAGATAATAGTTTATAGAGAAGAAATGATAAAAATTTTAGAAGGTAATAGCTTTTAAAAAATAAAAAAAATCTTCAAAACCATAGTCTTCTACCCCCAGACTATGATTATGAGAAAATTTTGTGTTTGTGTACTCAACTTTTAAAACCACGAGTGTGTATGTGTGTGAATTAGGGTTTTTGTACCGACGACTTTGGAAAAAGGATTTTATAAGATTTTAGATTCTTTAACTTCAACAGCTAACTTTTAGAGTATAGTTCTTTATGCCTATTACAATAGTAATTCTATTAAGAGTAGTCAAACTGGCACAGATAGTTACGGGTTCTGATAGAGAATAAGTTGTTAATTTCTGAAGACTTGTCAGTGAGGGGGCCATATTAATCTGTGAGAAGAAAAAAGTGCAGAGGGGAGATCTTGGAGGGGTCGAGGGCATTATTAGAAGGGCGTTTGGCTCATATAATTGATAGAGAAGGTGTGAGTCATTTCGTGCCACGATGATGTTTGTGAATGTGACACGATTCAGAGATTAATTGTGGCTGGACACACAAAACAGCCTGAGATGTCAATATATCTTCTTCTTCTTTTTAATTTTGTACGACCTAGCTAGGTCCATGCACGCATGATGATTATCTCTCTTGATTCTCAATCCAAGGCTTATATTAAACAAGCAATACAATGCCACTTCTCTCTCTCTCTCTCTCTCTCTGAATATACATTCCTATCATGAAATTAAACCAAGAACCAATAATTGATGGACATGTTTGTGGGCGTGGAGAAAAAGCTGATGATATACAAAAAATGGTTGTGTTTTCTTATCATTGATCTAATTAATTGGTTGAGACTTTAGAAGATGACGAAGCTACATTGTCATCCAATCATATCAATCGATATCTAATATTTTTTCAGATCCTAATTACTATATATTCTAACAACTGATTAGTCCAATTTTAAAGTTCTGTAACTGTCTCTCCTAATATAAATATTTTTTCTAAGATTTAAACTTGAGATTCAGAATAATCTAATAGAATTTTATATTATTAAATTAACTCTGTGTTAGTTGATCTAATCATAAACATTTCTTAAAACATACATTGGCCACAACATATATATAATGATGAAAGTGTTTGTCAGTTTTATAAATCTCAGGGGACATGGTAGCTAGAGATTTCTATGTAGCTAGAGATTTCTATGTCATGAGCATTATTTGATTTATTATTAAGCGTGACGTTTATATATGTTATAGTATGATGAATTTGTATTTGGGAAAGAATACTAGTTAATGGTAGGGGTGTGCATGAGTAGGGTTGGGCAGGGCAACTCCCCTGCCCGGTGCCCTGCCCGAAAAATATATAGCCTGCATTTTGTAGCCCGATGCCCGGCCCTACCCAGTAAACGCCCTAACTATTTTGGGTTGGGCATGCCCAAGTCGGGATGTCCTGCTCATATTGTGAAAAAAATTTATAATTATAAACTTATAAAATAGTACTATATTCATATGTTTCCAAGAATTAAATAATACACATAATTTACTAAGAATAAGACAATAAAAAGATAATAATTAAAGTTTTAAAATCCATGGCATGTAAAAAAAGTATTGAAGTCTAAGTAGTTTGCAATTGTAATTTTATATCAATCTCTCCAAAATTGACAAAGATGAAGCATCTGAAAAAAAATATATGACAGTTACCACAGTCTAAAAAAACAAAGAAAGAAATCAATTTAATTATAAATTTTAAAGGATGTAATTATTCACTTGACTACTCATATTTGTAAAATTACCCTTGAATCGCCAGTATACATCATATTTGTTCTATGTAAAATATTATAATTTATAAATTTTGATATATAAAAAAAATAATTATCTAGGCAGGGCCAAATGAGCAGGGCAATAACCCTTACCCGATGCCTGGCCCAGCCCGAATATTGGCCCTGCCCGAAATTGCCCATTTTATATTGGGCCACTTTTTATCGGGTTGGGCAGGGCAGGGCAGGGCATATTTTGTGCGGGCTTAAGTGGGCTTTGCGGCTCTGGACATCATGCACAACCCTAGTTAATGGTTTCAAATAGTCACAACAAAAAAAATCTAGAGCATTATTAATAACCTTTTCCATTCCTACCTTTCGATCATCAATTGATTTGGTTGGAAAATACAATAAGAGAGGGAAATAGAAAATGTGTCAATTAATTAAGGATCATTTAATTGGGGTATTTTTTAAAAAATAAATTTTAATTTGTGCAAATTTAATATGTCTAACTATTTTTCTTAATAGTATAGTATGTGAGATACGTAATTATGACTTATATTCAAGGGTCAATATAATAGTCTTTATTGGTTTGATGTTATTTATAAGACATTATTAAAATATTTTAATAGAATAAAAAATTAAATTTTATTATCTCTATCTTAAAATTTAATAATTTTTTAATTTTACCCATATTTAATATACATTAATTATATCTCAAAAGAAAGTATACACAATAATAAATGAATGATAAAATTGTATATTCATATGAAAAATTTAATGATCTAATTTATAAATAGAATTAAAATAAATCTTTTTTTTTATGTGTCTTATTTTTTTTAATATGATTATCTGACTGGGTCAAATTTAAATATTATTAAATAGTATTTTTTGCATTTATTTGAATTTAAATTTAAAATTTTATATTTAAATAGTCAAAACTCCTTTTAACTGGATCAATTTGTGTTAATTTTTGTTCTGTTTTAAAAAATCGTTTATCTCAAATGAAAAATTATTTTAGAAAATGCCCTTATATTATTGAATCTGTGCGTTTACCCCTCAAAATTAATGATAGCTAACCCTCATATTTTGAAATACCCATTTGATGGAGGGCATGTTTGAAATACTACAATTAATGCATTAATTCTCTGTTTAGGATAATTTAGTCATGTGATTGAAAATCGAATTTATAAAATGAGATGAGAAGAATAGGGGGGAGGCATGTATGAAGAAGGGCCCAAAATCGAAAAGGGAGGAGCGTGGCGTGTGTTGTGAGCAGCCATATGGGTGTGTGTGCGCCTTGTGAACAACACCCCCACGTTTTCTACTGTCTCTTCCTTCAAATATCATCCAGTCACATCACCTCACATCCCCTGATTTCCCCCCTTTTATTTTTATTTATTTATTTATTTCTTTTTTTTTTTCTTTTTTAACGAATCACCATCACTCCCTCTTTCTTCTGCTTCCCTATTTCTGCTTACTCATACTTGTTGATGGTGGAGCTGCTCATTATACGCAGAATATCTTTCCTCACATAATCACTCAAAATTTTCTTTTTGAGTGATTATCTTTATAACACGGGAAATATGTGAGGAAAGATATTCCGCGTATAATGAGTAAATTTTTTTATTGATATGAGCTCAAGTATTAATATTCTTTATATATAGATTTTTCATAAAATTTTGTATAGATACAAATCCTTTCTATATATAAAATATACACACATATATTCTGGATAATAAAATTTTAAATTATGATGTTTTTATCAATTTTTTCTTTTATAAATAATACTCCCTCTTATTTTCAATATAATATATATTTAATTAATTTAATTAAATTAAAAAATTAGTTAAATTAGTTAATAGATCATATTTTTTTATAATACATTAACCATTTTTTAAAATTTCTTTCTCAATCTGTTATTTAATTATTGTTGAGAGAGTATCTATAGAAATAATTGAGGAAACAATTGATAAATATAAAAAAAATATCTTATATTTAAGACTAATATCAACTTACCAATTATGTCTTATATAAAGAATCGAAAAAGTATAAAATATAGTTTATAGTGTAAACGGTAATACAAACTATATCTTATATTAAAAATATAATTTAATATATATTTTTTGTATAGATTCCAAATGAGAAATTGTTAAAAAAACCCTCATTATAAAATTTATTGCCTAAAGAAGTTTAAAGATGAGACCGTTGAGGGGATATAACTCATTTTTAGTGGATATAATACTACTAGAAAAATCACTTATCACATCCCTACTTTACGACAATTATAAGAAAAATCGTCATGAAAAACAAAGGTAGTGATATTTTTATAAATAAGTTAAATTTTAAAAATATTTAATCGTGCTTTTTATAAAAACTGCAATTAAAAGTTATCAGGTAGGACTTCTAACCGCGATCTACAAAATGTAAAAAATCTATGCAAAATTTTAAAATTCTTAAATCTGATTTCAATTTCATTTTCAATTTTTACAGCCTTATGTAATCTCGTTTCTCTTTCCTATCAACACAGACTTTAACAAAAGTCATTTTCTGGCATTTTCCCCTTAGTTTCGGTACTTATCTCAGTCGTCAATGTCATTTTTTGTCGTCTCTATTGTCGTTATCTATTTGTGAAAGTCGTAAGTAGTCACTGTTTAACTTCTTCATTTGCTAATTTTTTTTTTACTTTCTAGTTGTTTGTTATTTATAAACCTAAAAACATCATACAACAAAAGCTAATCGTGATCCTTCTTCATTTGTTGTTTATAAATTATAATACATCAAGAGCTTAGAGAATTTTAATAGCAAAAGCTTTTTAAATCTTCAACGTTTTGGCCAAATTTATAACTTTTTATCTAGATCTTCAACTTTTTTGTTAGATCTTTAAATTTTTAGTGAGACTAACTATAGTGACTAATAGTGAGTGTCGGTAGATGAACATTGCTAGAAGGAACTCCAATAGCTTTAATGAAAGAAGTTTATAGATCTTTAGTTTATTTACCATATCTTTAATTTCTTTTTTCCATATCTGATCTGATGCTTTTGATAAATGTGATCGCGATGACTAATGGTGGGTATACACCGAGAAAAGTAAAAAATAAATTCAAGCAATTAATAACAATTTTTGAAAATCACCATAAAATATTACCTTTAACGGTGCTTATAAAATCGCTATTAAAATGTACACTTATAATGGCGGTGAAATTTATGACGCTCCCAAAACTGTCATGAAATACTACTTTTAATTGTTGTTATAAGCTTTTTTCTAATAGTGTAACTCTTACTTATTTAATTTGTGTTGTAAATATAGAAGCTAGATAATAAATTTATAAATCTTAAAAAGATTAGTTAAATTAGTTATGACTATAATATGTGATGTAACTACTCTTTTAATACAAAACTCCTTAATATCTATAATCAATATGAAGAATTTAAAAAAAAATATAAATTTATAAGATAAAATTGATTGAAATTTTATATTTAAAAGTAAGATAAAACTCTCAATTAACTCTTATACTTACAACCCGAGAGGAGAATATTAGTCCTACTATCTATAATAGGGTGATATATATATATATATATATATATAGTGAGTATCTTTTGTAACATTTGTGTGTAGCACTAGGAGCAGCAAAGCAAAGGGAATGGTTTATGATGGATGGATATAATGTCAAGGGTCCAAATCGTCTTTTAAGGGCCGATTGCATCTATCAATAAGAAGATACAATCTTCTTGTATTGTATGTATATTTCACATTGCATGCCCCAACATCTTTCACTGTGTCCTAATGCACTCTGCCCCTATCCTATATATACACACCACTCGATCTCAATCATTCACTTCCATATCCCATCAACTATATATGTTTTCCCTTATATACCATTATTAATTAAGGATTAACGATAAAGCTTAAAATAAATTTTATATTATTAGTTAAGCAGGTGGTAGAGAAAAATCATGACTTTGGGACTAAAAATAAGTATTTGTTTGGATTGATTTTAAAATCAGTTATTGATGGCAAAACTTTGGTTTTCTTATTCAAAACAATCCAAACAAACATCCCCTTATTTTATCATGCTAAAAGCTATTTTTAACCTTAAATCATGGTTTTCTCATAAGCCATCCACATGAGCTTTTGCTCAAAATATATTCTGCTCAAATATTCAAAATCAATTTCATCACTACTAATCCAAATGAAGCTAAGAGGAAGGAGCTTCAAGCTTAACCATGATTTTCGTAATAACTCTTCCAAATATCTAGAAATATTTTCAACCATTTTTTTCTTCAAATTTAACCATGGTTTTGCAAGCCCAAAAGTAAAACCAAACATCACCATAGGTCATGTTTGGTATAAGTGATGGAATATTTAAGAAAAGAACATAGGGGGAGAATTATTCTCTCTTAATTTTGGTACACACTAATTAAAATTATAAAGAATGATGAGTGCTTCTCTCAATTAATAAGGGAATTATAGAACCTTCTCTCGTTTCTCCTTTTGTCTTTAAGGACAAACTAAAAAAGCATCTAAGAACTAAATCACTATAATTAATATATATATATTAACATTTAAGGGGGAAAATCTAATTTTACGCAAAAAAAAAAAAACTTGATGATATGAGTTAGGTGGAGTGAGTGGAAATATTTTCTTGAAAAATAGGGTATGGGAATCACATTAATTCATAAAAATCATTTGTATAGTCAAGCCAATTAATTAGTTGAAACATGATAGTCTTTTGTATTATTTCTGAAAGCTAATTAGATAACAACATTAATTCAATTAAAATTGGAGACAATAAATTAAATTTTTTGAATGATTAGAAGAACAAATTTGAGTTTATTCAAAGCATTCGGAATTTATTAAAAAATAAAAAAAAATAATCAGAAAATTTATGAACAAATAAGTGAGATCGAGAGCCAAAACAGTATACTGGTGCAAAGATCTTCATTCGATAATAATAATTATATTCTGGACCTTAACACAAAATCTTAATCTAACAAGACAAATCATTAAGCAGATATAAATGACTACCATTTATTTGCTTTTCACACAAATCAAGAGAGATCACTACTATTCCACTCGCAAAAATTCCTAATGGAAATGATAACAATATAATGCTCTCAAAATTAAACCATAAAATAAGAAGAACCTGGAGCAAGACGCAACTATATATATATATATATATATATATATATATATAGTTGAATTGAACATTCAGATGTATACTACCTGGTTCACCCAAAGTGGAAGAAACTCGTGCTAAGTGCTAATATCTCATTGACTTTCTTTGATCCTCAAAAACCATTTATAATACCAAAATCAGAAGTTAATGATTGAGATTTTTGGTAATCATGTCATTATTTGAATTTCTGGGGCTGAAATAACAGATGCATAAGAAAAATAAAGCTAAAAGTCATCATCTTTAGAAGATGATATGCATTAAGAGAACGTGATAATAATTAATTAATAAACTAGTAGGCCTAGTGATTAGAACAAGTAGATTAGATCATTAAGCATGCTTTCGCCTTATTCCCATTGATGATTATGTTGTTAGCATTCAGCATTATCCACAGGTTAGTGTGAGTGAGGTTGAAGTTAGGATGTTTTGGAAGATAATAGCCTCACACACCACAAAAGGCTAAGGCCAAGAGAATTAGCTTAATTTTGAACTTAATTAATTAATTAATTGGACCTATATATATAAATCAGTTTTTAAATATCAAAGTTTATTTTTTTAAAAAAAATTAGGTTATGAATTTGAGTTTGATCCTTAACACTTGCCTTTTATGCTTTTACCTAGATCGTCTCTAATTAGTTTATATTTTCTACAAGGAAGATCCATAGTTCTTTTTATTATAACTTTTGGGTTTAATTTTAAAATTTAAAATTTACTTCTTATTAATATATTACAAATTAAAGATAAAGCTAGATTAAGACGAAGTAATAAATTAAAAAAAATGCAGTAACACAATTTTAAATTTAAATTTACAAAAATATTTCGGCTTCATGCATATTGCATAATATATATAAAAGGCATAGATCCTAAGATACGCTCTAAGCTAGCTTAGAGTTATTTGTTGTAATTTGACATTGTTATAGTGAAAACAATCTGAGATTTCTCAAAAAGACTAGACATAAGTAGGGAGGATAAATTGGGTTTTGGGTTAATTAATTAGACTAGTTCAATTTGATTGATATTTGTAAATTTGCATTTTCTAATAACGCCAAATGAAAAGAAAAATCATTTAACATATGTAGAATTTAATAAAATGTTCTACTCAGTTAAGAGAATTTACTTTATCATGCACCGATTTTGATAAATAGCACAAATGTTCTACTCAGTCAAGAGAATTTACTTTATCATGCACCGATTTTGATAAATAGCACAAACTCTAGGAAGTTTTAGCAGTGTACAAAGGATGGAGTAATGGCTTGAGAGATGATGGATAATTTTTTTTTGGTATAAATTTTTTTTAAAAAAAATTAGGCTCACTCATAATTTAAAAATAGGGCAAACTCTCTCTTCCAACAATACCAATTTTAACATTAAGAAAATCGAAAAGCGTCTTCAATGGGCTGATTTTATTGCAGAGTATAGATTGGTTGGATTCCATAAGGCTGGGTATGAACTATGAACCCATTAAAGCTGTGTATTTTTTTTTTTTTATGAAAACTATACGGTTTCTCATAGTCAATAACTTTGAGACTAATATTCTCAAAATATAGAGATAATTGAAGCGAATTTTAAAATATAAACAAAGAAAATTAAGGTATTAGTGGATGTAGTAAGTAGCTTCACCTCTATAAGAAAGAGAACACAAGTTCAAAACTCAAAAAATTAGTAATTACTTGGCAATATCATGTTTGACACAGTTGATCTTGATCAGTTTTCTCTGGAATTGTCTGTTACAATGCCGACAACTGATTTGTTTTGGAGATGTAGTTTTATTTCGGTTGATCCTTAAGTGAAATTTAATTGTCTGGGGGTTAGGCCAAGAATGAAAACATATGACCAGTCCTTTGTAAACGTTCACCACAATGTTGATTCTTTTAAAGCAATTTAATTTCATCAAGGAACTTATTACTCCTTCAAACCTAAATATAAGACCTAAAGGATAATTTTATTTTGATCCTAAATATAAAACCATAATTCACTTTGTCTTTTAAAATTATAATTTCCCTCAAAATATGCTTCTGTGATTATACATGTTAAGGGATTTCTATTATAGATAGTTCAAATGCACATAATTAAAGGGGATATTTTAAGAAAATCAACAACTAACTTATTTAATATACCTAAATTAGTTAAATAGATTTTATATTAAGGACTGGAGGTAGTAGTAAACATTTAACATCTGTAACTGTAACTGAACCTTTCTGTTAAGAAATGCTGCTTCATAATTGTGGAAGAATAAAATTTCAGAACTACACTTAGAATTAGGATAGAAGAGGATAGAAGGTTATGTTTTAAAGAACAGAGAGGCCATTTCACATCAAGGAATACAAAATGCAAGTCTGAACTAATTTGATTCAACGACACCACAGAACATGTTGAATTGCTCTGTATCTTAAAAAAGAACTCTATTAGAATTGCAGAGGTTGTGTACTAAAAAACAATAGAATCACACCAATCAAACATTTACATGATCATAATTGAAACATTTCACAAAACCCACTCATTTTTTACCAACATTTCCTTCCTCTTGTCTTGATTCTTGTTCATTCTCTTGTGCAAGATCATAGGTTGTATGGACAACTATGAATACGTAGTACAGAAGCATTATTGCAGAGCAAATCAAAAACCTCCAGAATGCCAAAGAACCTAATGATCCCAACAGAAAAACGTTCATTGCAATGGACAATGAAGGTAGCCATGGAACCAGAGGAACACCCCAAACCTTCGGAGTTCGCTGTTTCGGAAGAAAAGCCATCAGCAAAGTTGCCACAAACCAGACCATAGCAGATACTGAATAACCAATCCATCCTAACTTATCTGAGCTCCAAAGTGCTGTTCCAACAGCACAAGAACCAATAACAACACATAAGAGCACAAGAAGTTTGATGAAATCATTCACCGATGTTCTATCCCTGACATAATATCTCCTCACAAGTAATGCAACACCCATAAGCGTAAAAATGAACAGAGTGCTGAAAGAGAAAACGCTAGACAAAACATCCAAACTAGAGAAAAAGGCAATAACTGCACTACCTAAAGTAATAAAAAGTGTAGCATTCACAGGGGTTCCAGTTCTTGGGTGAACCCGAGCAAACAAGGGCGGGATCATGTGAGATCTTGCAATCTGAGTTGTGTATCTAGCTTGCCCTAGAGATCCAGCAAGCAAGCTTGTGGTCATTCCCTTCAATGCACATATACTTACAAGATACTTAGCCCAATTCATTCCAATTTTCACAAATGCAACAGAATAGGCAGCATTCTTATCTATTTCTGTGTATTTCTGCATCATTGTGAGTGCCAAAGCCATTACACAATATATAATAGTAATCATAGTCATTGAACCAATTAAACCCACTTGTATATCTCTTGAAGGTTTTTTGGTTTCTTCAGCCATTGTTGCCACCATGTCAAAACCAGTGTAGGACCAAAACACTACTGCTGCAGCCTGAAACACTCCTTTTGCCCCAAATGGGACAAAAGGAACTAAGTTTGAAGTCTTGGAATGAATAAATGAGACAACGATTATAAAGCCAATTATAAATGTGGTAGCTATAGAACTAAGCCAATTCAATATTGAAGTCCTTCTTGTTCCAGAGACAGCAATACCATTAGCAATTAAAAGCACCACAACAGCCAAAGGATCTAACATGTTGAACCCTTCTTTGAAAGAAGCCACTCGAATTCGTAGAAAATCAGGGTCGTCTTTGATCATAGAAGAAAAATACGATGTCCAAGATCGACCCAATCCAGCAGCACCCACAAGAGCCTCTAAGAAAATGTTTCCAGCGGCAATAAAGGCAATAAAATCACCCAATTCGATACGTAGGAAAGAAAACGAACCTCCGGCGACAGGGATTTCGACGGCGAATTCGGTGTAGCAGAAAGCGGAGAGCAACGCGGAGAGGCCGGAAGCAGCGTAGGATAAGACAATTGCCGGTCCCGCATGGTCATGTGCTTCTTGGCCGGTGATGACGAAGATGCCGGAGCCGACGACAGCGCCGAAGCTAAGCCACATCAGGTCCCACCAAGTGAGGCACTTCCTCATTTCATTCTCGCTCGCCTTGCGTAGCTTGAGAAGCTCATATTCGTCAGTGGAGCGGGCAGTGAGACGGTCCAAGAGGCGAGGGCATGTCTCCGACAACGCCTTCCGGTAGGATTGCAGGCTATGGAATGACTCCCCCGGGAAAAGATCGTCCTTGCTCCACCGCCAGTAACTTCTCCCGGCACCGTCGGAAGCTGGTTCCGACTTTTGCGTCCGCTCATCCATGGCGTTCCAAGGAGACGAAGAGGTAGGGAATGCAGGAAGAACACAGTCTACAGATATATGAAGTGATGAAGAAGATATGATTGTTACACTTTGTCGACGCAGATTGATGACAAAACAATTCAAATTCAACGTGATCTGCGAGGTTCTCTGATTCTCTGCTCATCTTATTATCTCACGATTATAATCTTTATTTTATTTTATAGGGTATTAATAATATTGAGATGTAACCATAGAGATAATTGGGAATGAATCAAGTGTTGTATTGTGTCCCCATTCATTATTTACATTTTGTATAATAAGCTATTTAATTTACTTTGGGCTATAATCATATGTGGCATCTAGCCCACTAATGCACCAAGGAAAAACCCGTGGAGTTTCCTTCAAAAGACCATAGCTTGATAAAACTTTTTTATTTTTTTTTAAAAGATAAAATTTTATCTTAAAAAAAAATTAGAACATTACTCATAACATAAATGTGCGAAATTTAACAATAAAAATATAATTTGAGGCTAATAAATTTGACCGATGCTGATGGCTGGCCAACCCACTAGCCGTAGCCTTTTGTTTTCGTTGATATAAAATTTTTTTAAAAAAATTAGACTCACCCAAAATTTAAGAGTGATAAAATCTTTATTTTTTTAAACGATACTAATATCAAGTATAGCGAACAATTAATTACCTTTTTATATAAACATAGGCACCAAATAATTAAGATATCTTCCTAAACATACTGAAACTATAATAAAATGATAGCCTCTAAAAATTAAATACACTCTAAATAATCATATATCTCACTCTTCACTAGTTAAACACAGTCACAATAAACAAGAAGAAAAAACGTATAACTTTTCAAGAGACATTAAGGAGCCTAATAAGACAAATGATAACATGGAGAAGAACCCTTTCAAATTTGGCAAATTATAACGTGTTTATTAACATAACAATCAAATCGGATCTAATTTGATTTTATATTTTAATAAAGCCATAATCAGCCTAGATTTCTTCATGAGTATACTTGTTTTGCAGCTTAGATCATGGAGTTTATTTAAGTTACACACACACACACACACACACACACACACACACAAAGTTAAATTCAAGATTTTCAGGCTAAATTGAAAATAACTCTTCTAAAAATATTTTTTTTATTACTCCATTGACCGGCCAATACCTATTGATGGAGTTTATTTTAGTTGTCCTATCAACATTAATATTCTTAATGAAAAGAAAAGAAACTACATTTTATTCCTATAATGCATTGAATAAGACAATAATACAACATCTAATCCTGAGAGAGAGAACCAAGGAGACTAGAAACATTGTAAAATTGTACATTTCACTGTCTCATCATAAGCATATTTGGTTCCAGACATGCCTGATAACCGATGAAGCTTACGAGGAAATATGGCGCTTTTAAAAGGAAACAGATTATGCCCAAGACATATGAAACTGTCATCTTTACAATTTTCAATAACCAAAGAAAAGGGGTATGTTTAGAAGAGCTAAAACATGCCTCAATCAACTAAATATAGAAAAATTTTGAGGCATAACACCTACTTCATCTACAGCCTGCAGAATTTTCAAGACCTAGGGTTCATAATGACTGTAAGTCCTGGCAATGGGGTTAGTACTCCCATAATATACATACCTACCACAGTCGCCATTCAAAGGAGGTTCAATTGAACAATGGCTGGCCCTTTTTGACTGGTTCATTCGCCGCACCCATTCGAGATGATGGTTTGACAAATTGGTGTCAAATGTGGCCTGACCATTCTGGGGAACGAATCGGTTTAATGGCCTACTATGTGAGAACTTCCTGTGACATGTAGAATTTCTGGAATTTTCGGTGTAATTGAAGATCGACGAAAATTGATCCATGTTGCATGAATCACCATAGTCCACGGTACTGAAGGAGTCCCGAGTACTCTCGGTCGTGAATGAGGCCTCATCGGAGCTGGTGAAAAGTGACCAATCACTTGATGTAGCATCCGAAAACTCTCTGCCATTATTGTTTTCAGTGTAAGTTTCTGTCATTGGCAAAAAGTTTCTATGGGTACTTCTTTGAAGATTGCCATTAGAAGTATCAATATCGTGTGAAGGCTCAGGTGCAACAAATTGTCTGCCATCTTTTCTGTGTCCTGATTTTGATGGTTTGTGTGATTCTACTGAGTATTGCTTCAAAGAGCCGGGAACTTGTTGCTGTATGACCTTCCCTGAAAATGGAGATTGAGGGCGAGGGCTAGACCTGTGAAGAATTGTGCAAGTGAGCATCAATATCAATATATCCATAAAAAATATGATTTATAATGAGCCATTATAAGTTTGAAACAAAATCTCTACCTCATGTAGAATAAGATATAAGCTCCTTCTAACATCACCTGACTAATTAGCACCGGCTGAACCTGATAATAGAGCATAATAATCTGAGATGTTAACCCAATTAAACTAGAAACTTTTGTTAGCGATAATAATCATCGAAGAAAGCATATGTCATTTCTTGGTTTTCTTCAGATGGAGCCATATTTAACAAACACATACTTGGAAAATATGTGTATTAAAAGGAGTCATATTGAACAACGAACTTATCATTCCAAAGTTGAGACAATAGTATAAAAGAAGTCACAGTCACATCTAGGTAGTTTTGAAAATATATCATTTCTTAGATCACAAGATATTTGCTCTTCGCTTCTGGTTAACAATAAATAAAGAATTAAGCATCTCAAAGTTCAAATCTACTCCAAAAGAAATGATTTGGATCTTGTGAATGGTCATTGTGAACGTTCAGCAAAAGCACCAAGTTTAATCTAACAGCTTTACTGCGTCCTCATTTTCTCCACACGATATATAATGTATGAAAGTTCATAAAAGTCTGAACTCACTCATGGATTTTCATGATTTCTTACCTTTTCCAAACTTACATGAAAAGAAGATTGGGAAAAGAGAAATAGTTAAGGAAGAAAAAATGTTGTGCAATAAAAAGGAGCTAAATACGCAGAATCCCTCATAACATGCAGAGAGCAAATAAGGCAACAGACTTACTTCAGTATCATCTATCCGGAACCAATTTCCTTGCAGATCTTTCACATATGAAACATAATGTCCAGAGAAAGATGCATTTTGTGTGTCTAGGTGCACGACAACGGCATAAAGCATGAAAAGTGGAGGAATATCCCCCTTTCCAGTCATGAAAGGAATCATATCCAGCATTTCAGGAAAAGCTATGCACTTGTTAATTTTTCCATATCTTCCTTCCTGATAATACATAACCAAAAGCAGGATGTCGAAATGGGTTAACATATGGAAAAAGGAAATAATTTAGATACAAACAGATATTTAATAAGAAAGTTCCACCAAGGGCCTGAGACTGAATATTAAAGAATGGGACACTGAACAGTGTATTTTTTTGAATGAGTGGAAGAGCAACAGAATTTACAGAATGATCCAACATTATCGATGCAATACCTGAAATCTTTTCAAGACAATTGTGAGGATGTTTGGGGCCTCATGTATGCTGAGTTTCTTTCTTGCACGAACATATGCAGTGCACCTTGTTCGAAATGTAAAAAGACAGATGAGCTTTTAAAGTTGAAAGTAATAGATCTAAAGGTCTCATTGCTTTCGTTTCCGATCTCTCTTTCCTTGTTATGATTAATATAACTAAGCAATAGTAAATACAAAACATGAGATTATCAGACCTTCCACATTTGTACATATTTTCTCCATCCAAGTCTTCAGGGGATGTAAATTGTGTCAGCGCATCTTCCAAAGATTCAACCCAACCCAATATTTCGAGAGTTAGATCCATAATGTTCTCATATCGTTCTGATTCATGATTACAATTCAAACATTTCACCTATAGTCACAAAATGGCAATGTCATCAAATATTCAAATACCTTGCTGCCGATAAAAACTTACAACCAGAGGGAAAAGAAACATGATAGGGCAGATAAATATGTGGCAAACACCTTGGATTGAAGACGCCCGCCAAAAGTGTGTTGTATAAAAGTTGTTTCTTGAAGTCTAGGATCAACCTTTTTCTCACCACCGAGTCCCTCCAAGCATATAGATTGCATTGATGCAATTAGAAGCCTACATAAACAATGCCCTCAGTTGTATATTAACTAAGCATAATTTAAGACCTTGTTATTACATTTTAGTATACAACAGAGAATTATATCAACAAAAATACAAAACTAACTACCAAAGAATTGATAAGAATAGTATAAAAAGATGTTTGGAAAGGAAAATTAGTAAATAAACATGTAAATGCTAAAAACAAATTGACCAGCTTATCCAAAATACCTTAAAAATTCATGGGCATCTTCTTGACTTCCATCACCCATTTGGGAATTTATGCTCCTCATATGCCAAAGTATCCTGCTAGGAGATAAAGGCCCCCCATTTTCTCTTAAAATCATCATCTGCTGCTCTAGCTCGCACATGAGACACCAACCTTTTGTACAACCTGGCAACAACATTAAAAATAAAAACATTTCCCAGGCAAATGACTATTCTTGTTTTAGTGATTTATATTTATATTTCTAATAATATTGAAGAGAGAGAAAGAATGTACATACAGGCTTTTGAATGTGATCTACAAAGAAAATAGACGACAAGAGGCTTTGTGCAAGTTAAGCATTGCAAGACAGCATTGGCATAGCAACTGCGAAATGAAGATACAGAAATTTATCACTATCCCATAATATCTTAAATTGATTCAATAGAAAGATTTGCCCAGAAAATTTTCTTCTAGCAGAATATGGGCCATTATGTCAATTAAAAAATATAGGTTCTTCTACACTTTCAAATTTCTAGTGCATAAAGGTTTAAATTAATGACAAACGATTGCATGCCTAATTGAAGCATCAATACGTTTAAATAAATTAGTTGTATCGTATCAAATATGCCTACAGCACTCAATCAACCATATGGCCAACCTTCTTTTCTTGTTCGATACGTTTCAAAACATTTTGTAAGTTCCAAAATAGCTGAAGCGCTAGTGGAAATTTTTACTAAAGCAAACAGAGATGAAAATTGCATTTAATTTAAATCGGAAACTCTAGATTTAGTTTTTTTATACTTCTATTGATAGACATTTTACATTTGATATGTTTGTTTAAGACTCAAATTTTACGCATTTTGCTTTTTCATGTGCTAATTTGTCAAACACACACACCCCGACCCTAAAATTTTGAAATTGTTAAATCACACATATTGTATCATGTCATACACGATATGTGTACCCATATCAGTGCTTCCAAGGGCAGCCCCCTTGTATTAGCAAAAAGTACAAGTGATCTGTCTATCATGCAATCATCATTTCTATTGATCTTCCTCACATTTCTATCATTTGTTGGATTATGCTAGTAATACCTGTTTCCACAATTTACAAGGCCCCTGGGGTATATGCCAAACACTTCACTCTGGAAAAACTGTACAAACTCATCATAAGGAAACAGCATCTGAAACATCAACAAATGTCTAGTTAGAAAGGAATTAGTTTCCAAATCAAGGCCTTAGTCACATGTTCTTGAGTAAGAAACTGATTGAAGAAATTAAAACTTGGATGCATCCACAGAAAACTTACCTTCATCGTCTTGCACTTGTTTCCACTACCTTCTGAGGTGGCCATCACAGTATGTTTTGCTGACTTCCCCAGACCCATCATTTTCCTTGTTCCAATGCCTGCAGCTCCATTGCTACCCTGTGAAGGTATGGTGTTCCTGATCCCAGAAACTCCTGCAGAATCAATAAAGATTTCTTTTTGAGATGAACTTGGTATCATTAAACAATGCCAAATTAAGAGTACCATACACGCTATCAATAGTGAATTTGAATTACAAAAATCATATAATATAGCGAATAAAAAAGCACTTTTCTACTGTACTAACTTGGTTCATCAGCAGTTAGCCCTTCCATCTCCATTTCTGGGCAAAATAAATCAACTGATGCCTTCAATGTTGATTTAGAACATTTAGTCTTGGGAGGGCGGGATGATTTTTTAGCTTTTATGCTTCCTTTAATTGTCATTTCAGATGAGCATTTGGCTTGTCCTGCTTCATCGGAAGGATAGTTTACCCCCTTGACAACTTTTCCACCATTGGTAGCATCATCTATTTGAAATGGATCCAATAGTTCATCAACGACTGCTACATTTGATGAACTTGACAGCATCTGATCGTTTCTTGGGCTAAAAGCATTTCCAAGTTGATTTTGATAATTATCATCCTCAAGCATTGTGCTCCTTGAGGCATTTTGTCCGTTTACATAGACCTCACTAGCATTAACCTTCTTAGCATTTTCTTCTTCCTTTACAGCATAGTCATTATTTTTTAACTACAGCAACAATTTAGCATGATAATTAGACATAAAAAAAACTATCAATTTAGAAAATGTTTGGCCATTGGAATATCAAAGTTAAACAAGTAAACCTTCTGTCTCACAAACACCTCTTTTGATGCCACAACAGAAGAGGGAGAACTGGTAGCTTTACATCCAGAGGAATTGGTAGAAGAATCATATGCGGTCTCATTGTTTCTTCTATGCGTTTCTCTATTGGATTTATGGGAAGTTCTTCTCTCAAAGGTGGAGACATGAGAATTATTATAGAGGGCACAATTTTCAACAGCAGAAGCAATGCCAATTGGCGGGTGGACCAAATTGTCTGAAGGTAGGTTCTCATTCAAAGTAGTCACCAAATTATGAGCACCGAACTGAGAGTTCATATTTTCATAACATAAGCTACCCACGTGACTGAATTCGTCAACAGAAACAGCTAGAGGAGATGAGTTTAATTTATGAGTTTCCAAAATTTGACATTCGAACTTGTGCACATTCCTCCAATGAATTATTTGACAATGCCCAGAGCTGCAAACCAATTTAAAGTTTGAGTTTTGAGAAATGGAATTTGAAGATAGAAAAAGAATGTTTTCTTCATACATGACTATAATAGGAGATTTTTCAAGCAGAAAATCAAATATAAAATCTATTCATGCCTAAGAATGGAAGTTTACCATCATTCACCAAATATAAATACTGATAGCTGTCTTATACAATATGACCACAACAGGAAAGCTTAATAATAACTAAACTAAGGGGGAGGAAGCTCCCCTTATTCAACAAAAGAAGAAATAAGATGCATTAACTTTGTAAGAGAAGCGCAAACTATTTATTTGTTAGTACATTTTTAATACTTTTTAATACATGTTATAAATACAATTTCAAATGGAATTTTAAAATATGAAAAAATTTATCATTTTTCACCTTCCTTGGGGGGTTAAGTGACCGACTTTCTCTACTTCTTTATCTCCCTATGAATTGCATGCTTGGAACAACAGGACAGAATTTTTTTTTTAATTCCAATTAACTAGGTGTATTGTGACCATTCCTTTGATATTTGGAAGCACTCATTGATTTATTATATAGAAAGCACAGAAGTGAATACAGTACTAAGAAAAAAGATAACAAAACTCCAAATTCACTGATTCCATTTCTTATCTCTTCAAATTTTTAGAAAATATCAAAAACAGAAAGCTCTAGGGAAATAAAATCTAAGAAATTCCAATAAAAGCAATTCAAATAGGAGAGGAGGCAACCTATTTTACAACTATTTAAGCATGGTTTCCTTGTCTAGTGGTAATTTTCACATCTATTAGTGAAGTTTAGCGGTTACAACCTATCAAAGAACTTCCCCACAGGAATGCACGAGTTCCCAGACAAACCATCTTTAGACAAAGGTTCGTTGATATGGATTCCAAACACGCTTGAAACTTGAGCCTGAAAGTATTAGGGACGGCAGAAAATAAAATTGCTTTTGCAACAAACATTAGGTAAACAATTACCAATATCTAACAGTCTTGCATCCAGAGCACCGGGTTTCTGCTGGAGCAGAACACCTAGCACACACATGAAGTGCAATCTTCGTAGAAGAAACAGGAGGAACAACGTCAGAAATAGCCATTTCTTCTACCCTGCTAGCTTCTTCAGCAGCCAATTGTGCAAGTAAAGTTATCCTATCTCTCTTCTTTGCAGTCTCACTCCATTTCCCAAGTAAGAAATAAGCAACCAAAGGGAGTACAACTAAAACCACAAACAGGGCGGGTATATCAGATTCACGAGGTTCAAGCATGTCCCCACCAGCTGACTCATGTCCAGTTTCACCGTAAATCACTGATCAGAAAATCAGTCCAAGTAAATGACATCCAGATGAACCGCAACTTCAAGGCAATACAAGACCACTCGAACCTGTCAAGTTTTTGGCCCTTAAATTTTATGGACTAAGGTTACTCAAAACTAAAGCAAATAATCGATCTATAAGGTTGACCAAAACTAAAAACAAATATTGATCTATCAACTAGTTGTGCTGATGTAAGACATTTTAGTTGTGAATGAGGTATGCTGTATGCTTGTTAGAGCTAGAATTGAATAAAGGAATACAGGGCTTAAACTTGCTGATTTAAGCATAAGCATTCGTATAATTAAAAACAATATCAGTTAGTTCAAGTGAAAATGTAAAGACAAAGTTGAAACGGCCAAGCTGTATTTTTCATCATTAAGCATCCGGAGTAGTTACCTCATAAAAGATTCCAGGCTTTCGAATTCTTTCACATCATGAAAGTAATCGTTCATCAAAGAACACAACAAAAAATCAGAAATATTTATCACGACCGCTCACCATGTCTGCGAAATAAGGAAAAACAATTAATCATACTAAATAACATCTCAATAATACAGAAAAGACGTCAACAGCGACAGCAATTATTACAAATAAAAAAAAAACTCATTAGCACAAACGAAACCTCTCCAAAACAGACATCCATTACTCGAATTTTTAATTCAACCAACACCCATTCACCTCCACCATACAAATTTCACAATTTTGCAAAGAAAAAAAAAATACGATTTTACCAAAAGAAACCAGCTGAACCACCCTAAAGTTTCCCATGCTACAAAATTCAGCACCACACCCTTGTCTCTCATTCAACATTAAAGAACTAGCCCAAATCTCAGAAACGAATGAGAGAAACCCCGAAAATACGAAGCATTTCCCAACCGAGATTAAAGTACAAGAAAGTACTGCAGGATAAAAGCAAAGCAAGCCAAGTCGAAAACTTTGAACAAATAAACTCACACCCAATAATGCAACCAGAGCGAAATCCACAGAAAACTTGGCGCGTCCAGTGTCTTCTCCTCCTCCTCCTTCAAAAGATTCTTTGATTCCCAAAACAGACTTCTCCCCCACAAACAGCTTGCTTCCCTGCAGCGTCCGTTTCACTCTCAGAACTTAGGACCCTGTTGTACTCTTTTAATTTTTAACATTTTGGATTCGTAAGATCTCATCAGTGAGACCCAAAAAAAGGTACAAAATAATAGGCCGTACACGTGTCACAGGCCTACTTGGTGAAAAGTATAGAACAGGGTGGGCCCTAGAATGAGATGAGAAATTGGGAAAATGAACGGGGACCGTAGGATGTGGGGATGATGGAATGAGAGTGTATGGTAGTTAGTAGTGAGAGAGACATGATAACATAGTGGTCAGAAAGAAGGAAGGAGGGAGAGGGGGTGGGACCCAGGGGATGATGTTCCCAATAATTTCCAGCGAGTGCCACGTGTACGGGTGATCACATTAATAAGAGTATAATTGTTGGTCAGAACGAGAATTTTCATTTCATTTTTGAATGGTCTAAGATTATAATATTCAACTTTTCGATGTTAGCCTCATGCGAGGCCTCGTGACACCGATCGTCTCAAATGTCAGTCGCCAGAATTTTTAACTTTGTTATATGTGAAAATATTCATTCATTTCCTATCTTATTCTTACAATTTTTTTTAAAAAACAAAATAAAGATTATATAAAAATTATGAAAAATTATAATAAAATTTTATATAAACAATTTAATCATTAAAAATTTTTAAAATAAATAAGTAACATACAATAATAAGTTGTTATTATTATTTACTTATTATAAAAAATTTTAATGATTAAATTATATATATATTACTATAATTTTTCACATATTTTTATTAAAAAAGTGGATTTGTGCCTTCACAATTCAAGGGAATTTGTATTTTAATTACAAAAAGGGAGTCAAAGGGCACATATTGACCTATGTAAAATGTGAGGCCAAATTGACTGAGTGATTCTAAAATAATTGTCTCTGACAGAGATTTATGAGGCGAAAATGACTCAAAGCACCCTTCATTAAAGATATTTATTAAAAATGTTTATTTAGTTTCATATTGATTGATTTAAAACAATTTTCAATATAAAACAAAATAAGTACATTAGGTGGGTCTATAGTGCAAAAGGGTTACTTTGAGTCTGGGTGAATTGGTAGTTATTTTAGTTTCATCAAAAGTTAGGACTTTGATTTTATAGGAATGTAACAGTTCAATCTAGATTAATTTAATTTATAATTATAATTTTTTAAAGTGTTTGTTAAAATATTTTTTTTTATATTTATTGAAAAAGAATATTAATTTTATTTGTTTATGTAATCAAATAATGGAGTATTAGGTGGGGGTAAAAAGGGAAGGTGAGTGTTAATTGGGGGATACCTATGCAGAGATGTCCCTATCAAAGCATTAAAAAAGGAAGAGGGAAGGATATGAAGTGAGCTCTTTGACGTACTGTCCTATAAATGCTATCAGCCCAACATTACCCAATGCTATGTTTTACCTTACAAGCTTTTCTGTCCTTGTTTATTTCACTTTTCTGACTCGGTCTTCCACATTCTTTTCTCACCATTTTCTTTCTTTTTCTCAAATATAAAATAAAAATTAGTTCTGGTTAAATAGTACTAATTATTTAAATTCTTTCTTAATAACTAAAAATTATTTTTTCTAAAATATAAAACTCTTCTAATAAAATAATTTTTATCCACACAAATTTAGACTAGAAACATTATATTATCTACTCCCGTATTGGGTTTTTTTAGTTACTCCCTCCTTTTCTTTTCATAAATAATAATTAATAGAATCATAATGATAAAAAAATTAGTTAAAATTAATTAGAGATAATAAATATATAAAAAATATGATTTTTTTCTTTAAAATACTCTCATTTATATGGAAAAGAGAATATGTGGTGGAAAGAAAATATATTGTGGACAAGTGGAAATTAAATACATTGATATATAGGTAATTAAATGTGGGTAAAATGAAAAATTAAAAAAAAAATTGAAAACTTCCAAATATCTCTTATAAAAGTGAAGGATGCTACAAAAATTCCCTCCCCTTTTCCGTAATCTTCTGTATTATATGGCTTTTAACCATTCAAGTATTCATGATGCCGCAAGAGTGGTCCCTTGCAAAGAACATATACAAAGCATCTTTAGTAGCCTTATGATTCAATGGCATAATAATTCTGAGAGTAACGAGTTTGATTCCCCCTAATAATCTTATATCATTAACACGTATCCCTCTAAATAAAATATATATATATATATATATATATAAAGTTTCAATTTAATATTTTATATCCATGGGAATAAAAATGACATTAAAAAATGTGATTGTATGTACTATCTGTTGTATAATTAAATTAGGATCTGCTCTCGTATAATTAAATTAGGATCTAATCACAATTTAAGTTCTTATATTCAGTACTCATCTTCCTACATTTTGGTAATGAAAATCTCTAAAAAGTTCTGATTTGGTATTAACCTTCTTATGAGTTCTTTAATTGCCATTATCCCTACAATACAAAAGAATTTAAATATGCTTATCTTATACAGTAATCCAACTACAACCTGGGCTTTTCTTGATTCCTTTCAGGTTCTTGGTGATTCTGACTTGGTTCCCCTCAGCCTGTTTCCCAGAAACAGAATACAAGTTTGACATCACTACATAAGGATTTGCATTAGAAGGTTCCATTTCAACAATAGATTGTGCTGCAAGCTTGGCAATGTCAAGACGTGAATAGGTCTGGCTTGCCCCAAGAACAGCACCCCAAACACCAGAATGAGGTTTCACTGGCATTGACCTTATCAAATCAACTGCTTCATCTAGCATACCGGCGCGGCCGAGGAGATTGACCATGCACGCATAGTGATCAGGTCCTGGTTCAATTCCATATTCAGATTTCATGGAGTAGAAGTAATTCCATCCTTCTTGTACTAGTCCTGTATGAGTGAAGGCGGAAAGAACAGCAAGGAAAGTAACATGGTTGGGTTCATGGCCTTCACACTGCATTTTCTTGTAGATTTTAATGGCTTCTTCACCAAAGCCATTTTGGGCAAACCCAGTAATGATTGAGTTGAAAGAAACAGTGTTTGGTTCAATGATGCCTGTGAAGATCCTGTAGGCAGCAATTACATTCCCACATTTGGAATATATTGATACAAGAGAATTTTGTACAGATAAATCATATTCGAAGTTCATCTTCACAACATTAGTATGAATTTGCATCCCTTGATTCAGTATCACCAAAGCGGCTGAAGCTGATAGAACACTGCTTAGTGTTAAAGGATTTGGCCTGCATCCTCCTCGAAGCATCTGAACATACCAATGCAAAGCTTTCTCATATTGCGCATTCTTCACGAATCCAGAAATAATGGCAGTCCAGACAATATCATCTTTCTCCGGGGACATTTCAAATAGCTCAATGGCCTTTCGAACTCTTCCGTTGTTACAGAATCCAGTGATCATGGCCGTCCAAGAAATCAAGTCCTTCTCTGGCATATTCAGGAAAAGCCTGTAAGCTGCTTCTGTTTCATCGTTATGAACATATCCAGAGATTAAGGAATTCCAAGAAACTATGTCTTTTTTGCTTATGGAGCTGAATATTCTTTTTGCCCTGCCCATGCAACCCAATGTGCAATACATAGTTACAATGGTGTTACTCAGAACATCGTCAAATTAAAATCCCATGCGTGAAACCAACCCATGTATTTGCATTCCTTCTCCAATCCTACCAGAGTTACCACAAGCTTTCATCATTATAGTCATGGTTGTGGAATTAACTTCCACCAGATTTTCCCTCCTCATATTTAAAAACAAATCAAACCCATCTTTAAAGCATCCTTTTTTCATATACCCATCTATCATTGCACTCCAAGAAACCACGTTTCTCTCAGGAATTCTATCAAACAAGTTTCTAGCATCAACAATCCTTCCATCTCTACACAAACCATCAATCATAGAAGTCCAAGAAAACACGTCTCTCTCAGTCATGCCCACAAAAAGCCGTAACGCCTCATTTATTCTATCTATCTTCAAAAGCCCAATTATCAATGCATTCGAACAAGCTGGATCCCGCAACTCTAACGGAGCCTCAGAGTACAATTTTTCAGCCTCACGGAACATTCCTGCACGAACAAAACCAGTAATCATAGCAGCATATGAGATGGCGTTGCGTTCATTCATCATAGAAAACAACCTATAAGCTTCATGGACGTTACATCCATTACGGATATAAGCAGAAATCATAGCATTGTAGGAAGCAGAGGCTCGTTCGGGCATTTCTTCGAACATTTTGCGGGCATTTGCAATTTGGCCATTTTCAGCATAGGCAGTGAGCATGGCAGTCCAAGAGACAGTACTCTTTCTAGGCATCCTACTAAATACTGTCTCTGCCTCCTTGATATTACCGTTTCTACCATTTTTGGTGATCTGAGAATTCCAGTATGCGGTCAATTTACTGCCTGTAACCCTTTTGGCATCGGTATGAACAGATTCGGAGATGTGAGGGAAACTAATTATAGAAATCGAATGCTTTAGTTGATATAATCGCTGGAAAAGAAGCTTCGTTGGCATGTCTGGATTTGAGGTGATAACTCCATTGCCGAAGAGATACAGCTGGAACTAAAATACCAGAGTTGAATAACTATAACTCAGAGGAAGGCTGATTTTGTGGTTCGAAGCAAGACATTCTTCCCATTATAAGCACCCCGGAGCCAGTTTTAAATGGAGAAAATGAACTTACTGTTACAGCTGCAAGTTAGGAAGGAAGACGTCGAAGCAGAGAGAATGGAGGGAAAGGCGGAGTATGGTGAGCTGGTGACGCAGCAGCGCGCCGAACCGGTTGTAATTCTTACTAACTGTGTATTTAGATAAAATTTTAAAAATAAATTTATAAAAAAAGTAAATTTATAAAAAAAGAATTTTAAAGGAGAGATTATAGAAAAAAAATAATTTTAAATAAATAAATATTTGGATAGTTATTTTTAGAAGTATTTTTATTATAGATAAATTACGAAAATGGTATGAGTATTAAATGATAAGAGATAAAAGAGAAGAGGAGAGATGAGAGAAAAGAGAGGGTGTAAGAAAAAGTAGGAGAGAAGGTGTGAGAAAAAATATGGGTAATATAGTAATTAGTTAATTCATAAGTTTTTTTACTATTCTATAAGCTACTCTAACTAAATTATCTAAAATATTAATTTTAAATTATAGTTTAGTCTAAAAAACCTTTTAAATAAATATGATAGTTTAACTTAAAAATTTTTAAAATTTAAATTTTGAGCTAAACCTAAATTTAAAATCTAGATTTGACAATTTGGTAAATAGGCCCTAATTAAAAAACGAAGCCTAAAATTCACAAAACACCGCTTTAGGCCTGTTTGGTTTCGTTTTAAAAGTTTTTTAGGGCAAAATTTAAATTTAATTTTTTTTAAAATAAATAGTTATATTTATTTAAAATTATAATTTAAAACTAAATTTTTTAGATAAACTGATCAAAGTAGTTTATGGAAAAGTAAAAAAATTTATGAACTAACCAATTATTATATTACCCTTACTTTTTTTTACACATTCTCATATTTTTTTTTATACTTTCTCTCATCTCTCCTACTTTTTCTCACCCTCTTTTTTTTCTTTTTTTACATCATCTCTTCTCTCTACTCTTATATCGTATCTCTCATCACTTAATACTCATATATTTTTTCATAATTTATCAATAATAAAAATATTTCTAGAAATAACTATCCAACTAATTATTTATTTAAAATTATTTTTTTAATAAATTATTCTCCATAAGACCTTTTCTATAAAATATTTAAAAATTATTTTTTTTATAAATTTATTTTTAAAATCTTATTAAAACACTTATTTAATTTAATATTTAATTTTAAAACCCCTGGAATTAGTCTCCTGTTAATTTATTGACAGAAATTACCACGTCATATTAATGCCATAATGTGACATCTGACAATTAATATTCAGTATATTTGGTTGGCTTTTAAACCTAAATTTTAAATCTAATTTTAGACAAAATTTAGATTTTAAAAAAATTTAAAATAAATAGATATATTTGTTTAAACGTACTTTTAGATTAAATTATAGTTTAAAACAAAAGTTTTAGATAAGCTGGTCAGAGTAACTTATGAAATAGTAAAAGAGCTTATCTACTAACTAATTATTATATTACCCCTACTTTTTCTTACACTATCTCTCTTATTTTTTTACACCATCTCTCCTCTCTCCTATTTTTTCTTACACCCTCCCTTCTCTTATATCTTATCTCTCCTCATTTAATATTCATATAAACTTTCATAATTTATCAATAATAAAAGTACTTCTTAAAATAATTATCCAAATACTTATTTATTTAAAACTATTGTTTTTATAAATTTTTCTCCAAAAATCTTTTTTTATAAGTTACTTAAAAGCCTTTTTTTTTCATAAATTTATTTTTAAAATCTTATTCAAATAGCCTATTATTTCAAATCATACTCAAATAATTATGATATTCTACCGTAGTATTATGGGCTAAAATGAAATTAAGTTGTAAAGGAAATTAAAAAAAAAAACTAACTGATAAAAAAGAATTAAACAAAAGATAGTAAGTAAACTTGAGGGCGCTCAGTCAGAGAGAAAGAACGCCTGCAATGGAGATTGAAGTTTCTGATTATGATACTCCCAGGAATCCCAATGAGTATTGCCAGTGGAAGGCAGTTTACATATTCTGAGTGCCCTCTTTATTATCTCTCAACATAACTTACAGGAAAATCGCATCTGAAAGCTTTTCTACAAAATAATTGAAGAGCTTTGTCCTTTGTTAATAGTTTACCCCAGTAAATATCATACTTGTCAAACTTTTTAATCCCCCTTTCATCTCTAGTTGTCATGACGATTCTACTCCCTCATCTACTTTTCTCTTTCAACAACGATCAATAATAGTAGAACATTAAAAATATCAACACAATCAAGAACTATGAGAGTTCTCTTTTGAGGATGTATTGGATTTTTGGTCTTTTTAAATTCAATTGCATTTATTACGAAATAAGAAGCATCTGTGAGAGATCCTTCTCATACACAACTATTGGCAACCACTAAGAGTTAATATAAATGATAATAAATAAACTCATATTTTAAAAATATATGAATTTAATTTTTATTTTTATTATAAAAATTCTTTTAGTCAAAATCAAAATTAGTAAAACTCACTTGAATGACGTCTACATCTAAAAAAGATTAGTCTTTAAATTTCTCCAAGCTATGGGCTATAAGTTACCACCTAATTTTTAGGGTGGAAAACAATTTACACAGTTTTTTTTTCATTTTTTTTGTGAGTTCATAGGTATTCACTGCCGTAACAGTAACTAACCCCTAGGGGCTATATACCGCCAAGGATTGAATATTTGACTAAATGTTTAAGAACCCAACTAAGTGCTAAATGTGTTGGGCTTCATGATTTTTTGTTTTTTTATTTGAAGGGCTAATTACAACCATAACCTAGATTCTCCAGTACTCTCAAAGCATCCATTGGGATGGCTGTACAAACGAGAATCAACAAAGCTAAAAAATTATGGTCTATGACATTGATTTCATATCTGTTGCATCCCACCACTCACTCTGTCATGCTTTGTTTCAACATAATCTTCTGAAGATTTGTCAGGGCAGCCATGCTTTGTTTCAACATAATCTTTTGAAGATTTGTCCGGGCTGCCATGCATTGCAGGCTCTTCTTCAACACCCAGCTTCTTTGTCGGAACTTCATTGCCCAAAGTAACGTCAGGCAAATGTGTCTGAACCACAACATTCTCACTGGAATTGGAGGGGTCATTGTTGAAAGAAACAATGACTTTGGAAGCAAAGGGAATTCTTCCATCTCTGGGTGATGGAACTGAAAGGGAATCATCATCATCAGAAGAGTCAGATTCTTCTGAGACTCTAGTTGTTTCTCGAAGTGAGTCAACTTCAGATTTTCTTGATTTCCCTGCAGCATGCTTCAGCATATTTTTTGCCTTATCTTTGGCATTTCCCTTGCCTGGGCTTTCAGAACTATTGCTTTTAGGGGATGTTGCTTCCATCTGAACCTTACCCGAGGCAAGCCCAGAAATGTTATCCTCCATAACAAAGAGCACACCAATCTCGTTGGCATTCTCAGCCTTAATGTTTGCAAGCGGAGATGGAACAGCCTCTGCCTCTCCAACAGCACGAGCTGATGTCTGTGTTGGAGGCTCATTCTTTGGGGCCCTCCGAAACACTGGCCCAATCTTGTGCAGTCCCTTCCAAATTGATTTTATTCTGTGCTTATGCTCTGGGTTATCATCAGGACTGCTGCAGTCATTGTTTGAGGATCCAGATGCTGCTGAATTAAAACTTCCACATAAATCATTGGGCTCCCTGTGAATTTCAGTATCAAGGCGTCGGCTTCTCCCTTTTCTAGGTTCCCATGTTTGCGATACTTCACTACCTGGTTGATGAACCCAAATTCCAGTCTCCTTTTGCCCTTCAACATCAATAGGCTCATAGTTATCTGCAACTTTTTGGAATTTTTCTGATGAAACAGATGACAATGAATTTTTATTGTAAATCTCATTTGCAAAGGAATTCCTTTTCTGTTCAGCATCCATTGCTTCCTCGTTACATGTTTTATCAACCTCCTGAAAAGATTAAAAAGAAAAAAGATGAAATCAAACAAAAGATCACTGCTCAAATAACTGGGAGCACCTCAATGTTTCTAAAACATTGACTAAAATCCATTTTTATTTTCCTTCTTCATTTCTCTCTTTGTTTATTTGTTAGTTGAATTTGAATGCTGCTTTATTGAATACTACATAAAGAATGATAATAAATGGGAAAGAAAAAGATACCTTTGAATTGTCTTCAAGAATACTTATAGCCAGGTGCAGCCTCCCAGTTTTAATATTCTGAAGGGGTAACCACATATCATGTCTCTGGCCATCCCTCAAATCACTGAGGTTGACAGAACAGTTTCTGTTAACAGTAAAATGTTCAATTAGCCTATAAAAAATTAGTAGTAAGAGAGATTAGACAAGAGATCAAAGGAAACGCATCCACAATAAGGAAAGTACGATTTGAAAGGCAAGAAAACACTGAACCAAGCGATGGAAAAAAGGATTTTGAGAAATGAAAAGTATTGTCACAATCTCAGATGAAACTGAAACACCCAACATTCAGAGGCCACTTAATTGATCAGTAATTGCAAGCTATAAATATTAGGTGTCAGGGACAGATACAGGATCCAGAGTTGTATATCTGGAACCATCAATCGCAGAAATCATGGTTGCACTAAGTCAGGCAACAAACGGAAGCTAATAAACTGGAAATACTACACAAAGCCTGATGGTTCTCAGGTTATTACTTGCTGTCCAGAGATCTCATTAAATGACAAGGTATGTAAATTTAGAAAAATCAAACACAAGTAGCTAAATGTCAAATAGTCAGTGTGTTCATATATGTTAAAATTTTGTATTGGTACGAGTCAAGACAAAGTTGACCCCCATATGTTCCAAAAGAGAAAACAAACCCGAGGTTATCATCATAAAAGTGGTCCTTGTCACAAACTTCAATAGCCAACACATTAGCACACTCCCATGTTATAATGGGGATTTTAAATTCTTCTAGCCATTTTGGAGCAAGTGTTTTCCTTTGAATATTTGTCCTGAATCTGTAGCCACCTAAATGACCTTTTACATATGGATCTGCTAACCCTGAAATATAATGTAATTTTCACAAAATCAGACAAAAAAAGAGGCGGACAGTAAATCCTCATATTTTTCATAAATTAAGAGATGACCATTTAGGTCTGATGGCTTCATGTCAGATCCTTCAACAACTTCGACATGGGCATAGGCAACAGGCTCCTTCTCATTGATGGAGAACCAGGGCTCTGCAACATTGGGAATTGTGGATGCATAAGCATGTGCTTTTAAGAATGCAAAAATATATGTCAAATGCATAACATATTTTAATATAAATTTTAACTAAAAATTTACCCATGGTATACAACCTTGAGTTTGTTATGCATAATCTGATGTGATTTGCCACAAATACATAACGAGACCAAGATGAATGGCAAGAACTCTGATCCCATTAAAAGTTTCTCCAGAATAATTTCACTAACTAAACGCTCATATATAAGCAAAACCTGGTTAACTGCAACCCAAGTTTTAACATAATGATGACCATTTTGCCTGCTTTGAGCGACTAAGCCCATAGAAAAAAGTTTTTGTTTTTTTTGGGGGGGGGGTGTTGTTTGGAAAATTGTTTTTAGCGAACAAGTCAATATGTTTGAGTCTATGAAGCAACGGTATATCAAGATTCAAGCCGTACCAATGATGGACACAAGCATTCTTTGGCTAGTTCATCGCCCCTAAAGTAATGTAAATGTAAGTCAAGTCAGGCATACATACGAATGTAAGTATAAATATGGGTGATTTACCTGGCTGAGGTGAAGCAAATTTCTCAACGTCAACAACCAGCATATTAGGCTGCAAATTTTCTTAACGTATAAATATAAATATAGAATTGAAAACAAATAAACTATACAGCAAGAATGGGACTCCAACATTAGAAACTATTGGAGAAAGAAGAAATAAGGAATTCCAAGACACTTGTATCTTTATCAAATCATTTTAACACATCATCCGGCTACAAATCACCTCAAAACAAAATTATCATAAGAGAACTAACTTCACCTCAACAAGAGTCTGTTCAAATGCAATAGACAAAAGCTTATCCTGATAAAAAGAAAAATTAAGAAAACTTAATCTCATAATGAGAAAATAAATAAAAATGAGCAAGAGTGGGCGAGAGAATACACACAAAAAGAAAACAAAATAATTCTGAAAAATCTTGAAAAAAAAAACAATGCAAGGTACACTTACTAGCCATCCAGCAATCCCAGGAACTACTGTCACATCAAGCCCATGAGTAAATATGGGCTTAACAGTCATTTGGAAGTATGGAGGTTCAACAAAGCATACACGCAAACGACTAAGGAAAGGCCATGTTTGACGAAATTTTACCCCAACCAAAACCTGAAGTAGAGGGAAAAAGAGACAACAGAACATTCAAATTTTATTATATTTCACTTCACTGCATGTTTGGAAGTCATTTCAAATTTGGGTAGAGGGAAAGCCAACAAAGCATTCTCATAGATCTGTATTTCAACCAAAACTGTGTTCCAAATCATTTGAAACTCAAAGGACGTAGGTATCAAAGCTTTTATTGTTATTGCTCACTAGAGAATGATTAAGAAATAAGTAAATTAAAACTGTGCATTTTAAAAATTAATAACTGACAGAAGCGATACTTTGTACAAACTATAAATGATAGTGGAAACTTTTAAACCTCTTCCACCATATGTTCATCTTGTATAATACCTTCTAAAGATTTACTAAGTTGTTCACTTTTAACTTAGACATTGCACTGTGCACATCACATTTGTCCTTCTAAAAATGATACTTGATATCAATCAAATTGCGGGTTATTGAGAACCCTTAAGTTCATAAAATTTAGTTGACTAATTAGTTAGATTCTATAGTCATACCTTCCCTTCAACATGCATACCCGTTATGTGCAGCTTTGCCCTCATCCCAAAGCCTAATCTTTTCCTTAGTTTTACAGCTATTATTGCACTCATATCATCAGCCGTCAGAAAATTCATTCCTAATTCCAGAACCTGCATAGATCACACTGCAACATCTAAATCAAACCAAAGAAGATTTTTAGCCGCAAATACTGAACAAAAGATCTATAGAATGTGCTGCTTTAAATACCACATACTAAGTGATCATCACCATTTTGACGAAGCACCCTCATTTCAGTAAATAAAGGTGGGTTTCTCCCCAGGGACAGATGCTGAACCACGGCTTTTTTCTGCAGGTATAATGCACAGTTGAGTCACCAATATTTCATTGCACCTCAATTCTCATGTCAAAGAAAGGGAAGGAAAAAGCTTTACATATCGCTGGGTAAGCATCTCATTAAAAGGAAAAAAAATATGAAATTCATATAATATTTTAACATTAATACATACTTAACATGAAAAGAACGTTCAAATTTCTAATTGATTGACGTAACACAATCAAACGCTAACAGAGTCATAAGTCATACTGCAGTCCAGGGTCTGTACTTCTCCAAGAACCAAGGTATGATTGGGAGCAAAATCTTCTGAGAGGTAATTTGTTCCATACATATGGGCCATATGTTTTCAATTGCATGGTTCAACCACCTCACTGATTCAGAATCAGAAAGAACCTGAAGTACAAGACTAGCTGTTATTCAACTTATCACTACATTATCACAGTCTTTTACAATTAAAATACTACATCTCAATAAGACATTAAACTTCTAATGACAACACAAAAACAAACTACCAAAATAAATGCTCAATTTTAACTCACAAAAGAAAAAACATAAAAAGGAAAAGAAAAGAAAGAGAAAAGTAACGTTTTAAATCCTTTTATTTTATTTCCTTTTAGTGAAGTTTAATATAGTTTTATTTTATTTTTATGAAAAATAAGAAAAACATAAAAATTAAATGGTAAAATGAGAGCTTTTTTGAAAAGCAATAAAAAATGGGATTGAAAAGCCCCAAGGGAATAACAGAATGTAGATGCAGACTTCAACTTGTCTCATTCTCTTGGTATCAGATTCCGTATGTCGGTTTAGGAAGGCAGACAATGTTTTTTTTAAATCCGCGTAACACAGTTCTTTAATCTTTTCTCCTTCATGTGTCTTAACTCTTTTTCCCTCAAATAGAATGAATCGAGCAGATTAGCAAGTATATAACATAATGTCAAATTAAAATTAAAAAACAGAATTACCCTTCTTTGATTAGCTTGCTTCCTCTCCTCAAATTGTAACTTCCTCCGCAGTCTCGTGACGTAACGTTCATGAACCTTGTTCAGAGGAAAAGATGAAAGATTGCAATCAGCAATAGATTCAGTCCATATTTTATCGATATGTTTTAGACAAATAAAAAGGACATAATACGGAATATGATTGGGGTACCGAGCATCACTAAGGGTCCGTTTATTTTCTTTTCGACGTTATAGATTGACAGATAAATCTAAAAGAAATGGATGAGCAAGAACACAGTTATCAAGAAAGGGTGAGAAACAAATAAAGGAAGCATGAAACTAATACTATGTGCGGAACAATAATTATATCAGCGATCTGAATATAGAAGGCAACCAGAGTAATCGGCGTGGACTCGTACCAGGTAGAGATATATCAACGCTACAAAATAAGCAACGGGGTGGCACCAGTTGAAGGCAGATAGCAACCAAAGCCCCAGAAGCACAATGCCCGAATGATGCAATATTGTAATTTCGGTTATATCCATATCTTCTTCCTCCTCTTTTTCTCCAAACTCAAACCCCTTCGGAAAACTAAAACTACTGATTATTGCAGAATTATTGAAACTCTTAACGCACCAGTGATTCAGACCTAAAACTACTCTTCAATCTGATATCAACTGAAAGCAAACACGAAAGTTGCCTAAAACTACTTACTCCCGTCGGAAGGAGTAAGTAGCATGAGGGTCAACGTAAGAACAGGAGTTCAATGAAAAGATGAGCGAAATTCCAATCAGGCCCTCAAAATGCGAAACCAACCACAGAGCAAACGTGCAAAATGACTCAAATTCTCCTTCTCGACAAGACGACGGCAGTAACAGGAAATCGATAGAGACCTTAAAGATCAGCTCAAATAATTGTAACTGTAATAATAATGTTTAAATGAAAATAAAAGTGGGTGTTCAAAGAAATCTCCGATTGGGCAAAACCGTGTCGTCGAGGAAAAGGTCGCGAGGTGACTGGCGATCGCCGATGTGCCGAACCGCTTCCCGAGAAAGGAGCTGAGTTGAAACGTTGACTGCGACCTTAAGCCACGTGTCCGGGAAGCGTCTATGACGCGTAATAGTAATCATCAAAAGATGTTGGCACGCACTGTACATGTGACTTCAAATTTTTTGGTTGAATACAAAAAGTTTTAAAAAGAATTAAATTCACTTTTATAAAATAAAATTTTGGGAGAAAGATAAAAAAAATCTATTTAAATTTTAAAAAGATAAATTGGATTTTTTAATATTAAAAAAGATAGATTAAGTAAGAAGCTCAATTTATTATTTGTAAATTTGTGTGCAAAGACTAAATTAGTCTTCATTTTTTCAATGTTATTTGTAACTTTGACAATACGATTTATAATTCTGCCAATAGTATTTATAATTGAGAGAAATCCAATTGTGACAATTGGGAGAAAGACTATAGCTGACACTGTAACTTTAACTAGATGAAGTTACAAATCCCATTGTAAGAAGTTGTAAATCCTATAGGTGAAGCTGCAAATCCCATAAGAAAAGTTGTAAATTCTATTGATAAAATTGTAAATCACATTGGGAGAGTTGTAAATACTATTAACTAAGTTGAACACTAAAATACTGTTGCAAATCTCATTTTTAAGGAAACTTTATAAAAATTGAATATTAAAAAGTGATTGACTAAGTCATAATATCAGTCGGTCAATAGTTTAAATTATTACAAATACCATTGCTTCTTCTCTGTTATGGGAGTTATAAATATCATTGCGGTACTTACAAATATCATTGATAAAGTTAAAAATCTCATTGTGAAAGTGACAAATATTAGTAAGAGTTATATATACAATTGACAAATTTACAAATATTATTGGTAAAACTGTAAATATTATTGTAGGAATTGCAAATAACATTACTATTGTGGGAGTTACAAATATTATTGGCAAAGTTGTTTCTTCTCCATGGTAGGAGTTACAAATACTATTGTGGGAGTTACAAATACCATTAGTAAAGTTTCAAATCTCATTGTAAAAGTGACAAATACCAGTGGGAGTTATAAATATCATTAACAAACTTACAAATACTATTGACAAAATTGCTTCTTCTTTGTTGTGGGAGTTACAAATACTATTGCGGGAGTTATAAATACAATTGGCAAAATTGTAAATTATATTGTAGGAATTATAAATATTAGCGGCAAAGTTATTAATTCTACTGGTAAAGTTATTTTTTTTTCTTTGTGGGAGTTACAAATACTGTTGTGGGAGTTGCAAATATCATTGTTGAAATTACAAATACCACTATGGAAGTTACAAATACTATTGACAAAGTTGCAAACACTATTATCAAAGTTATAAATATCATTGTCAAAATTATAAATATTATTGTCAAAGTTATAAATATTATTATAGGAGTTATAAATACCATTGTCAGAGTTATAAATATCATTGACAAAATTGTAAATCATATTCTCAAACTTACAAATATCATTGAGAAAGTAAAAGTTAATTTGGTCTTTACTCACAAATTTACAAATGACAGATTAGGCCTCCTACTCAATCTGTCCTTTTTAATATTAAGCACAATTCATCTTTTTAAAATTCAAGTGAGTTTTTCTTTTATCTTTTTCCCTAAATTTTTTTAAATGATAAATATAAACTTAAAAAATAAAAAATTAAGATATCTTTTTAAATATTATAATTAAAATTATAATAAAATAATAATTTTTAAAATTTATATCTTACATTCTCACAAATAAAAGATACCAGCTTGGGCCCGCGGACTGGGCAGTTGGCCGAAGAAACGGGTTGGTTTTCATTATTAACACAACTTGTGTCAATAAAAATATTTTTCGATTTGTAGAGAAGGAAAAAAGAATTTTACTAGCCCGTTTAAATGGTATTAAAAGTTCATCGGCTTATACTCATTTGGTGTTTTTAAACTCTCTTGAAAAGGATTTATGAACTAAATTGGAATATCTTTTGAAATTAGAAGAAATTAAATAGTTCCAAAAGGCTAGGACGGAATGGATAGCTAAAGGAGATAGAAATACCCGTTATTATCATTTAAAAACAAAGTTGAGGAGAAGAAGGAATATGATTATAACGCTTAAAGATGAGAGATAAAACTAGATAGAAAATGAATCGGACATAATTAATATAGTCAAGAATTATTTTATGAATCTCTATAATGGGAGTGATAATACTTCATGTATGTTACAAACAATGTCTAATTTCCCAATTGAAGTTAGAACTCGACTTACTAATATGTCTGATATGACTTCTAATAAGGAAGTAAAAGAAGCTCTCTTCTCTATGGGACCTTATAAAGCTTCAGGTATTGATAGTTTCTCTCTTATCTTTTACCAACATAATTGGAACACGGTAGGGAATTCTTTATGTAAATTTGTTAAAACAACTTTTCAAAAAGGGCACTTTGTGGATAATGCTAATAAAACTTTGATTTCTCTCATTCCAACGAGAGAACATCCTGAACTTGTTGGACATTTTAGACCTATTGCCTTGTGTACTGTGCATTATAAGTACATTTCTAAGGTGATTGTTAGTAGATTGAGGAATGTTATGGATGATCTTATTTGACCATTTTAATCTAGTTTTATAAAAGGTATACATATTCAGGATAATATTATCATTGGTCAAGAAATAATGCATATTATGAAGAAAGGTAAAGGAAATAAAGGTCTTATGGCTTGAAAGATTGATTTAGAGAAAGCTTATGATCGGATTAAATGGGACTTTATTCAACAAGTTCTTATTGATGTTGGTCTCGAGTATAATTTTATAAATCTTATTATGGAATGTGTTACATCTGTTTCATATAACTTATTATGGAATGGATCACAAACTGGATTTTTCTCACCTAAAAGATGACTTCGAGGCAAAGAAAACAAGCCGGGAAGGCATAGAGTTGCCCCCAAGATGAAAGGGCCTCCGCATTTCTTGTATAGGCCCTATGGAACCTGTGGGCATTTGGCCCGTCTATAGAGCTCGTGCTCGTACGTACTTAGTCAACAAGCTATATGAGCAACGACTAGTTAATAGTCCTTGTTCTATCAAACAAGCTTTACAACTCCTCTCGCTTCAACTCTTCATTAGAGCAAAGCCTTAATGCCGGACTTGGTAAACGAACAAAAACAACTATGAGGTCTCCGCTTGCTTGGATCAGGATGTAAGGCCTAGCCTGAGATACTTCCGACGCGCCAAACGTCTTCAAGCATGCCAAAACACGAACAAGCTAGCCTTAAGCAGTTTCACACCTTAGTATTTCAACTAAGCTGTTGGTCAAGATCCTATCTCACCTATATTGTTTGTTCTGTGTATGGATAGGTTATCCCATATTATTAGTGATTCAGTTTTTGCAGGTAACTGGAAGCTAATTTTTATATCTAGAAGGGGACCGGCTATCTCCCATCTTATGTTTGCTGATGACCTTCTTCTTTTTGGAGTAGCGACTGAAAAACAATCTCAATGTGTAATAGAATGTTTAGATAGATTTTGTTTCGCATCAGGTGCAAGCATCAACAAAAATAAATCATAGATATTGTTCTCTCTAAAGGTGCATGGTACTGTTAAGAGAAGAATTAGTGATATGACAGGAATGTGTATTTCTACTGATATAGGGAAGTATCTAGGATTTCCAATCATCAGAGGGAGGAAACCTAGAGATACTTTCCAATACATCATAGATAGAGTGAAATCTAAACTAGCTGTGTGGAAGGAGAGTACATTATCAGTAGCTGGTCAAATTACTTTAGCCAAATTGGTGTTGAGCTCTATACCAGTGTATCCTATGCAAGTGGCTAAAATTCTAGTTAGTGTATGTCAGGAAGTTGAAAGGATTCAAAGGAATTTTATATAGGGACATAGTAATAACTCACATGGATTCCATCCTATTGGATGGGATCAAATTACTATGCCTAAATTATATGGTGGTCTGGGATTCAAGAAGTTAGCATCTTTCAATCAAGCTTGTGGAGCAAAGATAGCCTGGAAGCTAGTTAATGGAGAGAAAGGGCTATGGGTAGATGTGCTATTACATAAATATATGCTAAGAAATGAGAAAAATCTATTGGATGTAAGGAAAGGAGACTCTACATTATGGAAATTCATATCTCAACAGAAAAAAATTGTTGATGAGGGAACAAGATGGCATATCCGAAATGGGCAATTAGTTAATTTTTTCACCGACAAATGGCTACTTCATGATAAACCTTTAAATGAGCTGTGTCTTCAGCAAATTACAGCGGAGGCAGTAAATAGTAAAGTTACAGATTGGATTACGGATGGGACATGTGATTACCAAAAACTTGATACTATTGTCTCAAGTAATGTCTTTCAGATAATGCGTAGCATGCTACCACCTATTCCGGAGGCGGGTAATGACTTAATGGTATGGAATGGTACAGATGATGGTATTTTTACTATTAAAAGTGCTTATTATTTAATTGATAAACCATAAGCTATTACATATAGCTCTGTTTACAAAGATATATGGAAGTAAAAAGGTGCAGAGCGTGTTCGTGTATTCATGTGGATAGCATTTAATAACCGATTATCGACAAATTCTTGGAGAAGTAGGTGACCTTCAACTAATGCGAATTGTCAATATTGTAATGAGGATTTAGAAGACATTTTACATATACTCCGAGATTGCTCATATGCTAAACAACTTTGGAATAGACTTTTACATAATAAGTCTTGTGATTCTTTCTTTAGAGCTCCTCTACGGGATTGATTTGCTATGAATCTCAGAAAAGAATTGGGAGAAAGTGATAATTGTAGTTGGAAATTGATTTGGGGAGTATCCATTTGGAGTTTATAGAAATGGAGGAATCAATCTATATTTAATAATATTTTTATAAACCATCATATCCTTACTCGGTAATAATGTAAACATGGAAGAGTTTTGTACAGGTTCAGGAGGACAATTTAACTAATCATGTCAATTCATCAAACCCAGCTGATTGGCAACCTCCTCCCTCAGGATGGGTCAAATTAAATGTTGATGATGCTCTTAATGAAGCATACAGTAGGGCAGGATGTGGATGAGTTATTCATGACCAGTCAGGATGTTGGATTGTGGGTTTTACCAATTCTCTTGGTTCCTGTAGTGTCATTGAAACTGAACAATGGGCTATATATACAGGACTAAAGTTAGCTTCGGATCTAGGATTTAAGAAAATTATTCTTGAATCTGATACTAATAATATGGTTCATATACTATTGAATTTCAAAAGTGACAGGTGTAGCTTATTGATAGCACTAATATATAACCTTGTCAAGCTATCTTGGGAGTTGAAGATTCATCACATATCTAGAGAGCAAAATAAACTTGCAGATGCATTGGCGAAAGACGGGTTAAGTAATATGACAGTGTTATATGATTGTCCTCAACATTTGAGGAATCTTGTGGTCAAATAATGTTTGGGATATGATCCCCTCATAGTCTAATATTTTACTTTTGGTGTTTAGCCTCTCTTGTACAAAAAAAAAACTTGTGTCAAAATATCACCGTTTTGAGCATATTTATTTTTTTAAATATTATTTTATTATAATTTTTTATAATATTTAAAAAATTATTTTAATATTTTAATATTTAATTTTATATTTAAAAATAATTAACTACTTATCATACTAAATATTAATATTACTTAAGATAAAGAGAAATATTAATTTAGTTTTAGTTTATGAATAAATTTAACTATTTTTTTACTTTTTTTATAAAAAAAATTCAGGCCGCCTAATCTTGATATTTTTATTTTTTATTTTTTTTATCTTTTTTCTTATTCTCATCTTTTCTTAAAAGTAAAATAAAATTAAAAATTACATAAATCAATTTAGATTATAAAAAAGAAATATTGAGTTTTAATTTCCTTTTTCGTATAAAAAAGATGCTTGAAAAAAATATCATAATAACAAAGTTTTAATATAAATTAATTAATTGTTTAAATATATGATAATAGAAATTGAGAAAACAAAGGTTGAATACTTTGTGGCCAAAAGGTTATACACTTATAGGGAAAAAAAAGGCAAAATAAAACTAACCTTTTAAGAATGTAATATAATATTAAAAACATGAAATCAAAAGATTACATTTTTTGTATAAAAGGAATAAACATATAAATACATTATTAAGATTTTATGTACTGATTGATACATACGTACATTAATGAGAAAAAGAAACCCAAATTGAAGAACCTGACTTAAATAATATAAGTGATATTTTTCTCTAAAAAAATAATAGAGCTAAATTTAAGAAACAGATCAGATCCACGAGATAAAAAACAAATCCTTCTTTAAACTTCCTTTGTAAATTGTTATTTTCTTCTAATCTTAAATATAAAGATAAATAATTTATTTAATTTTAAATATAATATTTTAATCTATTTTATATTTTAAAATTATAATTATACATATTAATAGAGTTTATATTATAGTTAATTTAAATATATATAATTAAAAATATATTTTAAAATTCCTCAAAAAAATATATTTTTAAAAAATAATATAATTATTATAAATAAATAATTTAACTAATTTTTTAATTTATATAAATTAATAAATAAATTTTATATTAAAATATAGATATAATATTATTTTTCTCCACACTTTTTTTTTTGTCATTCTATTCTGTGTTCCTTGCACAAATATTCAATGTCCATGTCCCAACGTACTTGAGAAGGAATAGATTTAAGTTAAACAGTGATATGTCAGCTAAAACTGCCAGCTCAGCGATTGGATGAAGACAACTTTACATTAAAAAAACCATTTTCTTGATTTTTATAAATAAATTTAAAAATTTAAATAAATCAATTAATTATAATAAAATCTAATTCTTTAAAATAAATTTATATTATATACTTTTTAATTTATTTAAATTAATTAATTTTTATATTAATTATAATTTATTTATTTATTTTTTATCTATTTAAAAAAATTAAATAATTCTTATAATTAGAATATAAAATAGTATTAACGATTATTTTTAATTAAAAAAACTGTATGAGGTGGAAAAAACACAACTGTTATATGAATGAATATTCGATTTATGAGATGCAATTTTGAAGGTATGAATTTTTTAATTAAATAGTTATATAGGATTTTGACATTATAAATTTAATTTATACAAATTTTAAATTATCTTTGTATACAAATAAAAAGTAAAATGATATAAAAATTAATTAAAAAATATTTAATAATAATTCAAAATGATATAAATGATAATTAGAGATTGAGGACGGTTGAAGTGAAAAAAAATTTATTGTTATTTATGTAATTAAAATTTTTAATTGCCAAAATGAACTAATTATTTGATATATTTTAAAATTTGATAATTAATCTTATATAAAATGAATTAATCGTTTTAAAAAATGTTACTTATTATGCAAACTAGTAGATAGCTATTGTTAAGTATGTTTATCTTGGAATCAATTTTTTTAAAAAAGAAAATACAAAAGCGTGTCATGTTTTTAAGTCATCATTAAGGTAAAATATGAAATTAGATTGGGAATTGAAACAGTTTTCAAAAAATTGGTGCAATTATTTTTAGCCTTACAAAAAAACTATATACATAATTAAATGCTAAATATATTTTTAAACTATTTGTATTTATATGATGTTATTTAATTGAAAATTTAATATATTATAGTATTATTATGTACACAATTAGATTTATTAGATATATTATTATGTATGCATATAATTGCTCTTTATTAAATTTTGTTTAATGGTTAGATTATTAGTCTGATCGAATGCCCGGACCAATTCAACCATTTAAATCGTAACTTAAATCATTTTTCTAGATCAACACGGAGTGGCTTTTAAAAAGATTGACCACAAGTACTACCAAAAACAACTAGTCAACAACTGTCACGTGGACCCTGCTTCCTCTTTTACCTGTAGATAGTTTCCTTACCTCGAAACACTATATGTTGAGTATTCACTCTCAAATTCACACGCTTTTCTTCACTCTGCAACTGCCACACTCACCTAACTAATACCCCGATCACGCTCACCGGTCGTCGCTTTGAAGCTTTGGCAACACCATGGGCGAAGACGAAAAACCAAACAAAGCCGGACATTTCTCCGGCCAACAATATCCCAGCGCCCCGCCTCAATACGGCACATACTATCCTCCTCCACCTCCGCCTCCATCGGAACCACAGCCGCCGACTGGCTTCCCGGAACCTGTTCCTCCGCCGGGCTCCATCCAGCCCCCTCCCGTTCCACCTGAGTATTACGCTCAGGGCTACCAAGCTGTTCCTGGTATGGTTGTAATTCTTCTGTTTGGGTTTCAAATTCAACTTGTGGTTCGAATTATTTCTGTTTCTGTGGATGCAACACTGAAGATGTTCGAAAATAGCACTGATTATATGGATAGGAACTTGGTTTTGGGTCATTGTTAGATTACGTTCTGCTCTGCTACATGCATTAGCTTAGTATCTGCGATTGTTTAGAACCAAAAGAATAAAAAAAATGGCTTTACCTAATTTTTATTGAAATACTCCTAAATGGCAATTGGACTTGAGGTTGACAACCTGATTGTTAAAACGCGCGATAAAACTCTTTGTATGTTATTCAGAACAAGAACTCATTGCTGAATTAATCTTTTATGGCACAGAATTCGTTCATTGCTGTTTTCTTGTTCTGATGTTCTGCTGTCAAAGCTTATGTTCAGTCCTTCAATGTCAAATAAGAATTCTGAAAATGTGTTAACTGTTTATGGATTTGCATTAGGAGACACATCACTCCACTGTTCATGGTTTCAGGGTATCCCGTTGCTGAAGGAAGACCCGCAAGACCTCGCCGTCTTCGTTGTTGTGGTCTTGGTTGTGGCTGGTGTCTGTAAGTAAATTCTCAGTCCAGTACTGTTTCATTCATATATATATCTTGGCGCTGCCTTCTTCTTTCCATGATCTTAGCTTCTATATATCACCATCAACATTTGCTTCTGCTCAAACTTCATGAGTTTTCTTATGGTTAAAGTTTCTGATTTATGAAAATGCATGTGTGGTGGAATGTGAAGGTTTATATTAGGATTCTTCCTTGCTGCGATACCATGGTATGCTGGGGCAGTGATTCTGATGTGTTCCAGAAGATACGAAGTAGACTCCAGAGAGAAACATGGATTGCTTGCCTGTGCTGTTGCTGTGAGTGGTCATTCTAACAATTCCTCCTTCCTTCCTTCCTTCTTTTTTTTTTTTCTGAATTTAAATTAAAGCACCTAAAGCTTAGGATGTTTCATATTCACTACACCGTATCCTATCCCATATAATGTACTGATGTACAATGTAATTTTTGTAATTTGATTAAAACTTTTGTGGGGGCTGGTTTTGCAGGCTGTTATCGTTACTATTGCTATTATTATTGGCGTGACCAAGGGAACAAATCTCTGGTAATTTCGTTCCTAATGGAGCTTGTGCTCTGTTACTACAGATGTGTGAAGCAAGCTACCCCTTATGTGCCTCAAAATTTACATCTTCTGAAAAAAAAAATAACGTTGTATTCGAATTAACAACAAATTCAGACGTTTATCTTCTTTCTCTGTTTGCTTTTAAACATTATATAATCAGTTATGCGGTGTAAGTTACATTTTAGTCACAAATCCATTTGCCCTATGAATGGTAAACATAATCTCACTAGAGTTAAAGTACATCTATGACTCTGAAATATTTTTTTTAAGCATATTTAATATTTTAAAATATTTTATAATGTATCTATCAACTTAAAATATTTTTTAGGTACAATTAGCACTCTAAAATATTTTATGTCTTAGTGTTGATTGTACAAAAAAATATTTTAGAGTGCTAGATAGACGTATATAAAAAAATATTTTAAGATATTAGATATATTAAAAAATATTTTAAAATATTAGATATATTTAAAAAAATACTTTATAGTACACTAGAGAAAATACTTCACGGTTAGACATACAATTTAACCCATGCCACTAATATCATTTGTGATTCATGATTGTTAATTCAAATATGAGTAAAAAAAAGCTTAGAAGATATAGAAATAAGAAAAATGGCAAGCACCAACCAATATTATTTGGTAAACTAGGCTAAACTAATAATTTGATAATCTATAAATTTTTTTCCTGTTCTAGAAATTTTTATCAGTAATTTATCTAAAATCATAGTTTTAAAATATTGTTTAATCCAGAAGCCTTTTTGGCCAAATATGACTATTTATTTCAGAAATTTTTTAAATCAAAGTTTGAGTCAAAAGCCCTTATAAAACTATGGTTTTGCAGTTCTCCAAACATGCACTCTGATTTAGTTCTTGATTACTAATAAAATTTTTAACAGAAAACTTTTTTCTAATTTTTCTTTATACTAATAGTAATAATAGAAACAGCAGCATAAAATATTTAAGGAAATTACGTTTTTGTACATGGCGATCTATGAAAAAGCTTAGCTGATGATAACCGAAAGAAGCAAAGAAGAAAGTGCACATAGTTTAATTAAACTTGCACAACAAGAGGCACAAAAACTTCCCTGTAAGTGAAAAATCGTGGATTCTATTGCGCTTATATATAATCTCATCAATAATTGTCTCTATTTTTTTTTTTCAATAAACACATCAACTGAATTGGGTTCCACTCATCGTTCCTTTTCAGTTCAAATTCTCACTTCTGTCCTCCTCCTAGTTGGGACCCTCTACAAGTAATCCTCTTCAGTTGAGCGACTCTCAATAAAAGCACCATTATAATGGACATAAATCCTTGGAAGACACAAAAAAATAACCTGTTAGAGTTTAAAAGTCCAAGGCCTTATAAAGCTTTTTTTTTTTTTTTTTAAAGTCATCTTCCTAATATAGGACTCATGACGGACTAATCATTCTCGAAATAAGTGTTTTAAGGTTGGGTGTTTTGTTATCCATTCCATCATGCTTGTATTGTATTATTATTGTTGTTGTTATATATGTTTGATAGGATCCATAATTTTAGAATCGTTGAATTTTATGACAGAAATACATGTATATAGCTGAAGGTGACCTGTGGATGAAAGTAAAGACAATAATTAACGATAAAACCAACAGATTAATATCATTATTCTCAATCATATTTCATATATTATGTTGTACGTAATCCATTAATATTAAATTAAAATTATTAAATCATTAAATCATTTTCATATGACAATGACAGTGTATTTAATTAATTCTTTCTTCATTTAACATTGAATATATATACATATATATTCAATTTTTACTCTTCAAATAAATTAATGAATGATGTTAATCCAATCCACCAAAATGAGTTGACAAAATATCAAAAAAAGAAAAAAGAAAAAAGAATACTCTCGATCTTCAAAATAAGATATGACCTTCGGTGATCCTCTCCAACTCTGATATATCTTCCTGTTCAGCCATGGAAGCTCGAGAAATGGCGCCCCTAAGTGTAGCAAGTTCTATGGTTGCTGGTATAGTTATGGTGACGATAGTGATAATGATAGGAAGAGTGGTGAATTTGGTGTGGCTGAGGCCTAAACGACTTGAGAGATTCCTTAAACGACAGAATCTCAAGGGAAACTCATACAAACTTGGTTTCGGAGACTATAAGGAGTATGTTCAGATGATTCAAGAAGCAAAATCGAAGCCCATATCCCTAGACGATAATATTATTCCTCGTATTCTTCCTTTTCATCACCAATTGATTCAGAACTATGGTATATGCCCCTTCATACAATAGTTTATTATTTCATTCCTCTATGTGGGTTTTGAATCTCCATTGATTTATTTACTTTTATTGCAGGTAAGAATTCCTTTGTGTGGTATGGTCCAAATCCAACGGTGACAATTGCAAACCCAGAAGACATAAAGGAGGTTTTCAGCAACATTTCTGTATTTGAAAAGGTTCGTTTCAATCCACTAGCTAAGTTTCTAATTACTGGAATATTTGACTACAACGGCGAAAAATGGGTTAAACACAGAAGAATTATCAACCCTGCCTTTCATCTTGAGAAGTTAAAGGTACATCATTTTCTTTCTTTCTTTTTTCCACGTGTTAATAATTCTCTTAAGACTGGATTTATGCCCTTTTCTAATTTGAAGGCTTAAATCTGTGGCAGCTAATGTTACCAGCATTCTATGAGAGTTGTAACGAAATGGTAAAGAAATGGGTGAGACTAGTGAATGAAAATGAAAGTGGCTTTTGTGAGATAGACGTGTGTCCTTTCTTTCAAACTATGACCAGAGATGTTATTTCTCGAACTGCTTTTGGAAGCAGTTATGAAGAAGGCCAACGAATATTCCAACTCCAATCTGAACAAATTCCTCTTACCCTCAACGTCCTTCGTTCTTTTTACATCCCAGGCTGGAGGTAATCAATCATCAATATATTTTTAAAATATTATAATATCCAATTTAATTAAAAATATATCTAGATAAATTCGATTTAATACTTTTAATTATTTATCTGCTAGTAGCAATCAATAATTTCAATCAATAGTAACAGTTTATCATTAAAAATATTTTGAGCATTATAATAGTAATTAATAAGTAATCCCACTTTTTATTTTGCTTGTGTATATGCGTATAGATTTGTACCAACTAAGTTGAATAGGAGATTGAAAGAAATTGATAGAGAAATACAAGTGCTGGTGAGAGGAATCATTCACAAAAAGGAGAAGGCCAGGGAAGAAGGACAGGCCCCAAGTGATGATCTATTGGATTTGCTTTTGGAATCCAATCGGAGAGAAATCAAAGAGAATGGAAACAACAAGAACATGGGAATGAGCATTGACGATGTCATAAAGGAATGTAAATTGTTCTACTTTGCAGGACAAGAGACAACCTCTGTTCTCCTTAATTGGACCATTGTGTTACTTTGCAAGTATCCCAATTGGCAATCAAGAGCAAGAGAGGAAGTCTTTCAAGTATTCGGCAATCAAACACCTGATTATGTTGGTTTAAATCGTCTCAAAGTGGTAAGACCATATAAATATGATGTTTTATATTATTGTTTCCTTCTAATTTTGTTGATTCCATGTCATTCATGCTAGAATATAATAATAATAATAATAATAATAATAATAATAATAAATATATTTGTGTGTTATAGGTAAGCATGATATTGTACGAGGTTCTTAGGCTGTACCCTCCAATTCCCTTTTTAATCAGGGTTGTATCAAAGGATACGAGACTCGGATGTATGAGTTTACCAGCTGGAACTCAAGTTGGGATTCCGATAATTATGGTACACCAAGATCCTCAGTTGTGGGGAGAAGATGCAAAGGAGTTCAATCCACAAAGATTCTCTGAAGGAATCTCGAAAGCAACCAAGAGCATGGCCTCATATATTCCATTTAGTATGGGTCCAAGGATATGCCCTGGCCAAAATTTTGCTTTGCTGGAAGCTAAAATGGCTCTGTCCTTGATTCTTCAAAATTTCTGTCTTGAGCTTTCTCCTTCTTATACTCATACTCCTTCTCTAATATTCACCCTTCACCCTCAGCATGGCGCCCATATCATTTTACGCAAGCTCCAACATCATTAGTTAAAGGTTCATCATACTGCCCTCTTTCTAGAGGGAATTTTATGGATATATATATATATATATGTATGTATGTATGTGTCTACATATACACACACACATGTGATGTACAACAATAATATCAATAATCCTTGTCCTTCTAATCGACTTAGGCATAGCAGGATTGTTTATGGACTCCCTCCTCTATGATCTTTTTTTTTTTTTTTTAATTTCGGGCTACACGAGATCCTAACAATAATAAATTGAAAGTACATCAATTTAAAAATAAATATTATAACAATTTACCTATAGCTTAGTCAATTATGATTCTTAATATTAGTCCATAAAAGTTTTTCCTACTTGATTTATGAGAAAACTACTTTAACTAATAAACGAAAACGACAGAGGTTTCTAATGGTTATAGTCTGCCTAGTGGAAGGAATATAAAATAGTAACAACTAATTAATATAAATTTAGCTAAAAAAATTTCTCAGTTAGCTTTCTGGTTATGAGTTGGAGTGCTTCTTTGACTCTCATCAATTGTGCACCACATTCCTTCAACAATTCTTGAGGGGTTTCTAGTGAAGCATCAAAAGCGTAGACTGCATATTGTAAAATTAGAAAACAAAAAATTCAAAGTGTCATCTCATTACAGATGTAAGGATCGATGGGTGATCTGTAAGTACTTTGTACATGTCTTGCCTCTGGTGAGTTCTTGAACCAATTTACCTAAACTTTCTTGTATACCAAAATAAGAAATTCAAAGGGTCATCATACTATACTAGAAAATCATGTGTTTCTGTTGTGAATTTACTTACAGAAAGTTCCTTCAGCTGCTTTGGGACGCCAATTTGAAATTTGTATTCCAAGATTATATTTTGACCAAAAGGGTTGCCTTTAATTTTGGTGAGATGAATTAGAAATGAATATGATATCACCTTATCATCTAATCTGCATCATCAAAGACCCATAAGAGATGTTACTTGTATGTAAAACAGAGGTAGGTACCTCTGTTTTATATCTCAAAAACAGAGGTTTGTATGTGTATTTATATATACATGTTTTCTAAGCTTTGATGTTTACTATGATAGAAGATGCACAATATATATATATATCAAGCACAAACTAGTTAGTTCTCTCTTCCTGGTGTGTGGGCCCGTATGGCTATATTTTTTTCTTAGGTGAACCGGATGACGCAAAATGGGACCAAATGGGGTACACGTTAGTCAACGCTATCTAATCTAGGAAATCAATTGTAAAGTTGGAAAAATGGGGGCAAGAGGACAATTCAATCCGATTAATTTGACCCAGAAAAGGAAGAAAGAGAAATCCACTTAATTTGGGATCCTCTCTAATCGTTTATGTGGTTTGGTCTTAGTCCAGTGGTGACAATTACAAACCCAGAAGACATAAAGGAGATTTTCGACAATATCTCCGTATTTGAAAAGGTTTCTAACAATCCACTCGCTAAATTTCTAATTACTGGACCAGATTAATGACAAAATCTATAAAAAGGGCTGTTGTGAGATAGATGTTTGGTCTTTCTTTCAAACTATGACCAGTGATGTTATTTCTAGAACTGATTTCGGAAGCAGTTATGAAGAAGGCCAACGAATATTCCAACTCCAATCTGAACAAGGTCTTCTTACCCTCAAGGTTCTTCGTTCTGTTTAGTTCCCAGGCTGGCGGTAATTAATTACCTTGAGAAAAATTATCATTAAAATTATGAAAAATCAGTTATATATATATATATATACACTCACTTTGACTGCGTCTTGCTTGTGTATATGTATAGATTTGTACCAACTAAGTTGAACAGGAGATTGAAAGAAATTGAGAGAAATACAAGAGTTGGTGAGAGGAATCATTCACAAAATGGAGAAGGCCAAGGAAGAAGGAGAGGCTCCAAGTGATGATCTATTAGATTTGATTTTGGAATCCAATAGCAGAGAAATCAAAGAGAAAGGGAACAACAAGAACATGGGAATGGGCATTGAAGAAGTCATAAGCGATGTAAATTGTTCTACTTAGCAGGACAAGAGACAACTTCTGTTCTTCTTAATTGGACAATTGTGTTGCTTTGCAAGTATCCCAATTGGCAATCTCAAGCAAGAGAAGAAGTCTTCCAAGTATTTGGCAATCAATCCCCGGATTATGATGGCTTAAATCGCCTCAAATTGGTAAGACAACTATATGAGTATGATGTTTTATTTTTTTTTAAAAAAAAATGTTTTAGATTCATGTCATTCAAAAGTATCATCAACATTTTTCTTCACACTTGATTACGTTAGAATATTAGTTAATAATATTTGTTTTTGTGTAATAGGTAACTATGTTATTGTATGAGGTTCTTAGGTTATACCCTCCAACTCCTATGTTGACAAGGGTCGTATCAAAGAATACAAGGCTTAGAAATTTGAGTTTACTAGCTTGAACTCGAGTTGGGATTCCAATAATAATTCTAGTACAAGAAGATTCCCAATTGTGGGGAAAAGATGAAAATGAGTTCAATCCGCAAAGATTCTCCGAAGGAATCTCTAAAGCAACCAAGAGCCAAGGTTCTAACATTCCATTTGCTTGGGGTCCATGGATATGCTCAGGCCAAAATTTTGCTTTACTTGAAGCTAAAATGGCTTTGTCCTTAATTCTCCAAAACTTCTGTTTTGAGCTTTCTCCATCTTATGCTTATGCTCCCTTTCTCAGTTTTGACCCTTCACCCTCAGTATGGCTCTGTTAGCAACTTTTTAGCAAGTTATATATACACGATAATGTGTAAATGAAATTATATATGTATATATATTTAAAATTCAGACAGACCCTTCATCCCCATAATTCATACGTAATATAACATATAAAAAGGAATGCATAGAGACCGACGGAAGGGAAAGAGAAAGAAAAGAAAGAAGTGGCCGGCAAGGAATCTTCCAGCAAAATAAAGTAACGATGGAGGTTCATTATTCTCATTATAAAATATTCCAAATCTGTCATCTTTTGCTTACCATTTCATTACTCATTAGGTTGGATCATGGCCCAAGCCGAAGAGGCTGGAGAAGTTTGATGCAAAAATACGCTCTCTTAATAAGTTGTTGGTCGGTAAACTACCTTGCTCTCGTCAGAAGAGAATATGTGTTCGAATCCCCAAAAAGCGTAACCAACGGAGGTTTGTGTCTACCAGTAGGAGTACAGGTTCTCAACTTATCATACCTGAACTTCTGCTGCATACTTTGTTGGTTTGATTTAGATTTAGGAGCTTAATTTATATACTCGGTAATTATTTTAATACCTCCATATACATTATTATCAGCGTGCAATAATATTAAATTACAAAAGTAGGAAAAATTGCTGACAAATCTAACCGCAAAAATTTATTATCTAAAGGTACCTAATGACCTATATTCTTAAATAAATATAAGCACAACTGATATTTAATTAGTATAAATTTTTAATTATGTATAATATATCTTTAAGTATATATAAATATATTTTATTTTATATTTTTATATATAGTTAAATATATGTTATATTATAGTTGCATACAATTGAAAAATATTTACATTTACTGAAGATTACATCAGCGGATCAATAAAGTGTTGGTTGAGTTGTTCATGAAACACACTTATAGGTAAAAAATCTTTTATACTCATATTCTTGTGAGAGACCTTGATCAAATCAAAGAAGATTGCTTCATGGCCCTAAACAAATTTCTAATATTTTTAGAAAATAAATTTTATAATATGGAGATTTTTCAGTAATTTTCTTGTAAAAATATGTTCACCAAATATCATGCTTTGTAGATAAACTAAAGAAATATTGTACATGAAATCGTTTTTCATTTTTTTTTCTTTGGAAAGAAGGACAAAATGTCATATATAATATTATCAAACCTTTTTTTTGTCATAAAATTTTTTGAAAGGTTGGACTCACCCACAATTTAAGAAAAGGATGAAGTCTTCCTTCCTCCTATGTGATATCAATATCAGCATGCAAGTTATCAATTACCTTCAGGCGTAAACTTAAGTACCTAGGAGCTAAAATGCATTTTTAAATATTATAACTAGAACTACAATAAAATAGTATTCTCTAGATATCAAGCGCTTTATTTTTACCAAAAGACTGAACTAAAATGCAGCAAATTAGGTTTTTTGTTTTGTTTTTACCTTCAATTAAATCATTTTTGGCTAACGAGGCAATATAATACAAGTAAATATAAAATGAGATTCTCAAAAGATTAGCCTATCACGAGGAAGAATCCTTTGAATTTATAAATCATACTCCACTTATAAAGGTCTTTAATGTGGGATTCATAAGAGATGATGTCTCCAACACCTCTATTCTACGACATTTTATTTGGCCTTTTAACCTGTTAGAATCATTTGTAAGTAGCCCTCTCTAGCAATAGCTCCACTCTATAGCACTTTCTTCTTCGCTTCACTCAGCCTCTCAATGAAATCGCTAATATAACAGTTGCATATGGAAATCTGATTCAACAGATGAAACAGTATTCAAATAGCCAATCTCGATTACAAAACAACATGGAAAGAGACTAACAGAAATAGAAACCTGAGTCACAAGGACCACTAGAAAGGGGAGTTATAGAATTACATAGGAAAAGAAGAAGGACAATAAGAGAGAAGGACTATAGAGAGAGAAGGAGAGCTTAATTAAAGGTAAAGCCACAAGACCAAATTCTCTATTTTTTTTACCCACTCAGTTTATCGGAGTTTTGCCCCGATTACATTTGGATCTGACCTGCATATCTGGCTATAGTGGGTGAGTCTTCTAACAAAAATTTTCTATCAAACTTAAAATTTTATTTAAGTGACATCCAACTACTTACTATTTGAATTAACTCCTTTTAGTCACAAGACCAAATTCTTCATTGCCCAAGCCAATCTCTCAGCCTCCATCTATATATGACCCAGCCTCTCTTCATTGCCAGTCCACCCACAAGCCCAATTAGCCTATCTTTTGACCCGTTCATGATTCAACTCTGGCCCCTTCGTTACATAAAACAGAATAGGTTATATTTTTACCCATTATTTATAAGTTTAATTAACAACAAAATAAGATATATAATTATTTAAAATATATTCAGTCTCTATAAATTATTATTTTATTATATTTTTAATCGCAGTATTTGGGGAGACATCATAATTTCTGGGTATTTAGATTTATGCCAAAAAATAATAGACGGTTCATCGTACTCGATATTAGTATGACCTAAAAAAAAGGGAGACTTCTCTTACCCTTCTATCGTAGTTGAACCCAATTCTTTTTTAAAATTTTTTATATATAAAAAAGAACAGGTTACATCTTTGACCGCGAGTAAATGCTATAGGAGTCAGAGATTAATTAATAAACATTCATTTCAAGTTGACGAATTTTTAACACATTCATTATTTTAAAATATAATGATCGAATTTAAACTTTAATTGTTATTTATTCAAGTAATAATTTGGAATTAATTACAAAAAAAAGTATCACGACGGATGATGAATTGATAATAGAGGTAACATGGGAGCCAATCAAATTGAAATTGATCGAAAGAGGAAGATTGTGTTGACAAAAAACAGAATTTGTCAATTTTTGGTAGTAGATTAAGTGTCATATATACATACACTTTGAATTAATATTCTACTTATCTACGTTGAATCCTTTCAATTCATTTTATCTATACGATCCATCTGATTTCTGATAATTATGTCAATACCATGAAAAAAAATAATACTCACTTGTGTACATCCTCAAAACAAATAATGGGCTATTGATAATCGTTTTGAAAACCTCTTTTTGGAAAATCCAAATTAAACATGGTATTAATTAAATAAATACAAGAATTAGAAGGTAAATAAACATATATTTTTTATAAAAAAAACAACATATGCGAACGTGGTATCTAAATGGTGGTATGTCCAATTCATGTACTTGTCTAACCAAATGATGGTGAGTGTGAATATGAATATCCACTGCAAATCTATATAAAACAAAAATCAGATACTCTTGATTAATAATTCTGAATTTTAAATAATTGGTACGAATATGCACTTTCACATATGTCAAGAAAATAAAATGACGTCAAATATCATAGGGAACATTTATGAAAGAATCAAATATTTTTTTTATTTAACTTTTGCTAATAAATTAAAATTACTCACAGAAGGAAGGTACCGTATTTTCTCACTGACCTCAAAAGAAAAGAATTAACTCAAATTTAAAAGCCATTGCCAAAATCAGAAAATTACAAAGACATACAATTTACTTCTGTATATTCATCAAGCCTCGTGTCAATCATGCAGACCAGAAACGGTCGAGTTATTTACTTTATATCCATGTCCTCTTTCTTCTTTCACCCTCCATTCTCAATCTCTGAGTCTCTGAAAAATCTCAAAGTCAAACCAGAATTTCCAGAAACAACACACTGCACAAAAAATGATTAGAATCATACCAAGATCCAGGGCCAGAGCGGAATATCAGCAGGTTGATTTCATCCAAGAGAGCCCGTATACCTAAATTATCAATCAATCATTAACTATGCTCTAAAAATTTTGTAATAGCTATGGATATAATTTTTAGAAGATTTTGAGTCCCACTTTAATATGATTACTAATTAATTACTATGATAGCCTCAAAATCTCTTAAAGATTAAATTTTAAATTTTTAACCATAATAAAAATTTATAATAATTATAAATAAATAATCAATTATAATCTATTTTTTCCCACTCTCGTGCAACGAATGGGGACTTGTTCATCTCAATCAGAGAAACGTGGACATGTTGCCTTGCTCGGTTAGGTGAACCGGATGACGCAAAGACGGGACCAAATGGTCTCCTCGTTAGTCAACGCTATCTAAATCATTGACTTAAATCAATTTTAAATTGGAAAATGGGGACAAGATTGCAATTCAAACCGTTTAATTTGACACCCTAAAAGAAGAAAGAAAGACAGATCCACTTAATTTAGGACCCAGTCTAATCGGCGATTCTCATCCTTTAATTTGAGCCTCCCAACTCTGTTCTCTTTCTGTGCAGCCATGGAAGCTCCAGAAATTCAGTTACTGAGAGTAGCAAATTCTATTATTTCAGGTATAGTTATCGTTGGGATAGCGATAGTGATCGGAAGATTGGTGAATTGGTTGTGGCTGAGGCCTAAACGACTCGAAAGATGTCTCAGACGACAGAACCTCAAAGGAAACTCATACCAACTTGGGTTTGGAGACTTGAAGGAGATGGCTCGCATGATTCAAGAAGCCAACGCAAAGCCAATCAACCTAGATGATGATATTATTCCTCGTGTTCTTCCTTTTCATCACCAGATGATTCAAAACTATGGTATGTCCCTTCATGTGTTCCTCGTGTTCTTTAAAGTGTTAGTGCCCGTTAAAAAATGTGATTTTATATCATCGTGATTTTTACAAGGGACACTGGTCATGAGGAAGAAACTCTTCTATATACCTTATGCTCTCGGTGCATTAGTTGAAAGTTGTGATTTATATGCATAAGTAAGAATCACTTTATTGCAGGGAAGAATTCCTTTATGTGGTTTGGTCCGAGTCCAGTGGTGACAATCACAAACCCAGAAGACATAAAGGAGGTTTTCAACAATATCTCTGTATTTGAAAAGGTTTCTAACAATCCACTCGCTAAATTTCTAATTACTGGCCTTCTAGAACACAATGGTGAAAAATGGATGAAACACAGAAGAATTATCAACCCCGCCTTCCATTTGGAGAAGTTAAAGGTTAGATTCTCTTTCTTTCTCTGCTTTAGTCCCCATGTGTTAATATTTCTCTTAAGAGTGGTTTATGCCTTTTTCTAACATTAAAAAAACAAATTTGTGGCAGTTAATGTTACCAGCATTCTATGAGAGCTGTAACGAAATGGTAAAGAAATGGGTGAGACTTGTGAATGAAGATGAAAGGGGCTTTTGTGAGATAGATGTGTGCCCTTTCTTTCAAACTGTGACCAGTGATGCTATTTCTAGAACTGCTTTTGGAAGCAGTTACGAAGAAGGTCAACGAATATTCCAACTCCAATCTGAACAAGTTCTTCTTACCCTCAAGGTTCTCCGTTCTGTTTACATCCCAGGCTGGAGGTGATGATTAAGCTTGAGAAAAATTATCATTAAAATTACGAAAAATCAGTTATATTCTCACTTTGATTGCGTATTGCTTGTGTGTATATATATGTATAGATTTGTGCCAACTAAGTTGAACAGGAGATTGAAAGAAATTGAGAGAGAAATACAAGCGTCGGTGAGAGGAATAATTCAGAAAAGGGAGAAGGCCAAGGAAGCAGGAGAGTCTCCAAGTAATGATCTATTAGATATGCTGTTGGAATCCAATCGTAGAGAAATCAAAGAGAAAGGCAACAAGAAGAACATGGGATTAAGCATTGAAGAAGTCATAAGTGAATGTAAATTGTTCTACTTAGCAGGACAAGAGACAACATCTGTTCTCCTTAATTGGACAATTGTGTTGCTTTGCAAGTATCCCAATTGGCAATCTCAAGCAAGAGAAGAAATCTTCCAAATATTTGGCACTCAAACGCCTGATTATGATGGCTTAAATCGCCTCAAACTAGTAAGACAATGATATGCTATGATATTTTATTTTTCAAGAATGTTTTAGATTTCATGTTACTCAAAAATACCATTAAAATGTTCCTTCACACTTGATTACGTTGGAATAATGGCTAATGATATTTGTGTTTGTGTAATAGGTTAGTATGATATTGTACGAGGTTCTTAGGTTATACCCTGCGACTCCTATGTTGACCAGGGTCGTATCGAAGGATACAAGACTTGGAAATCTGAGTTTACCTGCTGGAACTCGAGTGGGGGTTCAAATAATTATGGTACAACAAGATTCTGAGTTGTGGGGAGAAGATGCAAAGGAGTTCAACCCACTAAGATTCTCTGAAGGAATCTTTAAAGCAATCAAGAGCCAAGGTTCATATCTTCCATTTGCTTGGGGCCCTAGGATATGCCCTGGCCAAAATTTTGCTTTGCTTGAAGCTAAAATGGCTTTGTCCTTAATCCTCCAAAACTTCTCTTTCGAGTTTTCTCCTTCTTATGCTCATGCTCCTTTTTCTGTTTTAACCCTTCGCCCTCAACATGGCACTCATATCATTTTACGGAAACTCTAGAATTATTAGTTAAAGGTTCATCATGTACGCTCTTAGAAGGAGTTTTATGCATATAAGTGTGTGTACACACACATGTAAGTCATGAAAATATGTATGGATACGCTTTCTATAGACATTGAATGGTTATCCTAATATTCAGATTATACAATGTTATATATGGCTCTATTGGTAAGTTTTGATTTTTTTTTCCTGTAAAAAATCATATGTTTGTGATGCAAATTTAGTAACGAAGGAAAAATTCCTTTGATTGGTTTGGGTGAATTGAAAGGTTTGGTGTGATGATGAATGAGAAGAGTGTATGGGAGGTCCTTACTCAGAAGATCAGCTGTTTTGGCTATCATTCCACACACAAACACACACACACACATAAACGTTTGCTTGGTTTCCGAGGATGTCATGCAAGAATGTGTTTCAAACACACAAGGTTGCATTAGTTTTTCTTTTTTTTGGCAAAAAATGGACTCGTACGATAATTTTTTGGGGAATCATATTTAAGTCTCAATTAAAAAAATTTATCAAGGTCTCACAAAATTAGCAAATCATTGCAAGTCCTATTGGACATAAGAGGGAGAGATTATAATTTTGAAATAACTATATTACCCTCATTTATTAAAAAATAACAAGTGAAATTATATAAATAACAATTTTATATGCTGCATTTGATAGATAGTAATGAATGACAACTCATATAATTTGGGCTTAATATTTTGAGAAAAATATAATTATTATTTATTAATGTCTAACTTTACAAGTAAAATGATAAACTAAAATTTGATGTGCTACAATTGATAAATTAGACAACTATGAATGATAACTCATATAATTTAGTTATAATATCTTAAAAAAAATAAAATTATTATTTATTACTATTTAACTTGTTAATTATAATATATAAAGTTATGATTTCTATCGGCTCATTTATCATTTTTTAAGGAGGTTATTTACCATAAATGTCTTCGCGCCTCTATGGTATGTAGAAATTTGGTGCATCACATCAAGCAATTCATTTCCACGAACTCTATTGTGGAAGAGAATTCCAGCATCATACTGAAGGATATTTATTACACCCTCCTTAACGATTTCCGAGATTATAATTTTTGCAAAGTTTTCACTTCTTTCTTATCTAATTTACATTTGCTACATCAATTTAGTTTAGCCTCTTATAGCACTTTGTAAGACTTTTTATTTGCTTTAATGATTATTTTGTCTTTCTATATATATATATATATATCTACACACACAAAAGAGTTGATAGATGTGGGGCCTTGGCTAAAAATATAGAAGTGGGGCCAAGTTGTAAACAATATATGTAGTTGGGGCCAAAATCTATTTTAAATATTTTACAATTATAAAAAAAAATCCGTACAATAAGATTTGAAGGTGGGGATGACTCTACCGGTATACTTGCATACTCTACTTTAGGAGTATTATATCATTTAAATTTTATTTAATCTAAATATATCAACTTAAAAATATAGTTAAGATAATGTGACATTTATGGTGTATGTAAGTATTTCTCATGACTCCCTTGCCTATGCATTATTCATAATTCTTTATTAATTTAGCTGACAAAAATATATATTCCATTTTTGTGCTGGAAATAAATTAATGCATCCCCCTTATTTCTTGATTTATTAATTGGAAATTTTTGAGGTATGTAATTCGTTTTATACCCAATCATATTTGACAATGATTATATATATTTTAATTATTTTTTTATTTAGAGATATATTAAAGATATTTCTCATTTAAAACGCTTTTCTTTTATTTTCATTCTATTCTTGGAATTAAACACTTATTCATTAATATATAGATACACATAAATCTATACATAAAAAATCGTACACGTACGTAATTATTATTGAAGTTATCCCATGGAATTGGAATATATATATTCACCATTTGGTCTGGATGTCCAGGAAGTTTCCCTCTTTGTTCAAATGTACAAGGGTTTTGAGATTAAAAATCACATAGTATGAACCAATGGGGTTAAATTTAGCAAAAAAAAAAAAGTATCTCATACCTACATTTAATATCTAATAGTACTTGGTATATATGATTATCTTCAATATAACGCATACAACAAAGTTACTATAAATTTGGGAGGGTCAGTAGTCAGGAATATATGTAAAACTTACACACAACAACAATAGCTTCAACAAGCTTTATTCTAATAACAACCAATTTTATCCAATTAGGTGGAGATAAGAATTGCTAGCCTCCTCCCTCCACCCCTACATGTAATATTTTGGTTGATTTTTTGACGGAGACATTAATTTAAAGTTGTAGAGAGAGATAGAGAGAGATCAATGATTGTGTTTTGGTCAACCCCGGCAATATGAAGATCAACCCAACTATGTTCTCTTTCTGTGAAGCCATGGAAACCCCAGAGAATTCCATTATGATTGCTGGTATAGTTATAGTTGTAATAGGGATGATAGTGATCGGAATAATAACAGTGGTAGTGATAGGAATAATAAGAGTGGTGAATTACACGTGAGTGAGACCTAAACGACTGGAGAAATGCCTAAAACGACAGAACCTCAAGGGAAACTCATACAAACTGGTGTTCGGAGACTTGAAGGAGCTGGGTCAAATGATTCAACAAGCCAAATCTAAGCCCATCTCTTTACATGATGATATCATTCCTCGTATCATTCCTTTTCATCATCAATTGTTTTAAATCTATGGTATGTTCCTTCATATATATACACATTACAATTTATACTATAAATTAGGTCTTATATCTAGAATGAGAGAGAGAGAGAGAGTATTAATTACTATAAGTCGGTGTGTTCGTTTATGTGGTTTGGTCCATATCCAACGGTGACAATTGCAAACCCAGAAGACATAAAAGAGGTTTTCAGCAACATTTCTGTATTTCAAAAGCCTCCAAACAATCTGCTAGGGAAACTTCTAACTACCGGACTATTAGAGTACAACGGAGAAAAATGGACTAAACACAGAAGATTTATCAACCCTGCGTTTCATCTGGACAAGTTAAAGGTGGATTTTCTTTAATTCTATCTTGTGTTAATTAATTAAGTACCCTTTTTCCAATTATTGACATGTATATACGTCTCTATGATATTTGTGATTAAAATATTTTAAGTTTGTGACAGCTGATATGGTGCCAGCGTTCTATGAGAGTTGGATTGAGATGGTAAAGAAATGGGTGAGATTAGCGAGAGAAAGCAAAAGGAACTATTGTGAGATAGACGTGTGGCCTTTCTTTCAAAGTATGACCAGTGAGGCTATTTCTGGAACTGCCTTTGGAAGCAGTTATGAAGAAGGTCAACGAATATTCCAACTCCAATCTGAACAAGCTCTTCTTAACCTCAAGGTCTTTCAATCTGTTTATATCCGTTGGAGGTAATTGGTTGGAGAACAATTATCATTAAAATTATGAAAAATCATTTATATATATATACACTCACTTTGATTGCGTCTTGCTTGTGTATATATGTATAGATTTGTGCCAACTAAGTTGAACAGGAGATTGAAACAAATTGAGAGAAATACAAGCGTTAGTACGAGGAATCATTCACAAAAGAGAGAAGACCAGGAAAGAAGGACAGGCCCCAAGTGATGATCTATTAGATTTACTTTTGGAATCCAATAGCAGAGAAATCAAAGAGAATGACAACAAGAAGAACATGGCAATGAGCATTGAGGATTTCATAAAGGAATGTGAATTGTTCTACTTTGGAGGACTAGAGACAACTTATGTTCTCCTTAATCGGGCAATTGTGTTGCTTTGTAAGAATCCCAATTGGCAAACTCAAGCAAGACCAGAAGTCTTCCAAGTATTTCGCACTCAAACTCCTGATTATGATGGCTTAAATCGCCTCAAACTGGTAAGGCAACTATATGAATATGATGTTTTATATTTTTGGGAGAATTATTTAGAGGAAGAAAATTAATTATCCTAAAGTCTAATAACAATTGAATAGCCAATAATAATAAGTCACACGATAGGAAATAATAACATATTTATACTGTCAGTAGGCGGACTGGTTCTCAACTTCTCATGCCAGTACTTTTGCTTCACCATGCCAATGAGTTCAAAGCAGACGGATTTAAGTATGCATACTTTGTTGGCTTGATTTAGATTGAGGAGCATAATTTATATACTCGTTAATTATTTTAATACCAAGATGTGCATTATCAGCGTGCAATAAGATTAATAGACAAAAATTATAAATGTCTTTTATTTTATATTTTTGTGCATGATTGAATATATATTGAACGTAACTGAAGAAGATTTATTACTGCTGAAGATTGCTTCACGGTCCTTAAACAAATTTTAAATATTTTTAGATAATAAATTTTACAATAGGGGTATTTTTCAATAATTTTCTCATAAAAATATGTTTACCAAATATCATGCTTTGTAGATTGTTCTCTTTTCACCGTGTCGGTAATGATAAGCTAAAAAAATATTGTACATGAAATCGTTTTTCATTTTTTTTTCGAAAGAAGGACAAAATGCCATATATAATATTATCAAGTCTTATACAGTACCAAAAGAAAGTGAACTAAAATGCAGCAAATTAAGTTTGTCACTTTTTTTTACCTTCAATGAACTCGTTTTTCACCAAACAAGGGCAATATAATATTAGTACATATAAAACAGAACAGGTTACATCTTTAGTAAACTGATTAATTAGTAAACATTAATTTCAAGTTGACCATTTTTTAACTCATTCATTATTTTAAAATATAATGATCGAATTTAAAATTTAATTGCAATTTATTCAAGTAATAATTTGGAATTAATTACAAAATAAAACATCGCGAATGATGATAAATTGACAATAGAGGTAACTTTAATCTTTTCAATTCTTGTTATCTATATGGTCGATTTTATTTCTAATAATTATGTCAATACCGTCTAAAACATATAATTAACTGCCAAATACTAACTTGCATACATTCATATAAATAATGGCTATTAGCCTATGGGCTCTTGTATAGGTCCTTTAGTTTTTTTCCCCCTAAAAAAGGTGATATATCAATAGGAGGCGTGTTCAAAAAAGAAAATATTTATTGTCGTATAATTTAAAACAAATAAATACTGAGGAGTTAAAACTTTTAATGCACTTAATAATAATTTCACGTGCACTGAAAACCTTTTTTGGGAAAATCCAAATATGGTATTAAATAAATAAATACAAGAATAGAAGGTAAATAAAAGTACGGTGAACGTGGTATAGAAATGGCGGCATGTCCAATTCATGCACTTACTTATCTACCGAAGTGATGGTGTCAGTGTGAATATGAATATGAATATCCACTTTGCTATCTATATAAAACAAAAATAGATACTCTTGATTAACAATTCTGAATTTTAATTAATTGGAACGAATATGCACTTTCACGTATATGTCAAGAAAGTAAAATGAAGTCAAATATCATAGGGAAATTTTATGAAAGGATAAAATATTTTTGTTATTAATTTCGCTAATAAATTAAACAACTCAAGTAAGAAAAAAAAATGGTTTGAAAAGAGACCATATTTTCTCACTGATCTTAAAAGAAAAGCATTAACTCAAATTTAAAAGCCATTACCAAAATCAGAAAATTACAAAGACAGACAATTTACTTCTGTATATTCATGCAAGCCTCGTGTCAATCATGCAGACCAGAAACGGTCGAATTATTTACTTTATATCCATGCCCTCTTTCTTCTTTCACCCTCCATTCTCATTCTGAGAGTCTCTGAAAAAACTCAAACTCAAACCAGAATTTCCAGAAACAATACGCTGCATAAAAAAAAATGATTAGAATCAGATCCAGATCCAGGGCCAGAGCTGAATATCAGCAGGTTGATTTCATCAGCAAACTCCCTGATGAAGCTTTGTCCCTCATTATCTCAAAGCTTCCGATCGACGAAGCTACTAGAACAAGCGTGCTTTCAAAGAGATGGAGGAGAATATTGCGTTTCACACCCCATCTTGAGATTGAAGGAAGACAAATGATTATGCCTTTATCTCAAAGACAAGCACTTGATCCTTATGCAGTCCTTAGTAATGCCATGAATCGATATCTCTCCCGGTATGGTCTGAAGATCTCTGTTCTTTTGATTTGTCACTCCGGTGAATTACACAGCTGACGATTTGTTCATTTCCCTTATAGTGTTGCTCGTGAGGAAGTGGTGTCATGGGTGAAATTGGCAAAGGTTAAGAAAGTAAAAAAATTAAGCCTAAAGTGTGAGCAATTTGACATCGGAACACTCGAAAGTGCTCTTGACCGTTTAGAACTTAGTGAGAGGATATCTAAACCTAATTTTCCACCAGGGATTTTCTCAGGTTTGTGTTCGCTCGAGATTATTCACTACTCTCTGAGTAGTTCGGAACCTTTCCAGGGATGTGAAAATCATCTCAAAACTTTGATTCTGAAGTCTGTTTATATAGATGATGAAACCCTGGAAGGAATCTTGGTGAACTGCAAGGGTTTGGAAAATTTTAGTTTCACTGAGTCCAATGGGTTCAGGAAACTTAATATCCATAACCCTAATTTGAAGGTCCTGCAGCTAAATGCACTAAAACCTGATGAAGTAGTTGTTTTTAGTGAGAGGATTGAGGTGTTGCTCCTCGATTCTCTAAGCTACCCTGGGATTTTGAGCATTTATTCTCCAAACCTAAGGGTTATTCATTCGTACAACAATTCGATGGTTGCATCGAGGTTTGCATCAGATACGGGGAAACAAATTCTCAAAGCTTCCGAACTTCTTGGTAATTACACGCATTTCTGGGTAAGTTAGTTGTTTGAATAATTAGTGTTGTGAGAAGTCGCTCCCTATTTTACGTAGACTGTTGTTGGTGGTGCTAACTGTGTCTTCAATATTTTCACTTTGTCGTAGGATTCTCGGAGCAATGTTTTCGAGAGTTTGTCAAAACTCTCAATTGATATGGATTTGAATGATGTACGAGATTGTAGTTTGGTTTCAAGCTTCATGAAATTATGCACACGTCTTGAAACTCTGGAAATTACTCTACCGGTATGTGACATTAATTAAGTAACTTCACTAGCTTTTAATTTCTATTGTGTTCAATTGTGATCAATGCACCTGTAAGGTTATGAATTTACGCTATTTGAGTAAAGCCTGCTCAAAATTCTACTTATTGTGTCTAGCTACTTTGTTATCCAATATTTATACCGGTTCTGGGGTCTCTAATATTCTCTAATGCCCTTTATAATAATCCAACTTCCCAAATCCTTTTTTTTCCTTTTCATGTATGACACTTAATATTTCATATTAATTGACTGTAATGTTCTATTATAGTCCACACTATTTTATATGACTTCTATGAAAAGTAAATTTTGTAAGTTTATACAACATTATATTTTTACAAGATTAAATAAGAAATCATAGTCGATTAAGTAGAAAAACTTATACCCTGAAAAGAATCAATCAAACAAATATACTGATGTTAGAATCATAAGAGCATGGGTTCGATTCCTAAATTGATACTTTAAGGAAGGTATGTGTTGTGGGGAGGAAGAGAGTTTCAGAGTGACCATTTACAGTACATTTGCAAGACCAAACAAATTAGTTTAAAAAAGTAGGGCATACCATACAAATAAGTATAATATATGGGTCATATAAGGTAATATACACCTTTTGTTTAAAACTACCGTTGAAAATGGATGAGGACGTTATTTTATAAAGAGAATGACTAGAAAAATGCATGTGGTTGATAGAAATGCAGAAACTGTTCGGAGTCTTGGTATTATGTTATGATCCCATATTTGGAGGGTAACCTTAAAAATGGGGCCTTATAACGTATTATGTTCTTTAATTCTAATAGTTAGCTTTTAGAGTATAATTCTCCCAATAACTTGTATTCGTTATAATGATATTTTTATTTAGAGTTAGCCAACTGGAGATGGCTACCATGTGGAGAGTTTTGACTGGCAAGATGCTGAGTAAAGTACTATTGATGGGATGCATTTGGCATGGGTTAAGTTAGCACCGCCATTTAGAAATGGTTATGTCCTTCCTGATAGAAGTAACTTTTTGCCTTGCATATTGCGGTCAAGTAGAAATAATCATGCCCTTGCTAATAATAGATATGACATTTTGCATCGCGCAATTATATATAAATGGTTTCTGTTTCATGCAGGTTCGAAATGAGATGATCAATAGAGGTGTTTACTGGGATCTTCGAGGTGCCTGTAATTGTGTGCAAGACCAGTTGAAGTACGTGTACCTCAGGGGCTTCAAAGGCAATAGTCAAGAATTTGAATTCTTAAAGCACATAATTACAAATGGCAGGAAATTAGTGAGAATTACGATTATATGCAGCCAAGCTATAGAAGAAGAAAGACTGTTGAGCCTTCGAAGAGCTTCCCCGAATCTCTCGATCATCATCAAGTTCAAAATACACAGAGCTGAACATGAGCTCCATTACCTTCAACATAGGGCACTAATAAGTTATAAATAATCCTTGTGAAGTAATATGATTATAATTTCTGAGTTTGTAATGCTCCATGTTGTTATGGAGTAAACTATTTAAGTTTCTAATCTGTTAGGCTTTGAACGCTTGTGAATTTGTGAGTTGAAATTATATGTTATGCTTGCAAGGGTGCTTTAATTTACAGCAACTTCGTTTGTTAAATAACTGTATGTTATTGATGCATGTATGGTTCTCGGTTGGTAATATATATATATATATATATATATATATTTACAGCATCTTTGATTTGTTATCTTAAATTTTTAAAATGAGAAGAAATGAAATGCCTTACAATAGTCGTATTGCTGGTTGTGTTGGACACGACCATAACCTTGTTATTGTAGTGTTCTTATAATGTTATTGGAATATCTGTTGACAAATTTTAGGTATTTTTAGATGCTGCCTTTTTGCAGGGTATAATGACATTTTAGACCTCTAGTAAAGGAATTATTAACACTTTAGCCCCTTGAAGGTAAGATCTTTTTTATATATTGATTTTTAATAACTATGATATGTTAGTAATTTCGTTTTTTCCCCTTAAACGAAACTTGGTCTCAAGCCTACTACGTATTATTCAACATAGATGGATTATCCCAAAGTTTTACTGTGTCATTTTGCACATTTAAAATTATTTAATCATTATCTTTTTTTTTTATTGTTTTACAAGGAACCTATCTATCATTTTCATTCAAATTGTATGACAGCTAACTAGCTAAAGGTGTTCAGGCCTAAAAAATAAAAAACAAGTCAAAGGTCGCATTGCCAGTCAAACTAATAATTTATTTATTATTTGAAAAATTATATGAAGTGAAAGCGAACGGGATTTGTTAATTGGAAGATACAATCATGTCACGCCAAGGGATTCTAGAACGAGTTGTTTTCTTAATTTACTCACTATCTCTTAAATATAAAAATTAGTTGAAGACCTTGGTTTTGATCCTGAATAAGATTTTAAATATTTTTTGTCTTCTCTATTTATTATATTTTTTAAATTACCCCTATCAATTTCATTCAATAGAGGTAATTTCCAGACGCCCTTCCATGTCTCAAGATAGTTTGCTAATTTTTAAACAGGTTAACGAAATAAATTAGCGCAATTGTTGTTGATCAGGACATATAAAGTATTGGATTAATATAAACCTTGAGTCATTTTCGATTACTTTCATAACAATTGACTTTCTCATATACAAACACAGTCGAGTGATTTCAACTGACTATGACTTTTAATATAATTTTTTAAAATTCAAAATGACATTTCGCTCGAATATATAAAATAATAATGTTTCAAGACCGTTGTCTTCAAATTTCGAATTAACAAGTTTCTCTGCCGTGAGATCGATCTGTATATGATATATATATATATATATATATATATATATGTATGTATGTATGTATACTAAGTTCAGGTAGAAATACAACAAATCAAGCAGAGAGAGAGAGAGAGAGATGTTTGAAGCGTCAGCGTCAGAATTATTGGGTGCCATATTGGTTATTGCAGCGATTATAATAGTGATAAGATGGGGAGGGAAGACGGTGAAGAGGGTGTGGCTTAACCCTAAGAAGCTGGAGAGAGAACTCAGAAAGCAAAACCTTGAAGGAAATCCTTATAGATTATGGTTTGATGACTTGAAGAAAACAGTTAAAATGAAAGAACAAGTTACATCTACACCCATGTTGTTTCATACCCACGATCTACCTCCCTATGTCGTCTCTTTTGTCCACCACTTAGTCAGCAAATATGGTCTGCTCTCTCTCTCTCTCTATCTATCTATCTATGGTGTACACAATGGTATAATTGAAAAGATTATTAGTAAACTAGTTAACATAAGTTGGTATTTGGTCTAGTGTACCAAATAAATCACAAAGTGGGAGGGCTTATGTCCAATCTCACCTTATTAAAAAAGACCCGTGAGAGAGACATCCTGATGATAAAACATCGATTTAGTCGGTTGTGCAGTTATTTAGTAATAACATCCAAAGAAAGCGCTACTTGTGGGCCCAAATGACTGATTTTTTTGTTTATAGTTATATTTTAGCTCGCTTCAAAATCTCCTAGTGACAATTAAAGTGAAGGTAAGAATTCATTCATGTGGTACGGAACCACACCAAGGGTGCTCTTGATGGATCCAGAGCAAGTAAAGGAGGTGCTTAACAGAAACTATGACTTCCCCAAGCCTGAAGTAATTTCTATTGTTTAGTATATAGCCACTGGTGTTGGAAGCTATGAGGACGACAAGTGGGCTAAACACAAAAAGATCATCAATCCTGCATTCCGTTTGGAACAATTGAAGGTTCCTTAAATTCTCTTCTTAATTCTAATTAATTACTACCTCTGTTTTAAAATAATACAATTGCGGCGGAGGTTTAATTAACGTTGTGAGGCATGCATGCAGATTATGTCATGTTGTCTAGAGAATATGATTTTCTTCATTTTGCCACAGAATCTGATGCCAAGATTTTTCTAAAGCAGCAATGACATAATAAGGAAATGGGAAAATATGTTGTCTTCTTCTTCAGATGGAACATGTGAAATGGATGTAGGGTCCTGGCTTAAGAATCTGACAACGGATGCTATTTCTCGAACAGCATTTGGAAGTAACTATGAAGAAGGTAGAAAAATTTTCAAACTTATCTCAGAGAGAACTGATCTTCTAATGAAGAATGTATTCAGATATCGCAACTCACACTGGAGGTAATTAAGATTAAGCTCCAAGGTTGAATATATACCATCTATACATAGTACTAATGAAATCAATCTGCAGTGTGTTGATATATTTTGTTGATATGATATGATTTGATTTGTATTTATTTTTTATTATTTTATTAGGTTTTATTAGACCATCATATTTTTCCCTGTACATATTGGTGTACTCATTCTTCATTGACATACATATATACACAATATTTTCTCCAATAATTCTCTCTCTCTCCCCGTTCCTCACACTGTAATACGTGCTAAGGACAAAAGGAGGATCTGCAAAATATGAAGGATGGTCATGAAGCTACCAAGAGTGACCTTCTTGGCATACTTGTAGAATCCAATCACAAGGAGATTGAAGAACAAGGAGATAATAATAGGAAGAATGTTGGGTTGAGTATGAAAGATGTAATCGAGGAATGCAAGTTTTTCTATTTTGCAGGTCAAGAAACCACTTCTGTTTTTCTTGGTTGGACGATGATGCTGTTGAGCAGGCACACTGATTGGCAAGCACGTGCAAGGGAAGAAGTCCTACTAGTCTTTGGCAACCAAAATCCGGACTATGATGGCTTAAGTCACCTCAAAACTGTGAGTATATGTTAGGCTTATCTTTCTATCAAAATAACTTAATTAAGACAATTCGATAGAACTCACCTAAACATTATATACGACGAAGTAGTAGATTAGAAGTTGTGGGACTCCTCGTAATATTCTAATACTTTGTTCCTACTACAGATGACCACGATCTTGTACGAGGTTTTGAGGTTATACCCAGCCAGTAGGATGGTTGACACGATCTCCTAAAGAGGACATGAAACTTGGGAATTTGTTAGTACCAGGTGGAGTACAAGTTCTGCTACCAATACTTATGGTTCACCATGACAAAGAAATATGGGGTGATGATGCTAGTGGGTTCAAACGAGAGAGATTTTCTGAAGGAATTTCAAAGGCGAGGAAAGGTGATTCTGCTGCATATTCTTCCCTTTTGGATGGGGTCCTTGGATTTGCATTGGATTAAACTTTGCTTTATTAGAGTCCAAGATTTTCTTATCACTCATTCTTCAGCACTTCCCGTTTGAGCTTTCTCCAACATATTCTCATGCCCCTATCTTACATCTTACTATTCAGCCACGACATGGGGTTCATATCATTCCACATAAATTATAGCATTTCATGTAATTCATAATTTGGTGCTTAGTTTATTCAGCAAGAAGTATATATTATTCCGCCAATAGCAAACACACTTTTATTCATTTTTACATTGTAATGTTTCTTTATGATGGTCAGTAAAATTTCATTATTAGCCCACATTTTAAGCTATGTTTTTTTTTAAAAAAATAAATAACGGGGAATTAACCTAAGGCATAATTCTTTTGTATTTAATAAGATCTTTTCCTTTTTGATACCCGGAAGAAATTAGATCATGCACATTTGACCAAAGAAATTATAGACGGAGATGTGCTTGTAGCGATGTTGGCAACCTCAAAATTCACTGTTCACCAAATGAAATGGTTCTGCGATATCGTTACACCTCGAAAAGAGTGATTTCTTGGGGTGAGATTATGCACTTGTAGAGGAACGTTTAAAAAAAGAGAGAGAGATAAAAGTGCATCTTTAATCTTTAGAAGAACAGTTTGGTATGAGGGATTTGGAAGAGAGGAGAGGGGAGGTTAAATTTTTAGATTCTTAAAAAATTAGAAAACTGGCATTAAAAAATTTTAATAAAAAAACAATGAAAGATAAAAGAGAAAGAAAATTAATTAACAAATTTTAACCTCACTTCTCTAATGTTTTTAAATCTAACTCAAAACTTTTCTCTTCCTTCCCTTCCAAATCCCTCAACTTTATATTAAATTTTATTTTGACTTATTAATTTTATAAAGTAACTTTTTCAGTCATTTAACCCTAATATCTTTAACAAAAAAATGCTAACATTAAAATTTGAAATATTGACACAATATTTTAATACTAACATATTAAGTTTAATTTTAAAATATAATAATGACCGTCACAAAAAATATCATTTTAAACTAAGAGATGCCAGTATTAGAGGACTAGAAGATACATTATAAAATAAAAGGACTAAACTAAAATTTTGTATAAAATTAGAATAGTAGAAATGTATTTTTGTCCATAAACATTAATGGTGGTATATCCTCAAAATTTTGCATATACATTTGGAAAAAAACTGTACATCATGTAGCCAAAAAATCATGTACAATGAATACCACTTTTGATCAAAACCAGACATGGGATTAAAAACCCAGGGCCAGCTGGTGAATATATGAATATCCACTTCATTTTATTTATAAAGTCGTGATTAATAATTCATGAATCTTTATTAATTAGAATGAATGTGTACTTGGGTCCATCTAATAAAATCAGACATGGAAGGAATATAAAATATATATGGTCTGGTCACTCTTAAAAGAACACAAATTAATCAATTAAAAAATTTTAAACTAATTACCCAAACTAGAAATTAATGGTATTGGGACAGACAATTTGCCATCTGTCTACATGCCACGTAGAAAGACATATAACGGACAAGTTAATTTCTCTATAAATTCAACTCATCTATCCCTTCTTCCTCACATACTCCTTTATTCTCAAAGCTCTCGTTTCAGTTCATCCCAGAATTTCTCGACACACTTCACTGCGTGAAAATGGTCATGACCAGATCAAGAACCCAGGCCAAGGACAAGCAGGCTGCTGCTGAAAGCAAGATTTCATAGGCCAACTTCAAAATGATATCTTGAGTCTCATCATTTCTCTTCTTTCGATAGATAAAATTGTGAGAACCAGTGTCCTTTCAAAGAGATGGAGAGGACTATGGCGATTCATCACTACCCATCTTGAGTTTGACGGGAGACGTATGATTAAGCCGTTAGCTCAAAGACAAAACCCTGAAGAAGCAGTTACTCCCTATTCACAACTTAGTCATGTCTTGAACAGTTCAATCATGCAGTATGGTGTGAAAATCTCTGCCATTTTGTTTATTCACTCTACTGGCTTGGAAAGCTGTCGATTCATCCATTTTCCTTATAGTATCTTATGTGAGGAAGCGTTGACCTGGCTCAGACTTTTAAGGAGAAAGAATTTGAAAAGTTTAAGCCTAGAGTGTGAGTTATATGACATATATAGGAACAACCGAAAATTGTCTTCAAGCTTTGAATGATGATCGTGAGAGATTTTCAAAACCTAATTTTTCAACAGGCATTTTCTCGGGATGGTGTTCGCTCCAGCTCATTTTGTACACACTGCGTTCTTCAAACACTCGCTGAAAACATTGATTCTCAAGAATTTGAATATCGATGATGAAACACTTGCTGAAATTCTAAAGAATTGTGAGGGGTTTGAGAATATTTGTCTTCTTTAGTGTTTTGGGTTTAGAAAAGTTGAAATCCATAGTTCTAATTTGAAGGTTTTGCAGCTGCAAGATAAATTAGTTGTTTTTGCTGAAAGACTCGAAATTTTACTCCTGGATACTATCTCTTCTACGAGGACTATGGAAGTTTTTGGATATAAATTTTTGACCAATGTAAGGGCGTGTTAATCTGTTTCTCCTTAGATCCTGTCTAATAGAAATTATCTTGTACATCGGGCTGCGCTTTATATTTGTGCGTGTGAGCACTGATTTACATATACAACTTTTGACTTATTAGCAAATTATTGATTTCCATTTCAAAATTATATATTCTTGTCCTTTTTAATATTGAACTGTACTATAGACTCATAATTTATAAAGAGCCTGAGCAAATAGAACTACAAGTTCTTATAAATTCTATATTGATGTAAATATATTTTTCTTGATTATTGTATTATGCTCATGATCAGAGTTTGCACTGATGTCTAACTTGTTTTTGTTTTAAAGGCAGAATCCAATGATGATTCGATAGATGTAATGTTTGGAGTTTTCGAAACGCTTGTAATTGTATCCAAAACCAACTGAAGTTCGTGTACTTGAGGGGGTTTAAAGGTTACAATGAAGAATTTGCTTTTGTAAGGCTCATCATAAAAAAAGCAAAGAAGCTGAAGAAAATTATCATTATATGTAGTCGAGAAATCGATCAGCAAAGGTTGATGGCTCTTCCACGTGCTTCCCCGGATCTTTCAATCATCTTGGAATTCAAAATACATGGTGTTTCACAAGAGATGTATGAACTTCAACACAGAGCGCTAATGAGTTATAAATAATTCACCATTAATCCATATTATTTGCAGACTTGTGCCAATAACCAAATGGGGAGTTCCACGTTGTATGAACTAGTTCTTGTTAACTCTCGTTGAAGCACTCAGTACAATAAGTTTGAAGGATTTTTCTGGTTTTGTGACAAACGCTATATGTGGGGGAATGTACGCGGTAGTTTGTTTGTTATTGAAATAAAAAAGTGTCAGTGATTATTTGGATTGACAATCTGAAGCCCCAATCTAAGTTTTTAACGGTGATTTTATAGTTTGCGAGATAAGTATAAGAGAGGAGGTTACGTGCTTACCATAAGCAAATCCATACAAGCACTTAGAGTATATTTAGATTAACTTTTAAAACATAACTTATAAAAAAATGATAAAAATGATTTTAGTAGAAAATAGTTTTTGAAAAAAAAATTGGCTTCATAGAAAACCATAATTTTAGCTTTGAAATCATAGTTTTGATATAAATAATTAATTATTAAATTTTATGAGGTGTTTAAATGAGTTTTTTTAAAACCATAGTTTTCTAAAAAAAAACGATGGTTTTAGTTTTAATTAAGAAGTATCCAATGCACTCTTAGTCATCCCCAAAAAACCATGTTGGAAATACATATTGCTACTTCTCACGTTTCGCTGCATAAGGGGTGGCTTTTGGGGTGGTCTTATGCATATATTATCGTTCAATTAATGTTAAATTCATCTTATCTATCTGATCTAATCTAAATCTAAACTAAATGAAAGCATCTAGTTTCCTCAATAATTAATTTATGAGTTTTAGAGCTGCTCATTTTGGAGAACCAAAAAGGTTGAAATATTTAGGAATAGGACTCAAATAAAAACAATGTTTTTGGTAAATAAATACTTTTCGAGACAAACAAAAAGAAATAAATATTTTCTACTTAAAGAGGTGTCACTTTTAGTACCCTACAATGCTTCGAATATGATTACCTCATATAGAAAAACACGTGTCTAGAAAAATAATAATAATTTAAATTTGAAGCGATTATTTTAATACTCTACAGAATTTGCTGCACATATATTGTGGGGATAAAAGTATAATTTTTATCCTTTAATTTTTACATGTGATTTTATTTTGGTCATTTAATTTATAAAATGTATTTTTCAGTTTTTTAATTATAAAAAATGTCAACATCAAAATTTTAAATATTGATAAAAATATTTACAAATACTGACATATTAAGTTTTATTTTTTAAAATAACAATGATTAATATATGTTTGCTTTAGGCTTAAAAATTAATGATGCAACTTGCAACTATTGAGATAAACGTAAAGTCAAATATATGGCTTTGTTTATTTAACGTTAAAACGTTTCCTTATATATAGTGGTCAGCAAAACATGACCATAATACCACACAGTTTAATTTTAAACTCATATTTTCTTTCTTTTCTTTTTTTTTTCTTTTACTTTTTGAATAATGGGTAATGTAACTTAATTGAGTTACATTTTGGTGTAGAAAATATTGTTTTTATTGATGCCATCGTCAAGGCCTTCAATTATGAAATGGTCACCCCATTTGAGAATAAAGGATTTTTAACTTTCATAATAAGTAAACTTCTTGAAATTTAAATTTTATATTTTTTTTTATGGAAGTGATGCCGCTTACCACAACAACTTGTTAGTAGCCCTAATATCTTTAACAAAAAATGATGATATTGAAATTTTAAATATTGACATAGCACTTTTAAATGCTGAAATAATAAGTTTAATTTTAAAAATAATAATAATTGTCACAAAATAATCATTTTAAACTAATAATAGTTTTAGTGTTAAAGGATTAGAAAGATACTTTATAAAATTAAAAAATTAAACTAAAACTTTGTTTAAAATTAGAATACCAAAAATACATTTTTGTCAAAAACAAAATATTTTAGAGCTAACATTACTCAGAATCTGATACATTAATTATGGTATATCCTCAAAATTTTTGTATATACATTGAAAAAAAAACGGTACATTATGTACCCAAAAATCACGTACAATGAATAGCACTTTTGACCGAAACCTGACATGGTATTAATTAGAAAACATAAGGCCATCTGGTGAATGTATGAATATCCACTTCACTATATATATAAAGACTTGATTAATAATTCATGAATCTTAATTAATTAGAATGAATGTGCACTTAGGTCCATTTAATACAATCAGACATATAGAAGGAACAGAAAATTATATATGGTTTGAAAAAAATCTCTTGTCACTCTTACTAGAAAACCATCAACTAAAAATTTTGAACAAATTAATTACCAAAACCATAAATTAATGGTATTGGGACAGACATTTTGCCATCTGTCTACATGCAATGTACAAAGTCATATAACGGACAAGTTAATTTCTCTATAAATTCAACTCTTCTATCTCTTCTTCTTCACATACTCCAGTAGTATTCCCAAAGCTCTCGTCTCACTTCATCCCAGAATTTCTCAATTATCACTTCACTGCGTGAAAATGGCCATGACCAGATCAAGAACCAAGGCCAAGGACAAGCAGGCTGCTGCTGAAAGGCAAGATTTCATAAGCCAACTTCCAAATGATATCTTGTGCCTCATCATTTCTCTTCTTTCGATCGATGAAATTGTGAGAACCAGTGTCCTTTCAAAGAGATGGATAGGACTATGGCGATTCATCACTACCCATCTTGAGTTTGACGGGAGACGTATGATTAAGCCGTTAGCGCAGAGACAAAACCCTGAAGAAGCAGTTACTCCCTATTCACAACTTGGTTACGTTTTGAACAGTTCAATCATGCGGTATGGTGTGAAAATCTCTGCCATGTTGTTTATTCACTCTACCGGCTTGGAAAGCTGTCGACTCATCCATTTCCCGTACAGTATCTTATGTGAGGAAGTGGTGACCTGGCTCAGACTTTTAACGAGTAAGCATGTGAAACATGTAAGCTTAGAGTGTGAATTTTATGACATAGGAACCACTGAAAATTGTCTTCAAGCTTTGAATGATGATCGTGTGAGATTTTCGAAACCTAATTTTCCGACAGGGATTTTCTCGGGATTGTGTTCGCTCCGGCTCATGTTTTACACACTGCGTAATTCAAAGCCGTTTGAAGGATGCCAAAGCCTGAGAACCTTGATTCTCAAGAATTTGAATATCGATGACGAAACCCTTGCTGGAATTCTGAAGAACTGCAAGGGGTTGGAGAATATTTGTCTCCTTGAGTGTTATGGGTTTATAAAAATTAAAATCCATAGTTCTAAGTTGAAGGTTTTGCAACTGCAAGCATTGATACTTGATAAATTAGTTGTTTTTGCTGAGAAGCTGGAATTTTTAGTCCTTGATACTGTCACATCACCGAGGAAAATGAAATTTTATAGCCAAAGCCTTAGGGTTATACATTGTTACAACCACTCGACATTTGGATCAATTCTTGCTTTAACTGAAGGGAAAAATGTTCTCAAGCCTTTCGAACTTCTTGGTTACTTCCGTTGTTTTTGGGTAAGTTAAATATATAACAGTGTGCTGTGACTTCTCTTTGTTTTGTATAAATTTTATGGTGGTGCTAATTATAACTATGCCTTCATTTTCACTTTGTAGGATTCTGGGAGCAATGTTATGTTGACTCTGTCCAAAGTTTCAATTGATTTGGACCTGAATGATGGAATAGGGTGCATTTTATTTACATCCTTCATGAAATTATGCACTTGTCTCGAAACACTTGAGATTACTTTACCGGTATGTGACATCATGTTTCCTCTCAATTCTATTGTGTGTTCAATTTTGTTCATTTCACCTCGAGTGCCTCGAGGTTTCTACTTAACTCTAGCTTCTTGTCCAATGATGTGCATATCTAATTGGTGGATTATATTATATATAGCCGACATCTTGTCTTTACAAGGTTAAGAAAGATATTAGAGTGAAATTATGATATAATGTTTGACCTTATGTGGTTAAGTATAAAATGTAATAGCTTTCCATATCGTGCAAGATTTAAACAACTGATGTAAGAATCATTGGCATGATTTGAGTTTGATTCTACAAAGATACTTTTGTGGAAGGCATGTTTTGTAGGGGTCGGAAAGAGATATTGATCTGTGTGACCATTTATTACTTTGAACAAGGCCTAAAAAAAGGGACAAGAGTAAAAAAAAATAAATATAGAGCTCACTCTAGTGCTATTAAGTAGAAAAAGTTATATTTTACTCCTCTAGTACTTAATATAAGATAGATTTAACTAATTTGATTAAATTAAATTAGTTAATATAACATATTTTTTTAAAATATCATAATTATCTTTCTTAACTCCCTCCCTATCTCTCACTTGGTTGTTATTGAGAGAGTATTAAGAGAGATAATTTAGAAAAAAATAAATAAATATTAAAAATATATTTTATATTTAGAATTAAAATTAACTCTTTAATTAAATCTTATATTAAAGATATGAGAAGTAATTACTAATGGATACAAGTTTTTGGCCTTGTGTAAGACATGAACTAGCTACTAAGTTAGAGCTATGGACAGCATTTGGGATATGTCAGCTAGCCTCCGCAAATGACCCTCAAATTTTAGCTAGTTTCCCAAAAAAAAAATTCATGGTTTCTTTTTATTATTAAATTCTATATAAAATGAATGAAATTTTGATATCTTATTGGTAAATAATGGTGTAGTTTTCACTTTTTTATGATTTTTAAAAGTTTAATACTCTAATAAATTAACTAGAAACTACACGAGAGTTTAGAGTATTAAAGCCAAATGTTAGTCTGGGCGACCAATATATATATATATATATACTGCCCCTACAGCCCTGGATTATAGTCAAATATATGAAACATGAATTTTGGAGTATGTGATTATATTGTGTGTGGAAATATATTGCATCTCCGCCGTTTGTAGGGTAAGGGTGCGTAGCCCTCATCATATCTTACTTATTTCTTTGTTGAGTATTGTATTATGCTCATGAACTGAGTTTGCACTTTTATAACTTGTTTTTCTATTTACAGGCAGTTCCCAGTTGTGACTTGATCGGCAGATATAATTACTGGAATTTCCGACGTGCTTGCCAGTGTGTCCAAAACCAGCTGAAGTTCATATACTTGAGGGGCTTTAGAGGAAACAATGAAGAATTCGCATTTTTAAAGCACGTAATAACAAATGGGAAAAAACTGGAGAAGATTACTATCGTATGTAGCAGACAAATCGATGAAGAGAGGCTGATGGCTCTTACACGTGCTTCCCCAAATCTTACCATCATCTTGGAGTTCAAAATACATGGTCTTACACAAGAGATCATTGAACTTCAAGACAGAGCGCTAATAAATTATAAATAATTCTCAATTAGTCCAAATTATCCAGATTTCATGTTTACAAACTATCATTGATGTACTCAGTACAATAACTATGAAAGATTTTCTGGGTTTGTGACAAATTCTATATATATATATATATATATATATATATATATATGTTTGTGTTTGAAATGGTGTCAACCAAAAACGGGAAAACCATTCTTGATCTATCGATAGTTTCTTTTAATTTTTATTTTGGTATTTGTGTATTTGTTTTCTTTTTATTAACTCATTTAATTTTATTATATTAGTAGAATTAGTTTCTATTCAGGAGATACTAATATTTTGTTAACCGAGTAAAATTACATGGGCTAACTGTGCTAATAAAACAAAATTAAAGGAAACTAAGCCACATCAAAGAATGGTCTCCCCTTTAATATATAGATATGTATATATATATAAATGTATATATATACATATATATGTATATATATATATCGTTACATAAGGTGTGGCTTTTGGGGAGATATTATGCAAAATGACAATCTCACTTTATCATGTATCTTATACTTTTTAGTAACTTCATTTAACTTAAATTCATATGTACATGGTAAAATATGGTTAGAGAACCTGAGATAATGAATATATATAATTTAATGTAAGTATTGTCTAAAAAAAATGTTCAATTAATGTTAATTAATATAATTCATCTTAGCTTATTTAAATCTGAATTAAAAAAAGCATATAATCATTTCCTCAATATTTTATTTCTGAATGTTAGGGCTTGCTCATTTTGGCGAACCAAAAAGGTTTAAATATATACTAAAAAGACTAGAATGATATTTTATAAAATTAAATAATCAAATTAAATTTTCATAAAATTAAATAAGTGCTAATCAAATAGCTATATAAAAAAATATTTTATATATTGGTGTATAATAATGATATATCGTCAAAATTTTGCATACTTGAAAAATATGTTTCATCACATAAATACATGATTCCTGATGGAGGCGTTCACACTGCTTGTTCCATGAACATTAACTCCATATATATTAAGTATTCAATCTAAAATAATTAAATAAAAGCAGAAGTGTCCCCATTTCCTCAATAATTAATTATTGAGTCTTAGTGCTGCTTATCTTGGCAAATATCTAAAAAAGGTGAAACATTAGTACGAGGAAGGTTCAGATAACAAAAAAAAAACATTTTTGGTGTATAATTGAAAGGAAAAACATTAGTAAATCCAGAGCATTAATTTCGCATACATAAAAAACCATGTACGTTCAAAACCATCTTTGGCAAAAATCATACACTGGTATTAGGAAAACACACAAGTCCGGATGATCAATATACGAAAATATCAACTTTACTAATCTGGATCAAATTAAATTAGATAGTCTTGATTAATAATACCTGAATTTTATTTAATTAAGAATGAATAGGCAATTAGGTCATCAAGAAGATAACACATGTATCAAATATTCTTAGGAAAATCATTTTGCTGTATCTAGGTAGAAATAGGCTAGGCATTATTTAAATAGACCTAGGCGTGCATTAGATATCTTAAAACTTAAGTCTGAATCTGAATATGAATCTGAATTTAAGCTTATATATAAGCTTTTATTTAGGCTTAAGTTTAAGTCTTCAAAAGATTTGATAATGCCTAGAAGCCGTTTAAAAAGTCTACTTAAAATGTAGACATTTAAAAAAGTATATGCTTCAAATATATGACGATTCAAGTTTATTTAAAAGTTTATGTTATATTTTAAATAATTTTAATTTTAAAAAATGATTATATATGATTTAATTATCTAAAAATATTAATTTAAATTTATGGTAAAATAGTAAAATTTTATTCATTATAAGTTTACAATAATACAAATACAATAATTTGTTTATAATCATAACAAAAACCATCTTAAAAATGTATCATGGTCACCGTAATATCATAAATTTTGATAAAAATAATTTATAAAGAGTTATAAAGGTTAAAAGTATTTTTTTTAAATTAATAAAAAGTCTCAAATATAAAATTTTAGAAAAAGAATAAAATAAATAAATATTTTTAGGATCAAGAAAATTAAGAAAAACTCAGGGAAATGTTATTTTAAATATCTAAAAAATTATGAAAGGAAATATTTCTCTAAAAAGGGCTTAAATAGATTAAGATAAAAATTTTAGATTTCTAAAAGGTTACTTTCTTAAAAAAAATTAAAAAAATAGTTAGCAGTTATTTTTTATCTTAAATTTTTTAAAAAAAATTATATTATAGATTAGAGAAACAATAAAAAAATTTATCTAAATTTGGACATGCTGTATAATTTTTACTCAGAAAATTTAAAAAAGAGTATGACATAAGCCTAAGATTAAAGTGAGGATAAATAAACGTGTTAATTCGTTCACCTATCTGAACATACAAGGACACATGGCACCCCCACACCTAACTCATCTTCCACCTGTCTCCTTCCCTCACACGTGGTCTTCCTTGTGTTCAGTCCATTATCTCCTCCCTCTCCTTTTCCAAACAGTAGCTTCGTTCTGCAGAGTGAGAGAGTGCGACAGAGAGAAAGACAGGGGGGGGGGGGAGAGAGCAGCGGAGGGACGAGAGAGCGGAGGAGTCACCGGAGACGAGCGACGGCTACACAAGGATGCAAGAGAGGATTTCGAGTTAGGTAAGCCCTCTCAACATTCCTCTATGCTTAGATTCTTTGGTCTCTGTCAATTTGGGGATGTTGGGTTCAATGAAGGTGGAAGCTTTGTGAGGGTAAGTGCCGATTTGGTAAAGAAAAATAAGATTTAAGCTTCCTAACTTGAAATCTAGCCTAAATCATAAAGCTTGGTTGCTGCATGTGATTTCTCTGGTTTGGGTAGTGATTTCTGCAAACATGCCCCTCACAGTTTAATAGTTCGCATCATACCCGTCTCTTTGAGAGTCTCGATGACTACAATTCAATTCATTCAGTTTGTTCTCTTCAAAAGGCTTATGCTTATTGCTTAAAATGTGTAGCTTGTAGAGGTGATGGTGGGTTGGCAAAGGAAATAGGTAGACGTGGGGCAGCAAGTTCTTTTTTATGGCGGTTGCCACATTCCAATGGGGAGTCTTGAAAGTCCGACAACAAATAATTGAAAGATCAATTCACCTATAAAATTGGCTTAAATTATTTGATAGAAATACAAACCTAATATATACCTAATTCACTAAATCTAATACAGTGGAACATTATATTTATCCCTGAGAACATGCATGTCAAGTCACTTGAAGATAATATATATATATATATATATATATATATATTTATACTTACAATCTTGAGGTGACTTAAGCCATCAAAGTTTGGTTTTTGATCTCCAAATACTTGTAAGATTTCTTCGCTTGCACGTGCTTGCCAATCAGTGTACTTAGCCAGTAGCATCATGGTCCAAACAAACAAAGATGAAGTGGTGACTTGGCCTCCAAAATAGAAAAAATTGCATTCATCGATTACATCTTTCGTGCTCAATATCAACCCAATGTTGTTATTGTTCTTGTTTCTGTGGTTTCCTTGGCTAATTTCATCAGTCTCCTTGTGATTAGATTCTAAAAGAATGCTCAGCACGTCATTCTTATTTATGGCTTCACCAGCTTTCATGGCTTTCTCCTTCTTCTTAATGATTCCCTTCACTAAGTCTTCCACCTTTCTATCCTCTCCTTAATCCTCCTAGGTCCTTTTCCATGTAAAAACCTGCAACGTAGATTCAATAAGTCAGAAAGAGTTTGGTAGTACTGATATATATATATATATATTAATGGTATATATATACCTCCAAAATGGAATTTGATATCTTTGTAAATGACTCATGACAAGTTCAGATATCTGTGTGAGGAGATGGAAGATTTGTGTGCCTTGTTCAAAGCTACTTCCAAATGCAGCTCGAGAAATAATATCCTGTGTTTCATAAGCAAAGGTCAAACATCCATTTCACACGTTCCATTTAAGGAAGACAACTTGTTTTCCCATTCTTGTACCATGTCATTGCAACTTTGGAAAAAGATTTCCGTCATAGTCTGTGGGAATTATAAAGAAAAATCATTGAAGTCAAAATTGTCGGTGTGGCATTAATTAAAATTAAAGAGAATCCAAAAATAGGAATAGTGCCGTGCAGGTGCCTCTACTGAATCAAGTTCTTGACGTTTATATTTGACATGACTTAATAAACACTTGAAACTTTAATAAGAAAAGTTTGATTGTGTAAAGATATTATTCTCTTTCTTCTCAATAATTAACCTATTAAAAGATCAACAATTTCATTCTAAAGTTTAAAGTGTTAAATATCATGTTTATATTAATTAAGCTAATATGTATAGAAATAGTCACTAGTCAAGTAGTGAATGTTTTTCTTCTTAATCAATAAATTAAAAGAGCTAAAAGAAAAACAAACTGAATCATATGACATAACTAAAAAAGAAGCTAAGCTAACTTACAACAGACCACTCTTATAATCTCTCAATTGTTGCATAAGATCGCGTACATCGATCCAAAAAGAAAGAACTGAGATAATAAAGTGATAATCAATGTAGTTAAAAAGTTGCTTCACTACAAAAATTAAAAAAAAAATTAAGTGCAGTCGTATAGAAGTTTTTTAACTGCTCTCCACCAGTACCTTGAGTTTATCCAAGTTGAAAGCTGGAGCGATGATCTTCTGTGTTTTGCCCAATTTTCACCCTCATGTTTTGCGATACCAGGAGAAACAAACATGGTGAGAGGATTCAAGAGACGTTTTTTGAGGTCATAAGGTTTGTTTAACGCTTCCTTTATCAGCTCTGGGCTTGCTATGATTATCCTCAGTGTCGGTCCATACCTCAAGAATGAATTCTTACCTGCACGTGCATATTCATTGTTACTCACAGTGATATATATATACACACACATAGTAGTCACATTAGAGAGAGAGAGAGAGAGAGAACAGACCATGTTTGCTGAGAGTGTGGAGGGAAAAGGGGAAGAGACGAGGAAATAGGTCATGAGAGAGAGATTTCTTGGGCATGCTGGCTTCTTCATGTATCTTCACTGTTTCCATTAAGTCACCAACCCAGAACTTGTAAGGATTTGCTTTAAGGTTTTTCTCTCTGAGAACCCTCTCCAGCCTCTTAGGGTTCAGTCATAGCCACTTCACCGTCTTCCATCCCCGTCTCACTATTATTAACGCTGCCATTATTGATGATATTAACGTTGTTGCTCCCAACATCTCTGTTACTCTCTCTGTCTCCATGTCTTCTTGTCTTGTGTTTGTATGAGATTGATATGTAGACTAGCACATGCATGTTTGATTGGAGCGTGTGTGTGTGAGATAGAGAGAGAGCACGATGAGCTTCCATTATTGTCTGTTATCTGCTTGCATATAAGGTGATGAGATTAGTAAAATATAGAATGACTTAACATAATATAGCTGATATTTTCCAAGTTTATGGGTGTAAGTTATTTAAATTTTTTCACACAATTAAAAACATCAAGAACAAAGTCGAGTTAAATAATTCATATTATACACTACTATACATGTTAGAGTTTAACAAAAAACCTCAAATTAAATCAATGGGGGGAAATAGCATATATATATATATGTATGTATATGTATATATATCAAATTATATGTGTGGTGCGCGCGTGAAAGAATGAACTTTTAAGAGGGAAAATTAGGAGAAATTTTGCAATAATGTACAATGTAAACATAGAGAAGAAAGATATAAAACATGAAGATGTGAATCAAATTCAAAGTATTTCTATTTTTTTTCTGACATTTATTTTGTCTTCAGTTTCTGCTTAAATGTATTATTACTTACGAAGCATATGTGACCTTCAAAATAAATTATCTTTTTGGTTCCGTGAAGCTACAAATTTGCCAATGAGTAACTATATATAAGTGGAATCTTACAAGAAATATAAAAAGCTATGGTATTAATTGAAAAATCGGCTGAGTTTTCCATTATTGAAAAGCTATACTTGCACCACATTCGATTTCAGGAGCAAAATTCCAGTATTATATATATACAAACACAAACGTGTTGTCGCCCTATTTCTATTTTAATTTGTGTTCATTTTTATTCATTTCCCACAATCTTTATGTTTAGTCCATAACCGCAATTCTGATGATCCATGCTGACTCAGCGATTTTCTGCTTTTTTTACGTATCCTATTCTATTACCCAATCCAAGTCAGGCTATTCATATTTTAAGCAGATTAATTATTTCTGAAAATAAAAATCAAATTTCGTACTTTACATTATGAAAAAGTACTTATATTACACCCTCCGATATTTTAAATATAAAACATTATATTGAAAGTATAAGATATTAAAGGGTTTTATCTTCTGTTATAATTAATTAATTTGTATTAAGTTTAATCCTATGAATCTTTTATAAAAATAAGAAAAGTAATTTCCAAAGCAGAAGAAAACTTAGACCCATTAGTCAAAAACCATTTAATAGGTTTTTAACTGATTTATATAAATTGAAAAAAAAATTGTTAAATTTAATTGAACATTTGTCTAAGGTTAGTTAGTTCGTAGTAAGGATAGAATGAGATGAAAGTTGAGGTCAAGAATTTAAAACCTTTTATAACGTGAAATTATGATAAAAAATATATTGAAATTATGATAAATTTTTTTGTACAAGAGAAGACAAACACGTATTCTTAAAATAAATGATAGAAGGTTTCAACAGAATTCAAGATATATCTATATAATTTATTGAAGATATTAATATCACAAAGTACATAATGTTGAATTGATGCCTAGGTAAGACTAGAGAGAGAAACGGAGAGACATTAATTCCCAAGAATGGGACCAAAGAAGAATGATCGCACAAATCATCTATCCACGCCCTTCTCACTGACCCCCTCCTCGTATATACTTCCATGTTGAGATTTCATTCTCATTTGGCTACCATCATGCAGAGACACTACACTCCTTGAATGATCAGAAACCACGTGTCTTTCTTAGGTCCCACCAATACTTGGTAGAGTCATCACATATAAAGTTCCAACGGAAGGAACTGTCTTTAGAATTTGAAGTTATGATTTATGATCTTTAAGTTCTTAGCGCCGGGACTCACCTTCTTACTTTATAAAACTAAAGTACAGGAAATTTATTATTTTTTGCATCAAATTAACAAAGAGCTTGTGTGTGTGTGTCTATATATATATATATATCTTTGTCGAGCAGCAACATCTTCTCTTTGACCGGCGCAGGAGACGATAGCTATTCTATCTTTTACTGGTTGCGGGTCCCATACTGTCTATAACAAGGGGAAAGGGTGATTCACCAACAAAATCGGCTTTCTTCACTTGATTCCTCCTCTCCTTTCTCATATCGAGACTCTAAGGCAATGCTCTTTTAAGATAAGCTTATGAAGGCCTTGTTTCACTTTCTGGTATTATAAGAGATAGGATGCATCCTATTGAAAGTAATTAGTACCTCCAATGGACTTATCGTATTCCTCTAGGGAAACCTCTTTTCCTTTTTCTTGATCTTCCTGGGGGTGTAATACAAGCCAGATCAAGCAAGCTAGGGATAAAGCTAAAAAACGATTGGAAGCCAATTCCTTATATATCCATATCCAGTTTCAGGCTAGCCAGTCTCTTATATATATATATATATGGATATATTACGAGTTTATAATTGAAGTTGGTGTAGAATGATATGAACTCCGTGCTGTCGTTGAAGAGTGGTTCGCAAGAAAGGAGCATGGGAATATGAGGGAGAAAGCTCAAAGCAGAAGTGTTGCAGAATCAAAGAGAATGTCATCTTAGTCTCCAACAATGCGAAGTTTTGTCCAAGACAAATTCGAGGACCCCATCCAAATGGAAAGTACGCAGGAGTGGAATTGCCTTTCCCTGCCTTTGAGATTCCTTCACTAAACCTCTCTGGTCTAAACTCATTAGCATCACTTCCCCATATCTCTTCATCATGGTGGAGTACAAGTATTGGTATGAAAATTTGCACTCCACCCGGCACTAATAAATTCCCAAGTTTCATGTCCTTTTCAGTAGATCTCTCTATCCAAATAGCTGGTGGGTATAACCTCAAAGCCTCGTATAAGATCATGGTCATCTGTAGTGCAAAATTATGAGTATGAATCACAATGCCTTATAAAAAGAATTAGAGGAAGTATATTTAAGGGTAAAGTTGTATTTATATGTTATTTTCTAGCCATATTATTTAGCACCTTAATCTTATTTATAATATATTCAACACCTGATATTATTTTTTAGATACTTCAATTACTCTAATCTTATTTATAATTCATTTAGGGTTTAAAGGATTAAGATTTAAGGTTTAAGGTGCTGGATATAACTGAAAATAATATCATGTTTATCAAATTTTGGTTTCTAATCCGAGATGGAGTACATTTATTTAATTAAGTAAATAATTAGAGTTGATCACACTTACAATCTTGAGGCGACCTAGCCCATCAAAATTTGGTTTCTGATTGCCAAAGACTTGTAAGACTTCTTCCCTTGCCCGTGTTTGCCAATTAGGGTAACTACTCAAAAGCATCATAGTCCAAGCAAGTAAAGACGTAGTGGTTGCTTGGCCACCAAAATAGAAAAATTTGCATTCATCTTTTACATCATTCATACTCAACCCAGCGTTGTTGTTGTTGTTTCCATTGCTTTCAATCTCCTTGTGATTGGATTCTAAAAGTATCCCTAATAGGTCCTTCTTTATGACTTCACCTTCCTTTAGGGCTTTCATCTTCTTCTCGATGATTCCCTTCACTAAGTCTTCTACCATTCTATCAATCTCCTTAATCCTCCTAAGGTCCTTAACATGTATAAACCTGCAAATTCAAAAGGAGTGTATACTTTGGCATACTGATGTATAAAAAATACTTAATTACTAATTAACAATATGATCTTAATTACTTCATCTGATCCTTAATATAAGATCTAGTTGACTCATTTGGGTAAATTAAAAAAATTAAATAAATCAGTTAATTATGATCAAATCTAACCCTTTAAGATAAATCTATATCATATACTCTTTAATTTACTCAAATTAGTCAACTAGCTCTGATATTAATTATAATTAACTGATTTATTTAGTTTTCTTAGCCTATATAAAAATGTTAACTTAGTCTTATATTAATGAATGGATATAGTATTAATTACCTCCAAAATGGAATATGATATCTCTGAAAAGAATTCCCGACAAGTTCGGCTTGCTCTGCGAGAAGATCAAAGATTTGTCTGCCTTCTTGGTAGCTACTTCCGAATGCTGCTCGAGAAATAACATCCTGTGTCATATTCGTAAGCCAAGGATATACATCCAATTCACATGTTCCATCTGATGGAGACAACAGTTTTTCCCATTCTCGTATCATGTCATTGCAACTTTTATAGAAAGCTGGCAACATACCCTGTAGTAGAATAAAGAAAATGATGATGATGATGATATATATATATATATATATATATATATATATAAGAGATTAAAAAAGGGAATCGTACATACATTGGTCTCGTTGATCAAGTTGTCCATGTTTCAATTTGGCATGACTTAAAACTTAAAAGACATTGTTCAAATTTTAAGGTGAATGCAAAGCCTGATAATTATACTCCTCGGGTATTTAATATATGGCATAATTAGATAGTTGATCTTAATCTAAAATATAATATATATTTTTTATATTTATTAATTTTTTTAAATTACCCCTATTGATTCTCTTTTCACAATAATCAAATAAGAAATAGGAGATAGAGTTAAGAAAGATAATTAGTGTATTTTAAAAAAATTATATTATATTAACTAATTTTATTAATTTTCTTAATCTAATTAAATAAATTAAATAGTTTATATATTAAGAAGCTAAGGAGGAGTATGTAGTTTCGTAGATGCTAAGAAAATAGGGGAACCTTGAGACTATCTAATTTGAAAGCTGGGTTGATGATCTTTCTATGTTTCGCCCACCCGTCTCCCTCATGTTTTGCGACACCAGTGTTTATAATGCTTATAAGAGGATTGAAATGACGTTTTGTGAAGTCACGATATTTGTTTAACACTTCCTTTATCTGCTCCGGCCTTGTTACGATCAACCTCGGTGTCGATCCAAACCACATGAATGCATTTTTCCCTGCACATTCATTAATTGTTACTCACCAATTTCAACGAGAGAGAGAGAGAACCATATTTGTTGAGGAGGTGGAGGACAAAGGAGAAGAGGCGAGGAGAGAGATCATGAGAGAGAGACGTCGTCGTCATGGGGATGGATTTGGCTTCTTCAAGCATAGTAACCATTTGAGTCAAGTCACCAACCCAGAACTTGTAAGGATTGGCTTGAAGGCCTTGATCTCTGAGAACCCTCTCAAGCCTCCTAGGGTTCAGCCACAACCAGTTTACCTTCTTCCATCCCCATCTCATCATTATTATCGCTGCCATTGTTGACGCTATTAATGTTGTTGCTTGCAACATTTCTCTTACTCTCTCTGTCTCCATATTGTGTTTGTATGAGTTTGATATGTAGACTAGTACGTATATATAGACTGATTGGAGCCTCACGGAAGGTACAAAACTGAGTGTCTGTGGGTGTGCGTGTGTGTGGGTGAGAGAGTGAGAGATGAGTTTAGGGCTGTGCACAAAGCCCACGGTATAGTATGTCTGCTTAAGTCTATAATAAAAATGTCTTGTCTAACCCAATAAATATAAGATAGGGTTGGGTATCGAACTGTAAAATACAGCCCATGTATTTTTTAAGCTGGGTACCGGACATAGAGGCTGCCCTACTCTACCCTGCCCATAAGCACTCCTTTTTTTATCTATCTTAAAAGGGAGAATATGATAGCTACTGGTGACTAGAAAGTAATTTTAGAAACATAAGTAATTAAATAGGTAAGTTGTATCTTTTAATATTTATAATTATACTAATTTTTTCTTTTTTTTTAACTTTATTAATTATCATATGATTACATTACAAATTATAATTATTTATTTTATTTTTTAGATGCTTTATCTTTGTCAATATTGGGGAGATTGATGTAAAGTTATAATTATAAACTACTTAGACTTTAATGCTTACTTTTTATATGTAATGGATTTCAATATTTTAATTATTATCTTTGTTGCATTATTCTTAATAGATTATAGATATTATTTTACTATTGTATGTTCTCTGCTTGCATATAAGATGAAGATATCAGTAAACTATTGACCTTATCTTATAATCAATACAATAATATTAACAAATTATTCATATATTTCCCCGAAAATTATATCCCTCTGGTATTATATATAAGTCACTTGTACTTCAGACTAATTTATTAAAGAATGCATTAAATTAATAAATTTTTTCACTTTTATTTTTATTAAATAAAGGGCATTAAAAAGTTAATTAATTACCCAACAAATATCTTATATTCAACAATGGTCAAATTAAAAAATAGTTATTAATTAATCTATAAGTGACATATATTTAAGATTAAACTTTTATCCTACATGTGAATAATATATATAGGAGCAAAGGAGTAAGTTTATTAAATTCACATTATCTAATTCATGGTTTCACTGCTAATATATATAATATACCTTATCTTTTCCAAGTAAATATGTGTAAGTTACTCAAAAATTTTCACACAATTAAAAACATCAATAACAAAGAATGGGTAAAATAGCTTATCTTTTCCAAGTTTATATGTGGAAGCTATTCAAAAATTTTACCCAATTAAAAACATCAAGCACAGAGATTGAGTTAAATAATTCATATTACACTACAATACAAATTAGAAGAAAAATTTTCAATACTGTACAATGTAAACATATAAAAGATGAAGATGTGAATCGAATTCAAAGTATTACTATTTTTCTCACATTTAATTTGTCTTCGTTTTCTGCTTAAATGCATATTGCTTCCGAAGCATATGCGACCTTCAAGATAAATGAACCTTTTGGTTCCGTGAAGCTACAAATTTGCCAGTATGAGTAACCTCTATATAAGTGGGATCTTATAAGAAATATAAAATCTATGGTATTAATTGAAAAGTTGGCTAACTTTTCCATATATTGAAAAGCTATAATTCTAGAACAATCGATTTTAGCAGAAAAATGCCAATATTATATATACACACACACATGCGTGTTGTCGCCATATTTCTATTTTGATTCATTTCTCACAATCTTTATGTCTAGTCCATAACTGCCATCGTAACCATGCTGACTCTTCAATTTTCTTCTGTTAATTACATATTCTACTCTATTACGCAATCCAAGTCAGGCTATTCATCATAATTTGAGCAGTTTAATTATTCCTAAAAATAAAAATAAAACTTCTTACTTTACATTAATTAAAGAGTACTCTCTCTAGTTTTACAAGTAAGAGTTAGACAACTAATTTATATAAATTTAAAAAAATTAGATTAGTTAATTATTTATAATAAATTGTGCATTGTTTTCCTTTTAATCATTTATATGGGAAAATACTCTTTTGATAAAAATTTCCCTTAATATGTGCAATATTAGGGAGATTTTATACAACAATTATAATTTTTTCTTAAAAAGTGAATTACTATATTACATTAAAGGCTAAAGCCAAGCCTCTCTACTAAGTTTTATATTTAAGATAAGAGAGAATACTATATATGTAACATCATGAATTTTAGGTACTAGTTAAATACATTAAGTTTGCCCAAAAACTAAAATTGTGAGAAATTCAGGAATAAAAAGGTATAGATAAGACTAAAGTCAGGTTAAAAGGATAATTATAAAAAATGTCTAAAAATTCAAGAGAAAAAGGAATCAAGAAAATCCTAAAAAACAGGAAAGAGGTTCTTAAGATATTTTTGAGGTTAGAGAAATTTTTTAAGGTGAAAAATCCTTCCAAAGAGTTATTTGTCCAAAAGTCTTTTTTCAAATGAGATTTTAAGAAAAGAAAGGATAAAATAATTATTAAAATTATTTAAGGGCCCAAGAAAATAGACGAAATATTATTAAATATTATTTGGGAAATTTGGGGAAATTAAGAATAGAATTAATTCCTCAAAAATGCTCTGAATAATTTTAAAACTAATTTTTTAAAATAATGGGCCTATTTTCCCAAAAATTCAAGAAAAAAGTTAGAGTTGTTCTTTTGGCCGGAAAATTTTAGAATAACTATTTTATAAGGTAAAGAAGTTAATGGGGCATCAAATTATTATAAAGTGTACCAAATTTATTTTAGAATTTACTTAGAAATTTTAGTACCGATTGAAAGGGTAAGATTAAAATGGTCAATTTACTAATCTAAACTTAAAAATGGAATTGGATCAAGACTAAACCCAATTTATAGAGGCTCAAACACGACACTATGATCAGCTAACTTTTAGAACATGGAGTGCCTTTTTGGGAAAATCAATTTTGAGTAAAATTTCAGTTTAAAAAAATTTAAAATAAATAATAATTTTTATTCAGAATTAATTTTAGCAAAAACTATAGTTTTAAATAAGTTATTGAAAATAGTTTTTGAAACAATAAAAGAGTTTATGGACTATCTAATTACTATCTTACCCTATTTTTTCTTATACCCTCTATCCTCTCTTCTCTCTCATCTCTATTCTTCACCTCATCTCCTCTTTCCTCTCTCTTCTCTATACTATCTTCTCTCTCCTATTTCTTCTCTACCATCTCTCCTTTCTCATACTTTAATTAAATCATACCCTTTTTAATAATTTATCAATATAAAAAGTGATTCTACTACTAATCATTCAAACGTCTCTATTTTTAAAATATATTATTCCAAAAATCTATTCTTCATAATATATTCTTCTTAAAATCTATTTTCCAAAAGCTAATTCAAATAAGCCCGAATAATAAAGAATTGTTTACAATAAATGGGGATTATTTAATTGAGGTATTAATTATATATTTTTTAAATTACTCATATTTAAAATCTCATTAATTCATCATAAAAATCTCATTAAGTAATTGTCTATTCTATATGGGTTCTTAATTGAATATAATTTATGATATTAAATATAAGTCAACTTAAAATTTATTACCAAATTAATGACATAACTATCTCTTCTATTTTTTATGAGATAATTAGAAGTATATTATAATAAGATTAAATAAAATAAGAGAGAATGAGGTTTAATTTTTCTTCCATGATTACTTACCTCTATTAAATATTTTTTAGATCTTTAATATATAATTTATATAACTAATTTAATTATATTAAGGATACTAATTAAGTTAACTAATATAGTATATTTTTATAAAATATTTTAATTATCTTTTTAACTCTCTCTCTCTTATTTGATTATTATTAGATAAGTATTCATAGAAATAATTTTAAAAAAATAATAAATATAAAAATATATCTTATATTTAAAATTAAAATTAATTTTCTAATTAAATTTTATATTAAATATATGATAAAGTTGTTTTTAACTATATACTGTACTCAAATTAAAAAAAATCATCCTTATAGCATTCTCTATCTCCGGTTAGAATTTGACAGTGGGCATGCCTATGAAATAAAGCAAAATTGATACTTCCTGTATAATCTATTTAATTAATTTAATTAAATTAAAAAATTAATTATTATATATTTTTAAATTTTCTCTCTCATTATATTATTAAAAAATATTAATAAAAATAATTTAAAAAATAGTTAATAATCTTAAAAAATAAATTTTATATTTAATAATAAAATCAACTTATTAATTACATTATGCGATAGTGTCAGCAATCAATGCTCATCAATCAAACATTAAATTGCTGCAATAATATTCAGAGTAAATATCACATTCAAATGAAATATGTGACGTGTTTGCTGACAAAAAAAACCGTGCCTTTGTGTTCCTCCCCTTACTTTCACCATCATCATCATCTTTTGTTTTCAAATCCCCCGTCCGACGAGTCTTCTCTGCTCAATCTTCAGTTCCTTCCTGCTGCTCCTCCACTGTTAAAAATGGAAGATTTAAGGGCCAAGACGATAGCAATTTGCTTTCCGGTGGCAATTCTAGTTCTATTATGGGCATGGAAGGTGGTGAACTGGTTGTGGCTGAGGCCGAAGAAGTTGGAGAGGCTTCTCAGACAACAAGGACTTCAAGGAAATTCATATAAGTTTCTTATTGGGGATTCAACCCAAATGTTTAATATGCATATATACGCAAGCTAAATCCAAACCCATGAATCTTTCCGACAATATCCTCCCTCGTGCTACTTCTTTTGTCAATCATATTGTCAATAAATACGGTATGCTTTTCATTGCTTTCACTTCTCCCACTACTTCCAATCATATTTTAGCCCTTTGTTTTTGTTCCAAACTGTAAATTTTTGGCTTCCTAAGCCTCTGCTATTGATTTCTTATGTGTTGTTATGTTTGCCACCTTTCGTTTTGGAGCATCCTAGGTTTTGGTTATCTTGCTCTCACTAGGGCTACATAAGAAACTCAGAAACCCGCTCACCCGACCATAACCCGGTCCAAAAGAAAGAAGCCTGAAACAAATACTAGATGGGACAGATAACCTGATAGTGGGGTGGTACTAGACTTCGGGTTGGTTGGGTAGTATGCTGAATAGTCTAACCTAATTTGATGATAATTATATATTTTATTTTTATTATATTAATAATTTAATATATTTATTATTTCCTTTCTTTCCATTAATATATTTATTATTTTATTTTTATTATATTAATAATTTAATATATTTATGCTATTTTTTTTGATAAAATAGAAGGCTAAAGTTTAAAAATAAAATAAATTCTATTAACTCCCTCAACGAATTGTTAATCCTTGTCAGTGGAGCCTTTCTGAAACATTTTTCTCCTTTCTCGTAAACCTGAAAGAGAATGATACTTCTCTGTATCTTCACCATATACTTCCTCTTAGCTTATGCAAAAAGTTGAAGATGTCACTGCTAGCAGAGAAAAAGAATATGCTACTGCCTTTTTCGCGTAAAGAAATGCAACTCATATCTCATAAAACGCATGATTTCAGTAACTTTGACCAAAAAAAGAAAAGTACTTGATCTGCAACTTCTAAAGAAAATGCCTTCACATTATGATATAGTGAATTGGCTTTCTCGAATTGATTCTGGGTCTTGTATGCCTATCAAAGCATTACTCTTCCTGAGTTCAGCTTCCTTGACTTGTTTTTTTTTATATGCTGTACATTCTTTGATATGATAATTGATAAGCACATATGAAACGTATTCGGCTCAATTCTTTTTTACTATAACATTTAGTTTAATCCTTCTTTTTTAAAAGTCGCTTATAAGTGATGACATACATTACATAATATGCAGGAAAGAGAACTTTCATTTGGATTGGACCAGTACCAAGAATAATTATTACGGATCCAGTTCTGATCAAAGAAATAATGAACAAGGTCTATGACTACCCCAAACCTCGTTCGAATCCTATGATCAGGTTACTAGTTACTGGTGTTGCAGACTACGAGGGTGAGAAATGGGCTAAGCACAGAAGGATCGTCAATCCTGCATTCAATGTAGAAAAATTGAAGGTTACTTTACTTTCCCTTTAGTTGCTCTTTTCTTTTGTTTTCTGTTTAAGCAATTAAGCATCATGCTCTTGCTATGTTTGTTCACTTAGTAAGAGGCTGAAAGATTTAATCTTCCTGTCATATTATTCTGCCACAGATCATGTTGGCTACATTCTACGAAGGCTTCAATGATACGGTTGACAAGTGGCAGAAAATGTTGTCCTCGGATGGCTCATGCGAAATGCCTTTTCTTCAAAATGTGACTTGTGATATTATTTCTCGAACAGCTTTTGGAAGTAGCTATGAAGAAGGAAAAAGAGTATTTGAACTTCTAAAAGAGCAAGCTGAACTTACAATAAAAGCTATCTTAAAACTCTATATTCCTGGATACAGGTAAAATCATACAGCAGATCTTATATACACATTATATTCTGACTAAAATAGGATTAAGCTAATGAATTTAGTTTCATTCAACTGATGTATGCTTTGAACATGTATTATCTCAGATTCTCAGCTACAAATTACTCTTATAAAGTTCTAGCTTTTGCCAACCGATGATACGACTTCACAGAACAATCACTTCATGTCAGCATAATTACCGGTAGTGGTTTTTTATCTGTAGGTTTCTACCAACTGGTGCTAACAGGAGGATGAGCAAAAATCACAGAGATATAAGAGCTTCACTTACGGATATAATCAACAAAAGGGTGAAAGCAATGGAGGCAGGTGAAGCTCCAAAAGATGATCTATTAGGCATACTTTTGGAGTCAAATCACAAGGAAATTCAAGAACATGGAAACAAGGATGATGGTATGACTATATATTCAAGACGTAATCGAGGAATGCAAGCTTTTCCACTTCGCAGGGCAAGAGACTACGTCGGTTCTGCTTGTTTGGACTATGGTGTTGCTCAGTAGGTACCCTAGTTGGCAAAAAAGAGCAAGGGATGAAGTCTCCCAAGTATTTGGGAACCAAAAACCAGACTTGGATGGCTTAAATCACCTTAAGATTGTAAGTACCTATATGGCTCTCTTTATAATAAACAGCAAGGGAAACAAGTCTTTTCTATGAAGGATTTTTTTTGGGAGAATTACTCTAAGGTAGTATAGAAGAGAATTTATTACAAAAAAATCCTATAAAATCATCTAATAATTAAATAGTCCTAAAAGATTGGGGTAATAAATTTGATTGTGCAATTATCAAATATTATTATATATAAATGACAACTTGAAATAAAACAAATGACAATTGGAAAGTATGTAATGAAAATTTAAAGTTGCGCAAATAATAACTGAGAATATACAATAACAATATTCAGTTGATATTTGTGTCATTTTAAATTGTCACCGTCAACCCTCAGTTATCATTTATAGCACTTTAAATTATTATCGTGTGCCCAAAAATTTATCATTTTTACATAAGGTTAATTTGATAATTACATAAATTAAATATATTATCCAAAGTCTCTTAAGACTATTTAATTATTTTATAATTTCATGGAATGTTTTTTTTTAATAAATTCTCTTCCATAATACCCCTCAGTAATTCTCACATTCTTTGTTTTGTCAGAGTCAATAACATGATTTGAAATTGTAAACAATATTTGCATGTTATAATTCTTTTTGCTACAGGTGCCCATGATTTTGTACGAAGTTCTGAGGCTATACGGCCTATACCCACCAATACCTGTGCTTGCTAGAACTGCTCATAGGGATATGAAACTTGGACACCTGACAATACCGGCGGGCGGGCAGGTTTCTTTACCGATAGGTTTGATTCACCATGACTGAATTGTGGGGTGATGATGCAAAGGAATTCAAACCAGAGAGATTTTCTGAAGGAGTTCTAAAGGCAACAAAAGGGCAAGTTTCGTTCTTTCCATTTGGATGGGGTCCAAGAATATGTATCGGGCAAAACTTTGCCATGCTTGAAGCAAAAATGGCTTTGTCTATGATTCTACAACGTTTCTGGTTTGAGCTTTCCCCAACATATGCTCATATTCCAGTGGATGCCATCACTCTTAAGCCCCAGTATGGTGCTCAGATCGTATTACATAAGCTGAGTCTTTAACTGCTAGCAAAAAGCATAAATGAATATATATATATATATGTATATATATATAGACAGGTAGATGTAGACATTGATAGTTTATACTCGGGCAAGACCTTGTTTGTTTTCTGTTATTGGACATTGTCTGAGTTGAATTGAGTTGCATGATTAATCTCAGATTGAGGCAATTTCTTTCTTAAAATGATGGAAAGGACATCCACAATTGCTAGCTAGTTTTACATGTCATATCATTAATTTAATCATTAATATTGTTGGAGATTTGAATGGCATGTAGGGTAGATGTGCAAAAATTCCATGCATTTTTTTAGAATCGTGTTCGGTACCATGAGGTTTTTTAAAACAGCAAGACTACTCATGAAATTTTAAAATGAGAACAAAAATGGCTTCACTGTTAGTCCCTGTTATGTTGACCGCTAGTGTTTGACCAAAAATGCCAACATGGCATGATAATGGCCTAGCTGGCGGGGAAGTGGAAAAAATAAAAATAAAAATAATCCACGTGTCATTAATATTAATTTATTATTAAAAAATTAAAAATTCCTAGCCCTATCATCTTCTGCAAAGTCGGTGTCCAACCTTCGCTTCTCCTCAACCGCAACCTATCCCTCCTCTTTTCCGATCTCGTTCTCAGCCACCGTCTCGCAGTCGCATCCCTCCACCATAAATTGTGATGGACTCCTTTCCTCTTTCTCGATCCCTCTCCCTTCCTCTCTTCATCTCTCAATTTTCCTCTCAAATCTCAGATCGCTTCCCCCTCCCCCTCCTCCTCCTTAGAACGGCACTATTCCTTCCATTTCGGCTCTAGATCACTGTACGGCATGAAAGAACTGACCCCTTTGATAAGTGGGCCCAAAGCCGAAATTGATAATATTGAATTGGGCCGACACCTTGCATTTTTAGAGAGAAAAAAAAAGACAAAGGACTAGCGTTTAAAATTTTATTAATGAGTCATTTTATTTAATATTAATATAATTTTTTTAAAAAAATATATTTTTAAATTGTAGATAAGTCTAATTTTTTTATATAAAAAAGAAGAATTTTGCGTCCAAAAAACTCAAACACCACGTGTCTTATCCCAGAAGGTGCCAAGAATCATGCATGCACTCAAACGTATAATAATTTTGTCAAAAAATTGATATTCCCCCACTTGAGTACTTGCTAAGTGTGTCGTATGGTGTATTGCCATTCGTGCTTGTCTAAATATTTTTATAATTCATTAAGAAAAATAGTCATAAAGGTAAACGAGAAGGAAATTACTAAAGAAGATCTCTCCTTACTGTTATGATCTTTGATGTAAAATTTATTTAAAAAATTAATATTAATTTTAAATTATATTTATTAATTTTTTAAATTATTCATATTAATATTTATCAATAATAATTAAATAAAGAGGATTGAGAATTAAAAAGGTTAATTATAATATTTTAAAAATATATATTATATTAATTAATTTAATTAATTTTTTTAATTTAAAACGGAAAGAATATAATATACCAATGTAACTGCCCTTTGTTGGGGGTAGACATGGACCTTCTTGTCCTTTACACATTTATGGTATTTATTAAGGATAAAAATGGAAATTAGAACAATTTTGAGACAGCTTTAAAGATTAAGCTAACTTTTCTGGTGAATTAATCAAAGTGGCTAACAAGTATTCTTTTTTTAATCTTATTTATAAATTATTTTTAATATATTTTACATAAATTAATTTTACATTAAAATTTAACAACTTTTTAATTTTATTTCTATTTAATATACTCTCTCCAATTTTAAATATAAGATATAAATATATAGTCCACTTTAATTTTAAATGTAATGCTCCAATTTACTTTTTTCTACCAAATTATATTTTTTACCTCATAATATCCCTATATAATTGTACATATTAAAGAAGTGTTTATCAATAGTAGTTCAAGTACACATGATTAAAGATAATATTTTAAAGAAACTAATACAATCATTACAAATAACTAATTTTTTACTAAAATTAATTAGATATATTTTATATTAAGGACTTAAGGTAGTATATTATACCCCATAAAAATAAAGTCAATACAATAATAAATTAAGAGTAAAATTATATTCCTCCATTTCTAAATATAAGACTTAATTAGAGAGTTAATATTGATTCTATTTATAAGACATTTCTTATATTTATAAACTTTTTTCTAAATTATTATACTCTCTTAACAATAATCAAATAAGAGATTGAGAAAAAAATTAATAAAATAATTAAAATATTTTAGAAAAATATATCATATTAACTGAATTAATTTTCTTAATCTAATAATAACTAAATACACACCGTATGAAATCCTATTTCTATTATAGACTCGTTTGGATAAGAGTTTGAAAAATGGCTTATAAAAAAAGAGTTTTTTTTGGCAACTTTTAGAAAAAAGGTTTCTGGATAAAAGTTTATGAAAAAAAATGGTTTTGAATAAATGAGTGTTTGAATAGTTTTAGAAAAACTTTTATTATTGGTAAATTATTAAAAAGGGTATAATTATTAAATATAGGAGAGAGTAGAGAAAAGAGAGAGAGTAGAAGAGAGATGGGAGAGAAGAGATAATGTAGAAAAAAGATAGAGGAGATAGTGTGTAGAAAAAAGAGGAGAGAGGAAAGATGATATAAAAAAAATAGAGAGAGAAAATAAGAAAAAGTAGGGGTGATATAGTAATTAATTAGTCTATAAGTTCTTTTACTGTTCTATAAGTTACTCCGATCAGCTTATCTAAAATATTAATTTTAAATTATAATTTAGTCTAAAAAAATTTTTAAATAAATATATCTGTTTATTTAAAAAAAAATTAAATTTTACCTAAAAAAGTTTTTAAAATTTAGGTTTTGTGTTGTATATTCTCACTTGGTCAGTAACATTAAATTAATGCAGAAACCATAACTGAGGAAAGTAAGGAAACGGGTGTAGGTTGGGGTCCACAATTTTAGAGATACCATTTAGCGTGTAATACATGGAATGGTTTCATGGATGCTCATAATGCCTATTAACTATACCCTTCTTCAGTACAGATTTTGTTCACATATTGGTGTCTCTGCAACTATAAATACCTAACCCATCAATGCTATTCTATTCTGACACTTACCCATGTTAGTATTGTATTCTCAAAGACATAGCATCAAACGAACGAACTTTTCGGAGGGGAAGGAGAAATGAAAATTTATCACAGGTAAGAAAAATACAGATTGAACAACAAATGTAATGTATCGGGAGATATCCCAAAATATTTGCCTGACTTTTGAGAGATATAAAGTGATTTATCTGTACAAGTATCGTGATTTTATTCTGTTTGCTTCTTCTTTTTTTCTGTAATATGTCCTGTTAAAATTTTGGATTTACGTAATTCACTTGGCAATTATCGATGACCATGGGATACTTAAAAGGTGAAACTTTTAAATATTTTATTTACCAACTTTACACAAAATCATATTTAAAAAAATGTATCTCAAAAATTATTAATAGATTGCATATAAGATAGAGGACTACTCACTTTAATCCTTATTATAAAGTATTTTTTTAGAATAAATAAATAGTCTTTATTATAAATATTAATTACAAATTTTTTAAAAAAGTTTCCATTTAAAATCTCATTGATTGCCTATTAATTACATTAAACTGCTGCAATAATCAGAGTGAATGACAATGGTATATGCAGAATCATAATTCTTTGTTTGGAAAGAAAGTACTTCTTTAATAATTTTATAGAAATTTTTAATTAATTTACACATACTAATAAAAATAATTAAAAATATTAAATTTATTATAAAATTTAAATATTTCTATTAACTATATTAAATTCTAACATCATATTAATTTATAATCTTTCATTATCTCTATAGGTATATATAAAAAAAATATTAAATTCTTATTGAAACCATCAACATGTCAAGGATAAAGGAGTAATAATTCTTTCTAGAAGCTTAAGATTAGAGTAATGGCGGTGGAAAATTTATTTTTTTTAAAATGATGGAGCACAATATTATCGCACAAAAAAGCAGGAACTGGGCCCCACTATATCCCTACAGTCTTCATGAAATACGTGCAGCTTTTGTTGACCAAAAAAAATGTGCAGTTATTTTTTCCCCTTCATCTTCATCATTATAACAACCACCATTATCATTCAATCCCAAGTCCTACAAAGTCTTCTCTGCTCACTCTTCAGTTGCTTCCTGCTCCTTCTTCACCGTTAAAAATGGAAGCTTCAAAGGCCATGTCGATCGCAATTTGCTTTCCTGTGGCAATTCTAGTTCTGTTATAGGTGTGGAGGGTGGTGAACTAGCTATAGCTGACACTGAAGAAGCTAAAGAAGCTTCTCAGACAACAAAAACTTCAAGAAAATTCGTATAAACTTTTTACTGGGGATTCAAATCTAAACCTATAAATCTTTCCGACGATAATCTCCCTCATGCTATTTCCTTTGTCAATCATATTGTCAACAAATATGGTATGCTTTTTATTGTTCACACTTCTCTCACCCCTCCCAATCATGTTTGGCCATGAATTTTGTTCGAAACTGTAAAATAAAGTTTTTGGTTCCCGAAGCTTCTGCTATTGATTTCTTAGGGTTAGTTATATCTTCTTGCCACCTTTCGTTTTGGAGCATCTAGAGTTTTGATACTCTTAAAGTATGCTCTAGAAGAAGTTCTCTGAATAAACTACTGAATTTTGTATTCTTCTATTAAATTTTTTATCATATGAATTCCTTCTGGTTGTTCTGTGGAATATAATTCTTTTTTTTTTCTTTTGAGTATAGTTTCACTGAGTTAGGGCAATGATAATATTATGAATCATTTGGTTTATCAGAGTTCCATTAAAACTTAGTGAGGTGATGGGGAACTAATTATAAACCCAGAAAAAGCATAGGAAGCTCTAAAAGTTGTTTGAGAAAATTCCTTATTTATGACACGAATTGGTCCATGAGGTCTTTATATTCAGAATATTTTAATACTTTTTAGAGAAGCCTTTCTGAAACATTTTTCTCCTTTCACTTGGGCCTGAAATGGAATGATACTTCTCTTTGTCTTCACCATATACTTCCTCTTAACTTACACAAAAAGATGAAAATGCCACTACTTGCCTTTTCCAACAAAAATAAAGCATAGAAAAAGAATATCCTATTTCCTTTTCCATAAAGAAATGTAACCCATCTCATGAAACACATGATTTCAGTCTTTCATATGTAAGATTCTTAAATTAAGTCTAGGTCATGAGTTCAGCTTTCTTCACATAGCAAACATATTCGTGTCAATTCTTTTTATCATTACTTTACTAGTTTAATCCTTCTTTAAAAGTTGCTTATAAGTGATAATATACATGATATGCAGGAAAGAACGCTTTCACTTGGATTGGACCAGTATCGAGAATAATTATTACAGATCCAATTCTAATCAAAGAAATAATGAACAAGGTCTATGACTACCCCAAGCCTCTTTCGAATCCTATGATTAGGTTACTAGCTTCCAGTCTTGTGGACTACGAGGGTGAGAAGTGATCTAAGCACACAAGGATCATCAATCCTACATCCAATGTAGAAAATTTGAAGGTTGGTTTACTTTCCCTTTAAGGGCCATTTTTCTTTTCACTCTCTTAATAAGCTCTTAAACATATACTTCATCCACACCATTGGTTTGTCGTATAATCATCATGCTCTTGACCTAGATGTTTAAAAATTTTAATATTCCCATCATATTATTCTGCCACAGATCATGTTGGCTACATTCTATGAAAGCTTCAATGATATGGTTGGCAAGTGGGAGACAATGTTGTCATCAGATGGCTCATGCAAAATTGACGTATGACCTTTTCTTCAAAATGTGACTTGTGATGTTATTTCTAGAATGGCTTTTGGAAGTTACTACGAAGAAGGAAAAAGAGTATTTGAATTTCTAAAAGAGCAAGTTGAACTTATAATAAAAGCTATCTTGAAAGTCTATATTTCTGGATACATGTAAAATTACTTAGTAGATCTTATATACATATTATGTTCGAACTAAAATGAGATCAAACTAATGAAATTAGTTTTATTCAATTGATATAAGCTTACCTACCTGTATCAGATATGTTCAATGGAGATTCAAATGTATTTTGCATTGAGCAATTTTAATATAATTGTAACATATATTATCTAAGTTACAAATTACATTTATAATTACCAGGAGTGGTTGTTCTGTAGGTTTCTACCAACTAATGCTAATAGTATTTGCTCGGAGATTTTCCGGTAAAATTATGACATGAAGGATTCTTTTTCTGAGTAAATAACATGATCCGAAATTCTAAACAATATTTGCATGCTATAATCTTCTTGCAAAACTCAATAGTAAACATCTGAAGAACTATATTCTTTTTTCTACAGTTGCCCATGATTATGTATGAAGTTCTGAGGCTATACCCACCAATACTTGTGCTTGCTAGAACTGTTCATAGGGATATGAAACTTGGACACCTGATGATACCAGAGGGAGCGCAGTTTTCTTACCGATAGGTTTGATTCACCATGACTGTGAATTGTGGGGTGATGATGCAAAGGAATTCAAACCAGAGAGATTTTCTGAAGGAGTTCTAAAGGCAACAAAAGGGCAAGTTTCGTTCTTTCCGTTTGGATGGGGTCCAAGAATATGTATTGGGCAAAACTTTGCCGTGCTTGAAGCAAAAATGGCTTTGTCTATGATTTTACAACGTTTCTGGTTTAAGCTTTCACCAACATATGCTCATGCTCCAACGTCTGTGATTATTCTTAGGCCCCAGTATGGTCCTCAGATCATATTACATAAGCTGTAAGTGTTGAACTGCTGGAAAAAGCATGAATGAATATATAGATAGACAGATAGATTACCATAGATAATTTATACTTGGGCAAGATCTTGTTTGTTTTCTGTTACTGTACTTTTTCAGAGTTGAATTGGGTTGCATGATCAATCTCTGATTGGGGCAATTTCTTTCTTAAAATGATGGAAAAGACATCAACAATGGCGGAGCTAGTTTCACATGTCATATCAATTTAATTTGATTAATATTGTTTGAGATTTCAATGTTGTGTTATAGTGTAAATGTTTGAGACGTTTGCCTTCTTTGGGGAAGGAGCAGAGCATTATGAGGCTGTTGAATGAATCTGCCGTAGACTCATGCAACCCAACTTGTAGGTCTTAGGATTTGTTTGCATTTGTAAAATTTGTATTTCAAGTGATTTTTACAAATTAGAGTTGAGATAAAAGTCAATTAGTATAAGATAATTTATATTTAGATAGATTTTTACATAGAAATTATTTGGATTTTACATAGAAATTATTTGGATAGATTTTTACACAGAAATTATTTTAATAGAAATTTGTTTGGATGATATATTAACAAATTTATTTTAAAAAGTTTAAATATAAAGAAAAATAAAAAACTAAAAGATAAAAAAATTATTTCAACTTTAAAGCGGATTTTGGATAGAAAATCATTTTGTCCGAACCCCTTATCCAAACATGATATTTAGTCTCTAACTAGCTTTTAAACCTAAAACAAAGCCAGTTTAAGTCCACTTAACACTATGCCAAACAAACTCATACCCTTTATTCAATAAAGAAAATTAGGAAAAAAATACTATAATTCTATTGGCATATTTGAATAGACTTTTGAAAAAAAATTTATAGAAAAAAATAGTTTTTACACAACTTTTAAAAAAGGTTTTTGAAAAAGAACTTATGGAAAAAAGTGGTAATGAATAAATGAGTGTTTAGATAGTTATTACTAGAAGAATTTTTATGATTGATAAATTACCAGAAAATATATGAAAGAAAATAATAATTATGAGATAAATAAATATTTTAATTTATTTGTTATTAATTATTTTTCACCATTCATTCACTGTTCATTATCCTCTTCTGCACAACGACATGATGCCAAAGACAACCCACCAACGATGATAACGACGCCTATCTATCGTCTTCTTTCTCTCCTTCTTCCTCTTCCTCTTCCTATATTGTCTACTTCTCCTCGGTCCAGATTAGACGATGATGGCGGAGATAAAAATGACAGAAAGGCTGACAATAACGACATACTTGTTGCAGAGGAGAGAACTTCTAGACAATAATGATAGACTAGCGCTTCAGCGTTAATGACAATGATAAACGAAAGAAAGGGGAGAGAGAGAGAATGTGTGAGAAAAAAAGGGATAAAATAGTAATTGGATAGTCCACAAACTCTTTTATTGTTCCAGAAATTATTCTCTGTAGCTTAAACAAAATTATCATTTTAAACTATAGTTGAACATAAAAATCTTTTTGATAAAATATGACCGTTTGATTTAAAATTTTCTTAAACCAAAATTTAAGCCAAAAAACCTTTTAAAATTTAAGTTTTATAATTACTAGCATTATGAAATAAAACTCTAAAAAGTAGTAAAAAATTTTACTGCTTTTTAAATTTTTTCTTCATATTATTCACTCCCCTCTATTTTCCTCTCATTTTTCTCGTCATCCGATCACAACTTTAGTGTTTAACCAATCAGCAGTTTTGAGAGCATGAGCACGTCGGAATTCTGGCTTTTTCAATGCTAATCATGGACGCATATTCACATGGGTAAATTTGACGAAATGAAAAGGTTTGCTGTTTTTTCCCTTCACATGGTCGGGTTTTGATGAAAGTAACTGACTTTTTACCATGGTAACGACCACAACCACACACACACACAGACATATTGCAAAAACCATCTTCGCTTCACATTTGAGACTTTCGAGAATCCCATATGTTAGTGGATCCATCAACATCAAAGGCTTTATCAATCATTTTCTTTCTTGTGTTGAGATAATAAGATCGACCAAATTTTCTCCGTTATTCTTTGAATCCATAGTAACATCAAATCACTCTCACTGTAGCTTATTATGGACAAGCAAATTTGAGCCAATAATCTTCTCTTTCCATTATTTCCTCTTGAAATTTGTGCATTTTTTGTGGATCCAAAAAGAAAAAAATTGTGAATTTGTTACTACTTCTTACCAATGCCATTATCAAATATCTTATCTTCCAACCCAAGTCTCTGTTCACTCTTCAGTACCTTCTCTGTCCTGTTCCCTGATAGAAAATGGAAGCATCAAAGGCCACAATAACAATCATCGTTCCGGTGGCGATTCTGGTTCTGGTATGGGCATGGAAGGTGGTGAATTGGCTGTGGCTGAGGCCGAAGAATCTCGAGAAGCTTCTCAGAAAGCAAGGTCTTCAAGGAACTCCATATACGCTTCTTACTGGGGATTCAACCAAAATGTTCAACATGCGTATGCAAACCAAATCCAAACCCATGAATTTTTCCCACGATTTCATGCCTCGTGCTTCCCCTTTTCTCAATCATATCGTCGACAAATACGGTATGCTTTTTTATTGCTTACACTTCTCCTACTCCTCTCAGTCATATTCTGACCATGAGTTTTGTTTGGAACACAGTGTTTTGTTTTGTAAGCCTCCGCTTCTATTGATTCCTTATGGGGTAATTATCTTCTTGCTACCTTCTGTTCTGGAACATCCTCGTTTAGATCTTCTTAAGTTGTTCTGCCGACAACCACCAACTTTGTCATGACCCAAAATACTAGTCGTGACCAACGCATAGAAATGATTCCACTTAGCCTAACAAGCCTAAGCAAATCATACCGACTCTCAGGCAAGCATTTTCACAACAATAAGACTCTGACACTAGCACAATTCAATACAATCTACTCTACGAGTCTATGAAGTAAAATTAAGCCCAACTACTTTGACTAGCTGTCCTGTAAGTTAGTCTATCACTGACTGTGACATGAATCCTGGCCTCAGTCCTTTTTATAACCTTAGGCTGCCTACCTGATATGAATGGAATGGTTATTTTCAGGTGAAACATATTTGCTTTAAGTTCTTTTTATCATTATGTTACTTGTTTATTCCTTCTGTAATCGTGGCTTATAAGTGATGACACACATGATATGCAGGGAAGAACCCTTTCATCTGGATTGGAGCAAAACCAAGGATAATTATTACTGATCCAGTGCTAATCAAAGACATAATGAACAAGATCTATGACTTCCCCAAACCTGACATGAATCCACTCGTCAAGTTACTAGTCAATGGTCTTGCAAACTATGATGGTGAGAAGTGGGCTAAGCACAGGAGGATTATCAATCCTGCATTCAATGTAGAAAAATTGAAGGTTGCTTACTTTACTTTCCCTTTAGTTGCTGAAGCTTTCGTAATATCAACTTGAGAGTTTTCTTTACTTTTTATTCTTTTAACAAGCTATTAGACTTAAACTCCTCTAGTCATATTTAGAAAGCGGAGAGAGAAGTTTTTTTTTATAAGGGAAAAATATAGGTATCAAATTAAAAATTAAGAGAAAATATAGGTACTTATAGAATAGTTTTCCCTATTTATAGGTCATGTCATTAAAATTTTCATATAAATGTACAAATTTTACCTCTAATTTATTGCTACGTATATTGTTTTCATATATTAAATAGGAATAAAGTTGAAAAATTATTAAATTTTAAGGCATAATACAAAAGGTTTAAGGTTTTATTGGTATGGTGAAACGTGATGTTAGAAGAGCTTTATAAATAGGTCGAGATGAGTAAATAAGCATCATGCTCTTGCTCTAGAAGTTCATTTGCTTTAGTTTGAGTTTGAAAATGTAATATTTTTCCATCACATTATCCTGCCACAGATCATGTTGCCAACATTTTATGAAAGCTGCAATGATATGGTTTCTGAGTGGGAGAAAATGTTGTCATCAGATGGCTCATGTGAAATCGATGTATGGCCTTTCCTTCAGAATGTGACATGTGATATTATATCTCGAACAGCTTTTGGAAGTAGCTATGAAGAGGGCAAAAGAATATTTGAGCTTCTCAAAGAGCAAGCTGAACTTGCTATGAAAGTTTTCTTCAAATCTTTTATTGCGGGATATAGGTAAGAATTTGACAATAGATATATGATACACATTTCCAATTTGACTTAAAGTTCCATCCAGCTAGTGAAATTACATGGTTACCTGTATATCATATAAGAAACAACAAATTATCAAACAGCATGTACAATTGAGATTCAAAAACACTTTTGCTCTGAGCAATTCCCAATTTATCAAGTAATATAGGTTTAAGATCCAATTTTATCCTAGAAATTTTCCTCTAGGCACTCTTGATATTCAAAACTTCTTTTGGATCAATAGTGCCTTGGAAGTATTAACAAATAAGTAAATTCGTTCAAACAATTAAAAAAACTAACATTCACTTATAACAATTTTTAATGGCAAGGGCTACATTGCTCTTTTTTAAACATTTTTGGGATAAATATTGATCTAAGAAAAACTTTCAGATATCCACAGTTCTTACATGAAAACTTTCGAAGTAAAATTGTACTATAACTTAATAATAGAACATGTGGTATCTCATATTCATAAAGTTCTAGCTGTTAGTCAGAAAGTCAACCATGATTACATGGAGTGCTTTTTTTTATTATTATTTGTAGGTTTCTACCTACTGTTGAGAAGAAGAGGATGACAAAGAATGACAGGAACATAAGAGCTTCACTTAGGGATATAATCAACAAGAAAGAGAAATCAATGGAGGCAGGGGAAGCCCCTAAGGATGATTTATTAGGCATACTTTTGGAGTCAAATCACAAGGAAATTCAAGAACATGGAAATAGAAAGGATGAGGGTATGAATATTCAAGAAGTAATTGAGGAATGCAAGCTTTTCTACTTTGCAGGGCAAGAGACTACATCTGTTCTGCTTGTTTGGACTATGGTGTTGCTGAGTAAGTACCCTGATTGGCAAAAACGTGCAAGGGAGGAAGTCTTGCAAGTATTTGGCAACCAAAAGCCAGACTTTGATGGGCTAAATCACCTCAAGATTGTAAGTACTTATATTTATAATCAATAGTAATGTATGAGTTTTCTAATAAAATTATACTCCTCCGATCCTTAGCCTTAATATAGAGTATATCTAATTAATTTAATTAGATTAAAAAAATTAATTAAATTAGTTAATATAATATTTTTTTTAAACTATCATAATCATCTTCCTTAATTTACTTCCTCACTCTATTATTTAATTATTGCTTAGAGAGTATCAATAAGAGTAATTTAGAAAAAAATTAATGAATATATGAACTAAAAAATATATTTTATATTTAGAACAAATATCAAATTCCTAAATAAATTATATATTTAAGGATCAGAAGAGTAATATAGTTAAACAAAATTTTGAATTATTTTAATAGTAGCACTCAATAGTTAGTATCTAAAACTAATTTTTAATGTATCTAGTACCCTAAAATATTTTTTAAATAGCGCTCAATATTTTAAATTTGAGGAGCTCGATGTTACTAAAAAAATACTTTAAGAATAAAATTGCATAAAAAATTACTTTTAAGAATTGGGTTCTACTGAAAAATACTTAAGAAGGCATTTAATGTACTAAAAATTAGTTTAAAATACTAAGTCATGTTAAAAACATGTTGAAAAAGAACATGACTTTCACAATACAAACAATATTTGCATGCAAAATCTGGTGGTAATTGTTTTTGCTACAGGTGACCATGATTTTGTATGAGGTTTTGAGGCTTTACCCACCAGTACTTTCGCTTACCAGAACAGTTCCAAGGGATATGAAACTGGGGCCCTTGACAATACCAACAGAAGTGCGTCTAACCTTACCCATAGGTTTGATTCACCATGACTCTGAATTGTGGGGCGATGAAGCTAAGGAATTCAAGCCAGAGAGGTTTTCAGAAGGAGTCCTAAAGGCAACAAAAGGGCAAGTTTCATTCTTTCCATTTGGATGGGGTCCAAGGATATGCATTGGCCAAAACTTTGCCTTGCTTGAAGCAAAAACGGCTGTGGCTATGATTCTACAACGTTTCTGGTTTGAACTTTCCCCAACATATGCTCATGCTCCTGTGGATGTCATCACCCTTAAGCCCCAGCATGGTGCTCAAGTTATTTTACATAAGCTGTGAAAAGCGTATACGTATGTATGTATGTGTACAAGATTTACATAATACTAATATTTTATATTTTTTATATATAAAAATTTATCAAACTATTTTGATGGGACCCAATTTCCTTTATGCTTTGTTTGGTTCAGCTAAGGGGAGGGTAGGTTAGGTTAATTTAAGAGAAAGGTAGAAGAAGTTAATTAATGATATTTTTTATTTGGTTCATAAGAGGAGGAGAGGGAAGTAGAGTTAATTAGAAGTTAATAAATATACCCTTATCTCTTTATTTAAATTTATTTACTCTTTATTTACAATATTCATATCAAAATTATTATTTTTTTAAATTTATAAATCTTAAAAAGTTTTATCTCATTTATATATATAATAAAATTAAAAATATGATAAAATTTTAATATCATTTCTTATTAATTTTATAATTATTATATATTTTAATATAATATATAAATAATTTATTATATTTATTAAATTTTAGCAATTAAAAAAGTAGGTGTGAAAAAAATAAAAATAAAAAGCTTGAGGGTAGAATTAGAATATTAAAAATACATAAAGGGCAATTTAGTCGTAAAATTATAAAAAAAATTCTCCCCTTCAAAAATCCCTACTTTTGGATAGCTTGTTAGGGTTTCCTTGCTTATTATAGGGCAGAAGGTCAGTTAAATGCCTATTTTACCCTTCTTTCCCCAGTATTTAATAATTTCTTTTAAATACTTAATCATTTGTTTTTTCTACTAGTGTTTTCCCGCTACCCTAAATGATGGAAAGGAAGGTCCATATTGATTGCATATTTTGCCCACCCTTTTAATTTCATTTTAATAATTTTTTTAATTAAATTTTTTCAACAAAAAAAACTGTAGGACACCCCATCTAAAACAGGATTACAATAAAAATATTTTTATTCATATTAAATAAACAGAGTTATATATAAAAATATAAAATTTAAAAATTATCTTCACCTAATATTTATTTTCAATAAAAATAAATAATTTGATAAAATTAAGAGAAACTTCTGTTTTTGGGCAAAAATTAAGGGATAGTTTTTTTTGCAAGGCATATAGTTAAACTCCGTTTTATTTAAAATATTGTTCGACATTAAATCTAAATATCTCTTCTAATATAAATTTAAATATTAATTTATTATATTATAAAAGATTAACTTCTTCTATTAAATTAGATTGTAATAATGTATCTCTTTGTAAAAATAGAAAATAGAATATGGATGGTAGTCTCTTTTGGCCCATAAGCGATAACTCTTAGAGCCTAAAAATTCTCAACCAAATGAAAAGTATTGAATTCCTTCTAGTAGATCCCACTATTATTAGCTTATTTTAGTAGTAGATTATGATCTTAGCTAATCTGATCAGTTGCACACGGCAACAAAAATGTTACGAAGAACATATGTACATGTTGTGACTTGAGATGTGCATCTAAAAATGAATGACTTTAGTAGGCGAAACAAATTGTCAAAGTAAACTCATCCTTTACATCTGCAAATATTCCGTGTTGACAGCCATTTCAGGGTATCAATAAATGAAACCTACACTCTAAAAGGAACATGAATGAGTATAACGAAAGGCATCGATTCAATTTTTCAGTATAAAATAGTTGGTAGTTGCGAGCAATTCACTGGATTTGGAGACTCCACAACATGCACCCATTGTAGCCAAGAGAAGGGCCGGCTAATTCCTTCATGTGTTCCCCCCGTTGAATTTCCATGTCCAATACAGTCACTGAATCAAAATCCAAGATCCGTTAGAAATATTGCAGAGCAAGAGTTTAACTACTAGCCTACAAGTGTCAACGCATCCACTTTGTATGAGAAATTCTTAGCAAGACTCGATCCATTAACAACTACAAATAATGCAAATCATGAATAGACATGAGGGTGACAAACTTGCTTTTCACAAAAACAAGTCTCAGGACACATTTATATGTTATTCACGACTGGTTTAGTTTACAGTTCTTTTGCAAATCAGGTCCATTAAGAATTTCTCACTTCCTTTTGCATCCAAAGAATGTTAAAACACATAAATAGATGATAAAGAAATAGTTGCAGCCGTCATCTTTGTAGAATACATCACTATCAACTATGCAGTTAGTCCTGCTAGGAAGTGGCTGCAGGATATGGTACTTGTTTAGCAGGGAGAAATTAGTGAGAATGGCATTGACATACCACATAGAAGGATGTTGAAATTTTCTAATAGTAATTCTTTATCCATTGCATGGTAAGAAGATAATCAAATATCCTAAATACAAGGCTGGTGCTTTCATGGCAGCCAAGAGATGTTTTAGTCTGCTGTCAAGCAAGTTCTCTTAAATTAACCTTTTTCTACAAAAATATTTTGCGTTTACCTATTTCCAGTCATCATTAATGTGCTCATAAAAGAGGTTCCAGAAATCCATTTTTTTTAGTATGGTTCTTTCCCAAGATATATAAAAACCAATTCCTCTCCTTCATCAATGGAACATCATCATCAGGATAATCACATAGCAATCCCTCAATTCCTCTTCATCTTCTAAAGTTTCTAACTTTCTATTACCAACCATATCAAGAGCATGAAGAGAAGGATGCCATTGCTCTCTTCTCATGTTCTTGATATGGTTAACGAATACTAAATCATAAAATATTGATTGTCATCATCCAAATACGGGTCAAGAGAATCTCGAGCAGAGGCCATGGCAACATCATTTAAATTAGTACAGTTTTCGATCTACTTATATTTTGTGCTTATAGCATCTGATACAACTGCACAAAATTAACTCTTATGGGAAAGCTTCAGCAGAGCTATATGAGTTGCACAACCACACATGTAGCATAGTGCCCAAGAGCCATAACATTGAGCTACAAGCTCCAGAGCAAACTAAGCAAAATTAATAAAATACATATCTAGACCAAGATAAATGTTTGACTCAGAAGACAAACGCAGACAATTCAAGTACAGAGAATTGAACGTACAATACCTTATGTTATCTTCAATACATTTAATAATCCAGCTGTCCAAAACTATCGGGTGGCCAAACCTGACAACCCCATAGAAGTATTAAACAAGATCAATAGCATAAGATTCATGCCCATGGGAAAAAAGTAAGTTAACGCTTCACATGTCAAGTACTTAACCAATATGCAATTATACGAGTACCATGAAGCAACTTTCGTCTAAAGTTAGAAATACTAATATTTGACTCCTAAATCCACAAGAAGTGACTGCAATCACTAGAACAATCTCAGTATTGAAATAAAGTATAGTACATGAACATAGTAGTATTATCAAAAGCCTATTTTACTTCTATATTATTAATGAATGTGAACATATTAAGCTAAGAGAAAAGGATCTTGCAATACGAAGCCCCTTGGAAACTCAAAAGTCAAGGGAGAGAGAAATCATAAACCAAACCTTCAAAAATAGAACAATATAGTGTGGAACGCATCACTTACCCTAAAAAACACTTTTCCTTGTATAAGACCATATGGAATAGGACCAAAATGCCGTGAATCACGGGAGGCATAGATGTTATCCCCCTGAATCCAAACATGCCCCATTGGCACCTGATAAATAAGCATTATAGCATGAGGGAGGGAAAAAAAGTACCAACAGGAAATAGAACAATTTTTTTGGTTATTAAAGCAAACAACTTTTAATACAGGAGATCATGGCAGCAAAACAAGCAACCTTTAAAATCTAAATTGAAGAAGAGTGGGAGAGGAATGACAAAGGTTCATAACGAGTTGATTTGTGATCATAGTCTGCTATGATTCAGTAAACAAGAGCAAAGTAACAATGGAATCCAATAGAGAGATTACACAAGGATAAAATTTGCCAATGGGATACTCCAAATGAAAGAAATCAACCAATTTGAAAGAATCCAATAGAGACGCTTGTAAACACTTTTTTCATCTGAACACTAAGCCTAGTAAAATTAACACAACTAATCAACATAAGCCAATAATTGACCAAATACAACAGAGCATGCTATCAAGTAGGTATAATTCACAATCATCAACCAAAAAAAATTTCAGGGTACATAGTTTCATATAGAGAGAGAGAGAGAGAGAGAATAAGTTCGCAGCAACACAAAATAGGTGCGGGAAGTAAATTGCAAAGCATACCCACCACAGCATTTTGAGGTACATCACCGTGCCTAGGATCAAAGTAAGTGATCCTATCCCCTTCCAAGCCCACAATGCGCTTGGTCAAAGTCCGATTAGGGTTTAAGGGAGAGCGAACGAGCACCAAATCTCCAGGCCCAAGCTTCCCCAGTCGAGGAGACACATGCTCGACGAGCACCACATCACCGGTGAGATTCAAGGTGGGGAGCATACTAGGCCCGTAAACCTGCACCGACCGAATATTGCAATTGAATCAATTGAGTAAAGTAAAAGCAATAATCTGACCAAAAAAAACCAGAGAAAAAAGAAAAAGGGTAACATATTGAAGGAGTTTACGTGAGTAGGGGAGCAAAGATAGTTGTTGGTAACGTGGAGGAGGCAGAGAAACTTCACTGTAATCGCCGTACGATCCACCAGTTCCTTCATAATGCCTCTCCATTGTGCTATAGAACTCAGCAACCCCATTCTCTTCCTGTGGCCTTCGAGCTTGAATGTCAATATGTAAACCTGCAACTTGGGACCACTCACAAAACCGAAACTATTGCCTCCAATAGTGAATTCGCCATACGTTAAACGCAATCTGGATCCGCCGCTCCTTCCGCCGTTACCAGTGTAAGAGCGGTGTGATTGCTTAAATTCTCTCCGTGAAGAATGAAATGAAGCGCGCCACTATCCTCTATCGTACGCCCTACTCATTAACAACGATGCTCTTTTGTTCAATTTTAATTTTAATTTTAATTTTAATTACAGCTAGCGTCAGCTTCAGTTCACTTTATTTATACGAAAATTAAAGTGTTTTAAGATTATATATAACTTGAGAAAACAAATTAATAATTATTAAAAAAATAGTAGCAATCACTATTATACATAATAAGATAATAATATTCATTTTATTTTAATTAAACTTTTTTATAAGTAATCAAACGTTAAAAAAAAAACCTTAATTTTAAACAACCTCACTTTGACATAAGCAGTGTATTAAAAAAAAGTTGCTACGTTTTTTTACACTATATAGAGAGTATGAAACTCAAATAGATCTCATTTACATCTATTTTTTTCTCTTATACATTACTAAAGAATTTTTCAAATCCATCTTATAACTAATAATGATAATTGATGATTTTGAGTGAAGAATGATTGCCTTCACAAAAAAATCCCACATCAAATGAATAGAATAAGACCTGTAGTTATTTCTTGCATTTGAATTTGTCTTTATACTATACTCACAAGATAATTTCTCACTTTCATTTCAAAGGAAATTTCTTATTCTGCAACAGAAAAACAGCCTCTTCTATTCTCCTTGTGATGGGGATGGCAATTAGCTAAAAGGGATTTCACAAGTAATTCTCTTTGCAGATCCAAATAAAGAAAAATTTGGAAAAAGAATATATGGAAGTAGTGTTATTATGATACAACAATGGGATTATCTTATTTTCCTGGCAACTTTAAATTGCAGGAAGCTGCAGATATACAATGTGATGATGGGGAAGTGTGATTGCTTGCTTACTATCTTCTTTAACTATGTCTATATTACTAGTACTACTACCTTTGTATCAGGATTCAGGAACCGCTTCACAGATTTACTGAAGAGTTCTTCAAATGGCAGAGAGCTTCAAATTTCTGTCTCTCTCCTTGTACTATCACAAAAGAATACTTCTCAACAATCTGTGTTTTTGCCATTCATACCACAAGCTTAAGCAATTCTTTGAAGATTATACGCCACCATGTTTTCCAGAGCTAGACGATATGCGCCCTGAGGAAGGCACTGGATGCTTTCCATCGCGATATCAGCCTTTTCTCTTGCAAGCTCTTGAGCTCTTTCAATGCCTCCGGAGCTTTTAACCAATGCAACTGCCTCCTCGAAGGAACCGGTCTCGCTGAATTCGAATTCGATGATGTCCCTAAGTTTTTGTTCTTTCTCCAGAGCGAAGAGTACAGGGGCGGTGAGGTTGCCTTTGGCGAGGTCGCTAGCTGCAGGCTTTCCCAGTTGCTCTGCAGTTTGTGTGAGATCCAATATATCATCCACAATTTGGAAGGACAGGCCAAGATTTCTACCATATTCATACATTTTCTCAGAGATGCTGCTGTCAGCCCCGCTGAAAATCGCAGCACCTTTCGCACTGGCTGCGATCAAGGATGCTGTTTTGTAGTAGCTCTTGATCAGATACTCCTCTAGTTGTAGATCACAATCAAACAAGCTAGAGGCTTGCTTTATCTCACCACTGGCAAAATCTTTAATCACCTGTTAAGACAAAATATCATCAGAGTTATGATGATTTTTAGAAGGCATATTGAAGACCTTTTTGGATAGGTATGAATATGATGATGGAACTTACTTGGCTGATAAGTTTAATTACTTCGAGGTTTTCGAGGTTAGCAAGATACCAGGAGGATTGAGCAAACATGAAATCTCCAGCCAGAACGGCCACTCTTGTTCCATACAGTTGATGAACAGTTTCCTTCCCTGCAAATAGACAAGATCAGAAGGGCCAATGTAGAAGACTGCAAAAAGTCTACAGGATAGACTGATATACAACAAACTCAACAAAATTTTCAGCTTAATTATGATATCTTCTACAGGGTCCAGTTTTAAACAATAAAGGAAAATGCAGTTCACAAACAAACTTTACAAAAAGCTTATTTTCCCATCAACTTAGTGGAGCTTTCACTTAACAGAAGCAGCAGTGAAGGAATCATTTAAAAATGCTTAATGTGTTACAGATTTAAAGTTTGGCCTTATACATGTAAGAATATCTACACAAACAGGCATATTTGGGGTCCCTTGAAGTGCACCAAAAACATATTGAAGAGCACATAAATATAGATAGAAACATATTAACTGACAGTTCTCAGTTCTATTCTATGGATTGACATTAGCAACCAATTAAACTGCATACACAAGTCTTTATAGCTTCATCAAAAGACAGCATTATAAAAAGTATGCGCAGGAGCTGATGCAGACTGAGTCACTAATGATACTTGAATTTCTGAAGATACACACTTAAGGTGTCACAATAAATTTCTTTTCTTTCAAGAGGGGGTGGAAAAGACTTGGGCAGAGATTAGCTCATCAGACAAAAGAGATTTCATCTGAGATGGAATTGAGTTTTATTCTCCACCGAAACTTTACAAACACAGCAGGAACTTCTAGGGTCACACATTCTATCACTCTCAGTATCAGAATTTAGTTCAACCTTTTAAATTATTTTACTTTGGGGTAGAATTCAAATGCAGCCAAGATCTAATGATATGGGGGGATAAATATCATTTATCTAGACTTGTAATGCTGGGGAACAGATCAAAGAATTTTCCTGAAACAAGTGCCCAACACAAAATCCCATCGCTCCAATGCAAAATGTAAGATTTTTAAGAGAATCCTGATAAATAGACCTCAACATATGAATAAAATTCCTTCACAGTACTTCAAATAGTGATATTGGTGAAAGTTACATTCTTGCTTATAAAGAAGGGTCAAAGGCCTACCTCTTCGCAGGTTGCTCTCATCTAATACATCATCATGTATCAAACTAGCAGTATGAATCATTTCAATTATTTCTGCCAAACGCCGATGCTTCATGGTAAGTTCCCTGGTACCATGTTCAAATGAAGGTTGCTACTTTTATCACCATACAGTGCAAAATCACTTTGACCATATGCACAAAGAAATGTAGAACATTCTATACTTACTTCATTCCAACTAGTTCTGCCGTGGCTCTTGAAACCAAGAAAACCAAAGCTGGTCTCATCCTCTTCCCACCAGCACTAAAGATCTGTTCAGCCGCAGACATTAAAACAGGATTTTCTGCACCAACAATCTACGAGACAAACAATCTTCTTTAGATAAACAAGCAGACACATCATCATTGAGAATGATCAAGCACCTTATAATACAGTAACATAATCTCATCAATAACAGGACATCTATAACAAAGTTTACTCACCGACTTAAGGTTTTTGTTGAGAGTTAGTAGATCGTCAGCCACCACTTCAAACAATTTGGCAGGAGAAATGGGGCTTTCTGGGTAATTCTTCAAGTCCAATCCTGTTGACATGTCCTGACTATATTTAGTTCTTCCTATGTGAAACCAGTTCCAATGTTCAGTTGCGAAGCTATTAATAATAGCTGTGCTTATTGAAGCTATCAATATTAAACACGTTTATTGATGAATCATATACCATTTACTGCAGGTTCTGGCTCCACGGTCTTCATCGAAGAAACACGACATTGAGTAGTATCCCGCCTACAGCAAGCCGATTTACGAGCTCCATAGCCTCTAGTCCGAACTCTAGAATTCACCTTGGCGTAATTTCTCACAGAGCAAGGCTCGAAAAAAGCATTGGAAGAACAACCACAAGCATGGCAGATTTTGGCAGTAAAATCCAAGCTTTGGATCGTCACTGACATCATTCGGAAGTCAGACCCAGAAACGAAAACCAGCGAGTTTCAATCTCAAATGAAGAACCCAGATGCAAAAGAAGCTAAATTTATCGTTAAACTGACCAGCAGAAAGTGGCCATTAAAGGAAGAAGAAGGAAAGGAACAGTAAAGCCGAACCTAAAGGCTAGTTCGTATTGAACGGGTGTTTCTGAATAGAGAAATCACACGTGTGGCAGGAATCTAAGTGCGAGGGAAATTGAGTGGATCGAAAGAACCCACATAGACATAGGTCATCTAAGTTTCTAATCGGTTGAAGAGAGAGATTTCAAGGTTCTAGCTTCTTAGCCGATTGCGGCGGGTAGGTTGTACGTGAGAGATATAAATAAAACGGCTTTATCCTCGGTGGGTCAAATTTGTAATCACACAAATTACGGAGGCCCATATAAAATTGTGTTCGGTGTTCAAATTAGAACCATGAAATGCACTTTGTCGTACTCATCAAAATTATTGTTATTATTATGAACGTAGAATTTTTTATGCATGGAATTTTTTTTAAGAAATCAAATATCAATATTAATATAATGAAAATATAAATAATCTGGTGGTGCTTATTTGTCAAATCATGTGTAATCTCCGGAAATCCCACCCTCCACCTCATCAACTTATGCTGGGCAGAAAATAGAAAGTAAGCTTGGTGCCTTTTTTGAGTCACCACAAATAGAAATCTCTAGTCGTAGTCAATAATTAAAAAATTAAAATTCATTTATAAATAAATAACATCATCGTTCAATTCTATGATCTCAATTATGAAAAATCAATCACAAAAATATAAAAAAAAACAAGAAAAAAAATTGCTAAGCTGAATGATTCAAAAAATTCTTACTCTTCTCATGCTTACACGTTCTCCAAATATCTTAAAAAAATAATTCTTATTATATTCAGAATTGTGATTCCATGTCTTTAGAGTCTCTATTTAAAATATTTAGCGGTAGATGACGCCTTGCCATTCCCAAATACTAAAAATGTTGTTTTATAATTTATTATTGGATTTGAAATATATAATTCGATCTTTTGGTCTCTTGTCATTTTTCCTTTTCTTTTAATATTTTTCCCTTCCTCAATTTCATAATATTTCTTGCAAATATAAAAAAATGAGTAAATTTTGTAGCAAGATTCATTTTTATCCTATAATTGAATAATGAGGGAAAATATATAAAATTTAATTTAAAAAATATATATAATATTTATAAATTTAATCAAATATATCCTAAAGCCTATCTGTATTTAATTAGTAATTATAAATTATGTACTTATCAAGAGTGTCCCTTAATTATACCTTGTAAGGCAGTCTCTTCTCATAACCCTTTTATCAAAATTTCCTTTCCTTCTCAATTACCAAAACAAGAAAAATACTTTCCTTCTTTCTCTGTAAAGGAGAAATTTAGATATGAAGTTCATTACTTGGAGAGCGATGTGTTCATCCCTTCACTGTATCAAATATTATTCTTTTTAAAAAAAGAACTGGAAATTAAAGTTGAATTTTGCTTGGGTTCTCTAGATGACAGTTTTTTACTCCTATTCCCATCCAATATTTTTCTCAAAAAACTACCTCTCTATAGAAAGATAGGAGGGACAGATCACAGATCTAATCATTGAGGTCGCCCCACACTAAGATTTTGATTGTCTATTTATAGATAGACATTTCCTATTTGTGTTAGATGGGCATTTATTATTCTCATTAATTGCTAATAATAGTACTTTTAATGCCACCTAATTTATCACCAAATTTCTACATATTTAACACTCCTTCCTACACATATTATAACAGCCAATTAATTTTTTTTATAAATTTAAAAAATTAAATAAATTATTAAATTTAATATCTTAAAATAAATTTATATTATATACTCTTTAATCTACTTAAATTAATTAATTAATATTTATATATTAATTATAATTAATTAACTTATTTAATTTTATAGATTTATCTAACAAATTAAATTAATTAATTAATATTTATATATTATTTATAATTCATTAATTTATTTAATTTCATATATATATATATATACCTAAAATAGATATACTCAAAAAGATTAACTAAATTTTATAATTAAAAACAAATATAGTGTTTGTGTGTGTATATAATATTAGAGATGTGTATGCGCAGGGCAGCCCCTACTCGATACCCTACCCAAAAAAAATATAGATTATATTTTATAGCACAATGTTTAACCCTATTATGTAAAAGTCCTAATAATTTTAGGCTAGATATAGGCGGATTAAGCATGCCCTACTCATATTATAGGAAAAAATATGTAATTATAAACTTATAAAATAATATCATATTTATATCTCTTTAAGAGTTAAATAATATCTATAATTCACTAAGAATAAAACAATAAAAGTATAGTAATTAAAGTTTTAAAATCTATTTTATATAAAAAAATATTAAAATTTAAATAGTTTTTAATTATAATTTTGTATCAAATTCTCTAAAATTGACAATGATGAAGCTTCTAAAAAAAATATGATAGCTAGCAAATTTTAAAAAAATAAGAAAGAAATTAATTTATTTATAAATTTTGAACAATACAATTACCTACTTAACTACTTCATATTTATAAAATTACCATTTAATTATTAATAGCTATCATATTTATTCTATGTGAAATATCATAATCTACAAATTTTGATATGTAAAAATAATAACCGATAGAATATAGCCAAATAGATAGGACAGTAACCCTTGCCAAATGTCCAAACCTACATGAATATTGGAATTGCCTAAAATTATCTATTTTCGATTAGATTATTTTTTATCGGATTAAATAGGATATTTTATGGGCTAACTAGGGTGGGTTTATCAAGCCATGGGTTTCTTGTATACCCCTAATATATACACCACATATTCTTTTGCACATCACATACATATATTATATATACCACCTACCATTAATATAAAATCTATTGACTTTTATATTAAAAACTCAAATAAACTATTGAATTATACCATATATTATATGATTTATTTAAAGTGAGTAGCATATAAGTCTAATAAATTAGTTTGATAAAAAATAAAAAAAAATAGAATTTTTTATTTAGTTTCTTTTATCTCTAAAAAAAATAATTGATTATTATACTAAAAATATTATATATATATATATATATATATATATATCTTACACATCTCATATCTATGTTTTGAATTTTCAAATTATATTTTGATTGGTTTGACAATATTTGTCTTATTTTTAATATAAAATTTAATTAAAAAATATATATTAATTTTAAATATAAAATATATTTATTATATTAATTTTTTAATTATTTTTATTTATACTCTTTTAATAATAATTAAATAAAAGAGGAAGAGGGGAAATTAAAGAAAAAAGTTATAATATTTTCAAAAAAATATTTTTATATTAATTAATTTAATATAATTAAATTAGTTAAATATATTATATATATTAAGGATGGTAGAAATTTTTTCTCTCCTCCTAATGTTCAAAGGTTTCCTATTGGCCTCCTTCACGCTTTATTTTTGTCTTCTTTTCTCATCTAAATATTTGGTGACAATTACAATAGTTGAAGAAACCTTCTGCATATTATGAGTACCATCAAAAATGGAATGTTAAATTATAATGACGACTAAGAAGGGTGTGTATGGCGTATTTAGTATGAGAGATTTAGAAAAAAAAAATAAAAAGGAGAGATTTTATCATTTTTTTATATCATAATTTTTATTCCTTCCTCCCTAAAACTGTAAGAATTTTGAAAGAATTAAGTTTTTTTTTTAATTATTATATCTATAATATTTTATTTAATATTTTTATTTTTTTATTTTATAATTGTTTATATAAAAAACAGTTCCTTCACTAATGAGTTAAATAATATAATATTAATTTTTATATTTTTATTAATTTAAATAATATAATATTAATTTTTTTATTTTTTATCTTTTATTTTTTTCTATTAAAATTCCTCTCATTTTTTCTAGAATCAAACACATCTAAATAATTTTGTTGCTATAGAAAATTATTGATCACGATCGTATTAAAAAAGAGGACACTTCTTTTTTATCAAAAAAAAAATAAAAGAAAAAAAGAGGAGACTTTCACTGTTCCCAAAAATAGGACACTTACTTTTTACTTCATTTCATTTTTTATTGAAACAAAATAAACTAAAATTCTTTGGGCAAAATTTTTTTTTATATAAAAAATTTAAAAAATATATATATTTATCCACAATTTAAAAATAGCATAAACTTTCTATTTCTCTTAAATAATATTAATATCTAATAGAATAAATCATATATTATTTTTAAATATAAATTTAAATATTTAAAAGTTATAATATCTTATAAAATATCATAAATAAAATTATAATAAAATAATATTTTTTTAAAATTAAATATATTTTAAATAATTATATATTTTATTTTTTATTGAATTTAGAAACAATAGATAAGATAAGTAAAAAAGCGGATCACAAATTAGAAAAGACACAGACACAGACACATTCACAGCACAATAACCTTCAGCTACATTGGCCATAGACTCCATAAATTGTGATTGTGCTCAATACTAGTGGTTCAATTACTCTGCTTAAGCTCAGAGAAAAATTATTTAACTTGACTTAAAAAAATTATTTAAAATATATTTAAATAAAGTCACATCAAGTTAAGGTATTGGATAAAGTATATTATTTTATCTATTTAATATGACTTTATATATATTATTTTTTAATTTTTAATTTTTAATTTTTTTTAATTTATTCTATTTATAATTATATAACTTTTATTTTAGCTAATAATTTTTTTACTTATTTTTAAAATATTGAATATAATTATTATATTTTTGTAGATATTAAAATTATTCATATATTTTATTTATCAAATATTTAATTATTAATATTATAATAATATTATAAATATATGACCCCTCTATATTTTAATATTTATTTTTTATAGTTATAATATATTTTAAAATTAATTATTTTATTTTTAATATATTATACATACTATTTAATTCTTTAAATATATAAATATAATAATATTTTATATTTTTATAATATATATTATAAATTTATATATAAATATAAATTTATTTATATTTAATTTAAAATTATTAAAGTTTTTATCATATAAAATTAAATATTAAATTATAAAATATAATTTATATTTTATTTGAACAAGACACTAAACACGCTACCAACTCTTCCTATATACATCCATACCATCAATCAATCAATCAAAACCTACTACAAAGCCCTGTTTCCCTTCTCTATCTAGCTTCATAGATAAATGCAGTTCCCATAACCTGCAATCCGACAACAAAATGTCAGGATTTAATCTGCAAATCTCTGTCGGAACAAATTCAGACACCGAAAAAAAAAGAGCAAATTATCGGTGTGTTTGGTTAAATAGAGAGAACTGAGAGAAGGAATTTTAATAGTAAGAAAAAGAGGAAAAAGAAAATAAAAATTATTATTATTTTATTTAAATTAATATTAAAGATGAAAAAGAAAGTTATTTTTATATTATTTTATTTAATTTAAAAAATAAAAAAATATTTTTATATACACAAATTTATTTTTATATTATTTTATAAAATATTTTAATAAAATATAATATATAGGTAATATTATGATATTAAAAAAATTATATATATATATTAATATTATAAAATAAAATATTATATATCTCTTTTAAATTTTTTTAAATTTAGAAAGGAGGTAAAATTTAGAAGGGAAATTTTTTTTTTCCCCTCATACAAATTTTTATTACCCAAATAAAGATAAAGAGTAAAGTTTCTTCCTTGTCCTGTTATAAAATCCTTCCTACCAAACTAACTCTTAAGCTGTTTGTAAATCTGGAAATTAGAAAGAGGCCGCGGAGTACTCTGAGGTTCCCTTAACTGAAGAAAATTAAAAAAAAAATACTATGAGGTAAAAAATAATAACTTTTTTCCATTTTCAAAACGTTTCTTTTCTAATATTCACTTATCCGTATTTTTCCTCTCTTTTTTTCCCCTCAAAAAATAGTCTAAGGGTCTCCGTATTTTCCCTTATTTTTTCTTTCATCAAAACATAGCCTTAAAGATTTATTTAGTTGGTGGTTTTGGAGGAAGGAGAGAAAAAAATGTGTTTAATTAGAAAAAATAAAAGGGAGAAGAGGGGAGATTTTTTATTTTTTTATGGTCCCCTCCCTCACCTCTCCTCTAAAAGTGAGAGTTTTTAGAAGGGAAAGAAACTTTTGTCTCTTTTTTAACTAAAATATCCTTAAATTTTTTTTAATATTTCAATTGTACCCTCAAACTTTTTTTTTATTTTTCTCACATTTAATTTTTTCTTTAATTGTATAATAATTAGAATAAATTATAATAAAATTTAATAAACATAATAAATTATTCATATATTATATTAAAATATATAATAATTATAAAATTAATAAGAAATAATATTAAAATTTTAACATATTTTTTATGTTTTTTAATTTTATTATATATATAAATGAGATAAAAATTTTAAGATTTATAAATTAAAAAATAATAATTTTGATATAAATATTATAAATAAAAAATAAATAAATTTAAATAAAAAGATAAGGGTATATTTGTCAATTTTTAATTAACCATTTTCCTTTCCCTCTCCTCCCTTTATGAACCAAACAAAAAATATTATTTATTAATCTTTCCTATCTTTTTTTATTTTTTTTTAAATTAATTTAATCTATCCTCTATTATATTGAACCAAACAAAGGTTAAAAGTCTATTTGGTTGGAAAGAAATTTTGGGCAGGGAAATAGAGAGGGACTTCACCCTCCCTTCCAAAATTTTGGAGAGATTTAGCGAGAAGGACCAACCATGAAGCATGAACTGACCGTCTTGCCTATACTTATTTTAATATTACCAAACTACCCTGATCCCTTTTCTTCTTCCCTCGGACGCTGTTCTCTCTTCCACACTCCCCCATGCCGAGCTTACCGTGCGTCCACCACCCCATAGCTCGCCGTCGTCGTCGTCATCTTCACGTATTGTTCTCTGTCAATCGCCGTTGAGCTTGTCTCATGTCACCGTCGCTTGCACTTTTCTTGTATCGTTTCGCGGAAAGAAACATCGTCTTTGGTAATTTCCTGTGACCCATGGGAGGTCCTTTACTCACTCTTGAATCTGGGTTAAGTCGAGGTTCAACATGCAGAGCCAACCCTTTTGGATTGAAATGACGAAGACCCATTTTGCACAACTGATTTCTCTGGGTTGTCATTAGAAAAATCGAAACTGTCTTGTTTCGTTCTTGTCCTTTGACTTTGGAGTTGGGACTTGAATCGATTTCGATTACTGTAATAGAAGCCTTCGTGTGTGGTAAGTTCTCGCAGAGAAGAAGCCGCGTGTGGCGGCGGCTAAAGGATTAAAGCCGAGCAATTGACCAATGAGTATTATTATTGTATAAGTATAATTATCGTTATGGTATATATACTATAAGAATAATTATAAAATATAATTCTGGTATATAATTATAATTATAAATATAATTATTGAATACATACATATATATATATATATATTATTGTATGTATATTAGATTCTTTATTATATTCTTATTATAATTATATTTATTTAATTTTGATTATTTTATATATTAAAAGTTATTTAAAAAATTCAAATTATCTAAATAAAAATATTTTTTATTATATATTTTTATAATATTAAAATATTTTCCCTCCACTTTTCTCTATTTTAACTAAATAATATTAAAATTTTATTATTTTTTATTTTTTCCTATTAAAATCTCTCTCCTACTAAACAAACCCATAAAATCTGGGAGAGACATGCAGATTTTGAACCCGTGATCTCCACATATACTGGAGAGTGAACTTACCATTGCAGACGGACAATTATCAGGGGACTAGGGGACAGGGACATGCAACATTAAGCAAATGAACAAAAGAAGGAGCTTTATGAAAATCATGAAAACACAGTATAGATCTGAAAGCCAGGGTGAGAGAACTTTTATCAAACATGTTCTGATCAATGTGGATGGTTGTTGTGAGATTTAACATTTTAAAAAAATGGCTCCAGAAAGCTATAAAGCAGAGGATTTACATTATGATGCTGGAAACTGAACAGTAATGAGAAACCGAAATACAAACATTTCAAAAGAACCGAAATCTAACTGATATTCAAAAAGAAAAAGCAGTGAAAACAGAGTAAAACCCATGATTTGTGGTGTATCTGAAGCCTATGAAATGAAATATACCTGATGCTAAGTGCAGAAGAAAAAAGAAGGCTGCCACATTAGCCATTTTTATGCTGCCTGTACTAACACTGGTACACAGAAAACAGAAATTCTCATCAGAAAAGCTTATTCTCTGGTTTCAGCTCAATTTGCGTACAGAGTACCTCAAGAAACAGAGCTCCATCTCAGATATCTACAACACAAGAAAAATTCCAACTGTAGCAGTAAACTGGTTTGATAAGTTAAAAGGTCTGTGTGATTATTAGACAAATATTTCTGTCTCATTAAATATAAAGACATTGTAAAGTGAAGGAATAACTATTCTTTCTAATATAAAATATATAATGGATTTTAGACCTTCCTTTTAATGCAATGGCAGCAATATGCAGGGTTGTTAATTCATGTTTCTTTTTATTTTTCACTAATAAGATGAGATCTCATCTTTATACATTACTCTGTAGATTCTGTAGAACGCATTCAAAAGCAGGCTCATCAGATGATCTTTATTCTCAGGCAAAATTATATTTTATTCTGCAAATTATTTTATTTAGTCGCAGTACCAAAATGTAATTGCCTTTATTTTTTGTCATTTTTCTTCACATGCTTAATGCTTAATAGAAGTCTTACAGAGGACAGAGTAAACCATGCTGATGATGATGCCTCCAGCACTCTGACTGAAAGAGCATGTGGATCCCATCTAGAAATAGAAGACAGAATGAAAAAAGAGGGGGGAAAAGGAATTGGATCACACTAAACACTCTTTTATATGGGAAAAATTTTCAATATTAAGAACTAAGAAGGGTGTTCTTATATAATCATGTCCTTCTGAATAAGTCATGTTGGGAGTTATAACATTAAAAGTCACTAAAATCTTTTATTCATTCCATATATAGAGGGATGTTATTGTTCTTCATAAAATTGTTATTTTTAATATAATTATAAATAAAATGGTAGTGTTGATTAATGAAATACCATGGATGTACAGATCGATATGTTTTTTTAATCGAACAGTTGTGCTATTATAAGGAACAGTACTTCCTTATCTATAAATAGCTCTCATGACTACTTTATTCTAACACGCAAATTCATTGTCTTTACTTTTGAGTGCACGAATGATCAAAGAGAAAGTGTCGCTTTTTTAAAACTATAAATAGATATAGAAATAGAATTAGTTTAAAAATAAAATTTAAAAGTTTATTTGATATGATATAAATAAGTATAGAATTTACATATATTTTTTTATAACTTAAGATAAAATTATTTAAAATATTCTTTTTACAACTTAAGTAAGGTTAAAATTGTTAAGGAATTTTATAACTTAAGATAAAATAGTTTAAAATATTTTATTTTTATTTTTATCATCTTATTTCCTAATTTTTTTAATATAACTAAAATTACCCAAAATATTATAAGTGAAAGTATCTCCCATTATACAAAACAAAGTAAGTGGAATACTACTTCCTCACTTATACTGTACCAAACATGCCCTTAATATGAGACTCATATTCCATACTTTTCCCTGCCAAAAAAAATAATTTGAATGTTAATTTAAACTTTTCTAACCAATTACACCACTTGTAAGACCTACATCACTATGCATAATTTCCAAGACTAAAGTTCCCTATAGTTACAGAACAAGTTCTCACTTTTCATAATGTCCCTATCAGGAGGAAGCTTTAACAAGTTTGTGTGGGTTTGTTTGCTCCAGCAAGGTGACAACCTCAGCCATGGTTGGCCTCTTGAGAGGATCTTGTTCAAGACACTTCATTGCAACGTTGAACACATTGTCAACCTCTTTCATGGGACAAGACCCCATGGTATTGTCAATAACTAACTCCTCCTTCCTCTCTTGAACTACAGCCTTCACCTGCTCCATTCATGTAACACAACAATTAGCAATCAGGCAAGTCTTCATCCTAACTGATATGATCATACTCAAGATCATCTTCCGTGTTTCTTTTTTTATATGATTATATGATTGAATTAGATTCGAGTATTATTATAAATTCCAATTAGAAATAGCTCTATCAAAAGTATTTTCTATATTCATATGAGTTTGAACTTAAGACCTCATATTTAAACTATCAAAACCCCTCCTTGTAGGATCAATGCCTATTGGTATCATGACACTATAGAAAGAAACTAAAATGTCTTACACTAACTAAATGCAGAAGGGGATCTACAAGAAACTCTATGTCTTACCCATGTGACAAGCTTGCTGCCTTCCTCTATAAATGCTTCATCGCAGGGTTTTTTCCCCGTTAAGAGCTCCAATAACACAACCCCGAAGCTGTAAACATCCCCTTTTACAGTTGCTCTTCCCGTATCAAAGTATTCTGCATGGCCACATTCAACAATTTGTAATGTAACTACATTAAAATGAAAATAATTGGGAATGTTTCTAGCAAGGGTTTCTGCTTGTATACCAGGGGCTAAGTATCCGAAAGTTCCGGCAACAATGGTTGTAACATGAGTTCTGTTGGGGTCCATTAAGGTGGCCAATCCGAAATCAGAAACTCGAGCATCCATGTTGTGATCCAGCAATATGTTACTTGATTTGATATCTCTGTGGATAATGTGAGGGATGCAATCATGGTGAAGATATGATATTCCCCTAGCAGCCCCTAGGGCTATTCTGTACCTTGTTGGCCAATCCAAAAACAACTTGTTCTTTGATCTCCCTGCATCAGATTCACATTCCACTTACAATTAGATTATAACACAGTTTAACAAGAAAACTCAAACCCACATAGTTTCTTTCATTCATCACAATCTTAAATTCTACAAGAAGTTTACCAAGTAAGAATGAAAAGGTAAGACAAGACGAAGAACAACAAAACTCATCAATGTACTCTATTAAATTCTTTTTATAAGTCAGTTTTAATAATTTCATTAAAATTAAAAAAAATTAAAAGTCATTAATTCCGTTTGAAAATTAGTAAAGTTTCTAACTTTTCCTTTAGTAAACCAACAGTGAATAAGGACAATGTGGAAAAGATGTAATGCAAAGGGTCTAGGATCTAGTTGACTACAAGGGTGGAAAAAGCTAAAGAAAAGAGTGAAATTACTATAATGTCCTAAAAAAAATATAATTATAAAAAATACTAATGATAAGGAAGTATTATTAACTTATTGTTATTTTTTAAATTATAACTTCTTATTACATGTTGTTTATTTATTATGAGATTTTTTAGTAATTATATTATTTTCTTAAAACCTCCTGATTTCCCCAAAAAAGAAACTAAGCAAGTATGAAAAAAATACTCCTACAAATAAGGGCATAATTTTATCCTTAAAGTATTTTTATCAATATCAATAAGTATCATAAACCTAAAATAATGAGCGCTACTTGAATATAGTACTGGATGCACAAAAAATTATTTTAAAATTTTAAATATTACTGAAAAAATATTTTAGGGTGTTAGATATATAAAATATTAGTTAAAATACTAAATGTTACTAAAAATTATTTTAAGGTATTAGATAATATTTAGTCATTTTATAAGTCATTTCGGGCATTTAAACTCATCTGAGCCGGTATGAAAAAAATACCTGTATAAGGGCATGATGGAGGAAGTAATGGATAAAAGCTAGGTGATGCATACCATGTAGAAAAGAATCTAAGCTTCCATTAGACATGAGCTCATAAATGAGAAGGTTGTAATGAGGGGCGGTATAGTAACCATGAAGAGTCACAATATTGCGGTGTTTTATGTCTGCCATTGCTTCCACCTCTCTCTCAAAACCTCTCTCTCTATCTGCAGTCCCTTTGTTGAGCCTTTTCACTGCAAAAGCTTTGGTTTCATCTATTTGCAGTTTATAAACTATCCCATAACCACCACTTCCAATAATGTCCTTGTTGCTCAGTTTCAGTGTCTTCTTTAAAACCATATCAGATGCCATTGATTGTAGCACTGAACACCTAAATATTACCATCTTCCCACCTGTATCATTATTTCATAAGAAAATTATCGGGTAGTCTCATATAAGTAATATAAGTTTTTTTTATAAAAGAAAAACTTCTATTGCGTAACACATGATATAGAGGGAGCATTTGACATAGTAGTAATATAATAACTAAAAAATCCTTTGATTTGTCAATATGTCATAATCTGCTATTATTTTTTACAGGATCTTTTCATTATCATACTACTAACTTGTTGTGAGATTTCTTAATAATTAATTGTTCATTTGGGATTGCACAATAATTTTCCCAAATATTTAAGCATGCCAGACAAAAATTTCTTAGAGGTTCCTGCTATTACCTGGACAAGCTTCTTCATAAGTCATGTGCTTTCTTTTCCATCTTTTGTAGAGGAGAACTGAGATGATGATTTTGGAAATGATAAAAGAGATGCAGCATATGGTGATGTAAAAGGCTAAAACCAGACACTTGCTCATTTGGATCCACAAAGTTAAGCTGATACGCCTTAAGAACCTGTTTACAGAGTCCAAAATTAGAATTAAGGTAAAGCAAGATAGCTATTTTAAACAGGGGGTTTCCCAACTTCTCTTTTATGGAACCTGGAGTTTATATAGATGTTTATGCATGCAATGAATAAAAAAGGCCACTTAGTGCACAAGCCTGGGTGTAGGGAGATATAGATCACATAGAGAGGCAGTTTTTAAAATTTGAATATGTTACTATACGAAGAAAGAGAAAGAAAGTATATAAGGAACAGCTTCAACTTCTCTTCATTTCTGGGAATTGATTCAGTATGACTGTCAGAACTTCCCCTTTCTGCTCATTCCATGAACTGATAAATTACTGCCTCAGGGAAGCTTCCACGTTTTTGGTCATTTCATCTCAGACTGTGTAAGTAAACACTTGAATTTATAATTAGGAAGAAAGAAGGCAGAAAGTGGAGATGAGAAGAGAAAGTGAACAGAGATTGTTCAAGTAAATTGGAGAAAATATCTTTGATGACATGAACAGAAGCCCTTTACGTCTATCCACTACAGAGCTTAATGTTTGTGTTCACATTAACTTTTGTAGACCTACAGGATGTGACATGTTACCTGGAGCTTGTCTTTTCGGTGGGAAAATCATCAAAGAATGAATATTTTAAAAATTTAGGTTAACAAAGTAGTTGAACCTTATAACAAAGAAGATGAGGTTATTATAACATGATGTACAAATTTTTTATTTAAATTCTAAAAATAATTTTTTCACTTTTGAAGCAAGACTATATAAATCAGTAGGAGCTGTGTCCTGAACTACTCGGTTAACAAAGAATTGAATGTATTATCAAATTAAGGGCAAAAACACCATTAAATTATAAAAAATCAAAAATTTTAACTTGTTACGAGCTGGGTAATGCATTACACCTAGCAGCAATACTATGGGTATCACCGACAAGACAATCATGCTTCAATAGTTAGAAAGATTTGTGTGAAACCATCAGATTACTTAGAATTCCATGGATAAGGAAGAAACAAGAAAAAGGTGAGGCGCCAAAGAGGGAAAAAGTTGTATGAAATGGGAATGATCATGTGAATAAATAGGCTGTCACCATGGAATGTTGAACACCTGTGCTATTTCCACTAAATATGGAAGTTGAGAAAAAGCTATGAACCCCATGTGACACTCATTCATACATAATAATTGGATCACGTGACCTCCACCTTGTCCTTAAAAAACAAAAAAAAACATCACTTTCATTCATATTTAACAGTGTCGTAATTAGAGTAAGTTTTCTATATCTACATGGAAGTGGATTTTTTATACTATTTATTAGATATTATTATTAGATATCTAGTTTGAGAGTTCGTGACTACCCCTTCTAACATAGATATCTCCTCTAGCAATCGAATTTGAGATCTAGAATAAGTTAACAATACCTTATACCTACTAAATTAACTCTATGTTAATACGTGGAAATAAATTTTATATAATAGAAATTAATCAATTAAGTTAATATAAGTGACAAGGGCCCTCGTTGCTTAAATAAATAGTTAGATGTTTAAATCCTAATTAATCCTTATATATGTGTGTGTAATAATCTAGTTAGAAGGAATTTATCTTTACCCTCCATATCCAAGTGAGATTATTCTCAACTATCGGTAGAATATACTTTTTGCACCTTATAAAGAAAATTAATAGAAGTTAAATATTGAGTAAATGTTGACTTGATAATTTTGCAACAAATAATATGTTTAGAAGATGTGAAATAGAATTGCATAAGTAATTTATTGGAATTATCCCTATATATATTGTTTAGTTGTTGGATTCAAATAAAGTTATATAATGATGTGAAATAGAATTGCATATTCTACATAATCCTGTTAAGTTGTTTGAATACGCGGAATCACAGATATAGATTTATTGGGATTGACTCCAACATTGGCCTCTCTTCAACAGATTATGAATAAAAGCATTGTTTCATCTCCACCAAAATAATGACATTCTTAAGTCTTATTATTATAATACTCCTCTTGTCTTAAATTTAAAATATATTTAATTAGATTAAGGAAATTAGTTATTATAGTATATTTTTTCTAAAATACCATAATCATTTTCTTTAACTCCATCCCTCTTTCTCTTATTTAATTATTATTAAGAGAGTATCAATAGGGGTAATATGGGAAAGAATTAGTAAATTTGAGAAATAAATCTTATATTTAAAACTATGATTAATTTACTAATTATGTCTTATATTTAGGACCGAAGAAGGAGTAGTAGTTATTGTTTTTCAGCTATTATAGCAGTATTTGTTGATGATGATGATGTCAAATATTCCTCATTATAATCCACAAACATTTCATAAAATGATTTATTTATTGTCTTGCCAAATATAGAATAACAGTTCAATGCATCAAATTGACCCATAATTTATTATATTAACGAAATTCCATATAACATTGGAAAGAAGTGAAATAAATATTTTTCAAAATTACATGAAAGTTTTCTTCAAAATTTTATCTCTGCTGAGAACTAAAGTTGATTATCAGGATTTAAACTAACATGAATTAAATTTTCCTCCTGTTGGAGCTTATTTTGATCAAGATAATTCTGGTAGATATAAGAACCAAAACTCAAAATTGCCAGCAACATGGCCACAACCTTAACAGCATCCATTGTTTCATGGTACAAAACCACAGCAACCAAAGGAACAAGAGGCCAACTCATCATACTAACAAAGTTAGAGAAAAGTGAAGACACAACATAGATTAGTCCCACAACTCCAACTGAACAAACCTGCCAACACAAAGCTATCCCAACCAATACCAAAACATAAACCCCTTTTCCTCTCTCAAAATCTTCCATTTCTTCCCTCAATCCCTTCACTTCCCCACTTGCACACAAACCGACAAAACACACAATTGAAGCAACAAAACCAGTCCAAATCTGAATCTCCAACACAACTGAAAAAGTTTCCTTCTTCAAAACCTTTTCAATTGTTAACTGCATAAGAGCAAGCAAAAGTGCATACCCTGCTGATGCACCTATAGTGCAAACAAACCCAATAATGAACTCTTTATTATTACTTGAAACTTTTCTGGTTTTTTCATCAGAGTGAACCGCAACAAGTGAAGCCGATACCGTGAGGAGAATCACAGAGTTTAAGATCAAAAATGTCATTTTCTGGGAATTAATGAAGAATGAGAAGATTGCATTGAAAGCTAACTGGGAAGCACAGATGAGAGAGTAGGTAGAAACAGGAAGATATAAGAGTCCATATGAGTACATAAGGTTGTCCCCTGCTTGTAAGATGCCTAAGAAGAAGTAAACAATGGTGAGAGTTTTTATTGAAGATTGATGAGTGGGAAGGTTTTGGGTTTTTGGGAAGAAGAATAAAGGAAGAGAGAGAACAGGGAAAGCTACAGATTGAACTAGTGTTGCCATCCAAAGACTTTTTCCACCTTGGTCATAGTAGAATTTTCCCAGAATTACTGCACCAGATTGGCCTATTAAGAGAAAAACAGTGTTGATTGCCACCATAAACCACCATTTCCAGCGTTGAACTATGAATGAAACACTTGCTGTATTTGGGTCTTGACCATTATCTGCAATAATTGTTTTTGGGAAAATTAATCTTTTGGTCCAAATTCAATTATAACTCAATCCTTAAACTTTGACTCAGTGAGATGCAACTCAGTTCCTGTAATTTTGACTCAGTTGAAATTCGGTCTTTAAACTTTAACTCACAGTAATCCAGTCCCTATATCTTTAACTCCTTAAAATTTTAGTCCTTAAGATTTATAAAATGTGTAATTTTATTTTCTAAAATACAGAGACTAATATGTTGAATGATGAAACTATAAGGATTAAGTTATATTGTTGAGTCAAAATTTAATGATTGAATTATAATTAAGTTAGAATTATAAAGACTAAATTGCACTGAATTAAAATTTATGAACTGAACATTATATTTTGTAGGGTTAATATAATCTTTAGTCTCTTAAGTTTCTTTCTGTCTAAAATATTAGTTCCTATAATTTAAGAAAAACTTGAATCATTTTGCCCTTAATGGGTTCAAAAGCTACTGTTTGAAACTTGAGGGACTAAAATATTGTATTAACTCTATTTTGTATACTATGATATTTCAAGTACTCATCTTTATGTTTGGTAGAACAATTGAAATTGACATGAAACTGATCATAAGTTAGAAAGAGCACAGATTGTTTAAGCCAGACAAAACCTTGACTCTTGCTATCCAAAATACTGGATTCATATCAAACTTGAACTCAAAAAAGCAGAAATAATAATGGATAATAGAAAATTGAAGGAGTTGGAATTTTATACTCAAAGATATCTTAATTTTGAAAAGTGCTCATTCATTCTGCTATATTCACGTGCATGGGTTGAAGTGTGTGAGACAGAGGGAGAAAGAGACCTGAAACTGAAAGTTGGCATGGGGAAGCTTCAATTTCCTTATCAGCCATTTCTGAATTCCAACTAGTTGAACTTTTGCTTGAAGATGAAAACTAGCTTCCACACTTTAAACTCTGTCTCTTCTCACATAATGATAAATTATTTAGTCTTTTTCTTGTAGGTAGATAAGATTTTTTATTCTTTAGTGGTATATGGTGCTGCCGTCTAGTTTCACAATGGAATCATTTCTTTGGATCTTCCCCTTTAAGAGCGGCTGAGTCAGAAAGTGGACCTTCATTTTTATTTTTATTAAAGGGCGGACACTATAGCCTAAAGCTATAAGCGGGATCAAATTCACAATCTTTAACTTATAAAAGAGTTCTCATACTACTAGACTAAAAGACTATTGGTTGTGATTCTTTTTTATTACTCAAATCAAATGCACACCAACACCTTTATACCAAAATATTTTGCATAGTATTGCCACATTGAAAACAAGGTTTTTTTTTTTTTTAATAAGAACATTGAAAACAAAGGTTGAATCAAGCCGAGTGCGATCATGAGGACTTGGGCATCAACTATGGCTCTTTTGGACAATGCTGTATCAAGCTAGTGCGATCATGAGAACTTGCCATTACCAACTCACTTCACCTAATTAGAGTAAATATAATTTTTAATCTATCAAGATTCAAATTATAGATTTTAATTTCTCAGTTTCTCTCTGTCTAAAACATTAATCTCTATAATTTAATAAAAATATAATTATTTTACCCTTTGAGAGATCTAAGCCTGAAATTTAAAATTTAAGGGACTAAAATCAAAATACAAACAAATTTATGAAATCAAAGATTATATTAATCTTTTAATATGTTAATATATGAAATGTATGCTTTAATGAAACTGTGCTGACAGATTTAATGACGTCAGAACAAAAACACTCCTTTCGTTTTTTTTTTCAGAAGTGCTAATAATTTTGTTTAAACCAAAGAATTAGTGGGCGATAATATGATGGGCAGGAAGTACAAAAGATTCAAGAACATAATAACATGGAAGCAATGCTTTTGAATGGTTATATATGAATGAATCTGCTGTTTCATAACGATTCTCAGAAGCTAATAGGAAACATTACATTTACATACATGTTGAAAGTAATACTATACTATGATACAAAAGCAATAATGGAGTATCTTGATTCCAACACAGCCTTCCTCTTCACCCTTTTCTGTCAAAAGCGAGAAGACAACCAGTTAGCAACTTGAACTTCCATTTGAAGGATTCTGTGCTCAAATTCTTAGTGACTTCTTAATATCCTGAAAATTGGTAATGTTTTGCATACATTTAATACAAAGCAATGCGAGCCTTATATCTTTAAGCAATATTAAGAAAGACTAAACTTCAGTTTTCATCGAAGAACTTAATACTACATCCGTTCTTTAATATGAAAGCTAGTTAACTTTTTTATGTAGGATAAAGAAGCTAAATAAATTAATTAATTATCATCAAATTCAACCCCTCAAAAAAAATTCATAGTATACCAATATTAGTCAATCAAATAAGTTATAATTAACTAATTTATTTATCTTCCTTAATCTATCTAAAAAATTAAACTAGATTTTATATTGAGGAATGAAAAGAGTAGCAAATAAATAAAACTCTTTTATACTAATAGGAAATCATTTTGTATCTTGCCTTCCTAATCTACATAGCTCAGGTTCTGCCAGAAGCATATCTTGTAGCGGTTTCAAGCCAGTTCCATTGTCTCCAGAGCTGTAAGAACAACGGGGGTTAGATGTGTTCATACTTCATATTAGCCGATATCCAACGAATTCAACTCAAAAGAAGAGAGAGAAAACTCACAGATAAAAATGATCAATTGAAAGTAGCCTATGGTGAAGTTTGTAGTCTTTTCCAACATATGCGACAATTAAGCTACCAGCATCCGGGTGGGGCCAACTTCTCGAGGTGGGAAATCGAAGTATAAATGTCCCGGGTTCCTGAAGCCCCCTGGGACCTTGAAGGGAAGCTTCTGCTTCCTCCTTAGTTATGAATCCTTCTATCCACTTGGGAGATGTGGATTTCCAGAGTGGCAGTATCCAATCCCTTGAAATTGTAAAAGCGACTGGGTATAACCAGCGCCACATCTTCTCAAAGTTCTCTTGGCCTAGATACTCTTGACATCCAGAAATTCTTCTCAGAACCTCTAGGTCCTAAAAAGTTTATAACATGTAAATATTAGTGTTTCTATGGCATTCATAACAAAATCAGAATATCTTGAAATCAGAACATTGCCTCAATTAGAGAATATTTCAATAGGCAATCACCTGGAGTGTGAGAGATCTTGAACTGCAGCGAGCAATCTTCATGAATTGCTCTTCAATCTCGTAAACTGCGCTCTCCCACCGAATATTGTAGTTGTTGTTTTGGGACAACGTCTTCCAAACCAGAGTTCCTTCTTCAATCAATCTCTTGGCAAATGATATTTGGTTTCTGATTTCAAAACACAGAACAAAGTTACAGAAGATACAATGATTGAAGCAAACACATGGTTGCTTATAATGAAAAGTTCTAAGGAAATTTCTTACTATGCTTTATATTATCAAGGATAGTAGAATGCAAGAACAATATTATTTGCCAGCAGGGTCCGTAGAATCTTAGTACAGTGAAGCATCAGGAATTGATAATAAGTTCTAAGTCCAGTTGCAAAAATGACACAGTCCAGAGAATAATTAGTAATGTTTCATTTGGACTAGAAATAGCAAACATCTCAGGTTCTCACTAGTCAGCACAACCCTTGTACTAGAGTCCAGGCAGTATACTTCAACCAACAGCTAGAGACAAATTCTCCTGAGGCGTAAAGATAACCAAAGTAGGTTCTGTCTCTCCCAACAAAACTTTTTCCATGCACACAGCATAGTTCGAATCCAAGACATCATGTTTAAGGGACCCAACTATCTACCAATCTACCAACCCAGCCACACGGCCCTATAACCCTTCTACTCTAGTTACAAGCATTCAAAGCTGATTTAACATCCTTAATAGAATATTATTTGTATTACTACTAAAATTCCAACAAGAGGGCAGTCAAAATATAAATCATTTATAAACAGAGCAAGCAAAAGTGCTTACCCATAATGTGAACATCCTGAATAGTGTGACACCTGAGATGCAAATTCCAAAATTTCTTTGTCAGAGGCAGAGATAGCTATTTCCCTGAGCATAAGAGACCTCTCGGTTAAGCCTGCCAGGCAGTATTCGAATACAGTCCTATCAGAGATTGGATTTCTTGCAATCTTGGACTGTGAATTTCCCTCCCCTATACTCCCCGAATCAGAAGAGTTATCGGCTTCATCAAAGTTCTTGGGTCTACCTTCCAAGCTTGTTGCAAAACCACTCTCAACCTACGAAACAAGTTCACTGTAATATTCAATGATTTAGGTATAAAAGAGATTAAAAACAACAATAAAAGCTATGAAACAACCATTTGCAGTAGTATTGTTATTAGTTACTTTTGTATGCAGAAGTTTAAAAGAAAATAATAATTTGAAAATACCCGATTAATGGTCTTAGCCAGAGAATTGCATTCTTCATCAGGCTGCTCTGAGGCGCACTCAGCCTTCACTGATACAGATATTTTGTCACGCCTGTGTCTAAACCGCTTCATCAATGGACTACTGGCTTTTGCTTCATGAGCAGAAGCATCTTGAAGTTCCGACGGCCCGTCAGGAGGAGTTGATCTTTTCCATACCAGAGTCGACAATCTTGTGTTGCGACTTCTAGAAATACATCGAATTGGACGAGAGAATGTCTCAAGAAAAGGATAATTTCCCAACTTTGGCAGACAAAACCGGATGATGAACAACCTATTGTCACACTTGGATGATAGCTGAAATGGAGACAAAAGATGGAGTTAATAGCCAAGAGGAGCATGGAATCAAAACTCTTACACTTAAGTTATAAATCAGAAGGGAGAAGAAGAAATTCAACATAATACTCCCAAATGAATTCAGGCCAAGTTGTATTTATGTTTTGTCATTGATGATAAACAACAACCACATTACCATGAATATCAATTATGGTTATGTATCTTTCACTGTTTTTTAACTTTAGGATTTGCCAGGATTGTCTACATGTACAGTATAGCAATTATGCTCGTTACAATGCACGTCCAACTACAGTATGTTTTGCCTGTAATCATCATATAGTAACAAGTTACAAATGCTCGTTATGAGCATACATTCGTCAGAAGAGTTAGCATAAACCAACATTCCATCCATGATATCTTTACCTGAGATATCTTGAGCTTAAATGTTGAGCATCCCTGCACGAGCTTACTCGGTCTTTCATGAGCAGAATATTCACTCCCATCAAAGCTAGACAAAAGTGGCGCTTCAGCATCGGCTGTGTTCTCCACATGTGCTCCAGTATCAGCATACAAAAGTGAAGCAAAAACCTGATAACATTAGCAAAGACATAATGTAAAAAAAGCAAACTCTATATATACTACCAACGAGAAACCATTCATCCAATCAACATAAAAGGAAGGATTATAAACCTCGCTATCCTTGTCTACAGGCTGGCCAAAAGCATCCGACAGAACAACATCCAAAGAGAAGTTCCTACGACAAGATGCCTGCACCAAATTATAGGAAGGAAAAATTAGCATCAACTTTCAGTAGTCAGGTTACAAATCACATAACCAAGCCAATTCTGAGTGACAAAGCTAATCACAGTAAAGACTATTGGCAAAGACAGCCCCTCTTCATGGTGTCTTTTACTTCCATTTGAACTTTTTATTATACCTATATGAATTCTCTCAATCCTTAACTTGGTACAATCGTTCATGTAGGATTCACTTGATGTATGGTAGAAATTTATTTTGGTATTTAGAGCCTTAAAATTACATGCATAGAAGCATTGGACCAGAATATAGCCATATCGTCATATAACTATAACAAGTGTATTACATACTTCGTAAATTAAACTCGAACAGATGATGAACGACTCGCTTCAAAGATGAATTTACCATACTTGAAAATGACCACATTGCATAGACACTAACAAGATATGCTTGACTAAAGATCTTTCTAACCTTGCCACCAACAATGCTCCAAACTCCATCACTTTCTTCTTCAATCTCAGAGGCAGACAATTCATTGATAGATAACTTCAGAGGAGGGTCCTGGTATAAGATTAAGTTGTGAAGAAGGTATCTAATTAAATTTTGTCCTGCTTCTTAAAGCCTACGGGAATTACATGCAAAACAACCATGGAATTCAAAACCAGATCTATAGTCACCTTTAAATGCTGATCCTTAATGGAGGAAACAGAGGGTAAGACTTCCAAGTTGTGCACATAACCCTGAACAATATTGCCATCACCACCGACATAAGCTAAAGTAATTTTATTCAAACCACTTGAATCGGATTCCATATTTAATAAGGAAGACACAGATTTCGCCCCAACAATCTCTCCATTAATCTGAAGCTGAATATGATCTGGAGTAATCTGTATGATACAAGACATGTTAGACATTTAAATTAACAAAAGAATAAATAGGGAAAATTAGTGTTTGTAATCAATTAGTGGCAACCAAAATTCTTTATGGCTTCTAGGGATATTGTAAACACACACATCCTTCACAAATCATAAGATACCTCGCATCCAACATGGATCCATTTTTCTAAAGGGAACTCAAAATCTACAGTCACACGCGGAACTTCTGTCCATGAATTGACATCGCCAACATTAGGAGCTTCTTCATGTAAGAGAATAACAGGTAAAAGGTTGATTCTCTTATTGTCATTTATAACAAGAAAAGGAGCACTTTCTGAGATATCAGAGCACACCTGCATGTACAATTAACTGTGTTTAGCTAACGAGTGGATAAATTATATAGTAGATACAGCATATGAAAAAAAGGAAAACAGAATTATGTAGTGCCCCGTAAATCCAACTAGAAATTTAAAAGAGCTTGCACAAACTGAAATAATCCTCTTAAGACCGGAAAGCAAAGAACTAGACACTGGAAACTTTAAGACAACGTTAGGAAATTAGAAGGAGAAAAGGAAATCCATCTTTCTCTTTTACGCCAATCAAGTACAGAAGAACCAGGAAACATGAGCTTGACGCAAGTAAAGATCTTCCGAAACACAAAGTAATGTAGTAGATTCACTGCCATAATTGATTAAACTGTACAATCAGACATGGCGAAAATTATAAAACTTTCAAGCTTCTTACGGCTGGTCTGTACTAGATAATGTAAGAAATAGTAAAATTACATTTGAGTAAGATCACAACGACTGCTTCTAGTGGCACGAATCCTGAATGACGGGCAACGGCTATTCTAAGGGAACATAAACAAACACAAGGTAAAGATAAAACAAAACACACAAAAACCAGACTTCGAAGTCGGTTAAGTTAAGAAAAAAAAGCAAGCCATGAGAGACCTGTTGGAGAATCGTAGCAGGAAATGTGTTGGAGCTCATTAGATAAACCCAGAAACAGAAAGAGAAACTTCTCTCCTTTCCTTCAATTTCCAATCTCAAATCCTTCAGAAGAGGGTAGTCTCCACTTCCAACCATTATTGCATCAGAACCCATTAGAGAGAGTAGTGGTGTTCTTCTCGCTTTTATGCTAAAACTCTCCAGAAACCTAAGAAAGTCGAAACCTTTCGGACCTAAATTAACAAAGACATTCACGAAAACTAACAATTTTCAGGCATCTTGGTGTTCCAATATCATGATTCTTTTGTGACGGCTGTTAAACTAACGGTTTGATGTGGCGCCCTCCGGTGGTGGTTTCTGCTTTCAAGTTGTAGGTAGGTAGGTATCTGGTGCTTCGAGTTACATTACAGAACCTATCGCGCTAACCAATCCCTGTAGAACTGTTAAATGTTTGTATGACATGGCCATAGTTATTGTCCTTCCGAAACAAGAAATTGAAAATCTTGGGCCGTAGGTTAGTTGATACTTGATACTATATCAGTTACAAACTAACAAGTTACAAAAATTTATATTACTAAATACCCTTTGACGTTAAAGTCAAAGTGTCAAACTATATTTTTTCTCTTTTTCGAACAAAATGTAAAAGAAAATATGAAAATCACTTTTTATTTTTTTAAAATTATATTTAAATCTCATATAAAATATATTTATAAAAAAACTATAAAAATTATTAAATTATTATGAAATTCTATAAAATTTGAGATTATTTTTTTAAACTTATAAAATAATAAAATTATCCTTAAAAAAATATTTCAGTTATTATTTTTTTACCTTACAGTTATTATTTCTTTATTTTAAAATTATTATTCCTATTATTTATATTATTATTATTTTTTCTTATATTAGTTTTTATTTTTTCTATTGAATTATCATTTATAATTATTTAAATTATTTTTTCACATAGTTAATTACGTCATTTTATAATTTAAAAAAAATTAATTACATAAAATTTCACAATAACTTTATAATTTTTCAAGATTTTTTTTCAATTAAATTTTTTATATAATACTTAAATATAATTTTTTTTTATAATTCCCTCCATTCCAAATATAAAATATCATTACAATTTATCCTATAAATAAAGTTTATATTGATGTTAGGAGATAGTATTGTTATTTTAACTTCACCTTTATTTTATTTTTTTTATCCATCCAATTTATGGAAATTTTGTCTTGACTATATCTCGATCAGATCCGTGTCGTGTATCTGACTATGTTCATTTAAATAACTTGTGAGCCCTAATTATTTTAGACTATGTTGACAATTGAAATATGGAATCATTGATGACTTGTTCAAATAATTTTTAATATTTTTTCTGTATTTTTATTGTATTATTACAATGGCATTAATTTGCGTCGTTTTTTGCTTTCTTTTTTTGCCAAGGAGAGACATCAAATCAATAATTTCATGAGTTTAGTTTTTTTTTTTGGGAGAGTCACATAACTACATGTTATTTAAGACGCTTTCAATTTGTGAATTTGGAGCTTCTGTGAATTTTTCACGTAATATTCAAGTGCAACATATTAGAAAAAAAAAAGATAAATCCATTATTTATAACTAAAAATTATATAAAAATATCATAAAAGTGTTAGTTTTATAATTATGTTGGCTATCTCTCCCTCTCTCTCTTTCTTTTTCTGGGTAAAAATGAATATGGGTTATCATGTAAAGAGGAAGATGAAGCTCGTTGAGCTTTGGATGTATGAGCCTAACTACACCGCAAACCATTATATTTGATAATGGGCCAAGTAGTAATGAGCCAGCCCAGCCCATGCTTCTAAATTCTTGGGTAGTCCATCTTTTCTTATTTTCTTGTTTATCCCTCGTCCACTCTTAAATTTAAAATATAATTAATAAATTTATTTTAATTTTAAATATAATATATATCTATTATTTACTCCTATTAATATTCTTTCAATAATAATCAAATAAGAGAGTTAATGAATATGATTAAGAGGTTTTAGAAAAAAATATGCTATAATAATTAATTTAACTAACTTATTTAATATTATCAAATTAGTTAAATATATATTATATTTAAGATTAGAGTAATATTTAAAAACTTAATTTTATTTTTATTTTATAAGCTTCTTTTTGCATGTTGTTCTATTAAAATACTGTCTTCCTCGATATTTTTTGCTAAGTATTATATCTAAAACTAATAAATATATATATATATACACACACACACACAATAACATCTCAAACTATTTATTTGTTCATGGTGAACCACCCAAACAATTAAAAAATTTTAGTGTTTATAAAATGAAAAACAACTACTCTACCCCAACAATAAAAAATATAGTACAATTACTAGATGATTATATCTTTTAAATATAATATTTTAAGTTTGAATTAGGCTATATGTATAAAAAATATTTTGTTGGAAGAAACAAAATTCACTCTGATAAACTCTACGTCTCAAAAAAATTGATCTCTAATTATAAATTATGAGATATCACCTCCATTCTAGAAAAATAGAGAGAGTTCCACATTTTATCTTTTTGTATTTGAAGAAAAATAGAAAAATTATAAAAAAAAATACCGCTTGAATTTTAAAATCCCAAATCAAGAACTACTACAAAAATGTGTTATTATCTGTTTTACAAGAGTAGTCAATAGCTTATAAAATATAGTAAATAAATTGATTTATAATTTTAAAACTAAAGTAGTATTTTTTTTAAAAAAAAATAAGAAAGATTAGTCTTTACTATTGATAAAAAGAAAAAAAAATATCACCACCACATGTTTAAATCTACTTACTTTTAAAACAAGGTTTGAAGTAAAGAAAATTAAATTTTTGATAAATCGAGATATACAAATATATATATATATATATATAACAAGTGAACTGAATATTCAAATTTAAACACACGCACATAAAAGAAGTAAGAACAAAGGCAACCCACGCCTTTTGTTTTGAATATCTATCTCTTCCGTACACTAAATAGTCAGCCCAAATAGGATTGAGTGGGCGGGCAATATTTAGGATCACATATCTCTTTGATTTTTATGTGTTAAGCTTTCTTATTTTCAATCCCAAACCTACCAATAATCACATCAAAACAAACCCTATTCCCACTTCATAAGACTTTCTTGTTATAGTAGTTCATTTTTTCCACTCATTGATTGATGGTACTCGCCCATCTAAATATACTATAAGAGTTAATAAAAAAAATTATTTTAATAATAAATATAAATTTTTAATTCATTTTATTTTTTAAATTTATATTTTTTTATATTTAAAATAAAAATTAGATAATTAATTTATGCATATTTAAATAATTAATTTATGATAAACCCCAAAATTTAAGAATTCATCTCTCCATCGTGCTACAATTCTCTTTTCCATTGTTGATTGCTCCTTCTTCTTTTGCACCCCAAAATTTTTTTATTTTTCAAACAAATTAAAAATTAATTTATATATATTAAAAAATATAGTTTACAGTAAGAAATTGATATGAAATAATTTAAGTTTATGGATATGGTACAAATAAAATAATAAAGCCAATCCCAATAAAAGAAATTTTTTTTGGTCACAGGTCATCTTACACAATATCGAAATTTCTTAATTACCCTTGATATTTTTGTCTTTTCCAAAAATTACCCTTGACATCATTGCGTACGTCATTTATAAACTATTTAATAGAATAAAATAGAGTTGAATCATAAATTTAGACCCACTTAAAAAATATTGACTTATCTAAAATATTATTTTATTTTTTAAATTAATATTATGTCGTGGAGGATTGCGGCTCATGAGGTTATTATTTTAATATATTTTTAATGCCACGAAGAAAGTGACAGGCCATTGACTAATATCTGCCTCGCACATGCCAGACGTGGTCCTTCACGACGGTGTGTCGGTGGCGCGTCACCCCCAACTTGATTGAAGAGAAAGAAAATTATTTTTATGTCCTTACAAAAAAAATATAATAAAAAATAATACAATTAGCGTTAAATACAAGTCTCATATTCCTTAATTATAAGTTTTAGAAATGATAACTATATTAGAGACCTATTCAACTATAGTGATTTAGATTACAACTTTAATCTAGAAAGAGGTATATAAAGGATATCAGGGAATTATATTAAAAGGGAAATTATACCCCAATATTAAAAAAATAATTATCCTCATCAAATTCTATAAAATCATTAAATTATATAAATGTAGTTATAATTATAAAAAGATTAATTTATCATAATTTATTAATTAAAACGTTATAATTTATTATTAATGATATTGTGATTTGTTATATCCTAACTTATTAATTGTGACATCTTAATCTATCATTAATAATATTAATTTATCAATTAATACTTTATGACTTGTCTTTGATGATAGCATGACTTAATTTTTTTAATTTATTGTTAATAATATATTAATTTATCAATTAAGATATATTAATTTATTATTGGTGGTACTCTGACTTGTCAAGATAAGTGAGAGTAAATTTATATTTTTATAATTTTAATAAATCATTCCCAATCTATTAAGACTTTATATTAATTTAATAATTTTATGAGATATAATAATAATTTATTTTTTTAAAAAAATCAGTATTATTTCTTTTATATTAAAATCTTATCAAATATAATCTCACTTCTACATAAGGTACAAATTATAAGTAAAATCTAGACCACAACTTTCTACTTTTAACAAAGTTTTCAGACTGTTCGTATAAAAAAAATGTATATGCTACTAAATTATAAAATTATTGACTAATTGTAAACTTTTTTAACGAATATCAACAATATTAATATTTTTGTTGTCTCTGTTTGGCCAAACACAAAATAATAAAACTCGTTAATGAGGTCAGAGGTCAACGGTCAACCTTACTTGTGTCCGTACGTCCACTAGCTATCTAAGCGCGTACCTTGAAAAATAATCATTTGAGAATTTTTCAAGATAAGCGTCTTTGAGAAACGGAGGTATGAATATTATTTTTACAACCTTGCAAAAAAATATATATAATAACAAATAACGCAGGCGCTGTTAAATAATACTCCTTACTGCCCTTATTGTTAGTTATTGTGCGTGTTTGATTTAGATGAAAAATATAGTTTCATACAAATTTTTAACTTAAATTTTAATTTAATTTTTTAAATAAATAATTATATTTATTTAAAAAACTATTTAAACTAAATTATGGTATAAAATTATAATTTTAAATAAGTTCTAAAAAATAACTTATAAAATAGAAAACTAGTTTATATACTATATAATTATTTTATTTTTATTTTTTTGACATTCTCTTTCTTCTATTTTTTCTCATCCATAAACAAAAATCATTTACAGTCTCACTATCGTTACTATCATAATGAAGAAATCGTTACAATCTCTAAGAGGTAGAAATATGTCATTTTTTGTGATTGTAGAGATAACTGGAGGTGTCGTCATCAACATCGTTATAGGAGAATAGTTATTATCAACTAACTATAGAGGAGTTGGTGGGGGCAAAGTTGATGATGATGAATAGTAGTAATGGAGAAAAGAGGTAGATAGTGGAGATAATGGAGACCTTTGATGTGGAGAGTGAATAGGGGAGAAGGGGGAAAAAAAAGAAATAAATAGAGCATTATATAAGATAACAGACAATTAGGTGTTGTGTGTACAGAAGATAATTAATTTTTTTTATCACATATCCTTTTAATAATTTATGAATCACAAAAGTTATTTTGATAATAACTATCTAAATACTCATTTATTTATAATTATTTTTTTATAAATTATTCTGCAATTTTTTTTTAAATTTTTTCCATAATTACTTTTTTTTAAAAAAAAAATTATCTAAATAAGCCTATTATTATAATAAAATATCATTACGTGCTAAGTTTACCTTTTATTAAATTTATTAGACTATAACATCTTCTTATTAGAGGAAAAAATCAACAAAAACGGCTTTCAATAAAAACAAAAACATTTGTGGAAAAAAATTAACGTTGTTTGATGATTTGATAAGAATATATTTCATACTATTTAAATTCTATTCAAATGCTAGCATGATGATGTGGAGGTTCCTTAGAGTTTAGTCTAATTTTATTTATAATTTTAAATTATTAGTATTTATATGTGTGATAAAAAAATAATATCTCTATAAAAATATGTATATTAGTTTTTTTAGGTTTAGTTATATTTAAATATTATTGAATATAATTATAATTAATTCTTCTAAAAATATTTTTTATTTATAAATTGTTTCTCTTTTTGTTTGTAATCCTCAATACCTTCTCATATTCTGGCGTTTGCTCTGTTTGGAGTGTCTTTTTTTTTTTTTTGGATTGATTTGTGTAAGATGTTTGTTTCTAGAGATCAATATCAACTCATCTAAAAAAATTTATACAAAAAAAAATTATAATTCTTTTTTACTTTGATCTGTTCTTTGGTGTTTTTTTTTTTTTTTTGGTTCAGCTAATAAGACTCCCTATAAGTTCATACACACTGAAAAAGACAAGAAATGAAAGAAGAGTGAGCAAGCTAATGGACGAGATAAAAACTCATCTTTCATTTTTAGAGAATATATTAAATTAATAAAATTTAACTAGATTAAAAATATTTTTAAGATAGAAATTAATTAAAAATATACTAGTTAACCATTTTTTTAAAAAATTGAATTCTTAACTTTTTTCAAAGTAAAAAATTGAGATAATTTTGAAAAAACAAAAATAAAAAAGTCTAACAATTCATAATTACAGGCTTGCTTGAGTTCTTCGGTTGATGTAAGGATTAGGTTAATAGATGACTACAATTACTACCTAATTATCTAGAGAAGCTCCCAGAACTCAATACCTTAAATTTTTATCATTTCATGAAAAAGAAATACAATAAGTATATAATTGGACTGAAATGATAAAAAAAATATTATACATTCATTACAATGTATTGATGTTATTAGTAAAATTAAAGTATACCTCTGATTATTTATATTTATATTAAATTTTATTTTAATTTATTAAATTTAAAAATTATATTTTTAATTTTTTAAATTTAACCTTATTAAATTCTTTAACTAAAAATATTAATTTAACGAATTTAAAATGATGATTATAAAATTAAATTCTAATTAAGAAATTAAACTTAAAATATTATATTAAAAAAATAAAATATAAATATATTTTGTCTACAGCCATCACCTAAAATTCATCGAGTCAATATTTTTTATTAATAAATTTAACTATATTAAATTTTAAAAATTAAAAATATATTTTTTAAATTTAATAGACTAAAATAAATTTTAATATAAATATAAATATCAAACAACAAACAATATATAATTTAGCATATTATTAAAGAATAATATATTCAAGTGATCATTTGTTAAAGAATTAGTCATGCATTCACTATTTTAAGTGCAGGTTGTTTACAACTTCCAAGAGTTCATTTATATGTGTTTTACGAGGTCACTCAGATCTCAAATGGTGGTTAAATAATTGTTTTGATCATTAGGCAGCGCCCACAGAGGCTGATAATACTTTCACCTCTCCTTCTCCGCTTCTATAAACCTCCTTACCTCCATATACCTTCTTCACCTGAATCATAATCACTTATCTCTTTTCTTGCCGATTCCCTCAATCTCTCTCTCTCTTCTACTCTCTCCAGCCTGCAAGTATAAAGCTTCCAATTTCTCTAAAGCTCTCGTCTTTCTTCATCCGGGGAATTTCCGTAAGTCATTATCTTTGCTTTTTTAAACATAGCCTTATAATCCCCATTGTTGATATGTTCCAAGTTTTGCTGCATTAAACTGGTATTTAGTGTTCTGAATTCTGATACGGTCCTTTTTGTGGTGGGTATGATCTCCGGTTAGAATTTCATCATTCTATTTCTCGTTCATCTGGAGGTGTCCAATCCCTAGGATTCTGCCCAAATTTTTATCTGATTCTTTACTTGCGTTCAATGCTTTCCCCTTAAGCAATTTCCTGACTTGATTGGAAATTTTGAATGGGTTCTTCAGGAAGTTCTATGATTTTTCTTCTACTTATTTTAATAAGAATTCATCTCTGAGCAAGGATGCTAACAAGTCTTTAATCATGAAATTCTCAAGGTAATGGTTTTAAGTCATGTGAACCAGCATGCTATATATAAGAGAAAATTTGTATTGCAGATCTTGAAGACAATAATCAGCAGCTTATCTGAAAGACTAATTACATTCTTAGTCCCTCCCTGCCTTTTCTTCCTACTACATGATCCTTGATTTCTACAGGAAATCTAGCATTTCTTGAAATAGAATATATTTTTATATAAGGCCCTCGGGTACTTTCTATTTTATGTAAGATTAACTTGAGAATTTTCTTTATTCACTTTTTTTGCAGACATAAAGTAACACTTGAGAAATTGCAAATTCAGGCCTATATTTCATGCATTTTCGCAGTCAGGACCTTAAGTGAGTAGTTTTTTTCCCCATGCTGATAGTTACTGATTATAATAGGATGCAATTTTGTTGTTTTGCTTCGTTTATTGACTTAAAGATGACGTTGAAACTAGGACATGGCTTCTGGTTTGGTGACTCATAACACTACAAAAGACAAGTTCTCTTTGGAGAAAAGTATGGATGATGACAAAGACTTACTCAGCAATTTCCATGAAAACATTCTTGGTCACATCCTGTCTTTCCTTCCGGCGGTAGAGGCGGTCCGTACAAGTGTATTATCTAAACGATGGATTCACGTATGGACATCTATTACCAGTCTTCGGTTCGATGATTCTATGCTTTATTATAACAAGAGGATGCCAAAAGAACACTTCATAAACTTCGTGAACAACATACTTTTTCATCTTTCTGATGCAAGCATCCCAAATTTCTCTCTCAATCTGTCTCGTTACCTCTATGAACCATGTCAGATTACCTCATGGATCTCTTCTATTTTACAAAGAGGTGTCAGAAGTCTTCATATTCAATATGCTGATAAAGTTCTTCTTTCTTCTTCTTGTTCTCCTTTTAATTGTAGCTCTCTAGAGCATTTGGTGCTTCAAATGAGATGCACTCTCAGTGTTCCTTCATCTGTTTGTCTGCCAAATCTTCAATATCTTAGCTTTTCTGGAATTAGGCTAGTGAGTGATTCATCTTCTGATTCAAAAGATTTAACTCTTAGCTTTCCTTTCCTCAAAGTTTTTGAAGCTAGAGGATGTGAATTGTCAAAAATGAAGAATGTTAGTTTACAGGTTCCTCAACTTCAAACCTTTTCCATAGCATTCTGGAACTGCATATCCAATGAGTCAAGTAGATGTTCGTCCATCAACATTCATGCTCCAAATCTAACCGATTTCTCTTACGAGGGCGATCTAGAACACGGAATCATTCTCTCAAACCTGTCGTCCATTCTTCGTGCTTCTGTGGTGATCGTTGTTGATGAAGACAGAAATGATGATGGAATGCAAGAAATCGGCACTCGGGCATGTATGCTTCTCAGTCAACTTCACCAAGTGGAGAACCTAAAATTATGGTTTTACAAGGTATACTGGTGAATTAAAACAGTAAAAATGACAACAGAGAAGTTCTAAAGCAAAATTGGATATACTTTTGCATTCAAAAGGGAAAAAAGAAACTATATTATCATCACCAGAGTATCAGAAAATAAACAAGTTTTTCCTTGTCATGCAGGTACCTATGCATGCTAAAGATGTTTTAACCAACCTACCTGAATTTGGAAGGTTGAATTATCTGCAAATAAATGAGATTTCTGGCGAAGCTCTATTGAACTTACTCCACAACTCACCAAATCTTAAAACTCTTGTCTTACTTCATGTAAGTTTAGAGATCTTTCTTATACTCCTCATTTATGTTTTAGTTAAAGACAGTTGATTATGACTGAAAAATCAATGACAATATTTTCAGGGAGTATCTAAATTTGATAAAGATCTCTTGACTTCAGCATCAGTGCCTCGTTGCTTTAAGAGCCTTGAAGTTTTTCAGTTTGGAGGATTTAATGTGCATGAGCATGAGCTTTCTCTAGCAAAATTTATAATGGCGAATGCAGCAAAGTTGGAGAAGATGACTATAACCACAGCATTTTGGCTGCAGTACTCAGATATCAACATGGAGGAAGTTAAGGAGCAAGTGCTCTCATTTCCCAAGTGTTCCAGTTCTGCATCACTTGAATTTGCCGATGTCAATAGTTCCTTAAGATAGGTAATGGCTTTGTAGCCTAATAATATGTAAGCTTCCCTGTAACTGGAAGATTCTAGATATAACCTCACTTATAATCTCAGGTTGTTAATGTCTGCTCCTTTAATTTAAAAAAAAAAATGGTTCCTTAAGATAATGAAAAGGCCCATAGTCGTGCTGCAAATATGCTTAACAGTTAATGAATGTCTCTTCCATGTTGTACTATATCTTTTCTCTGATTATAATTAAATCATTTACCGGCCTTCGGGAATGTTCCTTGATATTCCACAAAATCAGCAATCTTTACTTGGTACTATGCCTCCAGCAATGGTGACTCAATCACATTTTCTATTTTGATCGTGGTTACTTACTCTTGGGATCTCAAAATAAGAGTTTACTTGCATATTTACATATTTATTACGAGTTTATCTAAATTCATGAGTTTGACAACCTTCTTCATCTGTCTCAAATTTGGTTAGATGAAGAAAATGGAATCGGAGATGATGGTGACGATTCTTTTCTTATGATAAAAACATTATTATGATTCATTCAAAGGTTGGTTACCTTTAAATTTTGATTTTCACCTGCAGCTAATATTGGATAGCTAGAACCAGATTAGGGAAAGAAAATTACAATCATCAAACAAGCCAGACTGGATGCTGTAAAAATTGAACACTGATGGTGTTGAGTATTCACAATAGGACCAATACTAGGGTCATTATTTTGAATTCCACCATACATAAAGATCCACTGGTGAACATTTTGTAAGTATTTGTCTATTTATACAGAATCTCACTTCAGACGGTTTTCTCTCTGCACTCCAACAAAAGCACAAAACAATATCATGCTCTGATCATCTGCAACTGCAAGCTTCCCAGTATCTTTGTCTATTGCTTAGGTTTAAGTTTAAGGGCAGCACTGCAGGAATTTCCACATCAAACATCAATCTCAAGACAAAGATGAGAGAAAAGGGAGACCTTGGAGAAGTTACTATTTGTTACCTGTTAATACAAAAACGCTGTCCTGTTGGTGGAGGACCATCATCGAACACATGGCCGAGATGAGAATCACAACTAGCGCAAAGGACTTCCTGGCGAGGCATAAAGATAATTGATAAATCTAACTTTGATTTCGCATTGTTCCCAATGGGCTGGTAATAGGATGGCTAACCAGTTCCACTATCAAACTTAGTAGAAGATCTGTTAAGGACAACGAACAATTGATTCAGTTCAAGAAAACTACATCATCAAGTCAGGGTAAAAGATGGAATTTGATAATATATAACAACATTTAACGTATTACTTACTCAAATAATGGCGTGTCACAACATATGCAATGGTAAATTCCTGGGGTTTTAGGATTCCAGTACTCCCTGAAATTTGTAAGAGCAGCATAAGAGTACAATATCTTTGACACAATAAAAAGGAAACCCAAAGAAAAACGCATTCTTGTGAAACGGCAATAAGAAACAAGAGATAGTTACTTGTTATCTAATGATGTGCATCTGCAATCCATGATGATGGGATGCATTCAAATTTGTCTCTTGTAAAAGACTTTAACCACACGGAAATGCGACAAACAACTCTTGAAAGCTTATCTCCAATATTTATCAACCATGAAAATTATAAAGAAAAGTTGATGGTTTCCTTTTGAAACAAACAGTAACAAGATCCATTTGTCAAGCATATGTCATTGTATCTTTTTTCTTTTCTTTTTTGCAGTAATTGAAGACCGTCTGACAGAAAAAAGTGAATTGATATCACTAGTTGCAGTTAGAAGTTACTGCCTTTAGTCTCAAACATAAGGCACTAGTTGAAGTGTTTTAATGCCACAACATAAACATACCCAGTGAAAGCCCTTTCAGTCCCCTTTTGAAGCGTAATATAAAATTGTTCATTTTTCAGCCTCTTCTTCCATTCTTCATTGCTTAAAGATTTATAATCCACAGCTCCAGCCCCTGCATGACATACATAAAGGAGGACTCTTGAACAGCGAATCACAATTCAAAATCTCAATAGCTATGAAAATATACTCCCTAAAAGAAAGTATTCATACACCAAATTGTGCTGAAAAACCATAGAGCGAAATATTCATAACTTCCGAAGAGGACGCATGCATAAAATTGACTATTCTTTCTGAGTATTATAATTTAATAGCAGATGCAACAGCAGTAGCCCACATTATGAGTCTATTTTGATAAATGCAGAAAAGAATTACGGGTTCAAACTCAATCCAGTCAGAAGCAGTAATAGAAGAATTGAAAAAAACTGAAAAGATTTAACACTGACCATTAAACAGTGTATAGATGGTGAAAAAAGTAACACCAAGAGAAGTCTATTTCCTTCTCTTACAATCACGACCAAAACCTAAATTTCCACTGCTAGTCTTCAACAAAATTCTCTTTTCACTTGACAAAGATATCTTTCAACTAAATTGAAGATAACCCAGTTTCCATTTTCAGGATAAAAAGGAGAGTAAGAAAACCGAGATCACATATATCAGTGATCCCTTACCTTCGATGCTGTCAGCTTTCTGGGAAGAAGCAGATGATCCCATTGGCCGAATTGACGACAAAATCTTTCTGGGGTTGCGAGGAAATCGCGAAGGGCACACGAAATATTCAGGCTGAGGAGCAATAAGCCTGTCGGAAGGAAAGGGAATGTGAGATGTTGGTAAGCTTGGTCTGTGAAACGCCATTACTCACGTTCTTCCCTTATACAGAGCAATGCCGCCAGCAAAATAAAAAGAATAAAATAATAATGGAATTCTAGGTGGTTCGATTCTGTGCTACGCGCCAAATAACTGATTTAGCTGCTTCTTATTTGGGTCCGTCGATTTCAGATTTTAGGCGTTAATCGTTGAACCGATAGAGAAATGGTTTGGTGGAGATTCTGTGGGTGTGATTAGGGAGGATGGCGGCTTTTTGTTGTGACACGTGTCGGATAAATATAGGCATGCTTGAGAACCAGGCTAGGTATTAGCCACGTGGAAGTCTTGACGCCTCATGATTCTGGACCGAGAGATTGGTACAATCTACCGCTAGAAAGTAGAAATTAGTTTTTATGAATATAAAAAATATTTTTAATTAAATTTAACAATGTTTAAATTTTATTCAGGAAAATAATTATATAAAAAATAGTTACGTGTAAGTTATACAATTTTCATTTTGTCTATTTCTAATCTTTTAAAGTCTGCAAAATTCAATAAAACTAATACTTAAATTTTAAAATTAAAAATTAGTTTTATTTTTTTAAAATTTAATAGCTATTAAATATATTTGAAAAGTAAATAATGTTATATTTTTGTAGAAATTCTTGATTTGAGATTTTGAAATTCAATTGATATTTTTGTGGAGATTTTTCCTCTACCCCAAAACTCTTAAAAATAGTAAAAAAAAATTTACCATTCTATAAAATTTTTCTTCATAATATTTTCTCCCCCTATTTCCCCCTCACTTTTCTCTAATCCAAATATACCTTTAAAGTTCATTTTATTTCTCTCTAACAAATTATAGATTACTTGCAAAGTATATTTTTTTTTGTAGAATCTAGATGGTATTTTCTAACTGATAATTATAAAATAATTATCTCATAGCATACAGATTAACGAAGTAGAATTTGTCTTTTTATAACAATATTTTTTATATACACGACCTAATTTAAAATCAAGATATCATATTTAAAGGATATAATTATTTACTAAAAAGTTACAAAAATGTCAACAATCATGGAGGCAATGTTATTAGATATTAAATATAATAGGTATGTTTGGATAGGTTTTTAAAAAATGACTTATAAAAAATAATTTTTAGACATCTTTTAAAAAAAATCTTTTGGATAAGAGTTTATCAGGAAAAAATATTTATGAATAAATGAGTGTCTGGATGATCATTATCAAAATTACTTTTGTGATTGGTAAATTACTAACAAAAATTTGAAGGAGGTGCAGACGCCACGACGACCTGACCCAGAGGAGTTAGATGACAGATGAAATCAACGATCGAGTGACCCACCCTGGTAGTGAGCTCCACTGACGATGACAAGCTCTAGCGGCAAAGGCACAAAAATGGCAACAATGAATAGTAGAAAGCAGCGAGCTAGAAAAGAGAAGAGAGAGAGATGATGTAAGAAAAAGTAAGTGTAAATAGTAATTGGGTAATTAATAAACTCTTTTACTGTTACAGAAACTACTCTGAGTAATTTATCCAAAATTATAGTTTTAAATCATGGTTTAGTTAAAAAGAAAATCTGGATAAATATATCTATTAGTTTTAAAAAAATTTTAAATAAAAATCTATTTTAAAATATTGATTTAGAAATTTCTCAAACAGTCACAATAACTTGTATTAATGGGAATTCAAATTTTGCATGGTTTAATCTGTTTTTTTTTACAAAAATTTTAAAATGTGGTTAGATTTACCTACGATATAAATGTAAGAAGAATTTTTTTCTTTTAAGCGATAGTAATATTAGATAAGAATAACTATTAATTATTTTAAATATAAATTTATATACTAAAAAGTTATAATATTTTTCAATGTGTGGCTGCTAGAATTTTGTTCCTCGTCTCTTGAAAATTAACACCTGTATTGTTAAGATGGGCGTCATATAAGCAGATCCATTTGGCAATAGGCTTTCAATAGGAGTTTTACTCATACGGCCCAATGGATATGGGGAATAGAAAGAAATTCTGTTTGAGTTATAAAAAAAAAATGAAAACTTTAATTTATATAGCCTTTATCAGATTCTTAGTCTTATTATTCAATATAATTGTGACTATGACAGTTTCTTTTTTTTTTTTGTTATGCTTTTATATTTCTGTCCACATTTTGCTTTAAATAATTTGTTCATATCTCCCAGTTAGGCTGTGGGAACCATAGAAATTTGGTCTGGTGGTTGGGAAGGATTACCAACTTTGTTCCTTCCACCACATTATCAATATTTAAATTCAAACAAATTTTACAATATTAAATAAAGAAAATCATAAAAGTCAAATAATTCTCTTATTGGCCATGTTCAGAATGTAAAGAAATTATGAAAATTTATTGTAATTTTTAAGAAGTAAAATTAGAAACAAGATATCATATATTAAGTACATTTACGAATATATTTTCAATATAATAAAAGTATAAACAATCTTAATATAATAAAATATGATAATTTAATATTATAAAAATAAAAATATAAACAATAATAATTATGATAGCAAATGATAGTTAGTGGCTAATAGTTTGGGACAGAAAACTAGACGTTTGGAGAGGCATTATAATTTCTAGGTACCTAGATTTACGTCTGAGGATAATAGATAATTCATCCTATCTGATATTGGTATCACTTAGGAGGAACGAAGACTTTACCTTGTCCTTAGATCGTGGGTGAACCTAACCCCTTTTTAAAAATTTTTATACCAAAAAAAACACTTATGAATATAATAATGATATTTTATGGCTGAAAAATTAATATTTTATATATTAAACAATTAATTAACTAATATTGATGCCCCCACCGTCCATGTCACGAATAGGTTTGGGCGGGGCATTAGGCTAAGGCACCTTGAAAGACAAAGAAGGGATATCCTTACGTGAATGGGACTGATATTTTTAAAAATATATTATTGTTATTGTATATAAAATGTATTTATTTTTCTTTATATTTATCGATGAATTCTATTTTCTTATTTATATTAATTGTATGATGTATGATAAACAATCACTATTACGATTTATGAGTATAACAATAAATCATAAAAATTTTCAACACTACATTTCATTTATATAAGAGATATATTTTAATTTTAAATATAAGATATTAATTTATTTTATTTTTTTTAATTTTATAAAATATTAAATAGGGTTTATGTTGATAATGATAATTTTAATATAAATAATTAAATAAATATTGTTTTAGAGACTCACTTCTTTTATTAAATTTAACTCCATTGGTGATTAAAGCAGTATTTTAAATAAGCTAATGTACATATATTTTAGATAATATGTTTAATTAATTTTTTTAATATATATAAATTATTTATCTATTTGTTATATATTAAAGATAATATGCAAATTCTAAAAGATTCAACAAGTCATACTTTCACTAGCCATTTTCTTTTTGCGTCTGATCGCACTAATAATTCTTTACTTTAACGATCTTTGTGGAACGGCTTTCATAGAAGCACTATCTTTTGTAGAATAAATAAATAAATAAATAAAATAATTGCCCATGGAATGTAACATGCAGCTAAGAAAGAGCCGAAGGACAACGAAAAGCAACAAGAACCACGCAAAAAAGTCATAAAAGGATTCCCAATATACAATAAAATATCTATTAATAATTACCATGTGATTAAAAGAGTCCAAGGAATGCAAATAAAATTTTAAAAATTATGCTATATATAGACTTAATAATTTCTCTAGAGTCTAAGATCAACATTTTAATTCATGACTTTTGATAACATAGATCCTAAAAAATTCTATATTATTTATGAATATATTGATGTTATACATAGAAGATAATGTATATTTAAGATAAATAAATATATTTATAGAAAAAGAATTAAATCTTAAAATTATTTTAAATCAATAAATTTGGAATAAAGAAGTAGAGTCATTTTAAAGCCTATTTAGATACATTTTTGAACAAGAATTTATAGACAATTTTTAAAAAATAATTTATAAAAAAAAGTTTATAGGAAAAAAATTATAAATAAATAAATATTTAAATTATTATTATTAGAAATACTTTTATAATTATTAAATTATTAGAAGTTATACAAAATAAAAAAAATATTAATTTTCCTTCTTCCTATTTTTCTCTCTCTTTTCTCATGCTCTTTCTAGGTGGCACAGAGAGATTATAGTGACAATAGATCTGGACAAAAGAAGCATCAACATAGAGAAACGCTGGAGATCTGGATAGAAGAAGCAACAATAGTAAGAACATAAGACCATAATGATGACCACTAGTAACAACGATGAGAGGACCCTAGCAATAGTAGAACATCTCCCATAGCTAGCAATAGTTTCTTCCAGAAGCTGTCGACCTATCGAACAAAAGTTGTGATGGGGAGGAGACATGGGCACATGAGAGGAGAGAGGGAAGAGAATAAAAATAAAAATAAATAAAAATAAATAAAATAATAATTAGATAGTCTATAAGTTATTTTATTGTTATAAAAATTATTCTCAGTAACATATTCAAAATTTTAATTTTAAACTATAATTTAATTTAAAAATTATTTTAAATAAATATAATTATTTATTTATGAACAAAAGTTTTATTTCTTCGAATTTTGATTTTGATGCAATTGCTTTTAAGGAAAGAAAGAGAGTGAGGAATTGAAAGGCATATTCTTGAATGTATCTATAAATATAGAAGCAAGGAACGTCTTATTTGAATTTTATAGATGAATGAACATTGAACTAAATGTATCTTTTTTAAATTCATTAATAAATGAACACCTGGATCAATGAATATGTTCTTCGATTAAAAAAAAAAAATCAAGAGATATATCCTTTGAGTTTGTTAATAAATGAAGGGACGTGGCCATTGAGTTTAGGAGTCGCCTAAACTTTTTTATATTATTATTTATTATATCATTTTAATATAACAAATAATAATTTATACTAGTAATATCAAAATGATGTGGTTTTAATGGAAGGATTTAACTATAAAATATTCTGAATAACAAGTAAATAATATAAATATAATATTATTTTATGCATCAAATCTAAAATTTATTATTATATATTTCTACTTTTAAATAATTAAATATTTTTAAAATTTTATAGTAATTCTTTTAAAATTTCAATATAAGGCATAAATTTATTAACGCTTATGATGTGGCATCGCACAGAACAAATTTATTATTGTTAAGTTAGTGGTACTGAGTGTTTCGACCTCAGCCACATTCAAAAAATAATATGGGCAATTCTGCATTGAAGTTTGTTCTGAGCGGGTGAGGACTGGATGTCACTTCTCCTCCGGCCAGACAAATCCTGCCGCACAATTTACTTTTTTTTAGTTCAAAAGTAGTTTTCAAATTTTGATTAATTTGTTCTAATTTTTTTGAATAGGATTTAACAATGTTCATATAAAAATCAGCCATTTTCTGCCTCCTCTTCAGCCATCTCCTTCTGTATATGGTTCTTCTTGGCCCTTGGAATCTCTCTCTCGTCTCTTTCTATCGCCTCTGCGATCAGATCCTATCCGTGCAGAGCTTCTGCTTTACTCCAACCTCGAGTTGTTATTGAGACCCGATCTAGGAGCTTTATCAGTCTCGAATCGTTCGGTAATTGCTAGTTCGGTTTCTGAATTCACGATAGTTTGAAGTTCGAGTTCGATCTTTGATTGGGGTTTTCAGTGGGTGTACGAGAGAGAGGAGGCGTTGGGTGGCGATTGATGTGTGTGTGGTTTCAAGCGAAGTGCGGAAGGGATTCTGGGGGTTGCGATTCGAAGTAGGTCGAGGTGCGGTGAATGCGGCTAGTTTTACTCTGAATACTTTGCCTGCTGCTTGATCTATTTCTTGAAAGATTATAAAGATTGTGTGCAAGAACAGAAGGGAAATTGTAAAAAGAAGACCTTGAACAAGATGCAGAAAGATCAGCTCAAGAAGGTTGTTTCTTACTCTAATTCAAGACTGTCTTTCTGCGAGTAGACCTTGATACTGTGCTATAACTGACAAAGTGTCGGAAATGATAATAGAGTCGAATTTCGGGCCCTGAATTTGAAGGAAATAATTATATGTGTGTGTGTGTGTGTGTGTGTGTGTGTGTGTGTGTGTGTGTGTGTGTGTGTGTGAAAAACGAAGGATGGCAGGGCTTTTGATGTAAAGAAGTTCTTTTCTTGGGTTATCCTAGTTCTTGAATATGCGGTAGAAGATTATCTGCTTCTTACTTTTCGTTGTTGATGGCTCTTATCGTAATCTTTTTTTAAGGTTTTCAAATTTTGATCGGGGCCGTCTTCAGATTGATTTTTGTCCAGAAAAATTCTGTTAATTAGAATTTTAAAGCATAAATTCTCACCTCCATTGACATCTGAAAAATGTAACTAGAATGATTTTGTGCATTTCATTTGTTCTTGTAATCTTTACGTTTTTAGAATTCGTTCATTTTTCCCTGTTAAAGACCTACTTGATGTTTTTTGACTTCGAAATTCAAATCATATTGTGTTGGGAACAACTACTGCCTTGGGCGTTGCTTGGTTAAATTACAAAAAAATGGTTAATTCTTACTCCTACTTGGAATTTGGATTGGGTTTACTTGGACTCTAGTTTTCCAGTTGACTTAATTGACTTTAGTTTCATTCATTGGTAATTAATAGTATATAACATACAATTTTACACGTTCTATTCATGTGCAGGATGTTAAAGAGTTGGACTTTTTGACTGAGTACGGGGACGCAAATAGATACAAGATTCTTGAAGTTATAGGGAAGGGAAGCTATGGAGTAGTTTGTGCAGCAATTGACAAGCACACTGGGGAAAAGGTTGCAATAAAGAAGATTCATGATATTTTTGAGCATATCTCTGATGCTATTAGAATTCTCCGTGAGGTCAAGTTACTACGGCTATTAAGACACCCTGATATTGTTGAGATTAAGCGCATCATGTTGCCACCTTCAAAGAGGGAGTTTAAAGATATTTATGTTGTCTTTGAATTGATGGAGTCTGATCTCCATCAAGTCATCAAAGCTAATGATGACTTGACACGTGAGCACCGTCAGTTTTTTCTGTACCAGATGCTACGTGCACTGAAGTACATGCATACAGGTATCTATTTCTCTAGTTTTCGCTGTCACTTGTTTGGCCGTTTATATACATTCTTGCTACTCAATGAATGCTTTTCACAAAATATGTCAGATGTGTCTTGAATTGACCGTTTCAGTACTTCTAAGTTCTAAACCAGCTTACATTTGGTTGCAGCAAATGTGTATCACAGAGACCTTAAACCCAAGAATATATTGGCTAATGCAAATTGCAAACTCAAAGTTTGTGATTTTGGACTGGCCAGAGTTGCATTCAATGATACCCCAACAACAATATTTTGGACAGTATGTAGTTTGATTCACTTGAAATTGGCAAATAGAGCTTATAGAAGTTATAACTGTTTTATATACTTTATCAGGTTCAGTGAGGTTTATCAATGCTTGATTTTGGTACTTCCTGCAGGATTATGTTGCTACAAGATGGTACAGAGCTCCTGAGCTGTGTGGATCATTCTTTTCTAAGGTATAGTTTGGCTAACATTTATATTCTTGAGAATCCTATAACTTAGGTTATAGTCTCCAAAGGCCTACCCGCTATGTGGCCATCTGTGCGGTTTAAAAAGTGGTATGTGGTTGTTGGATGTCCGGCTGTGGATCATAAAAGATTATCTAATTGTAATCAAGGCATCCTCTTACAGTTTCCCAAGAAATTTTTGTAGGACCTGACCCCTCACTGTAGGCACATATGTGGAGGAAATTAGGCTTGAGCAAGCAATCATAGAATTGTGGAGGTTGATATTGTTTTAATAAGTCAACGCTATGGTATCTTTTTTTTGTTGATCTTTTTTTCCAGTTTGTTACAAGGCCAGCGTTACTGATCCGAAAAAGGAGGAGGCCATGTGATTGTGAAAATAAGTGTTGCTTCTTGAATTAAAAGTTATGTTTTAATTTTTGTATAAAACAAGGTCCGTATGATTTATAGTAAACAATAATGCCTAGATTATAATAATTCTTGTTCAGGGAGGACTATTGATCTCTCCTGCAAGTTGAGTTATCTGTCCTTCAGGTAAACGTGTCAGGTTATGTCTATTCCTCTGGAGTGGTTTGGTTGCAATGTGTAGTTGTCCTTTCTTTCGTAGTTTGATTTTGATAGCATTGTGTTTGCAGTATACTCCAGCAATTGATATATGGAGCATTGGATGCATCTTCGCTGAGGTGCTGACAGGAAAGCCGTTGTTCCCCGGTAAAAGCGTCATACATCAATTAGATGTGATTACTGATCTTCTCGGGACACCATCACCGGAAACTATTACCGGAGTATGGACTACTTTCTTCCATCTTTCTTGATCGATTTCATTTCTTACCATGTTTCCTTCATGTAAAATTGCATACTAATTTAGGGAGTAATTGAAACTTATATTTAATTTTTCAGGTTCGTAATGAGAAGGCAAGGAAGTACTTGACAGAAATGAGGAAAAAATCTCCTGTCCCATTTGAACAGAAATTTCCAAATGCTGATCCATCGGCACTTCGCCTATTGCAAAGGCTTCTGGCATTTGATCCTAAGGATCGGCCAACTGCTGAAGAGGTGTCTGTTCATCTATCATATATTTGGTCATATGTTAGCTCCTGGGTCTTGTGTACGAAAATAAGTTTTTTGTTTCAATATAAATCTACAGGAACTGATTTTTCTGTGTGGTTTGGTAGGCACTAGCTGATCCTTACTTTAAGGGCTTGTCCAAGGTCGAGAGAGAACCATCTTGTCAGCCAATTTCAAAGCTGGAATTCGAGTTCGAGAGGCGAAGGGTGACTAAGGACGATGTCAGGGAACTAATATATAGGGAGATACTGGAATATCATCCTCAGTTGCTTAAAGATTACATGAATGGAACTGAAAGCACAAATTTCCTCCGTCCCAGGTTCAAAATATGCTCTTTGCAGATTGTAAATTATGCTTGCTGTCTTTCTTTTCTTGGCTTATGTTCTGATCATATACTCTACCAACAACATATACTCCATTGCAGTGCAATTGGTCAATTCAGGAGGCAATTTGCTTATTTTGAGGAAAATGGTGGTAAAAGTGGCCCAGTGATTCCTCCAGAAAGGAAACATGTCTCCCTTCCAAGGTAAGATAGACATGTAACTATATTGGATCCTCAATTTCTGGCTTCCATTTAGTTTCGTAGCATTTATTAAGTAAAAATGTTCTGTTTGAAGGTCCACTGTTCACTCTAGCCCAATTCCTCCGTATACACATGGCGCTGCATACGAGAACAAGCAAATTCCAGTAGATGCATCTAAGAATTTGAGAGCAACAGAATCAAATTCTGAAAGTCATTTAAGGGGTTCACGACCTCCTCCTCCAAGGTTGCCCACAGGTATAGCAACCTATATAAATAAATGATGTGATGAATTGCCTCTTTATTCACATTTGAATCTCCTTTGATTTAACTGTTTTTCTCTCTTCTCACAGCCAAACCAGGGAATGTTATAGGGCGAGTTCTACCCTATGAGAATGGGAGAAATATGAAAAACAACTATGATCCAAGAATGTTGAGCAAAAATGCTCTTCCTCCTTCTGTATCTCCCCAGTGTACCTTCAGGGCTCAACCAACAAACTCCGCGAAGATTGTGCCAGAAACGTGCAGGGATCTGTCACAGCAGCAGCAGGGTAACTCAGTAGTAGCCAGACAAACTATTGACCTCAACACCAACCGATACTTTCAACAGTCCAAGGTAGATAACATGGATGGTGAAGTCTCCACAATGGATGCTAAGTTGCTGCAGGCACAGTCTCAGTTTGGTGCTGTAGGTGCTGCTGCAGTGGCCATTGCAGCTCATAGACATTCTTCTGGGCCTTTTTAGTTGTGGTGGGTTGTCATAGTTATAGGTTTCCAGTAGTTGGAACTTGCAAGGAAGAAGCTGATTGAATTTTAGATGGGCTTTAGGCTTGGTTTTCACTTCCCCCTCTCAGATTCCTGTATTTTGTAAATTATTATATTTTTAACAGCATTTCATTGTTCAATAAAAACTTAGCTAGAAAAATTATTTCCACATGTATTGGATTGGGTCGAAATTGGCCGTTACTTCGTGGATGTTCCTGGTCGGAGCTTGACCTCCGAGTATTTTGGCCCAAATTATTGTTCGAGTCCAAATTTTTAACCGAATGGAATAAAAGCCATTACCAAACAAAAATTGAGGTCCTGGGGCGAGAAATTCTTGTATGATCCCAGTGCACAACATCATATTTACTCTATTTAATTAAAATGTAAGAACCCATCGTCCATGGGTTCAGCTGGCGAAGGGGTAAGACCTATTACCATTTGGAGTGTGTTCGAACCCTGGGGAGTACCACTTTGTTGTGGTTTCAGTCGTGGCGCTTGGGGAGGCATCCTAACTCTTGGGTGTTTAGGTTTACGCCTGAGGGTAATAGACGGCTCGCCCTGCCTGACATTGGTATCACCTAAGAGAAAGGAAGACTACGCCCTGCCCTTGGATCGTGGGTGAGCCCAACCCCTTTCCAAAAATTTCTTTACCAAAAAAAAAATTAAAATGTAAGAAGTAAGATGATTATAATATGGTGTGGCATGATTTAATATACATTATATTTTAAAAAAATTTAATACAATTTTTAGTCGTTTAGGTTGGGACATTTTTGGTGGATGATGTGGCATGATTCCGGTGTTGACTAGATCTAATTGGTGATGTGGCATATGACATGGGACCAAATATTTATTGGTGAATTCAAAAGTTGCATTTTAGTTGTTTGATTTATTTGTTATTGACGTTTATTTTCCTGCTTCATCTTTGAGAGAATAAATCCCTCCCGCAGAAATCGGTTTCTTTAAAATCAGGTGTACGAGTCTCGGAAATAAATTATATTCAAGTCATCCTTCTTGACAGGATGTTACACGATAATGGAGCTGTTGCAAACTCCGAATGTAGCAATTGGAAAAAAAAAAAAAAGAGCAAAAAAAGAAGAAAGCTGCAATCGTTTCAAGCTTATAACTCAACAATATTTACTAATATCCTTTCATGGAAGTTCAATAAGCACGCTTTGGAATGATGATATCAAAATCGCTGACGGTCCATTCTGCTATTTGGCTGATATTACTGATGTAGATTTCAGTCCCCAAGTCAATCGATGGCCAGTGCCTCTCCACAGGTCTTGTCCCTGGATCCTGCGTTCAACAAACAAATCCTCATCACTAAAAACCTTAATTCCAATTTCTGAAACAACAAAAACCTTAAAAAAAGTTCATTATTCGGATAGATCAATGAAATTATCAAAATATAATACCTTCATAGATCTAAAGGTGATTTATTAAAATTATGAGATTAATGTAATACTAATGATAAGTAAGGTGATATTAATAACAAGTAAAGGTACTTCAATTAATAAGTCAAGAAAGATAAATTATAGCGTTATCAATAATGGGTCATGACAACTCAATTGACAAGTCAATATATTGCTAATAATAAATAAGAATAAATTTATCTTGTTACAATTTTAATACATTTTTATAGGTTTTTTGGGATATATTAATTTGATGATTTCATGGGGTTGAAAGTGTTAATTGGTTTGAGTGATGTCTTTAGAACGCCAGTGTAATTTCCCTTCATTGTTTTAGAACTAACCTGATAGAAATGAAGTGACTGAGATAGCCTTCCAACATCAAGCTCCCAAGTTCTCGGGTCCCCGACCCACCCTTCTCCTTTCTTGGTTGGGTACCCGTATTCGCCCCAAACCGGGTGGGGTAAAATCTGCAGAATTTCCTGTGGCTGTGGGTTGCTATACGGGTCGCAAGTATTTGCGGGTTCCTCCAAGTACTTGGCATTGCCCGGAGCACAGTACACATGGTAAGCGTCGTAGGGGAAGCGGGCGGTTTCGTTCCGGTGAACCCGAGTGCCGTTTGCGAAGGTGTGATACGGTGGACATTGGTCGAGTCTGGTGGGTTTGCACCATGCTTCAGTCTCTGGGTTGATGATCATTTCACTGTAACGGGTTACGTCGGAGGCCACGTCGCCGTCGCAGGGACGACCGTCGTTCTTCCAACAACTTCCCATGTCCATGAGATAGAATTGACTGTTTGGACCCCCTCCTCGTTTTATGTCAAGTGTGAACCTTACCTTGAAATTTGGTGACTTTGGTACCTATCAAAGTTTTGCATGCAAAATCAAGAATCAAAGGTTGGCCCTTTGTCAACAAAATAGATTCTATCGTAATTGTAGAATTAAGCGCTTGTTTGGATTAAGACTGGCAAAAAAGTGACTTTTGCAAGAAGTCAATTAATGTAGAGGTAAAAAACAGTTGTATGATTTATGTTTGAAGATGCCTTTATAAAAATTTTAGTTTAACAAAAATTTGTTTAGATAATAGTCAATTTTAGAATGTTTAAATACATATATAAAAAAAAGCTAAAAGCAAAAGAAAAAAAAGTTGCATAGCTTCTAAAACAAAGCTCATTTGTTTCTGTCCCATCCTATATTGAAAGAATTATTGTGTAGTTTTGTCTAAGTAATTTAATTATTAAAAATTCCCCTAAATTACTAACTTGTTATAGAATTTTATAGTGATTAAATTACTTTTGTAGGACTACATAATAATTTTTACTAAATTTTTAGAGAAATTATTATTAGGTTTTAAAGAATGAACTTAATCACGCAAAAAATTGTAATATTAAACTGAAATTTGTCCTTAATTAAGTGCTTTGTTTAACCTCATTATAATTCTCCCAATTTTCTATGATATTAGTAGAATTAAGCCCTTGTTTAAACCTCATAGTAATTGTTTTCTATGATATTAGCAGAATTAACTCCTTGTTTGAACCTCATAGTAATTGTTTTTTTCAAGGTAAAAAAAATGGTAAAAGGAACTTACAATTTTGGACATGCCTCTTGTTGAATAATGGTAGCCACCAGAGAAACCAGAGGTAGCATCTGATCTCAAATAGAGCATAAGCCATGGATACTTAGAAGAAGTCTTCAACAAATTATGAAAAACCCAACTTCCCTTTCCCACTGGCTTCTCCCAAGTGACAGAGTAATAAGAATTATCATTCATACCAATTGCTTTATCAACATCATCTTGATCAATCTCAAGATCCCATGAGCCATAAAACCTGCCCTTCATCATCAAGCTACCGTCATTCTGATTCTGATAGAGAGCGGTGCAATTATGGAACATAGAAGGCATGTTCATGCACCCTTTTCCAAAGCAAGGAAACCTACTGGTTTGGTTAAAAGGTTTTGCCTTTTTGCCATTTTCTGGGCAAATCGCAGCTAAAGTGTCCATATTGCCACTCTTAAGCATTATCATCCAGAATTGCCATGGCCTTGGAAAGTCTATTACTTGACATTTTTGGCCTAAGTATATTTCTTTCCATGCTGCGAAGAGATCTGCACTTTTGTTTGTGATTGGGAAGTGTTTGTTGGATATTCCCAGCTTGTTCTGCCATTCTTGCACCTTGTGAATTAGCTTGATATCCCCTGTTTTTTATGTTCACAAAATGAGAATTGCCAATTCAATGCAGTATAGCTTTTATTAGAATTTAGGTGTTTCTGGATTTTACTGAACTACTTTTTCCCTTTTTTTTTTCAGAAAATTTGGAGTGAGAAAGGAAATATATGCAATTTTGAATATAACCTTCTAGATATCTTTGCATTATTCTCTCTCTAATCGAAAGATATATTAAGGAAACGATGATCTGAATCATAGCATGAAACGTTCTTAATTTTTATCAAAGTCTAGATCTTTAACTTTTCTTTTTGTTAAAGTAACATTCAGATATTTTTTAGATATAAAAATCATTTTTTTTATTTTGGAAAAATCAGTTAGAAAATTTTATTAGCCAAAAGAACTTGTTCAGAGTACTCCCTTCAAAATAAAAATATTTTCAATATAAGAAAACATATCATATCCTCTTTATTAATAAAATTTTTAAACAATAATTTTTCATAGATTTTCTTAATTATTTCTTTTTATAAAGCCTTTTTGAGGTGTTTGAAGTTATAAATGTGCTTCAATTTTAGTTTGAATCATGTCATGTCCAATAAAAAAAATGAAGGTTTGGGAAAGAGACTCCAGAAATAAATCAACCAAAGTACATTTTGAAGGCTAACAAAAGGCACAATGTAAGCAAGTAATAGCCAATCAAAATGATTCTTTTTCAATTAGAAAGAAAGTAAATAATAATGAAAACTCACCAAAATAATTGACATCAAAGCAATCAGCCATTCTAGGGCTTCCCATATTGGGGGCTTCTTCTCCAACCTCATTGCATTGATTCCATGACTCAATAGCAACTCTGAAACCATCTCTTCTCATTCCAGGATCACCAATTGCTGATATATAATCATCATTATAATTATAATTCCCAGAAACTACTACAAACAATAATAATATTGCTGTCAAACCAAAACAACACTTCCCTTTCCCCATCTTTAATGGATTGGAGTCTCCGGTGCTAACGCTCAAGAACATGCATATATTTATATATGCAAATTTGATTGATATCTGGCGCAATGAATGTAAATTTGATATTTTCTGTTTTTTTATTGATTCAATTACGGCTGCAAATAGAAATCCAGTTAGGATTTGTTATTTGGAGAAGTTAATGTAAATTTCAGTTTTTCTTAATTTCAACGAGATAGTTTACGTTTAATTCTTGTTTGGTAAAATTTCTTAATGAATTATTTGATTTGTTTATGCCTTATCCCATCTTGTAGATGAGTATAAGGAAAATATAAAGAATCTCTCTTTATATATGGATTCTCTTAAATTCTGTTCTTATTTTTTGTTTAAGTATATCTTTCAAATCTTTATGAAAATATTGATGATTTTAGATTTCATCCTTATCCTGTTTTTTCTGGCTTTCTGTAATCTAGTTGGCACATTAAACAGCAAAAAAGCATAACCTGATTACTCTAAACAGCATTATTTAAGTTTTTGATTTGCTCAAAAATGTATATCATAAAAGTAAAATATCTTATTAATGTAAAATAAAAAAATTATAAGCTGAAATAAAATTTGAAATCAAAATCAAAATCAAAATATCCAAATTGAATATAAGTATGTAAAAATTTAATAGAATGAATATATCATAATTATTTTTTTTATAATATTAACCTGATCTTATTATCAGGTATCCCAATTTTGAGATTCATGGTTAATCCTCTTAATTTAAGTGTTTCATCTAGAAATCAAACTCAATATTTAAAAGTATCTACTATGATCAACTTTATGTTAGTTATATCATAATTATTTTGATATAACAAATTTGAATGAGTAGTAAATTTAAAGTGAATTGAATTCTACTTTTTTTTTAAAAAAAAATACAATTATTTGATATTTTAGATGAGTATTGATGTGCTTAATTGAGATAACTCTCTCCCAACATGATTTTATTTTTTTTCATCTCGTTAATTGTTACCATATCTTGATACACATTATAAATAGACCTAGTAACAGGATTTAAAAAAACAAAAGGCTGAAGATACCGGTTGATAAAATAAAAAACAAATGTGACTTCAATTCCAAGATCAATTAAATTGATATAATTTTAATTGGATTGGGAGAGAAGCAAAAGATAAAATGTAGGGGCTTGTTGATTCTCAAATATCCATGTATTTTTCTTAATATTTAATTGGTTTTATAGTACAAAAATTTAGCAAAATAAAAGAAATTGCCTGCGTCAAGAATGAAGATTTTAGATGATAAAATTTAAAAATATATTATTTTTGGTCCAATTCAATTAAATTTATGCTTATCTCTACAAGGATTGAATCTGGAAGATTACGCATTGAAGAGAGAAGGATGTCAAAAACAACGAGCTTAGAGTTCTAGTTAAGAAAATTAAGCTGCAATTTGAAGCACTCAATATCAGAAAATAATCCACAAATCAAAAGATGCTAAAAATCATAATTAGATAGATTGATGGTTTAAAATATGGCTTTATCTAGAAACACTCAATACAGGAAACTCCATTGAAAGAGTGAATATGGAGCTTTGGAAGGAAGTGTTTGTGTGAGTGGAAGTTATCATCAATCTTTCTCTGACTCTATTCATTGAATATTACAGAAGGGCCGTTTTAATATTTTTAGAAGCAACAAAGCATAAGTGATACTTATAGCTCGAATTCATAAGCCTCGAGAAATTCCTTGAACTAGCTGCCAACAACCCTTCCCCCGAGTAGTTTGTTGTTTTTTTTTTCTTGGAAGCTTCTCTTGAACCCCGGTTTTTTCCCTCAGCTTTTGTAGGAAAATCTGGAGGTCATAGGAAGTTGAGCTCAGAACAATGGTAAGGTTGCTTGATGGGAACTTTATGCCCTGGGAGTCTGGGACACCCTTCTTTTTAGGAAAACCTCATGCAAGTGGCACCATATGTAGCTGAATGGGCCTTGCACCCTGCAAATATGAACAAATTCAGAAATTAAACTTCAAATGCTCAAAAATCCCAGATCCACGGCAGAATTCAAAGAATAAGAGATAACAATGAGTCTTCTAAACAAAGCATTACCATTAAGCTTTTCAATCGCTGCATCTTCAGAGCAACACCTGAGTCAAACAGGTTCATTCCCAACAACAATAAGCCCTTGATCCCAAACAGCCACTAACGTTTCACAAAAAAAAAAAAAATTATCCTCATCCAGCTTCTTTTGTAAGTCCAACTTACATTTCAGAACTATAAGGCTGTATCAGGCAAAAAGATATTAGTTATCTACTTGAGTCACCAAAATCAGGATTTCACATCAACTTAAGAGAGGTACCTACAAGTGAATTAATCAATGATTTGACATTGCTATTATCTTTCACAGCACATTACAAATAGTTTTTAAATGAGAAAATAATTTCAATAATTAGAAGTGAGGAAATGTAGAGAATATCTGAAAAGACGCCATTTTTCTTTTTTCGACGCCATTTTTCTTTGTTTCTTTAAAAAGGAAAAACAAAAGGACGATGATGAGAAATGATAAACATGGAAGGCAAATCAGCAAACGCATCTAAGTACCTGACAATATTCTGGAGTGACTAATGACAAAAGCAGCAGCAACAGGTAGTTCACAGGTTCCAATGGTCATAACCCTAAAAGCAAAATCATTCAACTATGTCACAATAAAGCACACTTTAAGAAACAGGTAGAGGATAACATAATTCTATGACAAAAGAGGTAGATAGAAACTAAGATAATAGTAGGCTGAGTGGGCTTTTTCATAGCCAAAAACTTAATAAATATATAATGTCAGGAAAGAGATATTAGCTAATTTGGGAAACAGAACCGTATCAAACAAACCAATTCTGAACTTCGCAAGAGTTTAAATATCACTTAAGCTGCTATGGTATGTAGGCATCCATCTAAAGATCAGCAAAACACATGCTCTTCAGGACTTTAAGTTTGTATAGCAGTTGAGCTGCTATGGTTGTCATATTTAGATCAGGAAGTGTTATGATATGTATCTCCTGTATCTAGATCGGCAAAACACATGAACTTATAAGTGCGGGTGAGAGAGAACATTTCATTGAACTACAGCACACACAACAACGCAGATCAGTTGCACTTGCTCATAGCATCTCAGTAATTGCCAGAATTAACAAGGCCATTTAATAACAGTCATTCCAATGACCTCCATTTATTTCTTCTTTCCTAGTTAGGTGGCATCGGCAGCAGTACACAGCAGCAAAACATGACAAGAAAAGTTAGCACATTGCCATGTCTTGTATAATTTTACAATGATTTATCGTACTCATAAACCTATTAGTGAAAATTCACAAAATATCCTCACCGAGATCTGGAGTTTGGAGAACAGATCAATGTCACAAATCAACTTATTATATTATGGAAAAATAATTCATTGTCAACCACTTCAATCTTGACTAACAGTAAACTTCAATAAAAAATTCTTGTCATGAGATACAGAAATTGGAGAAGAAATTTAGGCGACCTTCTCTAAATAATCAACTTGTTATATCATGGGTCTACCACAAACTTGAACAATCAAAAGCTCTCCTTCAGTGCATCAATAGATCGACTCACAAATAAATTCTTCCAGTTTAACAGATCCAACTACACCACTGGACATCACATAATCCTTCATTGTGATTGGTAACTTTGTCAATCCCAATTTTAAATCTCACAAACACTAACAAATTATACCCAGACCATTGCTTGGATAGAGCAAATGAGGAGAGAAACCAATTAGTAGTCAATCAACAAAACAAATTCAATTGACACAATAATAAAAAGAGTGGAGCACCCAATAAATTCAGAAATTCAGACCTAGCACTGGACAAGAGCTATTATCTCATTCATCATTATGAGTAGTTTCCTAACGGCCTAAAAAGAAACATTGGCATCAATGAATCCATAGGTGATTGTTACATTCATTGCGACACATTGGAGGGAATGGAAAAGGAAAACAAACTAAAGAATTTACCATTTGGAAAGCTGCATAACTTACTCAACTAAGAACCCATTCAGCTGCTCCATTGTTGAACGTATCTTTTCGGTAACATCATCATGCTACAAATATGCTCGGCAGCTTCGGAAATGGAAAAACAACTTCCCAACAGAACACAGTACTCCTTCAATGCAGACTCACACCAAACTCGTGAAGGATAGAAAGAGAATTGTACTTTACAACTAAAATCTCAACAACAGGAATTCTTCTTCCTATAATTTTACATCAATGTCTTGGCATTTATCTAGACCTAAATTGGTAAAACAACTGCTAAGGCTAGTCTGACTGCATAGAGGCATATTGTAACTTAAATTTGCAGCTGCAGTGACAGATTAGATTTACTCAGGTTCTCGAAAATTGGAGCACAGTATAAAATCAGAGAAGCTAACAAAAAATGACCACTACCACAGAATCAGGAAAGACATGCTCACAGTGGACAGAAAAACTACTCAAGGTGTTTTTCAATTTCCAAGATTGCCACGGGAAAAGGTAAGAAATTAGTATGCAATTTGATGCATTGCCTTCATGATTTGGAACACTAGAGCAGCTATCTAGGTTTAAAAATACCTAGTAGGAAAACCGTGATTTGCCAAAGTGCCAGGTCACTCATTATAAATAATTAGACGAAAGAAATCAAAGTATAAAGGTATTTTGTAAATAAAAAATATCCTGAGGAAGGTAACATATCTACTTGGTAAAAAGGCATGCATTTTAAGAAAGAAAATTTCATCAGTTGATAATAACATGACTTCGATCCAACTTAAAAAGCTATAATGCTTGAAAGATTCTTGGGAAATAATGAGGTTATAAAGTTAAAGAATGTGTTCAACTGATAATTTAATGTTCTGCGCTGAACATTTGATCATTTCTAAGGGCTATGCAAATCATACTAGTAAAGGTAGACTAGAGTTCTTTGAACTTGAAGGGATATGTGGCCCCTAAGGGAAGAGGAAGGCCAGTACAACACGAAAAGATGAATAAAGTAAAATCCAAGGAAAATCTCAACAAAGCCACATCAGAATCTCACCTCAAAAATGTTGTCATATATGAAGGCTCTTCCCAATCCTCCTAAAAAGGCTTTATACGAAGAGGCTAGGAGGGAGCAGTAACATATTTCAAAATAGTAAAAATTTCAACAAAAGATGTTTTTATTAAATTCAAGTTCATATATATATATATATATATATATATATATATTTGGATTACAAGGGCAAGCTAATAGCTTGAGATAACAAGTAGGATTAAACTCCTGACCTCTCACTTATAGAAGAGTTTCTGCACCACTATGCCACAAGGGTGTTGGTAACTCCACAAGACCAGTTTACATTCATCACACCATTCTTCTACGTAGAACAATATATGAACCTACAATTTTAAGCAGGTAACTTGACAAGCAGGTCCCACAAAAATTGTACACCTTCAAACTATTCTACACCTCTGTCTCGAAAGCCTATTACAATTTAACGGACAGAGATATCTGTTAGTTTTTTCTTTTTGCTTTCAGGCTTATATTTACATAAAATCTAACTATGGAGAATCACAACTACGACCCTAAGTAAACTTATTTTCCCACACTCTCACACATATGACATTTGCAGAAGATTTATTTAAAAGACGATAGACAACCAAAAGCTAAACTAGGAGCATGATATCATCCAGGACGAGATAGCACAAGGTAATCTAGATCCTCTACAATTATATAGGTGAATATATATATATATATATAATGCTTTCAGAGAAAGACAAAATAAAGAGATTACAGAAGTAAAATGAGAAGTGGAACTCATATAGTCATATTCTCATGTTACTCTCTTCAAATACATGAATTTAGAAGGTCCTCTATGAGCATAAGCTCAATGGAGCTATGCAATCCGTTTACAAAGAATAATGAAATTCCCCCTAAAGAAACCATGGCTTTACAACCCACGCTTTACAACCTCTTCACAGCTTCCTTCAAATTATATTTTCTAACTAAACGAGTGATCCAGAAAAAAATAGAAATAATGGAGGGACTTTTTTGGGGGTTGGGCGTGGGGAATATATAAGAAAATTGGGGGAAGGGGACTAGAAAGAGAATCTGAACTTTATTCATAATTGATTTATGTGTAACCTAGCCTTAATTACTGAGGACTTTATTATTGAGTCCAGGAGATAACTCCTAAAAAGATATAAATAAAATAAGAAAATAAACTAAAGAATAACATAAGCCTAACCAGAGATATTTACATTCAAAATAAAAGATTTTAACCAAAAGACTAGTTCCTAAGTAATATGTTTATTCTAAATCCCTATTTTACAAATAATTACTATTATCACCCCTAATATTCTTTTTCCCGTCTTCATTAGTAAGGCTATGCTTGGTTAACACGAATATGCAAATGCAGAATGCAGTTGAACAAAGTCAGAACATAATGCCAAGTTCTGCCTCATTTTCCAAAAGAATGTCTTCACTCCAATTAAGAATAGCCTGTATTTGAAATTATGTATCATAAAGCACAGAACAACGTATCCTCCTATAGTGTAAACTTGAACAAAGAGAAATTAGAAAGTGGATTAGAACAATAATTCCCTTCAATCGCTTTGAATTGGTGACAAAGTAATCCCCATGAAAATCAAAATTGAAAAATGTTACATCTTCGTAATTTGGAATGAGAGAGAGGTAGAGAAGAAGAAACACAGAAAGAATAGGGGAAAGAAGAACAAGAACAGGGTCGAGAGGGAGAGAGTGAGAGGGAGAGAGTGAGAAGGAGGAGAGATAGAACTAAATGATACTATTAGATTACTTCACAACAAAACACACACACCTCTAAGATTATGCCCCTTAGAGTCTATTTATAGATACAGGATTAAGGAGATTAAAATATGTAACGGTTAGTCCCTCCTAGCGAACCTAACTGATGAACTACCCTGTTTCGAATTACTATTATATATCAAATAATCAAAAAATGATCAGAATTATGCCAAAAGAATTAAGAGCAACCCAATGCACGATCTCCCACCAAGTAAAGTCTGGAGAGGGAGATATATACCCAGCCTTACCCCCACAAGCAGAGAGACTATTACCAAGATGTGAACACATGATCTCTATATCACATGACAGCAACCTTACTATTACACCAAGGCTCACCCTCTCCTAAAAAAGAGTGATGCAATAAATTTTTACCCTATTCAATTGTATTTCATTCCAAGGATTTCCTCATGGTTAGTAATCCTATATCACCTTTAGCGCTACCACAATTAAATTTTGATTAGTACAAAGCCTAGGAAAGGCAGCGTCTATGTTTATCAGCTCTTCTATTTACCCTTCTCCATTTTCTTCTAGCTATTAAGAACTTCCTAGAAAGCTTCAGCATCAACATAAAAGACTTTACCTTTTTTCCCAATACCCAAAATAATCTCTACCCAAAAATTTTATAAGTCACACTGATCCTCCATATTCAAGAGTTGCCCCATCTTTTGAATATCTTTACTAACCAAAATAAGGCCCCCCAAGGTATTTATATGATTGATTTTATTTGCACATGACCACGAATGAAAGCAATTCATAGCCTTCTACCAAACCTTGCAATATAATGTACATGATAGAAAACAGGCCTGTACAATTTAGATGGCAATGGAAGAGAACCTGGAAGAGGGATAGGTTGCCAACTTAATTGTATTTTAGGATCCAAAAAGTGAAAGGCATTAAAATCAGATAAAGTTACCCTCATCGCCCAACACATAAAGATTTGGCAATGTAGAGGGACAGTAGCTCATGTGTTAAAGAAGTCTTGCATCCAGAAAGGATTTTAAATAAGGAATTTAAGTTTTCCAAGTGAAATGACTAGAGGAAGAACTCATGCCAAAGACCAAGAGAAAGATTAGCACGAATGCCACATCGTCAAGAAGAGCTACAAAAAAAATTATCATATTGAAGACAACATGGAGAAACATAATTTAATGTAACTGCAACATCAATCTAATAGCAGTTTCAATAAAGTACAATTTCAGCTCTTCAAAAGCACCTAAAGGACACAATCCCAAGATTTTCATCAATAGAAAACCATTTAAACCCTAAAATAATCATCTAGAAAGTTGCAGCCCAAGATACCAGTTATGAGATTGCCTAGCAAGATACAGAAAATCTATCTGTGTCCTTGAGCTCGCTGCATGTCATATGCACCCCAAGCACCAGGTCCAGGTCCATACTGAGGGTAATTCTCCACACCAGACTGTACCTGAAATTTACCAGTAAAGAATGATATCCAAAGTGATCTAAACAAGATACATGTCCTCAAATTCCCATATAACAGGCATAATAAAAGCATCCACCAACATCCACTTGATACATTTATTAGGGGTGAAATTAAATCGTTGAGCCAGAGTCTCAGAAAGGCTTTTCTTTAATAGAGAGAGCTTAAGACTATATTATACATTCGCATTGATTTAGCTTGCAACCAAATTGAATTAGGACAAGAACACCAAATTTGAAGATTAGAATGAAGTAACAAACATCATACACAACGTATTTGATATTATAAAGCTTGCAATTGATCAATTCAGTAGTTGCACTCAAACTGGTAGGATTCTGCTCACTGATAAAAAAGCATATTATAAAGCTCAGCAAGAATCAGGAATTGGCCCTAAAAAATTTAAGAATAAATAGCATCGGTTTAATTCAGGTTAAGCTCAAGTTTGGCATATAATGAGTGATCTTGAGCTAATTAATATTCAAGTCTGGTCATCCATAGTGTACTTAATTTCAGACGTGAATGCAAACTTACAGGATTCATGCCATAGTTGACAGGGTAAGCATTTCCAGCATACCCAACCTCAGCACTGCCATAGTTTGCATTATAACCTGGGCCTGCAGATAATATTAAAATAAAAGAAAGAGGAAACAATTAAGAGAGCATTGATAAGCTTGAATGAGGTGTATCAATCAGAAAAATGCCCAAGCATGACTGTCATAGTTGGCTATAAAATGCAATACAATGATAAAATGTTCAAAAGAAAAAAGTGGACCCCCTTCCACTTCGCATCACTATCACAATTTGATGATAATGATTACGATTACATCACTACTATGTGACTGCATGCACATGGAAGAAATTGCCTCCCTTGATCACATGCATTAAGACTATATCACTATTTCACAAGGTGATCCATTAGATACCTGGATTTCCAACAGCTGCAGAAGCACGTGCTCTTTTCTCAGCATTAGCAGCCTCAGCACGTAGCTTCTCCAGCTCCCGAGCCATTGTGATCAACTTCTGCTCCATCATCTGACCATGTTCATAGTTTTCTGCATACCCTTTCTTCTCATACTCAATTGCAGCTCTATACGCCAACAATCCCAGGAAAAAATTACATGATGAATCATTTTTAGTAAACCTACACAATGTTTTCAATCATTTAGAAGACACAGAGATCACCTTGCACGTTGCAACTCTTGTTTCATAGCCTCAATATCTGCCCTCAAAGAAGGGACTTGTTGCAAATCTGTTGTCATTCTGGTTAAATCTTGGGTCATTAGTTGAGCCTGACCAGTGAGTTCCTGCTTCACAGCAGTAAGCTCCTTAATATCGGAATGAACCTGGAGAAGTTCAGACCTCATGGCTTCAACCCCACGAAGATCCACCTCCATTCGGACAGACTTGTCATACAATTCTCTCATCTGCACATCCTTCTCTGCCCTCAATGACTCTGCAAAATGTGCCATCCTCTGCAGCTCATGCTGGGCTGCTTCCAGTTCCTGTTTCAGAGCCACATGGGTTGCAGCCAGCCTCTGGTTATCCACTAAGAGACTTTGAATTTCCTGATGTTGACCAGCAAGACGCTCCTCAATTATAGCAGGGTGAGGAGGAAGGGGTCTGGGGCCCAAACGTGACGCCTTCATCTCTTCCAGTAGAGCTGGGTGTGGCAATGGCCCTAGCCCTCTGCCACCAAAAGGAGGTTCATGAATTGGAGGAGGTAATCCAGCGTAAGGAGCACCTTTCATTGGAAGAGGAGGTCCACGATTTCTTCCCGACATGGTATGTCAAAGAATTCAAACGCCAATAAATGTACGGAAACTCTCGAAAGCAAAAGCTGCAGAAAAGTCAGCTACGAAGTTAAAACAAATATCAAGTATAAAGTTTAAAGCTAAGAACACCCATTTTAAACCAATAAGCCTATAAATATGCAAATTCAAACCAGAATATGAAAATTAGCTCCAAAGAAATGCCCAAAAAAAACCAGAGAGAAGAGGAAAAAGATGTGAAATCATAAAATTGTAAAGTTAAAAAAAAAAAAAAAAACACTTCACTATGTGTAGAAAAGTATGGGAGAGGGATGAAACCACCAAACAAAACCACAATTTTAGCACTTCAAAACTTTGTTTAACACCCTTTCGAAAGTAAAATCTTACCCGAAACGTTATTGAAATTCCTGACGGAAGTTCATAGATGAACCATTCCGTTTCAGTACCATTAAATAAAACATATAGTATAGAATTAAATAAAGCTCACCCCATTTCTATCAACTGTATAGCATTAAAAGAATTATAACCGAATGAGTTCTTGCCGATGAAAACCTTGGAATTTCAGAATACATATCTTGTGTATGGATAAGATGACAAACCTCTCAGGAGCAGAATCTGTAAGGCAGAACGAATTGACGGCTCATGCGGCGATTTTAGTCATCTTGGATTCAACCGGTCGATTTGATAAAAGCCCTAGCTTGAGCATTTTCTCCCCCCACTATCAGAATCAGAATCAGGAAGGCTAGAAAAAGAGGATGAAAGAATGGAAGGAAATAACGTTGGCCCAAAAACGGGACTTGGCTTGTCTCCTCTGCCACTCCCGCGCTGCTGGTCCGCTGACTAGAACGGCCCCGTTTTTGGTGGAAAATGGAGTCTGAGTTAATGCTAGGTGCCATCATCCGCTTTCCCTCTTAAATTTGACCTGTTTGATATGGGTAATTTTGAGAGAAAGAAATTTATTCTCCTTTTATTGTTTGTATCAATAAAATATTTAAAAGAAAAAAAATATTATTTTATAATATTAATATACTTATAATTATTTTAATATATTAATATTATATTTTATTAAAATATTTTATAAAATAATATAAGATAAATTTATTTATATAAAAATATTTTTTCCTTTCTTTTATAAACTAAATAAGATAATATAAAAATTCCTCCTCTCTCTTCTCTTAATATTAATCTAAATAAAATAATAATAAAATTTTTTTCCTTCTCTTTTCGTCTATTAAAATCTTGACAAGGGATAACATTACAAAAATATATTTACAAATATTTATTTTGTTAAAAATATATTATAATTATAAATGTCATGATTTTTGCTGGTTTGTATGAAATTCAGGAAATCACGTTAATTACTATTTAATAGGATCATAGACATTAATATAAAAATTATTTAACTAATTTTAATAAATTAAAAAATAAGATAAATTAATTAAAGTAATTTGGGAGAGAAATATAACAAATATGATTGATAAAATGATAAACATATTAGCTTAATGACTAATAAAAAATACTTCCCTCCTTGAGCTAGTTAAGAATTTGATTTAGTAATTATAAGATTTTAATTTATTTTTTCTACTATGTTTATTATTTTTTAAAAAAATTAATTTATTTAACTTATAAATTGATATATAATGTAATATGATGGGGTAAAGGTATTTTAAAAAGATTTGATTATATTTATAATAATTAATTAATTTATCTCATCTATTAATTTTTTTTAGTTGTTAAATAGTTTAGCTTCTTTTCTTTTATATTTCTATATTATTAAAAAACTTAATTTATCTTATATTTTTTGAATATGTCAAATAAATTAAGTAACTTTTATATTAACAATTAGAGAATCTTATTAAATATTTTTTATCTTTAATATATGATTTATTTAATTATAGTAATTAATTAATATAAAATATTTTTTTAAAATACTCTAATTATTTTTTTGAAATATTATTCTTTTTTTATTTGATTATTATAAAGGAAGTACTAATAGAGATTATTTAAAAAAAATTAATAAATTAAAATAAATTTTTTAATTAAATTATATATTAAAAATTAGATGAGTAATAATTAAGGTGACTCCTTTGAATTACATACAAACCAACAAAAAGAATGACATTTATACTGTATTTTTAACAAAATAAAAAAAATTAAATATATTTTTACAATGTTATCTCTGGTCACGTGTTTAAAGTTAAAGAGAGGAAGTGTATGTTAGCACTTAGCATAAAATCAGAGTCCGTTTTCAATCAAAAACGGCGTCGTTTAGGCAGCTGACTAGCAGCGGATTGGAGTGGCAGCGGAGACAAGACACGTCCCAAGAAAACAGGGTAGGGAAATAAGAAACGAATCTTAATTATTTTTAAAAACAAAAAACAAAAATAAATATATTTTTTAAAATCATGTCTCTGTTTTAATATGTTTATTAACTTATTAATACATTAGAAAACTAGTTATTATAATTGAAAAAAATAGTGATTACTAGAAAAATCCACATTGTTCAGTAATGATAAATTCAATAAATATTATACAAATAAATTATCTCAATCGTATTTGTATAATAATTACAATAGTAATATTGACTTTGACTTTTTATTAATGATTATTTTTTGTGAGGAAAAGATACTGATTCATTTAAAAAACATAGTTCATCTGCTTAAATAGTCTGAATTTATTGAAAACAAAAAATATTTTATGAAGTGATAAAAATTAATTGAAGTAATCATAATTTTTTGTCAAAAATTGGAATAATGGTTATGGTACACATTGAAATGAGAGGTGAAATATGGATAGAGATCAAAGTTCAAACTCTCTTATTGTGTAAAAATGTAGTTTAAAATTGGTTTTTAAAATAAAACTTATATTAGGTTGATAAAAATAATTTCTTATTAATTAAGCTGATTTATCTAAAACTTCAAGCAAATAGCCATTGAGAATTTACTTGACCCATTTTTTTAAAAAAAAAATGCTAGTGAGAAAGTGATCTTGTAACAGTTATCTTTGCTTAATGGATTTTCCACAACTTTTGTTCTTGAATCTCAAGGCTCATGTTGATCCTCTTTGTATAAAATGAGGAAACCGTGTTATTAACTGTATTGTAACTCCCATATAAAATATTTTTTTTAATTTTTAATATATAATATATTTAACTAATTTAATTAAATTAAAAAATTAGTTAAATTAATTAATATGACATATTTTTTAAAAATATTTTAGTCGTCTTGTTTAACTCTCTCTTAGTAACTCTCATATAAAATACTCTTCTAATCTTTAATATATGACATATTTACCTAATTTAATTAAATTAAAAAATTAGTTAAATTAATTAATAGGACACATCTTTTTAAAACATATTAGTCATCTCGTTTAACTCTCTCTCACTCTTTTAGTTGATTATTATTGAGAGAGTATCAATAGAGATAATTTAAAAAAATTAATTAAATATAAAAAATAAATTATATTTAAAATTAAGATTAACTTCTTAATTAAATTTTATATTAAAGATTAAAAGAGTATAAGGCAACTTATTTTTTAATTTTGTCACTATTGTAAAAAACTAAAAGATAATTTAATTTAAGTTAAAAAAATTAATTTAAAACAGATTTAATGAGCTAACTATTTTGTTAAGTTGAAATTGTAAACCCCATTCACCCTCACTGGCGTAATGCATATCAATTGCCGCTGCAGTTCCAGTTTATGGTTGTGGAGCCACGATGCATGATAAATCACCGTTGATAGTAATAAAATCAATTACTCATAAATTTACTGTAAACCAATATAGTACCAACCATTTAACCATCATAAATTTAGTAATTTTCTTATAACTTCTCCATCAATTATTATATCATTTAGTAGTTTTCTGAGTTGGATTGACAAGGTTCCCGTGTAATTCCTTTATTATCTTTGAGCGGTGAGATTCCTCAGAAGTCTCCAGATGTAAATGACGGCACTTATGTCAACTCTCATGTTAACTAGCGGTGGACCCTCATGAGAAGCTTGCTTCTTTCACTACCACACATGCTCATTTCTTTCTTCTTTCATTCATTCATTCATGTTCCCATTCAAACTCACCAAATTATTTTCCTTCTCACTCTCATCTCTCTCACTCCACTCACAAACTCACACATAACATTCATGGCTTCAGAAGCCTTGTGGGACTTAGAAGACAAGCTCAAGCTTTCAACTCAAGGGGCTCTTCTTATACTAGCCTCTGCATGTTTTGCACTTGCTACAATCTGCACATTTGTTGTTCTCAAAAGGAAAGCAAGGAAGAACAGAATTGCACACCAAGAAAGTGTCATTGGTGATGATGGTGAGGCTGAAACTGGCACTATGGAATGGTCAGGGTCAGGCTTAAGCTCGGAGCCGGGGTGCAGCTGGATCTTGGTGAAGCGCGTGCTAATGGGGTCAGTGCGATGGAGCAGGGCATGCAAATGGAAGGAGAATATAGGGAGCCAGAGGAAGCTGCTTGGATTATTAGAAAGGGATGTTGGTGTTGAAATTGGAAGGCAAAGTCATAACTCAATGTCTGCAGTGTGGCAAAGGCCTATACTAAGGGGGGAGAAGTGTGAGCTACCAAGGTTTAGTGGCCTTATTCTCTATGATGAAAAGGGAAGATTGCTTAGACATTTTCAGGAGGAAACTAACTCCAATAATGGAAGTTCAAACCAGGTAATAAATCTGTCACCTTCACATTCTTACATTGCATAGTATCAGAACCCGGTTCTTCTTAATAGATTCAAGCTCATTAATGGTAAAACATAGTGGGGCAAAGACACATAGTGGGATGAACAAGTAATCATTCTTTAATTCTGATCTTATAGCTTGTTTATTGTTGCACACAGGTAATCCAAATGGTATAATCAGAATCTACATAACACATCTGTCATATTATACTCACAAGTAGATCTGATCAATAAAAGAGAAGTAGACTTATTTCTAATTTTGTGGGTGTTTTGTGCAGGAAAAAACAATTGGTGCAGAGAGAACTACTCTGAGAGATCTACTGTCTTGTTAATTTTCCTACTCCTTGTAAGTTATAAAAGGCATCAAAGTTTTACAGTAGAAACATGTGATCCAGTTATGATATGCAATGACCATCTTGCTAACTTGAAGCAGTGTATTTCAGTTTCATTGGTAATTACTGAACCATCTAAATAAGAGCAAAAAGCTTCAATCCCACAATTCTATATACAGCATAGACAGCAGTAAAACCAGAAAAAGGAAAGGCACACAGAAAAGGCATAGAACATTGAGAACTTGAGGACCACTTGGAAAATATAGGAGCAGACACAATCATTGCTCGCCTTCCGAATTTATGAAAAACCTTATTCTTATAATGATGTATGAACTTTGTAATTAGTGCTTGCATGTGATTTGACACTTAACTATTGAAGAGTGGTGTTAAATTATCCACCTCGAGAATTATGTGAATGCAGCAAGGCTGCAAGGGTTCACCTACGCCGTTAATCAAACGGTCAGAAAAGTTCACTTAAAGAATTAGAACGAGATAGCAATATTGTTCACTACATATTTCAAAAGGCAAGAAACTAATTTACAACCTATGACGTAACAAAAAAGGCAACTCATGCATGTTTTAAATTGACTTGAATGTGGATCCTCACATTCTTTTTAAATGATTTTTATTTCAGATAACTAACATATTTACGCAAAAGTGAAATAAAGCTATATATACTGGCACCTTGAAGATATATTGAACACAAAGGATAGAAGAAAGAATTTACTTTTGTTTCAAGGTAGTACAACAATAATATACTCTATCCAAATAGGTAGGATCAGCTACACAGATCAAATTGCACCATTGTGTTCAATCAACAACCCACTATTATTTGGAAATACCATTCCCCAAAAAGTCCCCTTCAATAACTTCCTTAAGGTAATAGTATCAGCATGATTTTAGCTTTCAAGCATCAAGCTAGAAAAGAATAATTGAATATCATCCTATAAAAGCAAGGATTTCCATCCTCTTATTCGCAGAAATATCATGCCCCATTACTGTCTTTCATTTGAGCATCGGAACAGATAATAAAATGTGTATCTGACTTTACCTTCTTGTTGAATGTGTCATGGATATGTCACTATCAAAGGTTCTCTAGAGTCTTTTATAGATGCTCTCTTGTAATAGAAGTATAAAAGCAACTGTATCAATCCCAAAATGGTTCCTACTCCATTTGGTGCCTAGAAAATCAAACACAAAAGATGAATGCTTGAGTGATGTTATATGCGCGTTATATATAAATCACATGAGTCAACTACAAACAGGAAAGGAACCTTACATAAACAAAAGCATCCTGATTGAGCAATCCATAAACGAAAAAAGAGGTGCTCATTAAGAAGGTTGAAAGAGAGATATAAAATGGCATATATTCAACGCTCCTTGTCTGTATCACCAATTTCTGGAAAATAATACATTGGGATTCAATTCATCACCAAGTCAATGAACTAAGCTGACTGATGCAGAAAATTTTACATTTGACGGATACTATGAAGCAATAATACTTTTCAATTTACACACAATACTCCCTCTAGTCTTTAATACAAGAGCTAGTTGACTAATTTAAGTAGATTAATTAGTATATAATATAAATTCATCTTGAGAGTTTAGATTTGATCATAATGAATTGATTTATTTGGTTTCTTTAACCTATATAAATTAGTCAACTAACTCTTATATTAAATATCGGAAGAGGACTTTTTAAGATTATATTGCACATGTCTATACTTGTTTGGATAGATGTTTTAGAAAATCATTGTAAAGTTTAAGAAAAGAATGTAATTACTAAAAAATCTAACAACAAGTGAATAGCATAGACCTATTATTATTTCTTACAATAGAATTTGTCATTACATATTACTTACTTATCGTAGAATTTTTTAGCGATTAAATTCCTTCTTTAACATGTGATAGTAATTTTCTCCTGATATTATAGCACACCTGAAACTTACAATTATAAACAAGGGAGAGGCAAACATTGACAAGAGAGCAGCACAGCTTAGAAATCCCACAAACATTCTTCGCGTTGAATGATTAGTTATTTGCAAGCTTACAGTTACTATGATTGCGAATATTCCCAAATCGGCCAGCAGCAAACCAAGCATTCTTACCTACCAAATCGCAGGTCTTAAGATTATGACAATTTAATCAATGGTCTTGTGGCATGTATCATCATAAGAATAAGTTTAAAAGTTTTCAGAAGAGTAACCTTTTTTGCTTCCTCTGCATATACAATGAAGATAATTATGTACACAAACTGAAATACAGCTCCAACTGAATTTACCGACATGACCATCATATTATCAGAAGATATGAGAGGCGAGCCATACCACATGCCGATCAAGCAGTTCAATAGAGCAACAACATAAGGCAAGCCAGAGAACATTTCTGTTGACCCATTTCTGATAATTCTCTTAAATGTGGATCTATATTTCAAACAAGAACAAGCTTTAATCGAGGAAGCAAACATTTTAAGCTCTTCCGAGCTCAAGAAAACCCAGAGGAAAACTTACACTGGCGAAACAAACAAGCCAAAAGCAAATATGTTCCCTACATAAAGTCAAGTTAAAAAATAAAAAATAGGTTAGATGAGTAATCTCCAGAAGATGGGGCGTTTCTTTGTGGGGTTTATGAGCGAAATGTAAAAAAACCAGAAACTAAAGACACAGACGAGAAGTACCGGCGATTCCTGCTGCATCTTTGCAGATTGTATAGATGGAATGCGCAGAAGAAATAGTCATCAATCTTCAGATATACAATATCCAACGGAAGTTCGACAAGAAAGAAATAGTATCTAAAAAGTACAAACGGCAAAAGCCAAATCAAGCATTACAAATATATAGCAAATCATAAATTTACCATGTTTTCCTCATGTGATATAAAATATTTATCCAGTATCCACTCGATGCTACGGTGGTTAAAGGACTTGTAGACTTTTGAGCTCCGATTGGAACAGAAAAACTGGCGTGGGCCTTGGGTAGGAAACACCCATATCACTGAACAGTCCGAAGACGACTATTTGGATAGTTGTATTATATTTACCATATTTTAAGCAGAATATGCGTAAACTTGTTTATCCAAAGTTCCAAACCAACTTTTAGCTTTATATTTACCCTAATTTTTAAATATTTAAATTTATATTTAAAAATAATAAATCTATTTAATTTCAGTATCATGTAAAAATAAGAGAAATTTTACCCTATCTCTAAATTATAAGTGAATTCAATCATTTTTTATAAAAATTTATATATATAAAAAAGTTTCAAACTAACTTCTGTGATAAAGCATGTTATTAAAATCCTATTACATTTTTTTAATGTGAATATTCATCTATCTTAAATTGTAGGACACCTTAAAAGTTGGAACTTAGGGAAACATATTGCATGGAAATAGTTTGACATTGGTCAAATAGATATAATGTTTTAATAAAATATAAAAAATTAATAATAATAATAATAATAAGAAAAAAAATTAAAAATTAATAATAAATATTCTATTTGAAATTAAATAGAAAAATGAAATCCTATAGAGTCTAATACATTGACCTGTATATATACGTTTTTATTATGCTCAAGTGAGACTTCAAAAAGTCTAACCAGCTTCAAACAATTTTAAAGATTTATTTTTTAAAAAAGACCTCATATTTTATATTTTAAATGACGTAAATATGTTTTAAACATATTAAAATTTATATAAATATAAAATTTTAATATATTTAAAGCCTATATATGATAGGGTTGACCAGGCGAAGCCTTAGACTTCTAGGGTGAGCCCTTTTTGGTATTTCCATCCCTAGATTTATATATACCTGTTGTCTAAAATATAAACAATTTGAGCCATTACACTAAAATTAAAGAAGAATATTTTGTTCATTAAATTTATTTCTTTTAATTGTATCTATATTAACCGATATTTTAAATGAAAAAGAATAATATGAATAACTACATTTAAATCGACACTTAAAATTTAAAATATTTTAAAATGAAAAAATGTCAAGAGAATGATCACAGTATAACAATTATTCTCCCACGCCTGGCGTATATGATTATTGCAGCTGGTTCCAGAGCTTTTGAGCTTGATTCCATGCTTTTTGAGAGAATCAAGCCACATGAATCCTTCCCCTTACAATTTATACACACAATATTCTCCTGATCACCGTTTGCTTTGGAACTTCTAACATCATGAAGCTGAGCAAATTATATATATATATATATATATATATATTATTTAAATTATATAAAATTTAATTTAATTTTTATTTTTTAAATATGCCGTTTAATTTGTTAGGTTGATATTCGCAAGTCAGATTTCTTGAGTCGGAAATTATTCTGACAAAAAGACAATTCTCATTAATACTCATCTTTATTATTTTTTTAAATAGTGGATCACATTTGGCCCAACATGTCATCTTCTTTCTCATTAATTCGATGGGTACATAAGCATGTGGCTGTAACAAAGCATCGTTTCTTTTTTGGGTTACAACTCACAGCTCACAAGAGATTGAGCATCGTATTCCCATCTCTTCCTCTACACACTTCTTATTTTAATTAAAAAAAATAGTGAAAACTCTTTTATTTAAAAAATTTATTAATAAAATACAGAAAATACTAATTTCCCTTCATTTTTATTTTTAATTATAAAAATTAATTAGGGTTATATTCATTCATAAATATAAAAATTCAATATATATTCATTTTTAAATATAAAAATCAAATCAAATCCAATACAATTGATTAAGTGTATATTTGATAAGATTTTAGAAATGGGTTTATAAAAAAAATAAATTTTTAAGCAGCTTATAGACAAAGCTTTTAGAGAATAGCTTATAAAAAAAAAGTGATTTTGAATAAATGAGTGTTTGGATAGTTATTTCTAAAAATACTTTTATTATTAGTAAATTATGAAAAAGAGTATGAGTGTTAAATGAGGAGAGATAATATATAAGAGGAGATATGAGAGAGGGTGTAAGAAAAAGTAGGAGAGAGGATAGAGGGTGTAAGAAAAAGTAGGAAATATGGTGTAAGAAAAAGTAAAGGTAATATAGTAATTGGTTAGTTCATAAGTTTTTTTACTGTTCCATAAGTTACTCTAACAAACTTATCTAAAACTTTAGTTTTAAATCATGGTTTAATCTAAAAACCCATTTGAACAAATATAGTTGTTTATTTTAAAATTTTTCCAAACCTATATTTTACCTAAAAGAGCTTTTAAAACTATAGTTTTCTTATAAACCAAACATGCCCTAAGGATAATTCAAATACACATAATTAAATTAGGTATTTTAGAGCATACAAAGTCATTATAATTAACTAATTTATCAAATTTTTTTAATTTATCTAAATTAATTAAATAGATCTTATAATTAAAAATAAAGATAATAATATTTTAAAGATTTCATGTGCATAAAGTAATATTTGAATTTAAATCTCTTCATCAATAATTTTTTTTAAATATGAATTAGATAGAGGTCAGATTTATTTATAGATATAAGACACCAATCCATATTCGTTTCTAAATATAAGATTTTAATATAGTTTATCTCTTATGATTACAATTTTTTCTTAACATATCTATATATAATTGCATATATTGAGTAGATATCTATTAAGGATAGTTTAAATATACATTATTAAATAAAATATTTTAGAGTACATATAATTATTATAATTTATTTATTTAATTAATTTTATAATTTATTTAAATTAATTAAATATATCTTATAATTAAGAATAGAGATAGTAATATTCTAAAGATTTCATGTGCAGAAAAGTAATATTTCGAATTTAAATATCCTTGTCAATAATTTTTTAAAATATGGATTTTTTTATCAATTTTTTCTATTTTAAATTATATTTTGTATAGATGGTGGGATTTTGCCGACAATAACTAGGTGAACCTTTACACGAAGCTTGGTTTTGAAATTAATTAATGTTGATATTAATTGTGGGGTAACTCTTAACATGACAAGTGTTTTGGAACCAAGCATAATCAACAGAGTTGAGTTCATGATAGAGAGGGCATAGATAACGTGTCATTTTTCTCAAATAACCCTTTAGAGTTATACACAAAGCCCCTGGCCGCTATCTATACTCAACCTATAATAAAAATATTCTACTCAACTTAATAAATATAAGATAGAGTTAGATATTAGACTATAAAATATAACCCATATATTTTTTAAGTTGTACACAGGGTATAAGGGTTGCCATGCCCTGCCCATGAGCACCCATTCTTTTATTTTTTTTTATTTTTTTCTATCTTAGAAGAGAGAATATGATAGCTACTGGTGACTATAAAGTAATTTTAAAAATATAAGTAATTAAGTAGATAAGTTGTATCTTTTAATATTTATAACTATATTAATTTTTTCTTCTTTTTTAACTTTGTTAATTATCATATAATTATATTATAAATTATAATTATTTATTTTATTTTTTTAGATATTTTATCTTTGTCAATATTAGGGAGATTGATACAAAGTTATAATTATAAACTACTTAAATTTTAATGCTTATTTTTTATATGCAATAGATCTTAAGATTTTAATTATTATCTTTATTCTCTTATTCTTAGTGGATTATAGATATTATTTAACTCTTGAAGACACATGAATATGGTATTATTTTAGAAGTTTATAATTACAATTTTTTTCACAACATGTGCATGACATCACAACTTGGGTATACCTAGTCCATCCATGCCCAGCCCGCTCATACCTAACCCAAAATTATTAGGGTTTTTACCGGGTAGAGCGGGGCATCGGGTTATAAAATGTAACCCATATATTTTTTAGACAGGACACCAAATAGAGATACTACCCTATCCAATCCTATATATACACACCCCTACTCATACTCTTGACACAATCACATTTGCACCTCCTCATTACAAAGTCCTAAGTATATTCGTAACATGTTCAGTAACTTTATAACTTAATGATCGTTTTTTGATAATATATATAAGAGGTGATGAATTTGATCTCATTTATAATTTTATATTATTAATATATTTTTCTAATTATAAAAAATAAAATATGATACTCATGTTGATATTAAAGAGATTGGAGTACTCATTCATTAATTTTTATTTTCAAAATTTTGTTGATCTGAATTATTTTTAGGGTTAATATTAATATTGATTATTATAGTTTGACTGAAGTTTTTTTTAATTCCTATAATTTAAAATCTTAATTTTTGTCCTTTATAATTTTATAAATATTTAGTATGAGTTAACACTATTAAGTATGTGTTTGGGATAGCAACTTGATGCCTAAACGTGGGGTGCAAATTAGAAAACTGAAATGCATGTGTTTGGATCAATCTTTGCCCATTGGACTTAAGGGAAATTTCGTGCTTCTAGCCACATTGGGTTGATGGTATAAACTAATTGGTATAACTTAAGGAAAGAAAGATTTGTATTGTACCTAGATTGTGAGTAAATATAATTATTTTTTAGAATTTCTTTAAAAAATTAATGCTCTTTTAAATTTTTGACTAACTATGATTTGCCCTTTATCTCTCTTCTCCCTCAAGTTTCTGTTTTTTTTAATAAAAAATTTTTTAGAAAAAGATTAAATTTACCTATAATATAAAAATAGAGTAAAATCTTTTTTCCTCCTAAATAATACTAATATCGAGTATGACAAATTATTTATTATTTTCAAACGTAAACCTAAACACCTAAAAGTTAGAATATTTCTCTAAGAGTTACGACTATAATTACAATAAAATAATATTTTTTAAAAAATTAAATATATTTTAAATAATTATATATTTTATTTTTTTATTAATTAAACTTACGGACGAAAGATGAATTTCTCCCTCACGTCTCTAGTTAGCTGTTCGTCTTCCAGCCATCACCTCTTCTCCCTTATGTCAACGGTCAAATTCTTGTGGGTCTCTAGACTCTCTTTTCTGTCTGGCCGCTTGCCCTATGATTTTTGCCTCTGCTCCCTTTTCTCTTCGGTTGAGTGTCTTCTGGCATTTCTCTAGTCTCTCCTAATTATTTTTTATAAAATTATAAATATTAAAATTATGATTTGAAATTATATAAATAAAAATCAAAATTCCATTGATTAAATTGTAAAGATTAATAATAGATTAACCCAATAAAAAATAATAATATTAACGCTGTGTTTTTTAAGTGTCATTTTTAGCTTTTTGATCAACTTTTAATTATGTTCTAATGGTAAAAGCTAATTCAGATTATTCTTCAGATAATTTTCGGTCTATTGAATTAACTTTTTTAAAAAGATATATTATTTTTTATTATAATCATTCTAAACATTTACACATACAAACATATCATTGTTGGGTTGGCAACCGAACTCATTTAAAAAATAATGTTTAGATATAATAAATCTAATTATACTGAAACAATATATTTATAAATAACATTTTATTTTTCTAACTAAAATATACATTTAATTATTTATACTTGTATCAAATTTTATTTTAATTTTTTAATTTGAAAAGACGTATTTTTTAATTCTTTAAATTTAACATTATTAAATTTATTAACTAAAAATATTGACTTAACTTATTTTAAATAATGATGATATAATTAAACACTGACTATAAAATAAAAATAAAAATATTATATTATAAATATTAAAATAAAAAATATATTTTATTAACATTTAATTGTACAATTATCATTTTAACTTTGTTGAACTAGTATTTTTTTGTTAATAAACTTAACGATATTAAATTTAAATAATTAAAAAATATACTTTTAAAATTTAAAAGATTAAAATAAAATTGGATACATATATAAAATACTTAATGTATATTTTAGTCTATATTAATTGTTCTCAATTCTTTATTTAAAAAAAAAGAAGGAAAACCATTATTTTCAAAGGGGTAAGTTTTATTTTTTCTAAAACGTAGATTCAGATTAAATCATTTCCTAAAATTTAATAATACATGAATTTTCTTACAAATAAATATTAATAAATAACCTTGGTCAACAAAAATAATCAAAACAAATAACTTATTTACAAAGCTATATATGCTAGTTGTTTCACATGCACAGCACTTCATTTAACGTGTTGAACGAGAGAGAATAAAATATTATTTACTAACATATATACAACTATATCTATATATAAAATAATCTCTGAATAAACTTTTACCAAATATCCATCCATGTGATATAGCTTTTATAGGTGGACCTGTAAATATTATTTTTTTGATATTTAATTATATGACTTATTTAAATTTAAATTATTCAAAATTAAATAGTACTAAAATATTAATTTATCTCAAATACTTGTTCCAACTCACAGTCATTTATTATAGTTTATCTTTAAAATTTAAATTGAATGGCGTGCAAAAAATGTATGATTCATGTTAATTAAATTTTTATTTGGTTATTATGCACAACACTTTGTGTCATTTTTTTTTATAAAAAATTGTAATTTTTAAATATATATATATATATATATATATAATGATTTCATTATCATCACTACATTGCTTGCCACCGCCATGAGTACATGTTGCCACCACCATCCATGACTACGTTCCTGAAACCTATAAAATAAAAAAAAATATTTTTATTATTTATTTATAGTTAGAAATTTGATCAAAATATGGTGATTTTTCTTTTTATGATTTTCTAAAAGCTTAAAAAAAAGTGATTTCTAACAAGATTCTTTTACAGATAAGCTAAACGAATATAATTGGTTGAGAATACGTACAGGTATTTGAAATTTACTGGTCATAAACATTTAATTTATGACCCTTTTTTTTTTTGCCACAATTTAATTTTTGAGCCTATCTAAAATATGATCTCCAATTTTATAAAATAATAAATGTTGCACATCTTCAATGTTTTCATCCCTTCATCATTTTTATTCTATTCTACTGGACAAATATTATTGAAAAAAGTATTTTTCATTTCTTTTTTCAATTAGAACAAATATAACTATTTAATTTCTCTTGCATTTTATTCATAAATTATTTTTCATTTCCTTAGTTTACAATTTTGCATTACAAGGCTTATTCTTTCAATTATGGGTCCTAAGAATATAATTTATCAAAGTTTTTTAGTGTTAATATCTCACATTAATACAATAATATTAATAAGATTAAAAATCAACCGCGTGGTTTGAAGTACTCTGAATTTGACTATAATCATTATTCTCTAAATTTGATGGCTCCGAAAAAGGGAAATTACCGTTTTAACCAAATCTGGTGAGATTCTTCTAAATACGAAGAATGCATCCAAGAAAAAGGATCCGTCGTGGTTGGTAAAGCTCTCGCCAATAGGACTTCTCATCTTAGTCGGTGGTCCAATAAGGTCTAGCCAGAGCACCATTTCCTCTGGTCCCGTCCACAGAAGATAAAAATCTTCACGCTCATAACGACTGATTTGAGGTAGTGGGCCCCATTACGTACAGCTGGGCGACGGATGTAGTTTTTGGAACCGAGCGATGGCATTTAGGTCATTAAGTCAATTTTCATAGCTGAACTGTCCAAGTCGAGAATTACAGAGGTGTATATATATATATATATACACATATACTCTTCTTCGTTTCCCTCTTTGTAAGAGGCTCCTATCATTGCGAGGTTGCTTCTTTCATATTTTGGTCTTGGATTTTTCTTTCCTTCTTTCTTTCTTCTATCTTCGGATCATATTCGTAGGCGTGGATCTAGTGGCATTTTGTAAGTTGATCCAGCTCTCTGTTTCTATAATAGCTGTATCTTCTTGTGATCCGTGTATTGTTTCACTTCCCTTTGCGTGTTCTTCTTTTTCTGAAAGCTAGTGACGATTGTGAATTATTCATGATATTATTTTTGTTAGATCTGTTATGATTGTGAAGATAATCGTCCTTGTTCATATTACTTTGATCAGTCCTTTGGGACATTTGAGCTGAAACGAGTGAAATATCAGATCTGTATGTGTATATTGAAATAGTTGTTGATTTTCAATTCTAAGTTCCTCCGTACGTCTGAATCTGATTAATGTGTCAACTACGGTCTGCACTGTAACTGATTGTGCTAAATTTTGAGTTCTGATGCTTTTTTATGCGGCTTCCTTCTTGATTATTTTTTGTGCATTCTGTTTCGTAGATGTTAGATAGATAGATAGATTGATTGAGAGATAGAGTCTATGCTACCGTATTGTTTGTTTTCCTAGTTATTTAAGGTTAGACTTGCGATTTGCATATTGGTAATAACTCGTTTTTTCTCCAAAATAATGTGTATATATTTTAATAGCCCGTTATTTCCTCTCTCGTGGGATTTACGTAAGAATAGGAGGAATGGATTTTAGATCATTTTCTTACTAGCGGACAATTCCCTCATCGTTCTGTGCTGTTAACTTAAGATTTCAGCTTCGATTTTTTCTGATTTGTCTGTTTCTATTGTAGAACTTGCTTGTAATGGCCACACATACCCCAAAGAATATCCTCATCACCGGGGCAGCTGGATTTATTGCATCTCATGTTGCCAACCGACTCATCCGGAACTACCCTGGCTACAAAATTGTTGTTCTTGACAAACTTGATTACTGTTCTAATTCAAAGAACCTCATTCCTTCAAAATCATCTCCCAACTTCAAGTTTGTGAAGGGGGACATTGCCAGCGCTGACCTTGTCAACTACCTTCTTATCACTGAGTCCATTGACACAATAATGCACTTTGCTGCTCAGACTCATGTTGACAACTCGTTTGGTAATAGCTTTGAGTTCACCAAGAACAACATATATGGTACTCACGTTCTGTTAGAAGCCTGCAAGGTCACTGGTCAGATCAGAAGGTTCATTCATGTGAGCACAGATGAGGTCTATGGGGAGACAGATGAGGATGCTGTTGTTGGAAACCATGAGGCTTCTCAACTTCTTCCCACAAATCCATACTCTGCCACGAAAGCTGGTGCAGAAATGCTGGTCATGGCATATGGTAGGTCGTATGGGTTGCCTGTGATCACAACTCGTGGAAATAATGTTTATGGGCCAAATCAGTTTCCTGAGAAGCTAATTCCAAAGTTCATCCTCTTAGCCATGCAAGGCAAGCCTCTTCCAATTCACGGGGATGGTTCAAATGTGAGGAGTTATTTATATTGTGAAGATGTTGCAGAGGCCTTTGAGGTTATACTACACAAAGGAGAGGTTGGTCATGTCTATAATATTGGGACTACCAAAGAAAGGAGAGTAATTGATGTAGCCAAAGATATATGCAGACTTTTCTCAATGGACCCAGATTCTAGTATAAAATTTGTGGAGAATAGACCATTTAATGATCAGAGGTACTTTCTTGATGATCAAAAGTTGAAGGACTTGGGTTGGTCTGAGAGGACCACTTGGGAAGAGGGGCTGAAGAAAACGATAGAGTGGTATACCAAGAATCCAGATTGGTGGGGTGATGTCAGTGGGGCGTTGCTTCCTCATCCAAGGATGCTGATGATGCCGGGTGGGATGGAGAGACATTTTGAAGGCTCTGAAGAAGATAAATCTGCATCCTATGCCTCCACTAATACTCGAATGGTGGTTCCATCGTCTAAGAACACTAGCACTCAGCAGAAACATGCTTATAAGTTCTTGATTTATGGTAGAACAGGGTGGATCGGTGGTCTGTTGGGGAAACTCTGTGAAAAACAAGGGATTCCATTTGAATATGGAAAAGGGCGCTTAGAGGATCGCTCATCACTCATGGCAGATATCCACAATGTGAAGCCTACACACGTTTTCAATGCTGCTGGAGTGACTGGCAGACCCAATGTTGACTGGTGTGAATCTCATAAAACGGAAACCATTCGCACCAATGTTGCTGGTACTTTAACTCTGGCCGATGTCTGCAGAGAACAGGGGCTCTTGATGGTAAATTATGCCACTGGGTGTATATTTGAGTTTGATGCAGCACATCCAGAAGGTTCTGGCATTGGTTTTAAGGAGGAAGACAAACCCAACTTCACAGGTTCTTTCTATTCCAAAACTAAAGCTATGGTAGGTTTCCTTACTTGACATGATTTTATTCCCAGTACATTGCTATTTCCAAAATAATAACTTCGAATTTTGAACAGGTCGAAGAGCTTTTGAAAGAATATGACAATGTGTGCACTCTCAGGGTTCGCATGCCAATTTCATCTGATCTGAGTAACCCACGCAACTTCATCACAAAGATCACTCGTTACCACAAAGTGGTTAACATTCCAAACAGCATGACTATCTTGGATGAACTTCTGCCTATTTCAATTGAAATGGCAAAGCGAAACTTGCGTGGCATCTGGAACTTCACAAATCCTGGGGCTGTTAGCCACAATGAGATCCTTGAGATGTACAGGGATTACATTGATCCCAACTTCAAGTGGGTTAACTTCACACTTGAAGAGCAAGCCAAGGTGATAATTGCTCCAAGAAGCAACAATGAGATGGATGCATCCAAGCTGAAGAAAGAGTTCCCAGAGTTGCTCTCCATCAAGGAATCACTGCTCAAATACGTTTTTGTACCAAACTGCAAAACCCATAAAAATTAAGCAGCCTCTTGTTCTGAGGCATCAAAATTAATCTCTGCATCTTGTGTTGGGCGACATTGTGTTTATTTAATTAGACTGCTTATCATTAGCTATTAGTTCCGTCCAATTATTGTGTGTAGTTGGGGATGCTAAGTTCTGTTAGGGTTGGTTCTCCAAGCTTCATTCCTATAACCTTTTTGTAGTCTTAGTTTCCTGTACTTGTAGGAGTCTTAGATAGATGATTGTATACGATATTTGAGCTTTGTAATGAGCAACTTTTGCATCCTGCGATAGATGTTATTCGTTTTTTACTCACTCTATATCCATCATTTGGGTCATACTTGTATCGTCTTTGTAATTCTATTGAGAATTTGAGATACTTTTTTACTCCTCCTCCAAATATATAATTTATTTAATTAATTTAATTATATTAAAAATTAATTAATATAAAATATTTTTTTAAAATAGTATAATTATCTTTCTTAATTATCTTCCTTATTTTCTTATTTGACTGTTGTTAAAAAAATATTAATAAAGTTAATTAAAAGAAAGTTGATAAGTATAATTTTTTTTATATGTATGACTAAGACTAATTCTCTAATTAAATCTTATATTAAGGATTAGAGTAATATTTTTTATTTCTACCGATTTATATGAATTTATGGTGTTATGGTATAGAACACAGATCTCATGTAAAATATAGATGCCTTAACCTTAGTACCATCAAAATATAAATAATTAACTATAGTAGCTTATAGAACAGTAAAATAACTTATGAATTAACCAATTACTATATTATTCCTACTTTTTCTTACACCATCTCTCCTATTTTTTTTACACCCTCTCTCTTTTCTTTTCTTATACCCTCTCTTCTCTCTTCTCTTATATTTTATCCCTCCTCATTTAATACTCATACTCTTTTTTATTATTTATTAATAATAAAAGGATTTTTAAAAATAACTATATAAATATTTTTTTATTTAAAATTATATTTTTTTTATAAATTTTTCTTCAACAATCCTTTTTTATAAATTTTTTAAAAAAATATTTTTTTATAAACTCATTTCTAAAATTTTATACAATGTAATAAGGTTAATTCAAATTCATATTCTTCATACGTGGAAAGAAAAAGAACTAGAAAATTCTGTTAACGGAAGGTAGCCGACTCCTAGCTGCCAATTCTCTGCACAACAAGTACTTCTACTATTCTCAAGTTTTACATTCCACGAAGGGCTCGGGAGACGGGGGTTGGTTGACTTGTGGTTGTGGAGATATTGTGAGGCTAATTTCGCTGAGACGAGGGGCCATGTGATCTTTATTTTTTATTTTTTTGATAAAGTATGTGATCTTTAATTATTATATAAGTATATATATATATATATTATAACTAATATTTAAAATAACGTGTATTTAAAAATATAAAAAATCTTAGGGGAAATTACCTTCAAATTTTCAAAGAATAAATTATCATTATCCAGTCTTACAAAAATATTAAATAGATATAAAACTTTAAGGGACGGAAAGAAAATTCATTAGACTTGTGAGAAGACGAATTTAATCTAACTTATTATTAATGATGTATCAACTTGCCAATTAAAATATATTGACTTGTTATTAGTAATACTGTAACTTGTTATACTTGACTTGTAATACTAATTTGTTATTAGGTACAAATTAATTTATCAATTGAGATATGATGACTTATTATTAGTAACATCTTAACTTATCTTATCCCTAATTTGTCATTAATAGTATATTAATTAGTTATTAAGACATCTTAACTTATTATTAGTATCACCGTTAATAACAAATTTACTTGTCAATTGACAAGTCTAAATAAATTTATCTTTTGACAATTGTCTGCAAGTTTCTTAAATTTTTTATCAATTTAATATTTTTATAGGTGATAATTTGCCTTCTTTAAAACCTCATTGTAATTATGGCAACAATTTTATACAGAACATCATGAATCCTAATTCTAAAATGTTAAAAATTTCATTTTAAATACAAATAAAAAATAGTTTTAACCAATTCAATGCCAAATGATTAGAATTTATAGGTTTGGTCTGTTTCTTACTGAATTTTTTCTACATTGATTTTAAGGGTAAAAGTTTTTATGACACTGATAATTCAAAGCTCTTGTAGCAGAATTATGCAAAATCAAATTTCTCATTTACTATCATAATAAACATATTTATGGTTAAAAATTAATGCCTAAAACTTATGCACTAAATACTTCACACATAAAAAGAAGGAAAAGTACTTTTTGAAATTCCTTTAATTTTTTTTGTTTTTTTTATTAGTTTTAAAATAAAAGGAATATCCATCATCTACATCAATCACCACTATCTTCACCAGAATAATACAAGTTATTAGCATCAAATATAAAATTCATAGTGAGCTACACCCCTAAGTGAAATAGAACTATTTAAATGTATATTTATATTTAGCTTAAAGACTTGTTAATACAGAGGGGTAAAGAATACTGAAGCATACGAAGAACTAACCAAGATTATATCATATGTGTACAATAAATAGTTAAATACTGTGAGAAAAAGATCACATTAGAAATAGGATGTACCTCAATTTTAAAAAATGGAAGCATCCCGAGGGATTTCTTTTAATTGGTTGATAAATGGTTTGGAGAAGAAGCTTGAGCCAGTTCCTTGAGGAATGAAACAACATCATCTGAAGATCCAAGCGTATAGCGAGCATTTGTTCGGGTTCGGCCAACGGCACAAGAGAAGTAATTCTCCTTGTTGAGGTCAAGCACATTCCATGATATCTTCTCTGGTGCCGGCTTCCTTGGTGCATTACAGTTATGGTTTGTGGTTTTCTTCTCAGAATTTGACACTGGCCGTTGTGCCTTATTTTGAGATGATGACTTTGTTCCAGTTTTAGTACTGGTTGGGATATTCAGAGAGTATCGTCTCTCAGCTGGAAACTTAGCTGCTTCCGATGCCTTGGCTCGCGCAACACCCACGCCTCCGGAAGGAAGCTCCGGTTCGAAAAAGGAATAAACATCTTCATCCTGCTGAAATCACTCAAGTGAAGTGAGGTTGAACTATCAAAAGGAGACACGGACATATAGTTTTGACACTTAAATTCTGATTTGCAAGCAAGGACTTTATGGTGAACAACTACACAATTAGTGATAAAACAAAAGGAAAATCACTCTAAGATCCTAATAAATGAATATAATCACTAAATACTGAGTAGTATATAATAACAAGTTTATGTATAAGCAATGACACAGATTCATATTATTTATTTATAAGATTTTTTAGTAATTATATTCTTTTTTTTTTATACTTTTATAGTATTTTTTCTAGAACAAAATTACCGTGCAAGACAACATGCTCAAGAAGCTCGCTCTTATTAGACAGATAAACAAGATAAAGATGACAAAACTTATCTGCAGTAGATATAATGTCTATAAAGAAATCACCTTTGATAGGAAATGTCCTATACAAAGAACATAATCGATTGGTGCTGTCATGAATTTACTGTGAACTATCTCACCCAAGATGCGGTCAATGGCTGCCCCCTGATTGGACACATTTATAACCGTGTAAGAATTCCAGGTGATAACAGAACTGAAATATCTGAATTATTAGGAACAAGAGGTCACCTTCGTAACACCAACAGCTCGCACTTCGACTGATCGGCTACCTTGAACAACATCAACTGATGCATTGGAAATTGGACCAGTCCAGAGATGCTGCAACATATCTCTTGCTTGAAGTCTTCCAAACTCAACATCTGCAATTGTGACGGACGGATAAGAGCTGAAAACATAGGATGAAAAGTTGAAGTCTCCAAAGAAAACAAAACAAAAATATGTACCGGCATATTTGTAGTTCCATACAAGCGAGGTCTCCCTTTCTTCAACATCAAAATGAGACCGGGGGGTTCTCTCTGTGAAGTATTCAAAAACATGCTGAAAATACAGGATCAGTATTGTAAGTTGATGGCATGAACAGAAGGGACAGCAGTAATAGAAAACTGAAACATCAATATAGGCACCTTCACACTGTCAACCCATTCCATATTCAAATGCTCTGGCATTGTTGTCATCCATTCTCCCTTTGCAGGGCGTAGAAACATCCCGTTCTCTGCGGCTAGCCACATGTTGTATTCCTTAAAACTCTGAAAATGCAACCTAGTTAGAAAGTCAATCAAGCAGCTCACTAAACAAGGGAGACTGCCAATATTTACATTATATAGGACATTTCGACCACTTCCACTAAGCACAACAATTGTTGTCTTCGGGTCATTGCAAAGTGCTGTCAATGGTTGTTTTAATTCTGGATGCACCTTGAGTTCCATTTCCTTAATCTGATCGCCTTTCTTTTCGACTGGTTCAGTTAAAGTTGCATTGAATCCCTGTAGGGTGTATCACCAGAGTCAAGAGGAAATGTTAAATAATCATGATGAATGTAGAGTTCAAGATTCACTAGTTGTGAAACACTGAAACAGAACCAAAAACTATCCAGTTTTTTCAATATTCCTTTATTTGCTTTCTTTACTGCAAAATAACGGAAACTCAAACTTTGGAATTAAACACCTTCAAGAAGAAAATATTCTTATAACATCTATGTATCTCACACAAACAGACACAAATAGAGGTACATGAATATTTGATTTAACATATTCACATAGAATATAGTTCCCATGGCTGCTGATTTTGATAGAAGATAAACAAGCTCCCTAAGACTATTTGTCTTGATTATTAACATGCAACATGCTGATCATTCTTTCAAATGGATTCATCTTAGGAATTTTCAGCTTGATTCATCAAATGGATCCCATGAAATTCATATGAGAGTCTTTCTCCCTGTCAATTGTTAAGTGACAACTCAGGTTGGCTACAATCTTCAAATCTAACCTTTATAACCTTCAATTTATTCTTGGTAACTAGAAAACATTTTATTCTTGACAAGGAGAAGAAAATTTAAGAACTTTTATGGTGGTACAATATTCACAGAATTAATAAGCTTCATGTTGAGACAGCATACCAATATAAGCAATCGATTAGTTGACTGCAGATAGCGTTCAATTGTAGTCTTGGTTGGAAGTGGGGGTGGAACTTGTCTTGTCCTTAGTTGTGCCTCGACCACAGTATCATTTAGTTCACTGTAAAGCATTCATGAATAAATTTTCACTGCAGCTTCTATCCGAAATATACAAGAAAGAAAACATAATATCTAGTGAAATATTATTTTAATTAGTAAATCAAAACGCCATCCCATGTATTCTACTATCACGTTTAAATTTGACTCCATGCACATATTTGAAATTGTATGGCAATAGAAACCTTTAAAATAGGATAGGATTATAGTTAGGTAACAGGAGCAAGAAAATAGCTACCTTCAGATACAATACTTCTGTTTAAGAAGTCTGCACTTCAAAATGGCTAGTAAGGCTAGCAGTTATAGGAATCAACATGCTTTCAGAAGTTATTATGCCTTAGTTTGTGTCACTCACACATAAATGGAGAGCAGCTAATATATCAGAACTAGGCATTGGGGACACTGATATGTATACCTTACAAAAGTCTCAGCCCATTCTTGAGCAGTGTGGGTAGTTACATGTACATAATTGTGCTTATGACGTTTCTCTCTTTCCCCAGATGACATATTCAGAGCCTGCGCAATTGCAGCTGCAACTTCTATGATGTTCCAGGGGTTAACCAGAATTGCTCCCGCACCTAGAGACTGTGCAGCGCCAGCAAACTACAAGTATAACAAGTTTCAGGCATGGAACTATGGAAGAGATACATAAGCAAACGAGAATATAAACAAAGCAGATGGGACCTCCTTATCAACCAAAACTATGACTGAAATTCTTTACCATGAGATGGGGGTGGAGATGGTTTCTGAGAGGGAATCAAGAATTTTGGGAGTATCATGCCAGTTTTAACAGAAATAGTTTAGAAAGAATCATGACTGAACTAAAAGATGAAGAGAATAGGGATTTCATGTCCCTACTTTTGACTTTATCACTTTCTTGAACAGCACCTCAAAATTAAAATAATGTGCATTAAAAAATTAAATACAAGGACAAAAACACGGGCGTTCTGTAATTACTTCACTAAGAATGAGAACGCCTTTCTTTTTCTCCTGGCAGGCTACAAATTCATAACTGACAAGATTCATCCCATCCCTCAAAGATGTGACCAAAGCTACATCTGTGCAAGAAATCGGTTAGAATACAATTAGTATAAGTGTAACTATAAAACTTGAAAACAAGCAATAAAATTTTCATGCTTCAGAGACAGTTGATAACTCATGGAAGTATGCAGTCAAGCAAAATATCTTGTGTGCCTCAACTCTCAAGTAATAGATGTATGGATATAACAAATTACCACTGGCTAATGTACAGTAGGTGTAATTGACAACTCTTGCTAAATGGAAAATGGATTTAATCTAGTATAGTTGTTTCATATTTATCAATGGCTATTTTTCCTATTACGCAATGATCAAACAACATAAAGTACTCTCAGTCTCAAACATACCGAGGAAAGTTACCTTTCATGAAACAAATGACAATAACTATGTGCTCAACAGTGCAGATTAAATGTTCCAACTTACAAATGAGCAAAACATGTATTTAAAAAGTAAAACAGTATAAGAAATTCATGCTCATAAACGCATGCAGATTCTCATTGCAACTTCATGTTTGTTGATGATTGACAAAATGACAAGAAAAGAGGTTCAGAAAGCACAACTGTTTAGGTTGGACAGACAAAAGGTGATAAACCCAGATGAAGTAAGCTTTTAGAGGAAATACTTCAGTCAAATAAATTAATAAACAAAGAACAAAATATGTACCAGTAACAGCATATAAAGCACATAGTGCATGAAAATCAAGTGAACGGTCCTGCAAAACAAACACATTAGATAATTTAGCATCGTCATAATAAATTATAGATTGATAATAAATAAAGGATCAACATTGAAATCTAATAAGCTGATAAGCATAAAAGATAATATAAATGTCTAATGTCATTTTCATATAAATTATCTAACATTAAGTGCTCAAAGATGTGAGTGAAGGTTGTATCCTCAAAAATTTCTAGGTTCAAATATTAATCCATTTGGATTGCAATCATCTATTGCAGTCAATAACTGGACACCAAATTTGTTAACAGTGTTTAATGTGCCCCGCACCCAACTCTAAAAAGGTAATGTTTTGCACAAAAGAAGAGTTGATAAACTTATTGAACAGAAATAGTACATGAAATTTACACTCCTCTTATTGTTTCACTGAGCTAGTTCACTTCTTTCACACTATTAGATAGGTCTGGCTACTGTATTAATGTCCAACCACAATTTCATCCAAAATAAACTTGTCCTTTACTTTTCCATCTCCTGAATGAGATACTGGTTATTAACATTGTACCATTAAAAATTAACTCCTCAACAGGGGGAAATATCAATACAATGTTTACCAGATGATTATTGAGTTAAAACCTCACCAGATGATGTATAGGAACAGCAGTCAATGTTCCAAATCTTCCATTAATGCGACCAACAATTTCATGAACCTGGCTTGTAAGCTTTTGATCTGGGAAAATGCAAGAATTGAATTTAATTCATGATGCAAAAGAGAAGTAAAATCACAATGCATGAAAAGAAAAGTTGAAACTCAACACATGGGATAATGAGCTTTCATAGAAATACTATCTCAATCAAAGCAAAATAAATCGTAAAAAAGGTTAGAGGACCAGCCATCAGCAGAATGCAATATTCCCGCGGAAAATGCTCTGACGCCTACCAAACAGGAGAAAAATTACCTTCCCTCATTCATTCCCTTTCTCTAACTCCGTTTCCCCTCCACCAAAGACGGCCTCATGGTAAGAGAGTATGCCAGAAGAACCTTCTCATAAATAATTTGTTTGTTTTATTATAAAGCTGCCAAAGAGTTCCAATTCAGTTCCAGACTACCTGAAATGCTCTTTTTCTAGGTACATCAAGAGGGTTTGAACCCTTAATCACTACCCACACCCCGCCCTATTCTTACCTTGCCACTTGAGTTAGCACCATGTTGATTACGTCAAATAAACCAGCAGAACTCTCAGTGTATAAGTATCAACTTTCAACTCAATGCTAGTTTTTCAATCTTGTTAGAGAAGCAATTTTACGTAAGTTTCATGTTATAGCATATCTCCAACATATTATATAGACAACTTAGAAAATATCAATCTTCCACTTGTTGGACACGAGCAATTAAAGATAAGACTATTTGTGGACCTTTTATACTGTAGAAGGCTCAAAAGGAAAAGTAACATAAGAAACATACACTCAGGAACATCTGTTCTTGTTGGCACAGCAATTTGAAGCAAAACTACTTTATCACGCCAATAAGCATTCTCTTCCAAAAACTTTTCAAATGCTAGAATTTTCTGGGGAATCCCTTTAATCATATCAAGGCGATCAACACCTAACATTACCTGTCATGCCATGAAAAAGTTAATGAGTCAAAAGAATGATCTACATCTGATTAAGAGATGAAAGGTAACAGATTGCCAGCTGACCCATCATCCCTTCAGAATTAACGATAAGAAAAATAGTTTTAAAGAAAAGAAAAAGAAGTATTGATTTTTGTATGCGGGATTGTTACCCCTAAAACCTTATTTTACTTACTTGATATCTTCTTGAAAATAACAGAACAGCAAATACTCCCAAAAACAACACTTCGCAACTAAGGGAAATAATAATAACCAAAGTATTCAATACAGAAAATAAAAATAAAAATTTGATCTACAGCATTCAAATAACTCAGAAGTTACACTGACATGAACCTGAAAGCCACAATTCATTGAAAAAAGGAAGAAATAATTTTTTTAAAAAAATCCATGAAAAATAATTCAAAAATTTTCTAAGTTAGTAGGATTAATGTGTCAGTCAACATTACAAATCATATAGATATTAATAAGCTGCCACTACAAAGAAATACATGTACCTTTCTACCCTCAAATCTTTGTTCCAATTCTTTGATATGTTCCTTCACTTGAGTAAGTTCAAGTGCACGTATGAATCGTTCAGAGTCTATCCCAATTGGAAACTTGAATTCAAATGCACAAGAAATACATAAGCAAATTGTCAAAATCATCATGGTAAAAGACCTAAGTTAAAGATGAACAATTAAATAGCTTTTCTTTCTTTTTTCCGATGTTTTTTTTCTTTTGATGGATAAATTTTGGTTCAGAATTCCAATAAGTAATGTTAAAGTGCTATGCATAACATAATGTAATGCTGATTTTATTGGAAAAAATTTACAGACACATACTGCAGCAACTCGAGTCAATCTCCCCTGATCCTCAACCCCTTCAGGAGTGCCCTCAAGTCCAAGAATGCGAGTACAGGCACTAACAAAATGGCGTGCGTAATCATAGGTGTGAAATCTGTTTGAAAGAAATTACACTTATACAAATCAGAAGCAACGACCATACTGGAATATAAAGCTTAACAGACATAATATCGCATTAAGGGGAGAAGAAGTTGTTAGAAGGTATAAACTACAGTCACATGAAAGGAAGAGTCCCAGTGTTGGAACCTAAAGGAGTTGAATGGACAACATATTGTATAACTTCCAAAACTGTCTTGTCCAAAGGTCTCATAAACCAATGATATTCCAAAACAAACATACACACGTTGAGCTCATTAATGATCCTCGTTCCTAATCAAAGGAGCTTATTGCAGCTTACCCTACTAAATCAGCAGCGAGAACAGAATGGAGGAGCTCTGAACGTGATGGTAATGTCCTATGAATTTCAGAAGAAGGAAATGGGGTGTGAAGAAACCAGCCAACTTTCATTTTACTGTTATATTCCTTTAAACATTTTGGAAGAAACATAAGATGGTAGTCATGGCACCAAACAACATCACCCTCTTCATAGTGCTTGTTAACGACATCAGCAAACATTTGGTTAGCTTGCTTGTACGCTGCAAACTGAGACTGGAAGCTCCGTGTTGTAGCAAGGCGATCTTCTTGGGGTAGCCCAAGGTAATGAAAAAGGGGCCACAACATGTTGTTGCAGTAACCATTATAATATTGGTGAACAATCTCTTCATCAAGAAATACTGGAATGCACCTCTGCAACGTAGGTAAGAAGAGGAGAACATAATTCATAAACAATGCAGAGGAATGAATGGCATATTAACACAGGCACTAGAAAGTTTTTTGTGTGAGAGGCTTTGTACCTTTTCAGCCAAAGCTTTAGTAAGTGCCTTCTGTCCAATCTCGTCTGGCACATTGACACCAGCCCACCCTATCCACCTTGCCTCAAATTCCTTCACACCTTGGTTAAATAAGGCAGTCATATTAGATGCATCTTGGTAAAGAAGACGACCAACTTCAGTTTAAAGGAATCAATGCCGAACATGATTAACCATCTTAAACAAACAATTGTAGAGGGGATGTTGCTATAAAACACGCATTAGGGGCAGGATTAGTTCCATAATTACGTACCTAAAAGAGCGGTAACTAGACCTCCAGCACTAATCTCCAGAGACCATGAATCTTCGCCTCTCCTAACTGCTGAGACTGGCAGCCTGTTGGCCACCACCAAAAGTCGTTGTCTATAAGGCCTCACATCTTGTCTTTCACATCCCTCACTAAGCGGCCTGGCAGTTCCCTCCAGGTATTGTGCATGAGAAGCCCCTGAATTATTATCTTCTCTTAAACGCTGGTTATGCTCAAACGGTTCAGTAATCCTATTATTATTATTATCAGCTGACCCATTGAAATGAGAAGCCCTGCTGATTTTTCTTAGCTCTCTTTCTCTGACAAGTCGTCCAACACGACCTGGAAAATGATTAGGATTACCGTTATACTTATTCCCAGGCATACGCTCACTCTGGAAGCGAACCGGGGAATATTAATTTCACCAATCCGTACCCAACTCCTCGGAGCAACTTCCTCCCCTGCATTTTGTTCAGCAGATTAACCTTATAAGAAATACAGTAGACAAACAGAATTCTAAAGCATACCCGATTGAGTGTCTAATAGAACAGAGCATAAACTAATGGATCCAAAATTTAGAGTAGAAAGGAACGAGAAAATTAAAGAACCATAGACGACAGAGTATGTCTTTGGCAGTGAAGAAAATCATCTGCTCGCTTAAATGTAAAACACAAAAGGTTCATAAATAAATTGAAACAGTGTAGATGGACAAGAAAGAACGAGTACCGTACAAAGAATTTAGAAAGGGAAGCAGGATGGGCTTAATTAGTCGGTGTCGTGATTACTTAGACCATGGAGCTAGAAATTTCGCTTTCATAAATTAAATAGAGAAAGACAAAAGCAGAACAATTGCCACACAGTAGACAGAAGACTTATTAGGGGAGTATTCAGTGAATTCCAAACACATTGTACGAAGGAAAGGATTGAAACAAGTGGAGAAGAAAGAGCATTGCATTGCCCATCTTATGCAGAGACTTTTAATATGTCAAAAAAAAATATTCAAAAAAATTATTCATAAGAACCAATTCAAATGCCAATACCGCAGGCTCCTATAAAAATCAGCAGACACTTAAACAAAGACAAGGTTGTGTCTAGAAATTCTAGGGTCGTCGTCACCTGTTTCTGGTTCAACAAGTCAATCTCCGAGGTCTTCAGCAGCAAGAGAAAAGTTGGGTGAGAGTGAGAAGATTGCAGAAAGTGTGAGATAAAGAAATTGGGAAAGGGTGAGAGATCAGCAAAATCTGAATGGAAGAGAATAAATAACAAATAACAGTGTGGGATGAGCGTAATGGAATCCCACATGCAAGAGACGCCGTAGTTGAAGACAGGGAAAGAAAATAATGTACCCATGAAAGCAAATATACGTCGTATCGTAAGTCGTAACTCGGCTTTTAAAAAGAAAGATCCGCAAATATCAAGACATCAATTTTCAATATTAAATATTAAATATAAAAATATATAATAAATTATATTTATCTACTCCTTAATATAAATTTAATAAAAAATTAATTTTATTCTAAATATAATATATATTTTTATATATATTTATTTTTTTAATTATTCCTATTAATATTTTATCAATAATAATCAAATAACAAATAAAATAAATTAAAAAAATAACATAATATTTAAAAAATATATAATATATTAATTAATTTAACTAATTTATTTAATTCAATTAAATTAGTTAAATATATTTTATATTAAAAATTAAAAGTATTTTGAGTACATGATACAAATGAAATACAGGCTTTTCTTGCACATATTGAAAGGAAATGAGCATAAAATCCATTAGCCACATAGCCCGGGGCAATTGCTTGTTCGGTTTGTAAATAGTAAATTATAAAAATTGGCATTATTCATAATTTAATTATAATTTTATGAATAGTCCTGTAGTTAATACTCTATAGTATAGGTTACTTGAAAGAGAAGTCTCCATGTCCAAATTATAAGACACAGACAAAAATATTTAGAGCATTAATTAGTTAGTCCATTCCAGATATTCACGAATCAACTTGACAGTCAAAATACTATGGAAGAAAAAATTATAGAAGGTATTAATTCAGGATCACTTAATTGATAGGGACATTTTTAGAAATTACTTTAAATTTCAATTTGTAATATATTTAATAAGTTTAACGGTTATAAACCATTTTTATAATATCTGTGGAATAAAGTAGGTAATGATAACATATATTTAAAACTATGATAATATTAAATAATCATCAAATCAATAAATCAATCATCAACTTTATTACCTTTAAAATGATGTGATAATCAATTTTAGTTAAGAATATATCTTAATTGAACAAAAAATATTTTTAATTATTTTATCTATAAATTATAATAAATAATTTTAATTAACAATATTATTTTAATTTAAAAAAATAAACTCTAAGATAATAATTAATTAATAATTTTATTAAATTATTATATGATATTTTAAATTTTTTAATTGTTATAATCAATGCTTTCAATTTTTTTATTTACAAGCCACAATCAATCATCTTAATTAATAATTCTACTTTAATTTTTAAAATATTTTGAGTCATATAATAGTAATTAATTAGTAATCCCATTGATTAATTTTATAATGTTTTAAATTCTAACCATAATAATAATTCATATTAATAATAAATCACTTTGATCTTTTAAAAATTTTGAGCCTCATAATAATAATTAATCAATAATCTCATCAACTAAATTTATAATATTTTAAATTTCTAATTATAATAATAATTAATCAATTATCACGTATTTTTTTACTGCTCCACACATACTAGCTCTAACGAAAACATAGTTTTTGTCTAAAGTTATTTGGATTAAAATATCTATTATTTTTATTAAGAAGTTAGTTTTATAATTATGATAATCTTTGATCAAGGTTACTGGAAATGACATATTATGATCATATGATGTAGCAATGACATATCGATGATGTGATAATGATATTTGGTAGTATTAAAAAATTTGACTAAAATTAACTACAAAAATCTTGATCCAAGATCACCACTATTCTAGGGGGAAAAGATGCTTTCCATAATATGGATGAATTTTACGATTTTACTTTCATCAGATAATTCCCGTGCACGCGGTTCCTTTTCTTTCCCGCCCCATTAATGTGAAAACGGCATTGAAAATAAATACTGGTGCCCAGATCTAATCCAATAAGATACAATTCAAATTTTTCTAACCTAAACTAATCTTTTTTTCGCTAGAAAGAATAATTGGCTGAAAAAATGGAACTGATAGAAAAATTAAACAAAAATAATGTTTTTATACTATTTTAGGTACATGCTCCTTCTTAAGGTCCAATCTTAACCAAGTTTTTCATGGGAGCTTGGTTAAGACTGTGGATATCTATATTTAAAAAAAAATATTTTATGATATTAAATGTATCTTAACATATTATTTATTCATGCCAAAACATTTTGGCACAGAAAATCTATTTACTAGGCTAATTATTCTAGCATTAGATTCCTATGCGTGGTTGAAGGGAACAATGGGACGAAAATAGGTGAGAAAAAATATTAGGAAATTTCTTTTAAAACGTTAAAAAAAATTATTATTTTTAAAATTTTCTTCCTAAGATTCCCTCCTTAATTTTCTTCCAATAAAGAGTAGCAAGGTGAAAACTTGTTGACTAAACATTGAAAGTAATTTTATACTAGATTTTGGGGTGGCATCCAATATTATATATCTATATATAATGCATGGTTGCAAGTGAAGTGACCACATCAGAAACTACTTTCTGCAGCAAGCAGGTCGTACGGCTAGTAAATGAGAACAAGAGCATGTATGGCAGAGACACACATATATATATTAAGGGGATGAAAAATATCATCGTACAGGATGGAACTCAAAATGCATTTATTTTTGCAACTTTTTTTCACGTTTAGAATCCAGCTGAAAACACGATTTTGCAACTTTCCGGACAAAATTACTCTCACGTTATTCATGCCTAATTTTTTTTTTTCTAAAAACAAATTAGATGAGTCAGGTATTAAAGATCATTAACAGTAATAAGCGTATTTTTATAATTGTTGAGATATAGGTATATATTTAGGTTATATTTTTATTAAAATAATTTAAATCAATTTAATAAGACTTTCTTTATAATATTATATACTTTCAATCATTTTTTTAATTAATCCACGTAAGACTGTAAACTCTTATATTTTAATACGTGTGTGTATATATATAACACTCATGCATGTGACAAAAATAAGGGATAAGTGACAAAAGTCGTAATTTTGACAGATGCATAGAAGCCATAGGACAAAAGTTTTAATTTTCTCTGATAAAATATTGCAAGTGAAGTTAGCATAATTGCCGTCAGCGACGATACGTGGGATTCTGCTTTCAAAAGGAGGAGGGACCATCCCAGCTACACTATGACCAGGGGATTTCCAATAAATAAGTTGTCATCATACATTCAGGAAGGGTTGGCACCACAAATTTAATAAGGAGATTTAAAAAAAAAAAGTTAATTGATAGACATATTCTTCACAGTTCCACAAAAATAGGCTGTTTAGATTTTATTTGTTTGCATTCTCCGTTCAGAATATATTAAATAGCAGTTTTCCCTATTGGACGTATGTATAGGGACCAAGCACAACCTATAAAAGCTCTAACAAATACAGGAATCCTCTTTTTAAAGAAGGTAAAAGCATACATTTAATTCTTGACCTTTATATAGAATTTTATTTCGATCCCTTAATTTTATAAAATATTGTTTTAGTCCTTTAACTCTAATATTATTAAAAAATGTATACATTGAAATTTTAAAATTTAGAAAAAAAAAATGTTGGCATATTAAATTTAATTTTTAAAATAATACTGATAATTACAAAAAAAAAAATTATCATATGACACTAACAATGTCAAGGTCAGTGGACAAAAAGGAGACTTTTTAAATTAAGAAATTAAATTGAAACCTTAATATAAAGTTTTTAAAGATACTTCTTAAAGACATATAATATAATTAAAATATGGCAGATATATAGATAGATAGACAAAATATATAAATTAATGAATAATTTTTATAATATATCATTAGGTTGATCCTTCAAAAAATTGTTATATATTTTAAATTTTTAATAATAGAATATCAAAATTACGGTAAAATATAATCCATCTTTTGTTAATTTATTATTAATGTTTAAGATGATGAAAAATATCTGAAACACACACACACACACACTCTCATGCTTTTTTAAAAAAATCCCTTCTGAAAAATTATCTATTATCTATTCAACTTAAAAAATATAATATATTGTTCTTTCTAAGTGCCCTGGCAGCAAGGGCCTAGCTAAGATTGAGGGATATTTTTGTAGGAAAAAACTAAATAAATATTGTCCCAAACATTATAATGCTGAAAAGTTTGACACTTTTTGCCCCCGCGGTAAAGAGGGCTAGAACCCCGGGGGGAAAAGTTTGACACTTTTGACTAGACAGTGCCTGAAGGTTTATTAAACATATAGCTTTTATTGTAAAGAGAGAGCAAAACATTATTATACTTTTATCATGTGATTTATTGGTAAGTTTCATTGGCCATCATTCTTACCAAATAAGAAACTGAATATCTTGAAGAGGCTATTGATTGTTTATTTTTTATATTTTTTATTCTCGAGTCTTTTTCATGCAATTTCTTTGTCGGGCAGTGTCTGCTACAACAGAAAACGATATGATCAGATTGAGATATCCACAGAATCCTGAGAATGGACTACCGTCCACATGAACTCTACTTTTCCTGACCCATGTGAATCTGCTTTCCGGTACTAGTTTTAAAGTATATATGCATATGTAATTTTTAACTACCATTGACAACACTATATGTCTAAGGAATAACAACTTCAATACCCATATTTAACCTGAAGCGGCAAGCGAAAATCAGATTTTTGAAGGCAAGGCCCACTTAGATGTAATGAAGTAACTTACTAAAACTTCTATTTATATCTTATACTAGACACCATTCTATCATAACCAGGGTTAACATTAATCTAATTTATTACTAATTCTTTTTTTTTCTATATTAGAATTCTGAATTCTTAATCAACTGTTAATTAAGATGGTAACCAACTTAACCCTCATTACAAGAAACACTTGTGGGGGGTTTTAAAAATGTTTTCGCTTTGGCAGAAATTCTATTTTTATACCAAAAGAAATTATGAATTCCCATATCATTAATTATAAGAGATGGATCGATATATCATAATAAAATCTTATGGGTTTCAGGGACTCCGTGGAGCCCCTATAGTCAAGAATCGACTGCCAGTTCTGGTGTATTTGATTTTGGAAACGAGAGAGAGATTCAGGAAACTGCTCTTTGTTCAGGGCCCATCATTTATGTTTTAGGGGATCCACAAACTCCTTCACATGGGTGTGCTTGTTTGAAGAACATGCTGTATCTGATCATATGAAGAGATGACTAGCTACAATCTGAAGCCTATCTTTTAAAAGCGATGGGCCAATTCATTTACACCTCTTCTCTTCAGTTTATAGTTTAGACAATATTTATAATAGAGTTATAAGATTATTTATTAAATTTTTAAAATAATAAAAAAAATTAAATTTATATCTTTATATAAGTCTGTTCTTTATTATTTATGTCAATTTTTATTAATTTAATTACTTCATATAATCTGAATTTTTTTTTATGTTTATTTCACTTTACACACCACAGAGCATATCCTAACTATAAGCACGCTGCAAACTTTTAATCAACAAATGCTCTTTATATCTTCATATAAGTCTGTTTTTTATTATTTATATCAACTTTTATTAACTTAATTATTTCATATAATCTGAATTTTTTTTTATGTTTATTTCACTTTACACACCACAGAGCATATCCTAGCTACAAGCACACTGCAAACTTCTAATCAACAAATGCTCTCGGGGATTGAGAATTAGTAACTACTGTTCCGTCCTACCAATGTCTCTACATTTTTTAAGATTTAGCTTCAACCTCTAAATTTGGAGTGATGTAAAAGTAAAGATTAAGAAGAACGCTTAATAAGATTGTTGAGCAGAATTTCTTAGTTAAAAAATTATCTAAAAATTTAATTTTTAATAAAATATAATAATTTTATACGATTTATATAATTGATTTTATTTAGTGAGATCAGATTTATTATTTAGTGAGATCAGATTTATTGTTGTTGCTGAATTTGGCCAACAAGAATAACAGAGCTTTCGCTCCTGACACCAAAATGTGTGAAGGATTCTTAAATATTGATCCCTTTCTGGTAAAATATTTCTCTTTTAAACGTTTTTATATTTGGATTTTTTATTAATTAAACTACAAATAATGACATGGCTGATATGTAATCAATTGTTCGTAACATTTTTCTGAGCAGCTATCATAAAAAAAAAGAATAATAATAACCGCAGCGAATGTCTAAAACATTCCATCACAAGTCATTTTTATAGCAAAAAAAAAAAAAACAGAACAAAAGAAAAAGGAACCCAAAGTTTTATAGCAAACGAAAAAAGTCATTTTTCATTTTGGTTGTTCTTGCACGGTCAAAATTATCATAAAGCAAAATAGAGAACTTCAAGTTAACCGTCAAATTCATCCAAATTAAAGGATATAAAACCGAAACAAATTGCTCGGAAAGGAAGAATACCAAATCTAGTTATTCTCTCTGTAATCCAAATACTTGTATTAACCGATCCTAAAGTTCAATTCCTAAATCACAAGAACCAGGACTACAAAATCACCGCATAGAAAGAGAAAAGGCAAACTTAAAACATGAATGCTACTTTCCTTAAAAAGCGAAACTAGATACGCGACGATTCTTCGTTTATTATATAATAATCGAAAGAACCAGAACTATAAGATCATCGAGTCAGCAGAGTGAGAGCGAGAAGGCTAACCTGAAACGCAAAGCTCTATGAACTGCAAATGCTTCCTGGCTTCGTTTTCGTACGGATTTTGCAGGGCAAAACTGGAAATGCAGCGTCTTCGTTTATTCTATGATAATCAAGAGGACTAGAACACCGAGATCATCACAGAGCAAGACAGAAGGCTAACCTAAACGACGTGAATCTCTTGACCTGCGAATGCTTCCCGCCTCCTTTTCCGTGTGAATTTCAGAGAGCCAAACTGGAAATACCGCAAATGTTCTTTTATTTTGATAATCTAAGGAGACCGAACAACAAGATCATCGCAGAGTTAGACCGAAAAACTAACCTGAAACGATGCGCACGAAATCAAATTAACTTCTCTTGCTCGCCATCAGGACGAATTTCGAGGGGCGAAACTAGAATGCAGCGATTCCTCGATCGATTGCTATGGTAATGGAAAGAAACTGAGCAAGAAGATCAACAAAGAGAAAGAGAGAAGGCTAATCTACTGCATATTCTCCTTCTTCGTAGAAATTTCAGATATCGAAATTGGAACGGGCAAGGATGCTTAGTTTATGGAGAGAGAGAGAGAGAGGGAGGGAGGGAGGGATCAGGGTTCTGGAGGAGCGAGGAACAATGAGAGATAGGCTCAAGTAGAGAGGAATCAGAAAGCGCATTAAGCAGACATGGTATCGTTTTGCACGCATTTTTTGGCGGGGCAGCAGGAGGAGGATGAGAAGGGAGGGTCTTAATTGAGACTGATGAGAAATTGCTCAGTAGCTTTATTTGTGCCCAATCACTTGGAGGGAATTTGTTCCACTTTTTATATTTTCATTTTTTAAAAAAAAATTGAAATCAATTTTCACATAAGGTTATGGCTGTGGTTTTAAAAGCATGTTCCAAGCCCACTGAGTTTATTCTCTGTAGGGACTCGTTATTAGGAAAATTAAAAATTGGGGGAAAAATATTATTAAAATTTTTTAAAAAACTATTTTAAATAATTTATACTTTCCCCAATTTTTAATTTAGTATCCATATTTTTTCTATTAGATCTTTTAATTTTGCTCTATTAGGACTATTAATCTCTTGCAACTTTGTTCTGTTAGTGGAGTTATACTCTATATAGAAGCTGATTCTCTTAAAAGAGAAAAAATTAAAGGATTTATTAAATAAAAAAGAAAAATATAGGCACCAAATTAAAAATTAAATAAAAGTATAGGTACTTACAAATAGTTTTCCCAAAATTTCTTTTAAGAGGGGTCTAAAATCTAGTATTCTTTGTATACAAAAATTTAAAATTTATAATATATTAAAATTTTATGTATATAAAGATTTACCGAGTCTTTTTGAGAAATTAAATTTTTAATATGGGACTTTTTTTTTAATTTTTCTGTTGTTATTTAGTACGAATTTGTTTATAAAATATAACCCCAAAAAATAATATCGTCGTCCTATGAAATTCGTTGTTTGTGCTATTCAATTCTTCTTCCTTTTTTATTTTCACTAAAAAGGAAAATGGACTTGTTCTTTTTAACTTTACAACTTCAGCATATCTTTTTAGCTCTCGTGACTTTGGATCACAGCCTCACAGCGAGACCCACCACTTCTACGACACTCAAATATTGTTGATGCTGTACATTTAACTCAACGGGATTAATTCGAGTGACAAACAATTTAATATTATTTAAATAAAATTTTGAGTTTGAATATTGGCATATACAAAAAATTTTCGTTAAAAAACTTACCTATTATAATCAAGTACGCGATATAAGTCAGATCAGAATGTAGTCGGGGTAAAATTTTAATGAACTGGATGGGTAAAAAAAAACTTGACCAACCTAAATTTCCTGAAATTCATGTGACCCTTTTGACTCATCAAACTTTATATTTTAAATGATCTAAACCTTATAGTTAACATGGGTTAATTTATAGGGGTGATTAAAAAAACACAAATGAAAGTGGAGAGATTAATTAAATATGGTTTTTTTAATTTATACATCATGCAGGACTTTGAAAACAATTATATTCTTCTAGTGTTTAGTATATAATATATTTAACTAATTTAATTAAATTAAAATTTTTAATTAAATTAGTTTATATGACATATTTTTTATAAAATATTCTAATAATTTTCTTTAATTCTTTACATCCCTTATTTACTTAATTATTTTTGAAGAAGTATCAATAAGAGTAATTTAAGAAAAAATTAATTAATATAAAAAATATATCTTATATTTAGGATTAATATTAATTTTTTAATTAGGTTATATGCATATGTATATATAAACTATTCGTTACCCATATCAATCAACAAGCGTCGGTTATTAATAAAAAGGGTTTTGATTTTTAAATATAAAATTTTGAGTTGGTGTTTGTATATAAAAACAAAAGAAAAATGTCTTTTAAAAGAGTTATTCAATTATACCTAACAATGCTAGGGTATGTTTTAGTCAGATGGCAGGAAGATTGTGGGAGGTAGGAGGGTGGGGTTGAAAGTGAGGAGGAGAAAGGGGAATCGAGATGGAGAGACGAATCCAAGGGGGTGGATATATTTATAATGATGAAAAGGAAGAATAGTGCGGGATGTAGGCAGCTTTTGAGTTTGTCTACTTGCCTTGGTGGATTCAGCTTTGTTGCTTACAATATATACGTGCTTCTCGACACGCGATCCACTCCGATTTTATTCCTTTTTCTTCATTTAATCGTTCGTGGGTTTAGCTTAGAGCATCTTCAAATAGTATTATATTATTATAATTTTAATCATTATATTTAAAAAAATATTTTAACTCTTAACTCTTAAATATTTAAATTCATATTTAAAGATAATTGATATATCATCTTATTTGATATTAGTATTATGTAAGAGAAAATGAGACTTTATCATACTCTTAATTTATAAGTAAGTCCAACCTCTTTTTAAAAATTTTTATACATAAAAGAAACATATTGTAATATTATTATAATATTAAATATTAAATAAATTTAAACTGTTAAAATTTAACTTAAGTAGTCTAGTTTGTAATTGTGGGAAAAAAAATTTTAATTGATAAGGAGTTAGCTTATAACTTTTAAAATCATTAAATTAAATTATGCTATAAGAATTTTATTGATAGACGATTTATAATTATTTTTATAAATATTTTTTTAAATTACAATCGTGCCCTAACCCTAGCAAGCCATTAGCACCTAACTCACCTTAACATTTCATGTATTAGGAAAAAAATCTAGGACTATAATTAAAAAAATATTTACGAAATATATTTTTCTTTCTTTTTTTTTTTTGCTGTAAGTATATTCAGGTTAAAATGCAGTTTTTCCTACTTTTTTACTGTAATTCTAAACTGTTTCAGTCAAATAATAATAATTTAAATTTATTTTTAAATATAATAATAATTCACTTAAAATTGAATTTTAGTAATTGAAAATGAGATTTTAGGGTGGGAAAGGAAAGAGGACGGAAAGTCAGGCTGAGGGAATCTGAGTCCTTTACATTTACCCCTTCAACTTTATTATTACATTTTTTATGTGTCTAATCTATACTATAGTCTATATGAAGTGTGGAAAACGAATCATGCTTCTGTAATTTGTCAATAGCACGTGATGTATTACGAAAGTTTTTAACTATATATTACACAAATTTTGGTATGGGTTGCATTATTCAAAATTTATGAATTTATGAATAGTTCAGTTTCATAAATTATATATATGTAAAAAATTTATATTAATACTGATGGATTGATTTTATTAATTAATTAAAATTTTATTTTAGATTTAATATGATAAGATAAAACTAAATTAAAAAATATTTTCACGTCTTCCTTACAAAAAATAATATAATGGAAATGAAAAGATACAATTATGTAATGAAATATATTATTTTTGACATAAATTAATATTATTTTTCATTCATTCCCAGGCAGTCATAGGCATATAGAATCATTAACATCAAATATTCTCTTATAATTATAATATAATGATCTATAGCCTACAGAAATCAACCAATTAATGCAGGGATACCACAAGAAAGAAACTCTTCTCTGGTAATTCATAAATTATACGAGACTATTTGATTTAATCAGATATGCAAACCAGTGTGAGCTTGAGACTAATCTCCTCTGAGGTTTAAACTTGTATTATCCTCCTTATATGGATTAGGCCGCTTACCACCTTAATTAACACCTCATTGATCAAATGAAATTATTTAATTAGCTTGTTTAGCATGTTATGAAATATATTACTATCTTAGTCCTTAATATATAAAAATTAAATATCTAATGTGTAAATATTAATAAAATTAATTAAATTGATTATTTATAACAAATTCCTCTTGATTTCCTTAAACTATCATATTTAATAAAATACACAAATTACTCTTTAATTAGAAACTACTTTATTAATATGTGCAACTAACAGGAATATTTTAAACAAAAAATTATATAAAATAGATTAAGATTTTATATTTATAATTATAATAAATATCTTATCTAATATTTATATTTATTAGGATAAGAGGCAATATATCAAAACAAATGACATTTAAGAACAAATTAATATTTTAAACAAAAAGCATAGTATAATTAAGAATAATCGGGAGAGATCGTATAATAAAAACACGAGGGGGGGTATTGTGTGTGTGTGTGTGTTTTTGCGCCCTTACTTTGCCTCGCAGTTGCATTACTTTATAGGGTAAAAGAAGGGAAATCGATCTATCTAGTGTGGTCGCACTTAAAAGTTTCACAATGAAGTGAAAAGGCAATAAAAAAACGTAAGGTGGCAGGCTTTGTGGAAAGGAAGAGGATCGAGCCAGAAAGAAAGAAAGCAACAGAGCGCACTATTCTGTTTTTTTTTTCTTTTATTTCAAGTGTAAGTAACGGTCCAGAAATAGAGAATATATAAAAGCACCAACACAAAGGATCCACACAATCTAAAGTTAACAAAAGCATCAACAAAAAGTTTAGGTTAAGTTGTTGTTTTCGCTATATATATATATATATATATTTATACGAGTATTTTAGATTTAAGTATTGTCTGTAACTCTTCTAAAAAAATATTTATATATATTTAAATTCAAAATTTTGTGTTTAAATAAATATATTTTGGTCAAGTTGTCTTCAATATTTTTTCCTGATATATTTATCTGATTATATTATATTTAAATATTATTGTTTCTCTAATAAATATTATATTTATAAGGACTCAAACTTAAAAAGTTATAATTAAACAACTAAAATGTATTTTACTATGACTAATCTCTATTGGTTAAGTTGCCTTCGTTATATGCTATTCATTGAAAATTTAACCTCCTAGATAAGTTGTTGGATATGCCTGTGTATGACTCTGTACAAAAGGAAATTTATTGGTTTGATTGTAATTTAATTGATTTAATTTAATTAAACCACCGTATAATCTTAACTAGTTAAAATTAACTTTTTTAACCATGGGTCACTCCAAACAATTATATATATATATAGAGAGAGAGAGAGAGAGAATCGGACCACCTCTCCTCCCTAGAAACTCAAAATAATTTGTATTTTTCTTTCTCTACTTTATTTAATTTGTTGGGTGATTATAATTTTTCCTGTATAGTTTTTTTTTAAATATAAAAAATATATTTAACATAATCTAATTATATTTGTTTCCCCCTTGCCCTTCCCTTATTATGGTTTGGTAAGAAAGAGATATATACTTATAAAAGTTAGATTAAGCAGAAAAAAATAATTTCTATAAAATAATAAATTAAGATTTAATTTTTTATTGAAAAATATCTATATTTAATATTTGATAAATATAATAAATAAAATTATTTTTAATAAGATACAGATGCTATTAATGTTGAAGGCCAGAAAATGCGAAAAGAATAGGGATGATTCCTTGGCTCCATGTCGCATGCACGTACTGATCCTGTAATTAGATTCTGTGACGTAGCATGCAATTTGATGTGGACATTTACCATAATCTCCCTATCTTTCATTTCTCTTTTACAAATTCATGACACCACTTTGTCTTTTTCCCCATACCATGCCCGACCACTCAATCTCCTCCTACCTTATCCCATACTCGCTCACACAGTACTAGATCTCCCCCCCTATCTCCCCATGCCTCTACTTTGCTCCTCGCTGCTCATGTTTATCGGAAAAATTAGTATATTTCAAACAGAGAAAAAAAATTCATTAAACCTTACTTAAAATTTAATAACTTTATCCATTTTTAATGTTATTCATCTATCTTATTTATAAATAATTAATATATAATTATTATAATTAATTAATTAATCTAATTTTTTAATATATTTAAATTAATTAAATAGATTTTATAATTAAAAACAAAAGTAGCATCTACATAAACTGAAATCGTTACTTTTAATTTCTATATCTAATCAAACTAACTCTAATGTATGCGCAGAGCATACTTTGGACAAATTGATGTTTAAAAAAATAAAATTTTTACCTAATAATAAACACAAATAATTAAGTTATTATTCATGCTTCACAAAATTTCTCACCCATATATTTTAAAATTATAATTCTATATTCATTTAGTGATGCTATTGTAATAATATTTTATTTAATAATAATAATAATAATAAATCCATAAAGAGCTCAAATATAAGATCAACAAAATTAAATTATAATCCTTTAAAAATTATGAGCAATAAACAAAGTTTGGTGTCGGGTTTACGATTTCTAAGTAATTCTTTGGCATAATATCTGTTTCTTATGTTTAGCTAAAAATCTGCAATTACTCTCGCCCCTTTTTTCATATGCTGTCTCAATTAACTGAAAATAAGAAAAATATTTAAATCTCATTAATTTTAGTATTAAAATTTAATAATTTTTTAATTTAATTTATATTTAATATACACTATATCTCATGGGAATTAAGTCTATAGAATAATAAATAAATTTGTATATATGAATTATAGATGTGAGAAAAATAATATTCTCTATAAGATATAGAAACAGAGGACCACTAATACCCACATATTAAGAATTATTTTTTTTTTGGTACAAAAATTGTCTTCTCCAATTTTGTCATTAATAATTGGAGTAGTATTATTTGGGTAATAGTCTAATTCCTATTTTTTTATGATGCTTATTTTGAGAAAAAACGCATTAAATATTCATAAAAGTCTTAACAAACGGTTTCATTGCTTATCAGTTAGGCACCGAATGAGTATTATTTTCATTACTACACCCATGAAAATAGAGAGACAACGAGTAGTGTCCTGTGTCCATAACTACAGAGAAGCTCCGAAAAAGATAAACAGGATAATAATTTTCAGGAAAAAAAAACTCATAAAATTACTACTTCAATTTTAAAATTTTAAATTAGAAATTTCTACATAAATATAGTATTATTTACTTATCGAGTGTAGTCAATAGCTATTAAAATATGTGAAACAAAATTGATTAATGATTTTATAATTTTTGTAGGATTTTCCCATAATTTTCTAGCCTTAACTTCGTTCATTCCCTTCTATATGTATTTTTGCTTCATTTCTTGTATAATCTGCATCATTTAATTAAATTAATATAAAATTATAATAATTTAAAATTAGAAGGAAATTACATGTAAAATTTATACTGTAATTTATCATTGTATTTTTTCTATTTCCATTTCTATTTTATTTTGGAGATTTTTTTAATTTTTTTCTTTCCTTATGGAATATTACCAATTAAAGATTAGTTGAAATTCAAGTTGAATCAACCTAATTAGAAGAAATATCTCTGGATGTAATTTTCTAGCATATCCACAAGACTCAATTACGCCATACATTCTTTTAAGTGAATCACTCGATACTTGAATTTATGGTAGCCTCTGATTAAGAAATATTAAGTTTTAAGTCATTTGCCCCTTAATAGTCAATAATATTGAAAATTTTATTATATATATTTATAATAATTGGAAAAATAATATAAAAAGACTCTGAAAAATGATAAATATCAAAATAAGATTTTGTGTTATTAATACCATGTCTATTGTTGTTAACATAGTTAATTTAAAATTTATTATTTTTAGAGTATTTTCTGTCATTTTTTAAATAATTTTTACTAATAATATTAAAAAGACGTTACCTGGCCATGTAAGAAATGGGTCATTATCTTTTTGTGCATATGGATCCAATAGTAGCAATAAATATTGGCTCAAGAATGGGGGGACTGGGAACGAACAAATAAATTAAGTGCATGTAATATATAATTAACTAAATAATTTGATCCTAACATATATTAGTTTAATTAATAAAAAATTTACTCATAATTTATAAAATTATGAATTTAAATTAAACACATTATACTCTCTTTCTATACTATATAATACAGATGAGTACTTTTATAACTAACTTACCATTTTTTTCTTTTTGATAAAAATCATGTGATATTCTCTAGTAAGATAAATCATCATAAATTATAAAAATACTAAAATAAATTTTATCTCTCATAATAAATTTGTTTGATACCATCTAACTTCTTAATATTATTTTTCAACAGCATTAAATACCATAATGTTATTTTAATTTTCTAGTATATATAGCCTTTGATATTATTTTTTAATTATATTTAATAATATCAAAGGCTATATCAAATATAGCCTTTGATATTTAAATTTTAAAGTTATATTTTAATTTTAATTAGAGATTGATAATAAATTTATTTAATTTTTTTTTATATAAAAAAAATGACATAGTGCATTTCTTCTCATCTAAAATACCACGATCTTAACCCTCAATTCTGTTTCTCCTCTTTATTTTTTAAAGAGTTAATTAATGCATTTATTTATAAAAGGACAAGTTCATTTAATATATAATATTTACTCATTTGATAAAGTAAAATGGAGCTGCAGATTTTTTTCTAAGCATGAGGAGTAGACCCTGCCAATATCTCAGAGATTTTCTACCACTAGTACTAACACTAAAGGGCACATTCCTTCCAATTAAGTTATACCACCATCAGCCTACATGCCTGCTGTTTAAATTAAAAAAAAAAAAAAAGAAGGTGTCGCTAATCCCTTCCATCTTTATTTTAAGGAACTTATAACTTTATAGAAAATTAAAACAAATGGGTGAATCTTTAATTAACTTTATGAAATAAATTTTTAATTTGACCATATTTAAATGAAAATTTTTAAAACTTGACTTATATTATCTCTCATAGTTAATGACTTTAAATAAAAATTAATATTTAAAAAACTTAATTAATATCCTATTAAATTAAATACCTTATAACAAAGACTATTATCTCTTCTAGTAAGAACTTTATAATAAAAACCCAAAAAAAATACCTACATAAGGTTGTGATTCGAAACTCTAATCACTTATTTAAATAACAAGAGTCACTCGATCGTCAACCTAAATTGGTTGGAACAGGGATTCGTCTGTGTGTTTGAAAAATTAGGAGTTGCGTGTTTGTGGAGAATTAGGCGTTGATTTGAGAGGACACTTATTTGGATTTTGTTGGGATTCGATGGAATTATTTGAATGAAGGTAATTACGACTGCCATGTTGGCGCTGCCTGCAATTAGGGAACCCGGCCTTGAAGCTTGGCCATCATTCCCCCTACCAACTAACCAATATTATTTATATATTTAATTAGTAAAAGAATAAGGTATATAAAAATATTATTTTATTATAGTTTTAATTTCTATACTTAAAGATATATTATAATTTTTAGATATTTAAATTTATGTCTGAAGGTACTAAATGATTAATCCTACTTAATATTAGTATTGTATAGGAGGAAATGAGATTTCACTCTACCATTAGATTGTAGATGAGTTCAACCTCTTTCTAAAAATTTTTGTCCTAATAAAAAAATAGTATCCTTCTTCATGTACTTCTATTTTTACTAATTAAAATCCCCTTTTCTCCCTGCTATTCACTTTAATTTCTTATCCTTCTTCATGAAACATTAATTTGATAATAACATAAAAAACAAAGCATAATATGACTCAATATGGAAGTTCCCTCCATCTGATACTAACGAAGGCGATTGATACGCCACTACATCACAAGACGATACTCTTTTCCTGTTATACAAATCACTTCTATAATGTGTTATACACATTTAAAAAAAAATCTTAAATTTTATTAATATATAGTATACACTATGTCACAGCTCACAAGACTATACTCCTCTAATGCTAATAATTCACTTCCAACATAATTCATACCCATAAAAAAAAACTTAAATTTCATTAATTATAGGTCAAAATTTAATAATTTCTTAACCTTATCTTTATTTAATATATATTATATCTTATGAGAACTAAATCAATGCAATAATAAATGATAAATAAAAGATGAATTATATATTTATATAAAAAATTAATTAATGTGATTTATGAATGAGATAACAAAAAATTATTCTCTTTACTCTATAAATAGGACCAGAAAAATATATAATCGATCTTTTAGATTCTTATAATAGAGACTAGAGTTATAATTAGAGATAATTACTATGTAATCACACATGAGTAATTTAATCATTAGAAAAATTCATAATAAATAAATAGCATATAATTTCTTGTTACTTTCTGTCTCATATATTGTTATTGCATGCTGTTCTTTTATTGTGAGATATTTTAATGATTAAATTATTAATGCATTGTAATAATTCTTCCTTATAATTATAAATGACATATTTGGAAAGATGGATAAATGTTTGATAGATTTTATAAGGAATCTTATGTATAACACAATGGAGTAGAGAGGGAATAAAATTTACTCATGCAAGTCTTCATTTTTTTGTTTGTTAATATAATATTTATTTTTATTTTTATCTTAGTTATTATAGTTTTAAACTATAATTTTTCTCTCAATTTTTTAAAAACATTAGTTCATATATTTTACTAAAATTATAGATTATTTTATTTTTTAAAAAATAAAAATTTAAAATTATATAGATCAAAATTTAAAAGTAAAATAAAAATAAATTATAACAACTAAACATTATATTCAAGCTTTATTTTTCTACCAAATTCCAACAAACACAAGGCTCTCTTAAACCAAAGAATCCTCTTAAGGGAGAAGAATCCAGTGAGAGGCCACACCTACCATGGGGACTATAGTTGCTATTTCTATTATTAATTTCTCAGAATTACTATAGATTATAAGGAGTAAATTTATATCTCATAAATATATGAATTCGATTTCTATTAATGTTATAAAGGTTCTTTTAGTAGATAATTTTATAAATTTTTTATAAATATTTTTAGCCTTAAAATTATACTATAAGCTTTAAAGTTATACTCTAATTTTAATAAGAAACTAATATCAAATATATTTATTATTTTTTTTTGTAAAAAAAAATCTTCAATTGTACCTATCAAAGACAATCTAAGATGCCATTTCTAAATTTATTCCAATACATTCGTTGTCCTTGTTTTTTCCCCCCTGGTATATGTCAATATGACCTTCAATTATTTCTGCTTTACGTCACGATGTATCTAATGGTTTCTCAGTTCACTTTCCAGGATCTACCCATTAATCTTTTCTCTTTCTTCTACCAGCTTCGAGTCACTGTCACTGGATTTAAAAAATGAACTAATAAAAGCAAGTTTTGATTAGACCCCAATTAATGCTAATACATTTTTTGAAGATTTTTTCTTAATACGTGTTTCAACAAATTAATACAAGATCATTCACGATTCGTGAATAGTCCTACAAACTATATCCTTACAATAATAATAAACTAATTAATTATAATTAATATAAAAATTAATTAATTAATTTAAATATATTAAAAATTATATAATATAAATTCATATTAAAAAATTATATTTAATTATAATTAATTGATTTATTTAATTTTTTATATTCATTTAAAAATTTTAACTGACTCTTATAATTAAGATTATATAGAGTATTTTTGAGAGTGTTAAAAGGAGGCCTTGAAATTATTGTAAATGTTCTAAGATTTGTTATATGTGGATAAGGATTAGGATTGAAAATATGAAGGTAGGAGGGTGAAAGGAGCAGGTGGAGAGAACAGGAGGAAGGGGTAAAAATAGAAGGTGAATTGAAAGTGAAAGGAATTATGAGAGTCAAATTCAATAAAGGTGAGATACATGGTTGTGGTTTGGGGATTCTCTCGTTTTCTCCATAACATACACACGTCAATGGCTCTGAGATATGATTCCCATGTTCTGAATCCCCTGGACAAATGGGGTCTCAATTCTCAATGAATCCATCCGATCCTTAGTATACTATATAATTTATAGAAAGAAATGAATATTTTTTCACTCACTATAGCCTTGAAACAGATTACACCTTTAGTTAAATATTTTTTTTTTTTGCAGAATTCAACTTGTCTACCAAAGACTGTGACAGCCCTCTGCTTGTCCTAATGAGAGACGGGGTCGATCATGCAAGTTATCAATTTTTTTTGGTAAAAAATTGTTTAGAAATAGGTTTGAGTCATTTATAATCTAAAAAGTGAAATCTTATTTCTTCTTAAATAATATTAATATTGAGTAGGGTAAGCTGTTAATTATTCTTAGTTTTAAATCTAGATATTTAAGAATTAAGATACCTCACCAAACACTGCGATCATAACTAAAATAAAATAATATTCTCTAAAAATTGAATATATTATAAATAATTATATATTTTATCATATCACCAATTAAATTTATAGACTATATGTATGGAAGCAATTACTTGATAATCCAAAAAGAAGTTCAATCTATCCATCTTATGGGTACTGGGCTCCTACTCATGGTGGACTGGTCGTACATCTTATGGCCATTATTGTTCTTCTTTTTTGGGTAAAAACTTTTAGGAAGACAGTTTAACTCATCCACAAGTAAAGAGCAAAGCAACTAACCGACTAACACCACTAGGTGCTGTAGCATTCCTGGCCAATTAATTTAAGGTGGCAGGCCTTAGCTTTAAAGATCCCTCCTCCAGGGCCACAAGGATTGAACCCACTCCTGTAGTGAGGGTGTCCAATGGCCATTATCTGTTGCCTTTAATATCTTCCATATATCCTCACATGGATACAACGTCACGATGCTCTTTTATCGTTGGAACTTGAGAGAATCTGAAGGTATGGAGGACAGCATGAGAAAGCCGTACTCCATGATGGAAACACATGATTGTTTCCACTAATAAGGAAGTCATTTCATACGCTTGAGATGCACTCTACCATAAATACTCCACTACATATGTCATGAGTGCCACGTTAAAAGAATTACTTTATAAAACCTTGGTTTTTAATCTAAATAATTAGCTTTTTGAGATATGATTTCTCAAGAACTCAAGCTCATTATAATATGAATGCCACCCATTCATTAATTCAATGTTGTAAAATGATCATTTAAACGCATAGCTTAATTGATTTGAGGTTTTCGGACGGTTTTGCCACTGGTCAGAGCAGCTTTTCCCATATCGGGTGCTTTAACCTTTATCTTTTTTCTTAGGGTTTGTTTGGTTGGAGGGTTTTGGAGGGGAGAAAAGGGGAGGAAAAAATATGTTTAGTTGGAAAAAATAGAGAGGAGGAGAAGGGAGATTTTTTGCCTTTTTATGGTCCCCTCCCCTCCAAAAGTGGGGATTTTTGGAGTGGAGATAAACTTGTATCTTTTTAACTAAAATGCCCTCAAACTTTTTTTAATATTGCAATTATACCCTCAAACCTTTTTATTTTTATTTTTCTCACATCTATTTTTTTAATTGCATAATAATTATAATAAATTATAATAAAATTTAATAAGTATAATAAATTATTATATATTATATTAAAATATATAATAATTATAAAATTAATAAGAAATAATATTAAAATTCTAACATATTTTTTATTTTTTTTAAATTTTATTATATATATAAATGAGATAAAAAAATTTAAGATTCATAAATTAAAAAATAATAATTTTGATATGAATATTGTAAATAAAGAATAAATAAATTTAAATAAAGAGATAAGGGTATATTTATCAACTTTTAATTAACCCCTCTCCCCTCCCTTCCCCTCCCCTTCTGAACCAAACAAAAAACATCATTCATTAACCTTCCCTACTTTTCTCTATCCTCCCTTAAATTAACCTAACATATCTTCCCCTATGCTGAACCAAATAAAGCCTTAGGAAAAAACGTTTATTGGGTTCATCAACTATTCATACCTTCTAATCTTCAGTGACTATAAGTCCATACATTTTTTTTATACATAGATTTTGACGGAAGACAGACGCCAAAAAAACAAATGGAAACACAATATTGGCTGCAAGCAGTGAATAAAGAGAGAAAAAAACAAGAAGAAGAAGAAGAAGTCAGTCCTTGTTTTGATTTCATTGTGTTTTTCGCGGACTGGTTAGCATGGTTGGATTGAATAGGCAATACTTCAGTCTTGCTTGTTTATTTCTTAGCCTGGATTGAATTTGGTTTGTCTTGATAGCATGGTGGTGTCCTACATTTGGTACATTTGGGTTAGCGAAAACTTCAAACTCTGGTGTTTTAAACTTCTGGTGAATTTAACCGTGTTTTGAGGATGGTTTTTCGTTTTTTTTTCATTTGCCAGAAATTTGCCATCACAGGAGTACAAATGCTTGTGCTCATACGCTTGCTTGCTTGCTACAGTGGCTCATAGTCAGCATTGGGAGGTTAGTGTTTGGATTTTGGAGGTTTACCTTTTGTGCTTTAAGTGATTTTGAATTAGTTTTTGTACAATAGCTTATAGTAAAAAGTGATGGAAGTAATTTTAGTAAAAAATAGCACTTGGAAAAGGTAAAAATTTTGAGCTTATAGTAAACCGTAGATTTCCACCTCCAAATCATGGTTTTCAATCATAGTGCTTTTTTTAAAAAAATAAAATAGGGTGTTTTGGTTACCTTTTCTCAAGACCCTGCTCTTACTACAAAAATGTTTTTTTATTATCACCCAAACACACTCTTAAATATAAAAACTATTTATCTAATTAAAAAAAATAAAAAAACTAAATAAATTACTTGGTTATAACATGTGATTTGATATTTCTAAAATATTCCTATGTAATATTGGATTATATATCAATTTATAAGTTAAATAAATTTATTTAAGGTAAGATGATAAATATGAGATAAATTAGATTAAGATCTCAAGTAACCTCTTAAATGGGTCTACATTTAGGACGATAAGAGTATCAAGGAACTGCCGCATGGTTACTAAAAAATTATTCGCTTGACCTGATTTACAAAGAGAAGCTAATAGAAAAACGCCAAGTTCGTTCTATATTTGCAGGTAACCCTATCACCCTACCATGAGAAGATGTGTAAGAAAAACTGTAACAGAAATTTCCATATTTCAGGGCATTCGACCCCCTGTACATACTCAGTATATTGTCAATTTAGACAAATAAAGGCTCCCTGTGAGTTTCATATACACAAGCATCGCTGTACTAAGAATGTACATTGCCTCATGATAAGGGTACTTGCAAGCTGGGTTTATTGATTACCTCTAAGCAACAACATATGACCAGGATGAAGAAACAAAAAGGTTTCCTTTGCAAACCTCATGCAGCTTCTTTAAGACCTGACATTGTCTGTAAACCACAAGATGTCTTGTGAGCCACAAAGACAGATCAATCGACCTTGCAAAATAACTCATAATTCAGCTAAAAGTAAAATTCACAATGGTATGTGGATGGTTTAGTTTCCTAGTATTAAGATATCAATTACAGAATCACGACCTAGAAAAGTTAACTTGATTCAATGAGATGGGGAAGAGGAAGAGCAGAAGCACTTGCGGATGTATTAACATCTGGGATTATCAAAACAAGAGAGTAAATCAGAAATAAGCAACCATATTGGGATTGCGATAAGAAAAAATGAAAAAGGAATATAAATAGGAACATACCTCCTGATTCATTTCGGAACCAATCTTGAGTGCATATTATAGCTTGTCGTATATCGGGGTTTAGTGAACTACGACTGGCATCTAGCATTCTTCCTCCAGCACTAAATGCCAATTCTGGAGCCACTGTTGACATGGGAGTCGCGAGAATGTCACGGGCCATCATCGACAAGATTGGGTATCTTGGTGTGTGGACTTTCCACCAATTCAATATGTTGAAATCCGAGTTACGAGGAAAGATTGGTTCCTCTAGATATTTGTCCAAGTCTGATGTAAGGCTCTGACTCTGAGAAGTCTCATGAAGAAATTTGTCAAAACCTTTTAGTCTATCCCTAGTATCATTATTTGTACTAGGTAAGCTGCTGCCTGGCAAAGCTGAGCCTTGATCGACCATCGTTGAACAGATAGAGTAAGCGTTGAAAAGTTCTTTGATACCATCAGAAACTTCCTTGATACGATCCAAAGCGGTGCTGCCGTAAATCTGAGAGTAGCAATACTCAACTAACTTCATTTTAAACCGGGGATCTAAGATAGCTGCTACTGCTAGAGCCAAACTGCACTTACTCCAGTATTTATCAAATCTAGCTTTCATCTTGGAAGCAATGGAACTAAGAAAACTATCTGAACTTCTGCACCAGTCAATTAATTGGATATGTATGTCACAAATTTCAGGGAAGTAAACATTTGCAGTTGGATGTCTGTTGCTTGAAATGATACAGGTGACTTCAACTAAAAGTTTCAAATAACCAGTGACAGAATTTGCCCATTGCCACTCTTCATCAGTTAGAGCTGAGGAATAAGAGGGATCATGCTCTTGGAAGAGAGAAAATGCAGTCTTGTATTCTAGTGCATTTTCAAGCATGTGATATGTTGTGTTCCAAACACCAGGACAATCAAGAACCAAAGCCTTCTGAGAGTTAATTCCAGCATGTTGAGCAATCTCTTTAAATTTCCCCTGTATATCTTGTGAACTTCTGATATATCCAATGCTTTCTCGGATCTTTTTTATTACTCCACGCAAGGCATCCATGGCATCAAGAACAATGGAATTTAAAACATGTGCTGCAGAGCGAATGTCAAGTAATTGACGAGTACTTAGAAAAGGCCTTTTCTCGGAAATTTGCTCTTTGATTCTCAAAGTGATGTCATCATCAATGGAACAGTCATCTAGTGTTATAGCAAATAGCTTACAGTCAATATTCCATTCATTAAGACATTTGATAATCACTTCTGGAAGCATGTTATCAGTATGAGAAGAATCAAGCGTGATAAAGTTCAGGATCTTCTTCTGTAATGTCCATTCCTCATCAATATAGTGTGCAACTGAACACAGATATGAAGAATTTTCCGTTGAACACCACAGTTCAACAGACAAATTAATTCTTCCATGTAGTTTGTTTATCATGTCAAACACTTTCTCTTTCTCTCTCCTGTAGATTTCCATGCAGGAAACCTCTACACCACTATTGGACACAAATTCAAACATAGGTTGGAGGTTTTTCACAAAGACCTTGAACCCTATATGTTCAGCCATACCTAAGGGGTACCCATGTAATATAATCATGCGTGCAAGATCAAGTCGACTTCTCTCCTGATCAAATTTACTACTCCAGAAATTAGTGATTTCATCTTTCTTGTGTTCATGTTCAAACTTGATGATTGCTGTTGGCTTTAGATACTCTTCTTTCCTCTGATCTTCATCAAAACTAATATTTGTGAGGCTGACAGTGTTATCTTTTTTCCTTCTCTTTGCTGTAAGTAGTTGAGAAACATCGAAATTTGATCTTTTAAGACATCGCATCAAGTGATTTCTCAGATGAGTAGTACCACTGTTACTCGATCCACTAAGCTTCTTGTTACAATGCACACAAACAGCATAACAAATGTCAGCCTTCCTGACCCTTTCAAAGTGATTCCACACAACAGATGTTAGTCTCTTCGGTTTCTTAGTGCCTGAATCATTTGGTATTTCCATCACATAGGATTGTGACTGTAAAAAATCTGCTCATCATGTTGAAATTAAATTAACCAAAGAACTTGGAGTAAAACTAATAAAACTCAATTATGAATCCAGGCAATAATTCAAAGAGAAAAATCGCATTATCTCATGAAATATAAAGCACTAAAGCATTGAAAGCGATCATAAATATATAAATTATATAAAGTCATCGTAAGTTGTCACCCACCCGTGAAAAAGACAGAGAGAGAAAAAGAAGGGAATGTTTAGAGGGCTTCTTAAGAAAGACTGAAAGATCGCAAGAGCTAAGAAACACAAGCCAAGTATTCTATCATATGACATGGATAGACATCCAAATGTTCAGCAACCAACATAGAAATGTGGAAAAAGGGGCATATGCCTAAATTGGAGGAAAGATAACCATAAAGGTGAGGTTTATTTTGCATTGATATGGAACACGTCCCTTTCAAGAGCAAAAATAACAATCAGAAAGCAAACTGATCTAGAAGTTCCACCAACTAAGACACACCCACGTCAAGATTTTGCAAGTAGGTACTTCGAACAAATTCACCCATCAAAGGATGCAATTTCCACCTATGCAGGAATCCTCAACTTCACAATCAGGCATGGGGGATACCGGGCACATCACTATTTAGTATATAAATAATCCATTATCACTATGATTTTGTCAGAAAACAATAATGTAACACAGAGGAAAAGCACGAAAAGAAGGAGCTCAAGCTTACATTTTGAGGGAAAACAGAACAAAAACAAGAATTGAATAGCTTCTTACATAATACGAGCTTGTGACGTTGGAAATTTCAGAGAGTCCGATCGGATGGTCCGGCAGAATTAGGGTTGGATTGTAAGGTATGAAAAGGGAGAAAACCCGATGCTTGTAGGAGGGAATCTAGGTAAGATCCGATAAAGCTATCCGAAAAACGGATTGGTTCACAACGCCTATTGGGTGAACGAGGGATTTCACGGGTGGGTTAACCAGGACCCAATTAGGGTTCCGGTTTGGGCGGATGGTTAGCTGGGTTGAGGTGACTAATACTGAATTGGACCCAGTAAAGTTGGGTCAAGATCCTCCTTCACCTGCTCGTGGGTCGCACTTTGCATGTCATTATTATGTCAATTATTTTTGTTTTATAGAGAAATTTTATTAATTATTTTCTTTGACTGAATGTCACATGTTTAATTAATTTAAATTTATTTATATAATATATATTTTAAAATATACTAACTATTTCTTTAAACTTTTATTTTTTATTTTTATTTAATTATTATTAAAAAAATATCAATATAGATAATTAAAAAAAATATATAAAAAATAAATTTTATATTAAAAATTAAAATTAACTTTTTAATTAAACCTTATATTAAAAATTTAAGAATAATTATAAATTTAGATTTTTGGGTTTTATTAGGAGAAATTTTTTTAATGAGATTTTTTATCCATAATATTCAAATTAACCTTACTTGTCCCGAAAAAAATCATTAATTTTTTTTTTAGCTTAGCTCAAATGATACTAAATATCTTAATTAGAATCTTTTTAAATATGAGGTTGCGAATTCTTCTTAGTAAAAAGGAATATAATGGGTATGTGATTATGATATTTAAAAAGAATTAAATCTCTTCCATTTTGACATAACTATAGCTGGTTATTCATTAATTCTTCTATTCCTATTTCTCTTTGAACATAATCTCTCTATTATAAAAAAAAACATGTCTTCTCTTTATTCACTTATGCTTTTGGCACAACTATATGTATTCACCTTATGAACACCAAATTCACAAACTCAGTAATAACTTTATCTTTGAGGTTAAAAAATTATTATATTTATTTTAAATATAAAAATTAATATAAAAATTTGTTTTAGTCTTTTCCCCCCTTTAAATTTCCTTTAAATTTATAATTTTTTATTAATTATATATATTAAGAGAATTTTTTATCAACTAACTAATTTTATATGCAAATGATTAAAATAAATATTTTAAAAAACTCAATACATATATTTTATAAATAAATAATTTAACTAATTTTTTAAATTCTTATAAATTAATTATTTAATTTGTTGTATGTTTAACACAAAAATAATAATTTTATCGTTTCCACTTTGGTTAATCATACCAAAAATCATATATGTATTGATCTTTTAGATGATTAAAAATTTTGGACAAATTGATTATAATTTTTTTTAAATAAGAATATATCAAAGAAAAAAAATCGAGACGTTGGTAAAGGAAAAAAAAAGAAAGATAGATCAATACAAGTCCCAATAAACCAAATTATATTATATTAATAGGAAAAATGGTTCTCCGACCATAACGAGCTGAGGCTGAAATTACAATAGAAACGGCACTTGGTTCCCGTCTTCATTCCTCAACACCGTACCGTTTGAGAGGGAGAGGCATATAGAGGAAGAGGGAGATGGCGATGAGGAAGTTGTTGCTGCTGCTAAAACCGTTCGATGTTTATGCTCCTCCCCACGGCGCCAGCCCCCAGGTAATGAATGTTCTTCCTCCTCTTTTGTTCCGATTTATTCACTAGTCTTTTTCTTGCTGATCAGTTCAGCTCGCTGGGTTGTTTTAGCCCTTGGAGTGCTGTCTTACTGTGTTTTCTAGGAGTTCATGGATATATGCTTGACTTAGCATTTGCGGCGGGCGCTCATGTTGCTCGATTAAATGCCTGATTCGTGTGTTATACTGAAATGCTGAACTCTTATGCCTTTGGTTTTGTTGGAAATAGGAAGCTTTGATTGCTTCTCCTTTAATATAAATCATGAATTTAATAAACGGTTGCTCGTTATTTGTTCCCCCTTGATGAATCTAGTAAATTGACTCTTGTAGGAGTCCCAAATAGTAAGGTAAGGTTCCAGACTTCCAGGGTTTTCATGTAAATTCGTTTGTTGAATTTTTATGTTTTTTACTGTTTAAATCCTGTTGTTAGGTTCCTCTCTAATGTTAATGTGATGAACTGGTCTAATTTGAATTGTAAATAAGATGGTCTTGTTATAATGCCAATAGCAGCAAAGCAAGTATCTTGAAACATTGATTCATCGAAATTGATAAAATAAGGTACCCAGAAAATTTTGAACATGTTCTAAAGGTAAGTTCCAGTAGAAGGTATTTCTGTATTTCTTTTCGTTTGTTATCTAATATTGTACTTGGAAAAAACAATTGTCCTAAAGGTTTTCTATTTCACGTTTTAGAATGCCATCGTCTTACCTATTAGGATTTCAATGAATAATGATTCTCAACGTCTGCAATGCATATGTGATTGTCAATGATTTACGTGTAAATTGAACCTGTGAACCCTGTTTAACACTTATTCTATTTCTCTTGCTGCCTGAAGAATGGATTCAAGCTATGGTTCTTGTATAAAATTTTCTCATGTCCTTGTGCATTTCACTTTTATCCCCTAAGTCTCCTAGGTTATGGGCTACTTATGACACTCTGGTCACTGTATTTCTAATGTGGAATTGCAGATTTTACATCATTCGGATAGCAGGCGTAAGGTGCACCTTGATACCGTTAAATTTTGTCAGACAATTCTACAGAAGAAGCCTGTTGAATGGAAGGCTATAGAGCGTAAAGATTTATCACAGCCCATCAATGATGTGGATTTGGTTGTCACAGTTGGTGGGGATGGAACACTTTTGCAAGCTAGCCATTTCATGGATGACAGGATTCCAATCCTTGGAGTGAATTCTGATCCAACAAGAAATGATGAGGTTCATATTCCTTATAGTCTTGTTTGTTATGTTGACACATTTGTTTTAAACATTTTATTTGATTGTTTCTTGAAATATGCCAAATTCAATTTTCTTTAGCTCAAAAGAACCAACCTAACTGGGGGACTTTGCTACCTCATATTTTATTTGCGATAGGTGGAGCGGTTCAGCAATGAGTTTGATGCTACAAGAAGCACTGGCCGTCTTTGTGCCGCAACAGTTGAAAACTTTGAGCAGGTAAGATGAATTCATTGTTAAGTGGAGGAAATTCTAAACAGCAATAATTATTTTTTGAAATTATTGTCATGCCTTGAGGGTGTATCAGCAAGGAATGTTGATCATTATTGCATCAAGCATTAACCAAGTTCTTTCATTATTGTCAGAGACAATCTATCCTCATATATCCATAATCCCTCTTTCTTTTGGTCCCTGAACAACTCTAAATTTGATCTTTGCAGTGTCTTTCAACGTTCTCTTTTCTATTAGTAAGTTCTTTGTGAACAAATTACATATCTAAGTCTGCATTGGGCATTTTCTTTCAGGTGTTAAACGGCATACTTGAGGGTCAAACTGCTCCTTCCAAGTTAAAAAGGATATCAATATCTGTTAGCAAGCATCCGCTGCCAACTTATGCTCTTAATGATATCTTAGTTGCACATCCATGTCCTGCTGCACTTTCTACATTCTCCTTCAGGTAATAACAACCCCAGAAGACCCACACTCTTTGGTTCATTTATTTTCTTGAGTTTCATTTCTGAGAATTAAAAAAGAAAAAAAGAGAGACCCAGGTGGGATAGGGAACCCTAAAAGCTAGCTGATGAGGTGTGAGAACTAACTCACTTAAATACCCCAATGAACATCTTATACTATTTAATATGAGACTTAATATCCTATATTACTAAATTTCCATAGCAATGCAATGCGGAAAATGTGGTTAATTAAGCCTATAACTTTTCAGGATCAGAAAGGATGATCGGCCCTGTTCCCCGCTCGTTAACAGCAGATCAAGTGGTCTGAGAGTTTCAACTGCTGCTGGTTCCACGGCTGCAATGCGCTCGGCAGGTGGATTTCTGATGCCTATTTTATCTCAGGATCTGCAGTATATGGTAAGAGAGCCTATTTCACCTGGACCACTCTTGAACCTTATGCGTGGGGTAATCAAACATGACCAAGCCATGGACCTTTCATGGTCTTGTAAAGAAGGCGTAATATATATTGATGGTTATCATGTCAAATATACAATTAAAGATGGCGATACGATAGAGATATCTTGCAAAGCGCCGATCTTGAAAGTTTTCTTGCCTTATGAGACGTTAACTTCTGCCCTCTGATCTGTCTGTGGGTCTTAATATTGCTTCTGGGATGCATTTGAACAAACTGGAGGAAAGTTTTGCATGCTTAGAGTCATCAGAATGGTACACAAATTTTGTCAGAGGATTGGTGAAAAGGAAGAGATTTGTTCACAAGCTGACGTGACTTTAAGGTGAAAAGGAAGAGATTTGTTCACAAGCTGACGTGACTTTTAAGTTTGTAATACCTGATAGGACTGCTGAGCGTGTTTTTATTTGAGATCATACGCATTTTTTGTTCTAATGTACATACAAGTTTTGTACGTAATCATTTCTGCAGCAGGAAGTTGCAGGTTTCTTGATAACCAGGACATTTTGCAAATGAAGCGTTCATATTTGCCTTTGCTCCATTTATGTTATGTTTGGTTATCCCACTTATGTTAAAGTTGAGGCATAAAGTATAAAGCATAAGCCTCTTTTTTTTTTTTTTTTACCTGAATTACAAGCAAGCGAAAAACTTACAAGTTCTCATTTATAGAAAATTTACAGACCATTAAACTATTAGCACATAAGCCTTTGTCTATCCCACATAAACATGATAAGTAGAAAACAATTACTATATATTAATCAAAATCTAAAAAACAAATGAACTACTCTCTATAGTATTATAAGTTATTTTTAACTAATTTATATATACAGATAAAAACAATTAAAAGTATTAAATTTATCCTAAAATTTAAATAATTGTCAATATTATTTTTATTGACTATATTAAACTCTATCATCATATTAATTTTTACTCTCTTTTATTACCCTTATTAAATATGAGCAGAGTATGGAAAAAATAATTAATGCTGATGAAAAGTCTTATGAAAATGATCAACAATACTTATTAGTTGGTATCTTGTAATAAATATGTAATAAAATGGGTTGGTGTTGGGTCTGTGACGTCTAATTAAATTAACTTGTACATCTGGTACTTCTGACATTTTTTTGTGGAGTCTGGACCGCAAGTGGTTTCATAACTAAATTGCAGTCCATGCCCCTGGTGCCGTGGAATTTTCATGGGAGAACTATTCACTATTCAGGATTCTATAGAAAATAATTAATTATCTAATAATAACAGAAAAGTTTATAATAAAAGTCATATAATAAGGAAATGGCGACTGGTTATTGGAAGTTTTTGGAGACATAAATAATTCTCCAAACTTTCATTGAATATAGTAGGTGGAAGAATCGAATTCAAAATAGAAATTGTAAAATCGGATGGGTTACAAGATATCTATTTATAACGGGATCTGCTTCAATTTTAATAATTTTTAAAGGATAATGAATACAAAATATTTTTTTATTATCAATTATAAAATAAATACTATTTTACCTTAAAAAAAATATTATAAGATTTTGATCTTCCAAATAAGATTATGTCGATAGACATACAAACACCCTTTTGATTTCATTAATTCTTAGATTTATATGACTTTAAAAAACTCATAGTAAACTATCAAATGCTTAGATTGGTTAGTTGTTAGTCATTCCAACTTAATTATTTTAATAATTATTTTCAGTTGGGACTTGCAATATATAAAAATAAACTTCTCCACTATTTTAACGTCATGATTTTAAGCAAATGCATATATCAGTTACAGTTGTTCGGTTTCCAAGAATCGGCTGTTCATCAAGCATGATAATTTGAAAAAATGTTGACAGTTGAAAAGAAATGAGAAGAAATCATTCTCCTTTATAAAATATATATACAGAGTCTCTTTCGCACTCATCACTTTAATTTATTAAGAGTAGATATTAATATAGCATAGAAATATCTCCAACCTCCATTTGAAGGTAGAAAGTTGAATTTTCTTAATCAATACATGAAAAGTATCCCAATCTATGAGCACCTTTTGATTATTAATATAAAAAAAGTGTAATGAGAGGTTAAAGATAATACTTAATAAAAATATTAAATGATATTTTTTATTAATATTATACCTAAAAATTTAGTTATTGATAGAGTATAATGATGATATATAATCTATATAGTTTATCACACCTAATAGAACAATGATTGTTATCACGTTGTAGCTCTTGTCTAGATTTGTATGTGTCTATATTTTTAAATAAATAAGATAAGAAATAATATGTTAATTTTAAATCTAATAATTTGATTTGCAAATGAAGGGTATTTATTTTTCATTTATAAAGACAGGTACTAATAGGGGTTAATCCTGACGATGTGGTTAATTAAAATTTAATTTTTTATTAGAAAAATATATATTATATTTAGTATTTGATAGTACTTTAAATATAGGTATTTCTTAGAAATATATATATATATATACTTAATAAAAAAAACCTCATATTAAGTGATAAGAAGGATGAAGTTTCCGACCTCTGAGGTTTATACACATTGATATGAAAGTGGAAAATTAGGGCAATCACACCCATTTGCAGGACAAAACGACAGGGGACATGTCAATAGGTGAGAGTGGTATTTTATTTATGTAGAAAAGAAAAGAAATAAAAATAATGCATTTGTTTTACGAAACATGTGAGTGAAGTGGAGGTATCACCCTGAAGAAGTTTGGAAGGTCAACATCTGCCTTCCAACAAACTATTTATATCCATCGTCAAGTAAAGTGCATACACATAACAACACATTGGTGAAAAATATCATCAGCGCAATTATAGTAATGCTCTTCTGGCTCCACACAACATAACAAGCACACATACCCTTTATAATTATATATATAACATGATTCGATTTTACGTATATATTACAGGCATGACTCGCTTTTTTACACTGCCGTCACTTCATATGTATTATGTACGCAGGACGTACCCATAGATATATCTTTGTATAGGGCCCTAGATGCTTTGGGGATTCTTCGTACGTGGTTTCCTCTCGCTGTTTTGTTTATGATCTCCTACAGTCCGAGGCCTCTCATTTTCTATTACTTATCAAAATGTATATATTTATTATTAAGACAATTTTAAGACACCCCCTTCCTATCATAAGGGAGTGACTCATCATAGTATATAGAGTTAATAAAATAGATTTAGCCTACGTACTAAGTCCATTTTATAAAAAAAAGTGCACTGACGAGTTAGTGTGGTAGGCTGTATAATCTACCCCTCTTAACCCGGTGGTTGTAGCATTCTCACATGTTTTTCCATGTGTAATGGTATATATCTCAAAGCCTCCTCTAGTATTGAACTACAAGGGTAAAAGTAGGAGTGTTTACAGGACAGATTGAGATTGAGATAACCCCGTCTCGATATAGTATTTTTGCGTCCCGTGTCTCATCCTAAATTTATTCCGGTCCCATCAGGACGGGGACAGGATTAGAATTCCTGATCCTATTTTTTAAAATATTATAATAAAATTATCTCAGTAAATCATTCTATATAAAATATTATGACAACTTCCTTTAAATACTAATATTTCTCTATAATATAAAATGATAACTTACCCAGATAAAAGGAAAAAAATAATAGTAGGGAAGAATAAAAATATCCGTATAAGAATATTTGTAAGTAAAAATATATGTATGAGAATAGGGACTGGCGATACCTGTGATTGTGACCAAATAAAGCGTAAGAGAAGAGAGACGGAGAGCTCAAGACAAGTGGACAAATTGAAAAAGATAAGAGAATATAATATATTTTTTTATAAAAAAAAATTAGGATCAGGAAGGAATGGGAGTCCTGAAGATTAGGCTGACACTTATCCCTTCTTGACCCTTTTCTCTATCCTGTCCTGATAGTTTCCTATTCCAGTCTTTTTCAGGATAGGACGAACCCATCCTAAAATTATTAGGATCAAGTTAGGATATTCAGGATATGATAAAATTAGACACTCATAGGTGAGAGTGTCACTTGTGGACTTTTAGTTACACTATCAGTTGCACCGCTTCTCAAATACTTTTTTCCATCATTAGATTGTACAAAATGAGTTAAATTTTAGTATCTTATGGGCACAAAATAGTTCTCTATTCAATTTTTTATGATTTTTTTAAAGATTTAATACTATAAATTGTAAAAAAAATCAATAATTAACTCTACTACTCTTAGAATCTATTAATACTTATTTCGATTAAAAATAAGTATGAGTTGACCTAATTTAATACTTTTAATTTATTTATACAAAAACTATAATTAATAATATCAATTAATAATTATATTTTGATATTTGAAAGATTTTGAGTCGCACTTTAATATGATTACTGATTAATTATAATAATAGGGTTTAAAATCTTCCAAAAATTAAAACAAGTGTTCAATATCTTTCAAAGATCAAATTTTAAATTTATATGATATTATAAATTTTTAACCATAATAAAAAAATATAATAATTATAAATAATTAATCAATTATTATCTATTTTTGCCCACTTCTCGTACAAGGGGAGAAATATTTAGTTAGAGTAAATCTATATCATTTTTTTTAAAAAATCATAAACAATTGGAAACAACACTAGTTTTTTATCTATAAAATATCAAAATTTTACTCATTTAATGTAAAATATAATGATGAAAAAAATAAGAAAAAAAATATTTGGGAAGTATCACAAATTTGAGTTGCAGCTAACATTGCATAGTTGACACCTTCAATGAGTTACAAAGCTTTTGGCTATCAAAATGTATTTGCTTTGTCTCTCTCTCTCTTAGCTATATGTCTAATGTCTACATGTGTTTTTTAAACCTAGTCTCTTAAGTTTGTGTCAAGGGACAACGCTACCTAGTACGTTCGGATAGGGTTTTGGTTTGAGCCTATATTTGTGCCTACATAGTGAATGTTGGGCATGTCTTTGTTTGTCTCAAGAACAGTATTTTTCTTCTTGGTTGTCTATGTGCCTGTTTTCATGCTACTGAAGAGCGTACACAGTTAACTGATATGCAAAATGTATTGTAAAAAGAAAGAAAGAAAGAATCTGTCATGCATGTGCGGGCCAACAAGACATACAAGATTCACACAAAAGATAAAATCTCACAGTTTAATCCAAAAATAATTTGACAGCGTTTAAATAATAATCCCTTCAATTATAAATATATAAATTAAATAATAAATTTATTTTAATTTTAAATATAAAATCTTAATTCATTTTATTTTTAAAATTTTTCAATTGTTTTCTCCAAATATCCTTTTTTTTTTTACTAAACATATATATTATACTATTAGAAGTAATTTTATTTGAGTCACAATTAATCACTAAATATAGGCATATATTTTAACAGGAATTGAACTTTAATTCATTATATTGTAAAAAATTAACTCTTTCGTTTGACGCAATCTCGTTAGGCCTAAGTATCTATATTAATTACATATATTAATAAGAGTAAATTATTTAATCCTAAAAAATCTCAATGATAAGTGAACATCCTAAACATATTATTATTCCCTCTTATATAACTTATCATTGTGTGTGTTTGGAAAAAAATTTTCAAACTAGCTTATGAAAAAAACGGGATTATAGATAACTCATGAAAAAGGGCTTTTCTAGAAGAACTTATAGAAAAAAAGTGATTTTGGATAAATGAGTGTTTGGATAGTTATTTGTAGAAGGGGTTTTATGAGTGATAAATTATGAAAAAGGGTATGAGTATTAAATGAGGAGAGATAAGAGATGAGATGAAAGAGGAGAGAGGGTGTAAGAAAGAAAAGAGTTAAAAAATAGGAGAGAGGAGAGAAGGTGTAAGAAAAAGTAGGAGAGAGGGTGTAAGAAAAAGTAGGGGTAATATAGTAATTGGTTAGTTCATAAGCTCTTTTACTGTTCCATAAGCTGCTCTGACTAGCTTATCTGAAACCTTGGTTTTAAACCATGGTTTAATCCAAAAACCTGTTTGAACAAAAATTGCTGTTTGGTAAAAAATTTTCCCAAACCGAGGTTTGGGGCCAAAAGCCCTTTTCAAACCATGGTTTGGGGTGTTTCCAAACACACCCATTATATACTACTCTCATTTATTATTAGATTTTAAAATAATTAATTATCTTCAATAGAATCTCTAATAAAGTTAAACAAGATATTTTAAGAAATCCTAGCACAAATTACACAAACACAAGAGGTATCCACGGCGGGTTGTCCCCCCAACTTTCAAACCTGTGCATGATACTAATCTATCTTTTTTATTTCTTGGTGAATGATAATCATCTGTGTTTTTGAATTCAAAGTTGCCCGACACCAGGAATTTCATGGAATTCCCTTGCCGCAGGGCACCCCTTTCCTTGCCCATATATTTGAGAGCATGTCAGATTTTTGGCTTTATTGATATTAATTTTTCGTACAGAAGCAGAGCCCACAGTAGGCATAAATGTCACTTGTCGTCCCCACCAATTTTCAACCTACACAAAAATATAAGTGGCCATTTTCTGAATTCAAAAGTTCCCGACACCGGAGATTTCATGATAATTCCTATTCCACCGAGCCACCTCGCTTACTAATAATATTTGAGAACAAGTTAGATTTTTTGTTTTATTGATGTTAGTGTTTTCCTTTCTTACAGAAGCAGAGCACCACCAAGAACCATGCTCAGATGACCAAGCCAGCCAAGTCGGTCTCCTCTTCCACGACACTACCCGTTTCTTGCCACGTGGACATTCTCCTTCTTCCCCGCAAAAAATATCCTTCCGTTTTTCTTCCTCATCATCCCCTTCTTAAACCCCCCCCCCCCATTTCATATTGGCATCTTCTGGTTCTGATCCTAACTTAGAGTGTTGTTCTAAGACGTAGGAGATGATAAAGTTTGGAACTTTTTGAATTGGATTTGGAGGGAAAGTGAGGGAATTCTCGTAAGCCAACAATTTTTTTTTGTTTTTGTTGCTTGTGGTAAGGAGAGAATCAGTAATAAGGATGAAGATTCAGTGCAGCGTGTGTGAGGCTTCGGAGGCTAAGGTTTTGTGTTGCGCCGACGACGCGGCTCTGTGTTGGGAATGTGACGAGAAAGTTCATGCAGCTAACAAGCTTGCCGGCAAGCACGAGAGAGTGCCTCTTTCTTCCTCTGGCTCTCATATGCCCAAATGTGATATTTGTCAGGTATCTTGTATCTTTTTTGAAACATATGAAATGAATGAATCACTTTGATGAAAACATGGGGTAGGATCAAGAGACATCATAGTACATTGTGGGATCTTTGTAGTGTTATTTCCACTTATTCTATTAAGTTTGTATTCATTTGTATGAAAAAATGACGCTTACTAATAGCTGTAGCTGTTTTGGAAGCTTTATCATCGTGTGCTTGTATTCAAATTTGATGTGCCAAATGTGATCCTTATATGTCCCTACCTGAGGAAAGAAAAAAAGTAACCAAAATGATCTGTATATTGAATAGTAATGAGAGTATAATAGAAGCTGCATCCTCGTTCTTTTGTTTTTTCTTGTCATTTTATTTCCTATTACTTTTAATTCTTCCAAGTTCCAAACAAAGAAGACATCCCAGTTAACTAATGTTTTCATGAAAGATATAGTCTTGTGATTAGTTTTTTATTAGGAAAATCGATGAAAACTCTCTATTTAAAAATTATACTGAGAAATGATGTAAGTTTGAGTATGAGTACTCTTTGTGTATAAACCTTTCATAGTATTGGTATTTTAGGTGTATGAAAATATATTTAAATATAAACTTTTCACCCATTTTCCTTTTTATTTTGGTGCTGGTAAGAATTCTCCTCTAGTCAGAGTTCATTTGTCTAATTACTTCTTCTTCTTCTTCTAGCTCTTATATTAAATATTGGCAAGTTTCTATGTGATTAGCATTCTTAATTTGGTAGTTGTTGAGGTTCTAGTTGTGATGGTAGATTCTGCTACTCGCAGGAATCTTTTGGCTATTTCTTCTGTCTAGAGGACAGGGCTTTATTCTGCAGAAAATGTGATGTGGCAATACACAGAGCAAATTCCTATGTTTCCACTCATCAGAGGTTTCTGTTGGCTGGTATAAGAGTAGGACTTGAAGCTACCGAGCCCGGTGCTTCCTCGTCTTATGCTCAGTCACAGTCTGAGGAGAAGAGGTCAGATACGAAATCTTCATCTGCCTCTAGAAGGGTTTCTTCAGTGCCTGAGTCATCTGAACACAATGAAGTTATACCTTCCCAAGGTGGTGGAGGAACTGGGCAGTTTCCACCTTCTAAGGTGTCTTATGGTGGCGGTTCAACTCCTGGAAACTTATCAAACTGGCCCATTGATGATTTTTTTGGTTTAAATGAATTCAGTCAGAATTACAATTGCATGGACAATGAACCATCCAAGGTATATATGTTCATTGTTTTATAATGAACCTCTTCAAATTATTTCTTTTATGCTACACCAGTGTTGAAATCTAGAGGGTGAAACTTAGAGCATCAATAAGGTTGCTACCATACAAAATGGAGCTCAAGGATTCAAATCTTATAAACAGCCTCCTCAAACTGTATAGTAGGAGCCTTGTGCAGTGGGCCATCTTTTTTATACTAGTTTTGAAATATGTGAGACAAAGAGTATTCATCTTCGAGGGAATTTGGGATTAATGCCTTATTGTTTTAGCTTTTGAAATGATAAAGTTCCATGATGTTCCTTTTAACATCATCTTTTTATTGACGAGTTTTTGCAGGATGACAGTGGGAAGCCTGGGGATTGTGATTCTCCTGGTTTTAAATCCAGCGAAGAGGAAATAGATGACGACGACGACGGTGACGACTTGAGGCGATTTTTGGATTCATCTCGGACAGTTCCTCAGATTCCTTCACCTCCTACAGCTTCAGGATTAAATTGGCCTAAAGACACTCAATATACACATGACAATGCTATGTTTGTTCAGGTTCCAGACGTGCTTCTTTCTGATTCCCAACAGTTCAACCGTGTTCAGAATTGGCTTATTCTATCAAAACGACGGAGGCTTCAACCATAAATCTCTCCACAACAAATCACTATATGATAATAATATATCAGGCTTTATGATTTCTTGTTTGTTTGTGTGATGTGTGATCTGGTTGGGATGTGAGGCTTTGAAGTATTATCCTTCTTTTCAGGTATTCAAGTTGATTATTAGCTTCAAGTTTGTATTCAATTCATGGCTGTGTCAATTAAGATTGGTTTACTTACTTGAGTTCAAGAAATCCATTGCAGATGCATAAGGCTGGTAATGTTACTGTATTTCTTACACCAAAATCCAGAAGGCATTAATGTATTTAATTTGATTTCATGATTGTTTTCATGACAAGTCTATTGTCACTACTTTCTTAAACGAACTACGAAGAATTTAGTGATTGCACCAAGAAGGCTAGTAAACTTTCATATTCATTTATTGGTTTAAATCTATAATACTATTGTTAGTATTTATAGTTTGATCAAATTTTAGTTTTTATTCTTATAATTTTAAATTGTATTTTTTAATCCCTATAATTTTATAATGACTGAGAGGTTTAATGGCATTGATTAGGGACTAAACTAAAATTATATTTTGATTTTGATCTTTATATTTTTAATAAATTTTAATTTTAGTCTCTACACTTAACAACGTTAATTAACACTATTAAACTTTTGAAATCACGCTTTGAAATTATAGAGATGGGAATAAAAATTTGGTCATATTATAAGAATTGACAATAGTATTAGCCTTAAATTAAATGAGGGTATTGCATAGAGGTAGACAACAAAAACGGTTTTCACTTGGCCAAACAATTACCTAATGATTGAGTTGGTCTTGTGAATGGAACTCAAAAATTGACACAAGGTTTTCTTGGTAAAACAAAAAAAAGATCTTTTCTGTTTCCCCTTGGTTTTGAAGCTATGTTAATCACCAAGTATTTGGGGAAAATGTGGAAAATTGGTCCTAGGGCTTGTTTGATACAATATGATAACGATAACGATAATATAAATAGAAAATCTTTCTCCCAGAAACATAATTTTTTTTAAAAAAAAAAACAAGTCATTTTGCTATCAACCAAGACAGCAAAAAAAAAAAAAAAGCTTTCTCTCATATATTTCATTCTTCAAATATTTTTTCTATGTACTAAACAAAACCTTAATGTATAGGTTGAGAATTTCTTTGCTTTTGAAAGCAAACTTGAGAATATCTCAGCAAGATGGAATCTATGACATATTCCACATGCTACCGGTTCCTTTATTTGATGTGAGTGTTGGGCCAAAGAAATTCAATTCCATAAAATAAAATGCTAAGTAAAATAGGTGCTAGACATAGCAGACATTAACTTTTTGTTTACATGAAGCTAAATAATTCTTAAAAATAAGGGGAAATTAATTTGCAAGTTCTGATAGTTCATCTAATTTTTAATAAGGTCTTGTAATTTTTTTAATCTTTTTATTAAGTTCATATAGTTTCACTTGATTTTCAGTCGTGTCTCTATAAGTTCAAGTGACTGATGAAAAGAAAAAAACATTATAGAAACTTGATTAAAATCCAATAGAAATTATAAAACCCAATCAAAACAAAAAAAAAACTATAGGGATCTTATCAAAATTAGGTAAATTTATAAGGATTTGATAAAAAGGGAAAAAACTACCGAACTAATACCATATAAAAAATCAAATGAAAATATAAGATTTACAAATTAATTTTCCCTTAAAAATAATTGGTATAAAAAGGGATAAGGACTACTAAAAATCTCATCTTAACAGACAATTTTTCCTGTCAAAATGATGATGAACAAGCCAATCTGTGATTTGATCACAGAATTTATAAGAAGATAATATCTTAAGACGTTTGAACTTATTATACTGCTCCTCTGGTTTTTAATATGATTTAATTGGATAATTAATTTTAATCTTATTTTCTATATTTATAATTTTTTTTAAATTAATCCTATTGATACTCATTTTTTTTTAATAATAATCATATGAGAAAGGGAGGGAGGGAGTTAAGGAAGACTATTAGGGTATTTTAGAAAAATACATATCATATTAACTAATTTAACTAATTTTTTTAATCTAATCAAATTAGTTAAATATATCTTATATTATTTATAGGAAGAGTAGAAGAATTAGTCCTAAATCCACCGACATTCCTAGTTCAATTTCCTTTACCTGCTGTGTATGAGTATGTTCTTTTGGCCATTGCATGAAATAAAATACGAAGTAAAATGGGTGCTAGTTACAGCAAATAATCTTGGCCAACTTCTCGTTTACATGAAGATAAATGCTTAAACATACTTTATATTAAAAGGATGATGAAGAATAAGATCAAATTTCGTATATCAGAAAATGTTGAGCAAGCCAATCGGTGACTTGATACAAAGTGTATAAATCCAAGAGAATAAATAATAGCTAAATCATAGTTAAAACCATGCGAAGGCTATATCTGAAGTCCCATCTTCTGAGTACTGTTTTGTAATTTTGGTTTTAATATATATAGACATTTATTCTCATAATAAAAAGACTGAATAATTGAGTATTAGTCAAGAATGACCCCTGAAGTTATACTTATTTTCACATCTATATCTATATATGTGTAGACAATTTCTCGGAAGCCATATGTGTAACTTCTTGACTTATCTAGGACATTGTGCTTCTTTTGTTTTTTCCTTGATAAATGATAAATGTGATTTAAACACCATATATAACATTACAATCCAAACATAACTAGGTTTTGTTTGTTGTAGCCTTGAAGTTGGAACTTAGGGTATGGCTTAAAATTAATATTAAATTATGTCAATCTCACATAGAGCGAGCCTTGGAGCGATCTCTAAGCGATCTAGAGATTATAAAGTTGTATATATCTGTTCTTTCCCACACTGTATTGCATAGAGTTTGAAAAATAGACCACAGTTATGGATAGCCATGAATAGTGATTCTTGTTAGTTTTTATAACCTGTGTGTATATATATATCTATATATAGATGGCTAGGGTTAGCCACTTATCTTCAAGCAGGAAACTATAGATTGGAACAAAGATCTATTACTACTTTATCAAATTGTAAAGTAATGACATTATATAATCAAACGTTAGATTTTAGACACAAAAGTTGGAGTGGTGGACGCGGCCAAGTTGGAGTTTGGCAAGAGAAGAAAAATGTGGTGGAAAAAGGATGTAGAAGAGAGAAAATATTTCATGTAGCTGTCATGCATGCATGGTGAAATATCTGTCTTGTCTTCATGAAGAGGATATATAGTGCTTTAGAGAAGAAACGCCTGGCAGGCAGCCATGAACAACCACCTGTTAACTTCACTTGCGTCTGTCTCCTTCACAGTCATCAAACCCTACATGTCTTAACCGTCTCAAAAGTCTTTCGCTTTTCATTCCAAAAAAAAAATTCCATCTTCCAACATTAATATCCTCAACAGTAACATTATTCACCATAAACTCCCCACATATTGTTCGTTTATTATATTTAGAAAAAAATATTATGAGATTTCAAAGAAGGAATATAATCACTAAAATATCATACAATAAGTGAGCAACATGCGTTGATAAGTTTTGGTATAGGAGAATACAACATATTCATGCTACTCACTTATTATAGAATTTTTTAGTAATTATATTCTTTTTTTAATCTCAGCAATATTTTTTCTTGTATTTATTCTTTGAACTAGTGGATGAGATTGGAACACGAAGGTTAGAACTGTTCATGGGGTTCTGGTGTCGTTTTCTGAGTTAAACCGTGCGTTTGTGGGGAGACATGAACAATTGACAGAAGCAGCCATTGTTGGGAGCATCATTTGTGATGCTTGTTTGGTAATAAGGTTTTGTGGCTTATTGTAATTCTGGGGCCTTACTTCTTCCTTTGTGGGACAAAAGATCTCAGTCAAGAGGGTGCAGAAAAGTCAATTCCCAAAAACAGATAGTGACATGGCATTTCTTTATGCATGGACAAAAGAGTTGAGCAAATTTTAGAATCTAGAGGACATATTGTCAACTTGGCCAGATTCTTATTCCAAAACCACATCTTTTTCTATAATAAAAGCGAAAAAAAAAGAATTTTCAGCTGGATTCTTTCTTTTTTAACTGTTAAGATAATCGTGTAAATTGTCTCTATCTATTTGTTTTAAAGGACCAAAGTAGTAAGTGATACCTTCCAGTGCGTTTGAAGAGAGAGTAAAGAGATTAAGGGTTCAATTTGGGCTCTCTAAAACATAATTTGAAAACAGTGGGGTTAAATTGTAATTATAAAAATTTGCTTAATCAAGATAATCATGTACACAGTTTATTAGTTGTCTTGGAATAGCAGAGTATATTAGCCATCTCGCCACTAGCTTTTGAAGAATTATTGAAGTAGTAAGGGGATTAATGTATAGTATCAAAACTATATTTAAGAATTTATTTGTGGCCAGTTCACAAAATTCCCATCAAGTAAAATTTGAGAAGAAACAATTATATGTTGCGTCCAAGATATATACATATGACTTCTAAGTCACATTATAATAACCTACTATTATTCCGGAGCTCACCCTCTTATCAAAAATTTAATAATAATGACACCATATCATAATTTTAGAAAGACACTAATCAAATACTCCGTAGTGCAATTGGTTCTCTTGGCATGTTTTTTCGCCAAGAACATGCCTTACAAAGGTCTTCAAGGAGAGATGTAGAGTAATGGAGAGAGAACTAATTGAACTTTTACAAATTAATCAAATGTCAAACGTCTCCCCGTATGAGTATCCTATATCTAATCCAAAAGACACAATTACAAATGTTATATAATAGAGGGAAAAAAAATAAAATACAAGATAACAGAAAACGCCTAAATATTGCTATAATGTTACTATTAATTGATGTGAGCGTTTTTAAATGAATCTTTTGTATATTTTGCAAGGAAGTTGAGGCTAGTTACATGAAAAACGATAAGATGTATCAGATTATAATCCTAAGCTTTTTTAGGCCAAGAATACATCTTCAAATGCTTTCTCACAACTTGAACTCAAGGGAGTATACATTTTTTGATCAGCAATTAGCAAAGATAACTAAGCACTCTGATGATTGAGCTCTGAGAAAATGTTGCAGCAAAATTCATGTATGCCAGTTCTGGAGTGCTTGCTGCATCAATACTGTTATGGTGCTGCCCATTGATATGTTTATTATATTGACTGCATCATTATTAAGCTGCACAACAACAGGTTATAGATTAAACACTAATCAGTCATAAAGGTTTAATGGATGAACCAAATCCTAATCCCCTTGAATTGAGATAAATGCAATCTCTTGGAGACTAGATAGTACAGCATACTAAGCCAGACATCAAATAGTATAGAATATTCAACGAGATATTTAAGTAGATTGGTTCTTTCAGTTCAACTAGTTTTTGGGATAGAGTTCCCCATCATACTTAGGTATTCATCACAATCCAGCCCACTTTTCGTGTTTGGTGCATGCAGAAAAAGGAAAAAACATAAATATGTTTTGAGCATGAGAAGTATTCATATGTAAATATGCATACCATATGAACCTGCTACATATCCTAAAACTTTTAAAAGTCAATTTGCTTGTGCATTTATAGCAATTTTGATTTCTTTGAATTTCACCTATTAATTTCCGTCTTGAATAGAATCAGGCATATGTAGTGATATGAAACGTTGAGTGTTTTTATGAACCTACCCAACTAAATCCTTCCTTCTTTTGCAGAGGAGCACCTATGATGCTCTCGCTAAGATTAGCAATTTGGGAAGCTAGCACACATATAATCGCTTCATGTGTATTAACCTGTTAGGCAGAAACAAGAAATAAATCACTATCACTACGTTAAGTTCATTAGTTGTCAAGTAACCGACTGTTTCACAGAAAGTGGATGGAAAATGAAAAAGAAGTGGTTTAAATTCTTTAGAGTAAACAAGAATTATTTTGACACAAGATACAAATGAAGAGCATTAGATACATATAATTCATCATCATTGAAGAAGTTGATTAATGTGTCTTATAGGATACCAATCTCTGAGAATTAATTTTCATGTATCATAAGAGGAATTTGTTTGTGTATGTTTAGGTATTGTCCAACAGAGAAGAATCTTTCCCAGGATCAGACTAAAACTGGACCCAAAATTCAAATGATGGAATAATAAAAAACCAACAAGAATATAATTTGCAATAAACAAAACAGGAAACTCAATAAACAATTTGGAAGCACTTCAATTTATTAGTTGTTGGTTTGTTTCTTTTCATTTTCTATGGTAGTCATTTGCTAAACTGATATGTCAGGATTAAAAGCTAAAACGTTTCACAAATATCTTTCCATCATGTAAGAAACGATGGCATGCACCCTCCCACAAAATTGTATCCTTTCTGTAGCTCCAATTAGCCAAATATATCTTTTCTCTGCCTCCAACCAGCTAAATACTATCTGACTCCCAGTGCTAAAGAATAAAATGTTTTCAAATATCCTTCTGACAAGAAAGGAGCATGCTCACACCCCTCATGAGAAATGCGTCTATTCCCATAAAGCCCCAACTTCAGTTCTCCACAATGACTGATCTTACATAAATTAGAAATTTATATCCTCCTGATCACACATCCTTACACTATTTTATTCCTGAGCAAGACTCTCGTCATCATTTTCTCAAACAGTTCAATATTTCTGGCTCAACACCCAAAAAGAAAATTTAAAAAAAAAAAAAACTATTGTATGGTTTGCTATCCAAAGACCTTTGAGGAGGTGATAGGAAGTCTCAAGTCTCTTGTAGTTTTGTTTTTTGGGGCCACAGGCCTATCTTGTAGTCGAAGCAAACCACATGAGCACAGTTTAAAACAACCATTCTGGATGCCCCGGTAAAAGCTCTTCTTGTACACTCTTATCAGGTACATAACACTAAAAAAAGGGAGGTAAAGTAAAAATTCTATGAAAAACAATCACAAACTTAGTCTGTGTCCGAAATAGTTTATCTCTTCTACTTCCATACATCAAACCAAAAGTTGGTTAATGCCACTTAATCCCCTTAAATACTAAAATATATCTATATATACACAAACTAACACATGACATGCGTCTAACTTAAATGTTCTTTCAATTCCGGATTCCTAACCCAAGTTACTAACTGACCAGATACCATTTACCAAAACCATAGGCAAAATGATGGAAACTCGCTACAGTGTGAGATGCTCAATGCATGCTGGCTTTGTTTCTTGCCTCTTTCATTCTTTGACTTTTGAAGCTCAGAGCATGACGTGGAAGATGGTCACAACCACATGATTAACTCAAATGCGGGTGAAGAAGAACAAAACAACAATTTTGATAACCCCATTGTCGTGCTAAGTTTTCCATCTGAATGGATAATGAAAAGAAACTTTCTTTCTGAATGTTTTAAATTCAGAAATCCATATCCAGCAGTCATATCTAGCCATTAAATCATTCCGGGCCAACCCGTGAAAGAAAATCCTAAATATCCTTAACTAAAATAGAAGGATGGCAAATCTATGGGGCATAAACAAAGTGGGTGACAGAGAGTTAGAGAATAACATAAGAATCATGCTTCTAGATCAAAATTTGTGAAGGGGTGACCCGATTTCGGAAATCTGAATCAGGAAGAATGTAATCACATGGCTTGAAGCCAACAGCATGACCCCCCAAGTAAAATAAGAAACAAATTCACCTAACCATAATTACATGCAAGTGTCGCATATTAGTATAATACCTCGCCCACTAGATAACATAACAAAAGCTAGAACCATGGATGCTAAAATTCCTGCAAAGTTTCCTTCAACACTCACAGCACCTTCACTTCCTCTTGCAACTACCTTGAAATTCGTGACTAGATAACTGGACATTAGCATGAAAAATGTTGGTGGAGGCATTGCAAATAAAACATAAGATAAAAGAAATACTATTTAGAAGAACATAGATCTTAACATACCAAAGTTTTTAATCAGTATAAATTCAGACCGCTGATGATTTTGGTTGTCATGTTAAATACACAACTAGAATATATCCTAGACAAGGCACTAAAATTCAAGGGTAACAATAAGCTAATCAATATCATTCATCCATGAAGTACAATAAAATAATAGATATTCTTAATCTCCTTTTTGAAAATTTTATAAACAGAATCAAGTTAGAATTTCTAGGTAGGTAGCAACTAGAACTATATTTCACCAAAGCTTTATTGAAAAGAAAACAGTGGTGACGAGCTGTGTATTCAGACAAAGCTAACAATCAAACGTTTTAAAAGCATCAAGAATAATTTACGATTTAAAACCTGACAATGTAAAACATTAAAGAAGATAGTGGGCTTCAAAAAAATTCTAACGACGTCAAAGATTCATCCTTTTGAAGATGGTTTAAGCCAAACTTCATTACTTACGTTGTTTTGCCATATGCTTTCCCTATTTCACTTGAAACCGTGTCGTTCAACTTCGTACAAAAACTGGCAACAAATCCAAGTCGCCAAAGTTGAGAACATGCCTGTCCCCCAACTCCAAAAATAGAAAGAAAAGCACAAACCCAACCAGCAACACTGGATCCAATAACACTGCTAGGACCTCTTCTTCCTTTTGTTTTCTCAGCAACACCTTGAGACTCTTTCTGCGCCAACTTTTGTTGCAGCTGTACCCTAATGAAGTCTTAAAATTTAAACACAACAGACAAAGTGTAAACCCCATAAGCCAACAAGGAAAATAAAAAGACCCACCTCCATAATCAGAATCACATTGATAGAACTGAATAAATAATCAACAGACATGAAGTTTCTGCTTACAATTATGAAATAGGTAGCGACAAGAAGGAACCCAGAAGGGCCAAAAGCGCGCCAAGTGGGTGTTCCGAGCACAAAAGCAGCGCCGATACCAGATCGAGACAATCCAGTGACCAGTATAGGAGAACCGACGATAAAGATCAGGATATTGCTAAGAATAGAGGATCCCCAAGTGGGAGGAGACGACTGGATCAGACTCATTACAGCGTCTTGAACATTGTCTACGTGGGAAGAAACCTGCATATTAGGGGGGTCTAATATAAATTCTCAAGGGATTGGACCGAAGATGAGGATTTATAAACAGGGTTTTTGAGAAGAGGCCGGTTGAGGAACGTCGAACTGTAGAAGTATGGAATGCGATCCCTTATTACTTAGTCGAGAAGGTCATAAATCACGCGGGATTGATTTTTTTTTTGCAGTCTTGTCTTTTTTCCCCAGTATCAGTAGGATGCGTCAATGTGAAGTTCTAACTTCTCATTCGAAATCGCCAGTGAAGAGTTCGCTTGGGAAGAAGAACACTGTTGACTATTGAAAAAAATTGCCACTTGATATGCTATGAAGTTGTGAACTTGAGAAGTGATCTGATAATAGGATTTTTTTATTTTTTTTTACAATAGGATTGTTGATACTTGAATTGTTAAATCAAAATTCTGTTATTTTGATTCTGGTCAAAGTAAGGACGTTCTGCTGTATCGATACCAATTATCTAGACAAGAGTTTCGTTAATCCAAAAAAGAACTGGAAAAAAGAAAGAAAGAAAAAAAATCCCAAGTTTAGGCATTTTCGGCTCAAAGGACACTACAAAAACGTAAACGATAGTTAACGAATCAGGCCCAAAAAATAGTAACAAAATATGAAAGAAATTGATAAAAACTAAATATTATAAATTCGTGAGAACTAAATTGGGATATTAAAATTTAAATAAAATAACCAAAATATTCCTAAATATCTAATATGATTATTTGTTCAAATAAAATAATGAGCCTTTTAGTCATCTGAACTAAATTTTAAAATCTTAATTTAAATCATGACACTTATCCAATATTTATAATATTTAAAAACTAAATTTAAAATTTAGTATTTTATAAAATAGATTTTTAGGATTTTCCCTCAATAAAATAATAAATAGATAGATAAATATATATATATATATATATATAAATCAACCAAAATTTTAAATTATTAAAGTAATGGAGAGAATAATGCAACAAAGGACAATGGAATGCACTATTTGTCAAACACAAAAAAATGATATATATATATATATATATATGATCCAATTATAAATTTTTTAGTATTTAAATTTACTGATGGTCAATTAAAAGGTCAGTGAAATTATTATCTCACAATGAAATATATATAATATTAAAAAGGGGGAAATTAAAAAAAAAAAAAAAAGTTGTTATCCGGAGGGGAGATAGGACTGATCGCTGCGAAAGTGAGAGGGCCTGAGCAACTATGGCTCTGGTCTGTGGTTCCACCTCAGCGACGTTCCCTTCAACTTCAGCCCCACCTTTTTCTTCTAACAATAGCTCAAATACTAAATCCCCGTTTCTTGGGTTCCGAATGGCATTATCGAAGTCTTCTATCTGGTCCAGTGTTCCTGTCAATTCCAGGGGAAGTTTTCAGGTACGGTGCCAGGATCTCTCCATTGTTCCTAAAGATGAACGATTTATGTTCGAGGAATCTGAAGTCAATGGCCCGGTAAAAACCCTTCTCTCTTATCTCCTTCAACTTGTTTTGTTAGTTGATGAAATCTATTGAGATTCTTCCGCTACTCGTTATTGGGAAATCGAAATTCAAAACCATCCAAACTAGAAATAAAGAAAGAAAAGGAAAGCTTAATTCTTTAAGTCGATTGAAAGAACGGCTAGAAATGAGAAGTTTAAATTTTTGTGCTCAGTAGCGCTCTCCTCCGCTTTGCTTAAATTAAATTCATTTGGTCTAAAAAATATATCAGCATTTTCATTTCGGTCTGTGGAAGATTTATTTTAACATGCATCTTAAATTTTAAATTGTTTGGATGCTTCATTGAAGAGCTATCATTCTATCATCAAAAACAAAATGCAGGACATTTGGAACAAGACCTGGTATCCAAAAGCTGCAGATCATGTGAATACAGATAAACAATGGTACATTGTTGATGCTACAGACAAAATTCTTGGGAGATTAGCATCAACAATTGCAATTTAAATCAGAGGGAAAAATCTGGCAACTTATACTCCCAGTGTGGACATGGGTGCCTTTGTAATTGTGGTATGTATTTTTAAGTCTCTGTACACCTGCATGATGCCACTACCTGATGTGTAATTGTGGCATGTATTTTTAAGTCTCTTTACACCTGTATGATGCCACTACCTGATGTGTAATTGTGTTATGTATTTTTGAGTCTCTTTACTCTTGAATCTGTGTCCTGATTGAGAAGGAAATGATATCAGCCAATTTTCCTAACCTAAAACTTAAGGCCAGTCGAAATTCCTGATGTAATGTTTTGAATGCCTGAGTCTCATGTTGAACTAATGACTTTGTTCCCCTCCTCTTCTATCTGATTTATGTATGTGACCTAGAATACTGTTGTCATATGTACAAGACGGTATATGATTTCTACTGTCTAAAAGTTTCTCCTTTACTCGTGAGTTCTAAAGGTGAATGCAGAAAAAGTTGCCGTGTCTGGGAAAAAGAGGACCCAAAAGCTTTATAGGAGACATTCGGGACGACCTGGTGGTATGAAAGTGGAGACGTTTGCCCAACTACAGCAGAGAATTCCAGAAAGAATTATTGAGCATGCTGTTCGTGGCATGCTTCCTAAAGGAAGGGTAAGCTGAGGAGTTGTATTGCATTAAAGTGAATGAATATTGTTTTATCTTCTGATATAAATTTTATTTAGCCGCAGACTTTGAATTTAAAACCACTTAAAAATTCTCTTGCAGTAAAATAAGAGGGAAATAAGATAAACTTGTTTATGAAATGGAGGCTTCACGAAAGTTCTGTGTTGTGATGTTATCTCAACTTTAAACCTATTAATCAGCATTTCTCTGAAAGATTTCTTCTCTTTTTAGATACACAGGATAGTTCTGTAAATTATGAACTTCATCTATGAAGTGAATAGTGCATGTGTTTATATGATGGTGTGCTGTTATCTCTTAAGATGAATCTACAATACTTAAGGATTGGTATATGCAGCTTGGCAGACAACTATTCACCCACCTAAAGGTTTATGAGGGCCCAGATCATCCACACCAGGCCCAAAAGCCCATTGAGTTGCCTATAAGGGATAAAAGAATACAAAAGTCGAGGTAGACTCAGCTGAGATGTACAGAGGATGATATATATGACAAGTACTGGTTACTGTCTTGTGGAATCAAAATTCAAATCTGTTTTGACGTTTACATTGCCTGGAGTGGTACCTAATTAAAGTAATTATTGACATGATTGTTTTCTTTCAAGCTCAATGATCAAACTCTAAGACGATATTTTGCTGTAGATTTCAGTTCATAGATATGTATTATTAGTTCTTTAACATGAATTTCAAGTTGTGGCAATATCATCCATCTGAACGAAAGAAAATATGTGAATAAGCTACAATAAGCGAGAGTAATGCTGCTAGTGATTTGGTAGAACTGAGCCAGAAGGTCATTTTGGAATATGGATCTACATAAGACACTAAAGGTTGAAGAGGATGATGTAAGAATTGTTTCTATAAAAAAGTCAAGTTTTAATAGAGGGTGAGAGTTACTGATAATTACTTAAAGAAAATTATTTTAAGGTTTTAAAGAAGGAATATAATTATAAAAATAATCCCAGTGACAAGTGAGCAAAAACATTTTATTGTCATTTCTTATATCAAAATTTATCATTGTATACTATTTTATTTGTAAGACTTTTTTGTTGATTATATTTATTTTTTAGTAAGTGATTTCCCCTAATTAAGTCAGAATTTGAGAAGCATGGTTGCTTCCAGATCCTACTTCTGACAAGTGACAGCAATGTCAAGCGTGCAAGATCCTGGTTCATTTGTTAAAGTTAGATGAGTTGTCTGGCGTTGCGATGTTTCAATTATACAAATATGGTTACTGATTGGAAAACAGCAAGAGAATATAGTAAAATTTAGAGATGATGAAGAAATATATTATTATTGATTAGTTGCCAATCAAAACAGCATACAAGAGTTCATTCCAAGAATCGGGAGCACCGGCTAGACACCAGTGACTACAGTCTACAAAAGAAGCACCTCGGCCTGTGAAGATGGAAGGATGGCCATCAACTCTAAGCTGTGTGAGCTTAGTTATGTCAAGCAAATGAACTGGGATTTTCATGTTCTTCAGAATGCTCTTCACTATGTCTACGCCGGGATACGGTGGCTCAGGCCCTTGCTCCGGCTGAGTTTTTCCCAAGCAGCCCTTCCCACTTCAAAATGTTCAAGAAAACAAAGATCATTAAACCTCTTGTAGTAATCAATACTCACCATATCAGATTTCTTATTTTGCAAGCTTGCGTCAGAATCATTCATGGGATTTGCATTAGATTCTACATAAATGATTCTTATTTGTCTCTTTCTCTAAGATTTGGATTCGAGATTAAGAATCTAACATATGAAATTAGTAAACCAAACATCAAAATCCAAAATTACTTACCTAACGTGGGAGGCAGCAATGCCTTGGAACAGAACTTCGGTCTTTGAATGATCAATGTTAGAATCGACCCAATTAGCCCAGGTGGTTAATGCAATCTTGTAAGCTTCCATGTGATCCATGTCTTTAATCAACTCACTCCCCACTTGAAAGTAATCCCATCTGGTCAACAACATTCATAAAATAAAGCCACTAGTCACCCCACCAACTTTACCTTCTCTAATAAATTCCGCCACGTTGAAAGTTAAAAGAAGCTTACGTTTGAGTAGATCCTGTATGAGCCCACCAATGGTAGGTGTTAAAAATCAAAGTATCTACTCCTTTCCACTGGTCCCCAGAACTTATTGAATCCAGCTTCAGTATCCTTCCTTTTTCTTTATCTTTCACCAAATCCACCAGAAATCCATTCTTCAACCAAATAATCTCAGTTCCATATTCCTATAATCCCACAGACAAAAAAAAAAGAATAGGGGGAAAAGCTTATATTAGAAAGTTACTCTGCAGGCTTTGAAAAAGAGAAAATCACCTTGCAATCTCACATAAATTATTAACCATTAAAAAGTTCTATAATAAATCAGCAACATTGACAGAATAAGATCTGGTATAAGGTATAAGAAATGACAACATGTCACAATTTTAATAAACTTTTTAGTAATTAGAGAGAGAGAGAGATTGAAGAATGAACCGGAAATAGGAATGTCAGGAGATTCTTAGGCTTCTTCATGAAGTTGTAATTTGTAGTAGGGACTGCAGAGTGGAGCATGCAAGAAAGTGACTGCCACATGTTGTTGCTAATGGAGTCCCCCACAAACATTATCTTCTTCCCTCTGTTTCTCTCCAAGAATTTGTTTCCATTAAACCTGGACCACCCACATGCACACATTCAAACTCAGAAGAAAGAAGAAATCAGAAAACGCCATTTTCTTCACAGTGCCATTTCAATCTAAAACAATCAAACCCTGAAATGCGCAGACGAAGAAGAAGAAGAGGAAACCTAGGGAGGTCACAACCAGAGGGCTTCCATCTGTAAGAGAGAAAATCCTTGTCGGGTCGGCCATTTTTGAGGCAATCAAAGCCCTGACCGACGATTAAGGGGCAATCCTTGGAAGAATCATAGAGAGGATATGAAGAATCAATGACCCAACTACCTTCATACAAATCACACTTTTCTTCTTTGTCTCGACGCCCAGATGCACTTCTTCCCTGCACTGCAACAAGAACCACACTCCATTGAAATGCCAATATTAGTAAAAGTATCATACGTCTCAAGCTCTGTTCCATTATTTCTCTTGAATCTGTGTTCAAATCTTTTTCTCTGACTCTCTCTGTGTTTGCCACTTGGTTACAAACCAGCTTGCTTCTTCTTTCTGCTGAGATTTTGCCACGATTTGCTCACAGTCTCTTCTGTCTGCCTCGCATTCCTCATTTAATATGCAAAGTCTTTTCGTTTTTTCGTTTTTTTGTTGGGTTTTCAACGTCTTTCTCTTTCCTTTCCCAATCTGGAAAATATGTATTTCGTTAATTTTACTAATATTTTTAAACATCTCTAAGATACGTACGCCAAAAATAAATCATAACTTTTTTTATTTATCTAATTTATTAAAATTTTATCTTAATTATATCTAAATTTCATCCGTAATATTTATTTAACTAGATGAGCCTTTCAATAAAAATTTTTTATATATACCACGACTCAAATTCAAAATTTTACTTAAATAATATTAAATTATTTATTATTTAAATTAATTTCATTAGTAAATAAAATCTTACCCAAGAAGTTACAGAAATGTAAAATACAAAGGCTCATAATTTCCAATCAAATCAAAATCTTTCAAAAATGTCAACTTTATGCTCCTTACCTGATTTTCACTTATGAGGTCCTCTGTCTTTTTAATACGCAAAATAAACAACGCCTCAGTAATGGCCAAAAAAACAAAGAGCAAAATAAACGAAGAACAATAATATAAAAAGAATAAGATAATATTTATAATAAAAATAATGGTCTGTATTTTCTAAAATAATTAAATTATTATATTATGATAATATGCATTATTAAAATTATTTTCCGAATTTATAGTTTTGCTGTGGGGTATCAAAGATGCCGTATTATTATTAGGAAAAATTATGGAAAAGTATTATTAAAAATTTTATTGGTGAGAACAAATTTGATAAATTTTTATATCCTTAGAATACGAGTGATCTAAAAATTTTGCACATAAAGAATAATAATACTCTATATTATATCATTATCATCAATAAAAATTTAGGTTAAAGTTCGTCTAACACTTTAAAATATTTTTATAGTTCTAAAGTATTTTTTAAATATATCCAATACTCTAAAGTATTTTATGATTCATCAAGTATTATAAAATATTTTTTCAGATGTTTCCAAAAATATTTCGTGATACAATTTTACCCCTAAAATATTAATTTTTTAGGAGTAAATTTGTTCTTAAAGTTTTTTTAGAAGTAATTTTAACATCCATATTAACTCTCCAAAATTCCTTTTAAGTAAAGGTGGATATAGTACTAAAAAATATTTTTTTTTTCCAATAGTAAGTTTAGGGTGTTAAAGGCACAGGAAAAAATAGTTTTAAATGTTGAATAAATCACAAAATTGTTTAGGGTGATGAATGTATTTAAAAAATACTTCAATGTGTTAGATTAATCATAAAATTTTTTAGGGTGATAAACATATCTAAAAAATACTTTAAAATATTAAATAAATAATAAAATATTTTAGGGTGCTGAAAAATAGTTTGGAGTGTTGAACATATCTTAATTAACTCTAAAAATTTTAGTAGTGGACTCTTTCCAAATGTTGCCTTAATGCTATTAATGCTATCGTGCTCCAGTCAAGTATATGAATCGACTTAATTAAATACGCTTTTTGGGGGGCAATGTACATAAAAGGATAATGAGGGTGAAGCTGAAGCATCAATCAACTTGAATTAAATGCGTTTTTGTAGGGTTATGTGTATAAAGGAATACGAGATTAGTGTAAATTCCAATAGTTGTATTCAAATTTCTAAGGAAGGAGCTTTTGAATAAAGGAAGGAACTACTTGAAACAAAGAACTGCATCACATGATCAGATCCTATCCCTTAAATTGGAAAATAACATTTAATACAAACCCTATCACTGTGTGAGGTAGTGGACCCTTTTCAGTGTTGCTGGTACGTTGCGTTGCGTATCTTCTACCCTCATGGCTTTCCCTTGAATATTTTTTTTTCACAAAAATTTTTAAAAAAATATTGAGTTCACTACTATCTAAAGACAAGATAAAATCTCCATTTTCCATTATCATGTCTTACTCCTTCACCAATTGAACCCACAGACAATAAGTGACTTTCTCCCTGATTTACATATATCAAACTACTCATTTATAATTTTAAAATTCATCGCTTATAATATTGAATTATTAATATTTTTATGCTTTTTTTCTCTCTTTATATATATTTATTGAATATTATCTTATTTAAAATACTATTAGGTATCTATAAACATATCTAAATAATATGAATTTTAGTTCATTATGTTATAAATATTAACTCTTTATACTATATTAAACTCCTATTAGTAGTACCTGATGTGCTAAAATAGAAGGGTTTTTTTTCTTATGCAAGACACAATGACATTAAAATACCAAATCAAATTTACACGTTATAAACAGTAAAAAGTCTAACATTTGAACTAGAAATTGTATGAAGCTTTTCTTCATATAATGGATGACAAACGGTAATTCAAAAGTTATTATCATGAAGTTTATACACAATTGTTTTAATGGAGATATATTCTTTTCATCCAAAGGTAGTAGGCTACCAACACAATGCGTATAAGATGATTTAGTTCAAATGGAAACAATCTGGTAGTGGCACGTTAATGCAATGAGAATATCAAAGGATTAAGTTGCAAAGGATTTCATTCCAAGTATCTTTTTTTTTTTTTAACAAAATTCATTCCAAGTATCTGGAACAACAGGAAGACACCAATGTCTACAATTCAATCATGTTGGACCATTAAGCCCATATGTTGAAGGATGACCATCTTTACGCATCAATGAGAGTGTTGTTATGTCATCAATGAGGTTGATTTGAGTGATAATTGATTCGGTATCACTTAAGTGAAGTTTTAAATTTGAGTCTTAGCATATGCAAAAAAATTTCGTTGGGAGACTCACCTACTATAGATAGGTGCACGACGCGAGTTAGATCTAAATATAGTCATAATAAAATTCTAATAAATTAGGTGAATAACTAAAAAATAAAAAGAGTATTGTTATGTCAAGCTACATGACTGGGCCCTTCATCTTTCCTAGTACCCTCTTGACCCCCACCACCGCTTGCAGCAACCCTCCCGGATAGGTGGATCCGGGCACCAGAGTCTGTTGTCAGCCACAACTCTTGGCACTTAGTTCCGCTAAAAAATAGTGAGGCGAGTTTGTGGACAATGTAGTTAAGAAAAAAATCTACTGTAAGTTTCTATAATTTCACCTTATGTATTACTATACTCATATAATTTTTTTATTAAATTTTTATAGCTTCATCTATCTTATTTAAGACCCTTTATTTTCGTAAATATTTATCAGGTTTTTATAATTTTATTTATTTTTAATTAGGTCCCTATAATTTTTTATTCTAAATTATAAAAACCTGATTAAAAATAAGTAAAACTATAAATATTTGATTAAAAATATAAGAAATTATAAGAAATTGATATAAAAATCATAAGAAATTGATTTAAAATTAGATGAAATTATAGGTATTTGAAGATTAAATTTTTCATTTAGTAGTTGATGAAGAAGAATGAGATTAGTGGGGAAATTAAATGAAAAGAGAGAGGATATCAAAGGCCTTCATTCTATCCATGTCTTTCTAAACCTCATTTTCTAATTGAATATAATCACAAATCTTAACTTTTAAATATTTAAATTAATATTTAAAAATAATTAACATTTCATTTTATTTAATATTAATATTATTTAAGAGAAAAAATACTTTATTTTACTTTTAAATTATAAGTGGGTCTAACACATTTTTTAAAATTGTTTTACAAAAAAACATATAATCTGATCTGAAATATAATTAATTGAAAACAACCCTATCAATAAATAATCAATAATTAAAAGTTAAATAAAAAAAAAGGAAGGAGTAGGGGATCAGGCGTGGATACGTTTGAGATGGGCCCCTGCTGTCCCACCAATGCCTAGTGTTGAAGATGAGGAGATCAACGCCAAGCCACTGCTTGCTGCCTTCAATAGATTCAAGCTTCAATACTCTGCCTTTCTCTTCCTTTGCCACATCTACCTAATACACGTTTCTATCAAGCATCACTTTCACTCCATACTCCTGCATTCCCATGTCTCACTTTTATTTATAAACACTTTGTTTATTTCTATATTAAAAAATGTATAGTAAATTATTCTGTTTTGTATATTTATCACGTGAAATATTTAATTTTATACAATTTTAGGTAATTTATATGTCTTGAGCTCAACAACATAGGGAGGTCTCCTAGCTCAAACACTGCTTACAAATATACTTATAAACAATTCCCTACTAATAAGATACTCACATATTTTATGAGATTTAAACTTATCATGTATTTATTGAATGGAATAATCTCTATTGGCAAACACATATTTGATTTTTTTTGGCCAAAGTAGAATGTGACTAAAATAATTATAGGAATAATATAATTAATTTGTTTGATCATAGATTTTTTTTTAAATTTTTATTTGAATGTTAGGTATTTTTAGTGAAAAAATTATAAATTTGATTCATGCTAATTATTTTAGATACACTATTTTTATAGGAATAAAATATATATTCTACTCCTCCAGTCTTTAAGATAGAATATAATCAGAGAGTTGATATTTATTCTAAATATAAGATTTATTTTTTATATTTATTAACTTTTTTTCTAAATTGTACCCACTCAACACTAATCAAGTAAGGGAATGAATGATGGAGTTAATAGAGATGATTATAATATTTTAAAAAAATTATACTATATTAACTAACTTAACTAATTTTTTTAATTTAATTAATTAATTAATTAGTTAAATTTGTCCTATATTAAGGACATGAGGAGTAATATTTATTACCTCTAATCTTTAATATAAGATATATTTAATTAATTTGAGTATATTAAAGAAGTTAGTTAGTTATAATACTTGTGTGTTAGTTTTTTTAAAATACATATTAAATCATGTGTATTTAAACTAATCTTAATAAAAACCTCTTTAATATATGTAATTATATAAAAATATTTTTTTAAAAAAATTATAATATTAAAAAATAAAATAAATTAAAATTTTATAATTATAGATAAATTAAACTCGAGTCTTATATTTATTATAGGAGGAATATTATATTATATAAATGTGGATATAAAAGTATTTTTATGAATATTGGTATAATTGTACAATTTTTATTTAAGTGGTCCCAACTCACAACTCAAAAGTGGGTAGAAAAGTACAAAATAAGAGAATAATTAAATATTTGTAGGTATGGGTTGGTAAGGTAACAGCGAAGGTAGCCCATTTTGCATAAGGAAGTTGTGCACATGGGACACATAAAAGCACTACTTTTTCCTCCACATTCATTTCCTCTTTGAACTTCTACTGCCCCCATAACAACACCACTTCCACAGTCATCATTACATATTGATGAATAAAACAAGACCAATATAAGTAGGTCAAATATGATAGTTGAAACTAACAGAATCTCCTGATAAAGAATGAATAATAAATATAAATGTTAATATAATTTGTAGTTCTTTAAGTATTTTGCCTTTATTTTAATATAGATTTTTTTAATTTTTTTGTTTAAAATATTATTCTCTATAATTTAATAACAATATGAATCATTTTATTTTTTAAGGAACTAATGGTTTAAAATTAGAAAGATTAGAATTAAAATGAAAGTAAATTGGATGAATAAAGATTATGTTAAATGGAGGAAGATGGAGAAGTTAATTACCATGAAAAGGAAGATTGACAGATCATCGACTCGTGTCAGAGTGTAACTGGAAGAAGGAATTGAAGGGTGAAGCATGCAAGTGAGTGACTGCCATTGGTTTCTGCTGAGTGAATCTCCCACAAACATAATGCTCTTCCATCTTATTCAATTAAACTAGTAACACGTCATAGTATATGTATGATCTACTTTGCCAGTTAGCTGACAGCAAGAAGAAGAAGAAGAAGAAGAAGAAGGGAGTAAAAGGGAATTAAGTTAAAAGTGAAGGACATAGAGAGGGAAGAAAAACAAAAGCTCAGACAGCAGCATGGGAATATATGTTAGCCAACTAAAAAATCCCCAAAATCTTTGTAGCTTTTTCCATGTCTGTTTCATCATAATACCCTTTTTCCTCTCAATTATTACCTTACAGGCCGGATTGCAGTCCCCACCGGAACGCTCTCATTAGAGCACCCCCTTTAGAGCTCAGTAACAGTGAACATAAATGATAACATTCAATTCAAGATGTGTATGTTGTGATGAAATGGAGATTGTATTGAAGAAGAAAGCAAACGTAGTTTTGTTTGGAGGTGAAAATGAGAGAGAACTCGTGCTCGATGAAGGGGCACATTTCGGGTCGGTAATGCGGGTACGATTGGTCCGAAACCCATGTAACCGTGAACAAGTCGCACTTGCTCTCCACCACCACCACCATCATCGTAAGCAACTGCAGGATAATGGTGGAGAATTATATATTGGGTAGAAAAAATCATGCATTGTCTACCTGAATGTAGACATCAAATACTCGTCTTCCCAAGCACCTGAAGCTTTTATCATCAGTGAACATTATCTCAGCAAAATGAAGGTTTGCTGTGTAGTTACTATTTTGCATACAAAAACCATAGTAAGTCAGAGAAATGGGAGAGAGGAGTGCTCGTGTGAAGTTCAGAATTCGCCATAAAGAGTTCCGAATTATTATTATTATCCGCAATTTAAGATTTTGAGGAACTTTGATCATCATCAACGAAGTGACCAGTGTTACTGAATGCCCAGTTTGATCTTTCACTCACGAATAGTTGAGATGCTCGTCCCTCAGTACGGTCTTCGTCGTATTTTTTACCTCCGACATAAACTTCCTCTCCACCACAATTTACGCGGAACGAATGGTAAGCTGAGAGATGCACAGAAAAGAAATAGTGAGTAGTAGCTTCTTAAATCTTTAAATAACGAAAGGGCTATGTTATGGAAATGGCAAGAAGCCCATTAGTGGCTTATGATTGTTTTTCCTTAGAGAACACGGGATGACACAGGATTTTTGTGTCCTTTTCGTTTCGAATGATCTGATAATACGATCCAACTTGCCCATATCAATGGAGGACACAGGAAAAACATTCAAGGGCTCTTCTTCCTAATAAGAGTAGAGATATTATTGGACAAGCTTGATGAGCTGGACACTGGAATAAAAACGAGAATGATGATCAATGAGCAGTTGCAAAAATAAGCCATGAATGTTCACCTGCACTTTTCTATCACAATTCCAAAGTGAGAGGCTATTTTTGGAGAGGTTGAGAGGCAAGCACTCCAAAGGATGAACGGAACACACACACACAAATCAATTTCTTTGTTTTTATGCCATTTTTTAACCTTGGATCGTACTAAACAATTTGTATAGGGAACTTCTTTGCGACATCAAGTGAAGTGGAAGGCTTCTCAGCCCTCCTGTTAAGGAACTGGATGCTTGCTCTTGAGTGGGAAAAGGATAAATAAAAAGAGAAACATTTTAAGAGCCATAGCAAAAGGAAAATACACCTGAAACTTGATCCATTAACTTACTTTTAGGACAACTTCTGGTGCATGGGATGAGCCCACTGCAAAAACAATAACATATGCAGAACAGGTCAGTATTTTAATCTTTTAACATTTTATTTAGAATGAATAACTCTCCCACTTCCAAGGAAATTACTTAAATAGACATTCCTCCCCTCTACCAAAAAAAAAACACTGGACCCTCCCTTAAAACCAAATGGTACCATAAGTAGATTTATTTTGAACAAATTACAATTTCATCTTTTTGAATGACCACTATTATTAATTTAGTAAATTTTAAAATCCTTTGATAAAAAATAAGCAAATTCACAAAAAGAAATCCAAGGAAATTAAACAATTAAAATAAGCATAAGAGTTGTAATAAATGTAATTATATTTTAAAATAAATCATGTTCGTTTTTCTTAGCAGTATCGACTCACAATTATCTAACTGTTTCAGATAGTTTTTCATCTATTTGCCCAGAAAACTGGGTAGATTTTTACCTTTTTGTGTGGCCATGCAAATATTTTGGACAGCTTCGGCCTTTGTTTAGGAAGCAGACCTGTGCTGCTGTATTTACTTGTAACTATTCTGGACAATTGGGAGATAGTTTTAATAGGCTAAAGAAAATAGTAGAGGGCTTGTAACTATTCTGTGCTTGTAAGTAGTTGTAACTATTCTGGACAATTGGGAGACTGTTGTAAGTATTTGTAACTTGTCATGTTGACGTACTAAATAGTCTTATCAAATAAAAAGGATAACACAAATTTAAATACTAGAAAGATATTGATTAAAGTATTTTTAAAAAATATATATTATATTAATTTATTTTAACTAATTTTATTAATTTAGTTAAATAAATTTTATGTTAAAGGATAGGAAGAGTATTTGGCAACCGAAGAAATAATAAAAAATTGTAGTAGTGCTTCTTAATTTATTGCATTGCTATCTCTATTATCTTCTATAAATTTGAAATGGTCAGATCATCTCATAATTAAAAGGAGCCAATTTAAAAATAATAAAAATGAGGTGTGTGTTTGATGGGCCTGTAGCTAATGGGGCGAAACCTTAGTGAAGAGTGTGTGAGGTTTATGTGTGCAGTGTATAACCAATAAGAGTTTCATACAAATAATAAAAAATAAATTTATATCTTATAAAAATGTGAATTCAATTATTATTACTATTGTAAGAATTCTTTTGATAGATAATCTTATAAGTATCTCATAAACATTTTCTAAACCTTAAAATTATACCTTAAACTTAATAAAAAACTTTGTGGGACCACTTAAACTTTCTTGGACAAAAGAGAATGTGTGCGGCGTGTGCTAGAGAGAGAAAAGGAGGGGTTGTGTGATGTATATATTTGGGCAGAGGGTTTTGGCAAGGTTTAATGCCGATTGTGGCTTTGTGAAGGAGAGCCCTAGTCTCTCGAATAGGTTGGGGGTGGAGGGAGTTAATCTTTCTTCATCTTTTTTACCTTATGCTTTGAGGTTGTAATCTGTTAGTAAACTTTGTTAGAGTGTTGTTTATCCGTTCCAGTAGCTTATTTTCTGTGAGCTTAAGCTTCAGTTCTACTGTTATTTGGGATAGTTGATATAAATTCAGCGTTAGATTTTCATCATTTGGCTTGGGCTCCATCAGTGTTAAATAATAGGAGAGCATGAGAGCTTCATACCATCGCTGTTCGCCAAGGGCATGCCACAATGCCATCCCCCATGCCTTTTTGGGATCTGTGTCGAGAAGCTAGCGCATATTAGAAGGAAATGGCAGTTGGAGACTGGCCCTCCTCTATCTCATATATTTCAATAGTTTATGAAAACCAAACACACGTGGAGATATAATGTAGAAGATTAAAAAAATGATGATTAATTAGGATTAATATAAAAGGATTATAATGCCACACCGGAATTAAGTAAAAATTACCAAGTCAGGTTTTAACGTGCTGTAGCTGCATCACTGCCAATTTTTATAGGGTTGATAAATATATTTTTCAGGGATCACCTTGTAAAAATACTAATTTTCCAGAGACTGGAGGGCAGAAAAGAAGGATCTTTTATTAAAGACCAAGAATTACATATAGTCAAATGAAACCTGTATTGTAACACATAATCCTATTAGAAGAATCATTCAAGGACCAAACATTACATATAATCTAATTTCTTTGCATCCAATAAGAGGAATCCAAGTGAACAGGATAGAGATCAGAAACTGATGTAGGTGAATCAATACTTGACACCTCCTCCATTGTTGATATGCTATTTTTCCCAATATTTTGGTAATACTTCTGCATCCTCTTCATCCCATCCGATGCCTCACTTGCATCTGGAACCACCTTCCTAACAGTTCTGTCTTCAAGCATGCTTACCACAGAAGACATGCTGGGCCTAAGTGATGCGCTCACATTTGTGCATAAGAAAGCTACATTGATCATCACCATAGCCTCTGCTTTTATAAACTTCAATTTCAACCTTGGATCAACTATCTCCATTAGATTGTTGTTTTCTTTTAAGAAATGTGCCTAGAAAAAGAAAATATTATAAAATTGGTTTATTATCCTTGAAGACAAATAAACAGTTTCCACAGTGTGTCTCGAAATATAATCTCAATATAACTGGCGTGAATGCAAAATATACTGCAAATATTTACCCACTCCAGAAGATAGAGGCTATTGTCCATGTTGTTGCTCCTCCCGCTTACAACTTCCAATGCAACAATGCCAAAACTATAGACATCTACTTTGTCGCTCAGATGACCATGCATTGCATATTCAGGAGGCATATATCCACTGGATTTAAAAACACAATCAATCACGTTGATTTTAGAAATTCCGCAATCATTCGATTTCTTAGTAGTCGACTGGAATGTATAAAAATATGTATCAACACAAATAGAAGAAAATATAAGTTGAGTATAGAAGCTCACTATGTCCCAACTATTCTAGTGCTGACATGGGTGTTGTCTTCTTCATAAAGTTTGGCCAAACCAAAATCAGATATCTTTGGATTGAGATCTTTATCAAGCAACACATTGGTGGCTTTAATATCCCTATGAACGATCTTCAATCTTGACTCTTCATGGAGGAAAGCCAAACCTCTAGCAATACCGATACATATCCGGTATCTAGTCGGCCAGTCTAAATGTAATCGACCTTCTTGGCCTTTCATTTATGAATATGACAATCATAATAATAATTACAGTCAAATACAAATGTTAATTGTATAATTTTGGAGATTGTTTCAAACACAGTAACCTAAGTTGAACAAATAAGAAATAATTACCAAATAAAGCACGGGCGAGACTATTGTTCTCCATGTATTCATATACCAGCAACAATTGATCTATCTCAACACAACAGCCATGAAGTTTAACAAGACAAGGATGTTGCATAGCAGAAATCATGCCTATCTCATTTATAAACTCCCGATTTCCTTGCTTTGATTTAGAAGAAAGTTGCTTAACTGCTATTATGGTCCCATCTGACAGAAAGCCCTGCATTTTGAGGAATGGTGCATGCAAAGCTCTGAAGTCAACAGAGAATGTTTAGCAAGCAATAAAAGGTTGTGTTCTGGAAAAATACCTTGTAAACAGGACCAAACCCCCCTTCTCCAATCTTATTAGCAACATCAAAGTTGTTTGTCGCTGCTTTAATTTGCCTTAAAGTAAATATTCCAGTTTGCAGATTTAAATTCTTCAGCTCTGCCAGTATAAGCAAACAAAAAATAGCTGTTATGTTCTCTTCTAGCAAAGCCAACAAGATTCTTAACTAGCACCAGAAATCAGATGACTAAATATCTATACACAAGTTATAAACTTACATGAATTCTAAATGCATGTAATATACATATTTGTCCATGAGAATTCCTGAGTGATTCAGAGAAATAATTGATAATCATGAGAATTGAAAATAAAAGCGATTTTGCTCAGTTGATTCTGGTATTATTTTGTATCATATTAATGATAACCAACCTATGTTCTGAATTTTTAAATTGAAGTATAACAAGATCACTTAATAACTAATCAGTAAACCAGATCACAGCAATGAATTGGCATAAATTGTTATATGTAGTGAAATCATCCCTCGCATCGAGTGGGGAAATCGTGCTTGTTGAAAACAATAGTGATTTGCCTTATACTTATTACCTCTTGCCAATGAATTTTTGGGTCCTAGATTGCCTCTCCACCAAAGTGTACCAAATACCAGGATTACAATAATTGCTCCAGAAACCACAATGCCAACAACAGTCCCTCCAGATATGCTACTTCCATTTTCCAATGGAGATTTAAAGTCTGATAGATGCAAGAAGGTTGCAAATAATTAGATGATAACATTGCAATTATGGCAGAATATGTAATGTTTGCAGAGAAGTTCAACACACCAGGTTCCACAGATATAGCTGATATAAGTGGACCATATAGTGATTTATACGGAATAGCAGTTGTCCCTTTCCCAGCCCAATAGAGACGGATCTCCAATGAATTCCTAGTCACAATACCGGTGAATTCTTTGATGACTGCCTTACCAACTCCTCCTGCTTCTTCTGCAATATTGAAATCCTTCAGCACCAGCTTTCCCTGTAAAGTTCCATTTCAAGCCTAATTTGTTCCTGGTGACTAGAAGTTTAAAATTATTGTATGGTATTATAAGACAGCCAAACTTTTAAGTGGTGACAATTCTGCAAATATTAATCTCCCTACAGTCCTCAATATGATAGCTAGTTGGAAGGTTAGATTTAGTCCTAAATATAAGACATCAATCCACTTTGTACCCCAAATTTATAATTTTTCTCTAAAGTATCTCTATTGATTGCACGGAGGTTTTCATTGAATGGTAGTTATAATAAAAGATGACATTTTAAGAAAACCAAACCATATTTATTATAAATAATTAACATAACTAATTTATTTAATCTACCCAAATTAGTTATTTAACTCTTATATTAAAGACCAAAGGTAGTATCATGTTCTAGAATACTATGAACATGAAAAAACAGAACTTATATCAAAAGTTCTCCTAAATGCTCTAAATCCGGCTTGATAATGTTCCCAGGGAACCCAGTTTCCACTTGGCCAAAAGCCTTTGTTCTACATCAAACATTTGCTTGACGAATGAAGAAAAAATAAATAGCCATGTACCTGAATGTAGGCATCAAATACACGCCTTCCAAGGCTGCTATATGTTTGATCATCTGTGAACATTATCTCTGCAAAATGGAGCTTTACTGTGTAGTTTCCGTTTCCCATGCAAAATGCAAAATAACTCAGAGAGAGTGGAGAAACACGTGCGGCCATGTATAATTTAGCATTGGTTATAGAGAGTGAAGATGCACTTTGCACGGTATAGTAATCTGTGCGTTCTTTATCAAAGAAGTAACCAGTGCTGCTCAATATCCAATTTGTGTCACTCCGGTAAAATGTTGCTGATCCGGATCCATCTGAATCTTCTTCAAAAATTGTACTTCCGTTTACTGTTAATTTCTGGCCACCACAGTTAATATGTAGAGAGTACCAGGCTGGGATAAGAAGAAAAGCATCAGCAAACACTATTACCTCAAGGAATCAAGCAGGGCAAGGAACTCACAAGAATAAAACATTTCAATTAATTTTATAGTCTGATTCTTTCATCATTCCTCATAATTTGGATCATAATTGTAATTTCAGCAATGAGATATAAGAGTCCTAATAATACAAACTCTTGATGTACTAGTATGGCAGTCTGTGAAAAACTTTTCCCTTCTAACTGTAAAATAATTTTGATATGCCAACAATCTACAGGAAATACATGACACATCAACTTACTTTTAGGACAGCGAAAGCCTATCAAACATGGAACTGTTCCCCTGAGATAGAAAACCGTAGGGGCAGAATAAGCCATATAATTAATCACCAAATAAATGTTTCAGCAAAAAAAAAAAATCAAATTATTAGGGAAAACAACACCTGAGTACCCAAAGGTAATAAAATTGACAGCCACAGACCCTAAAAATCAAAATCTCTCCCGAAGATATATAAGAATAAATTGCCACTATTGCTTCCCAAGATTATTGTTCATACTTTCTAGCATTACAACCTAATCTTTCTGATATTACAAGAGCCTTTTTGGACATGTTACCATCTTTAGATGAAAGCACCCTTGAAACATCAGAAATGCCAGGTTATAACATTAAAGAGTGTGAGCCATAATTTGTAAGTACTAGCAGTAGCTTATTCCTATGATCCTTTTGGAGTGATTTTGGTTTTTAAAACCTTGGGAATAAATTTAATAAACTTAGGATTTGGATTCTTAGGTGTCATTTTCCCAAATTACTAAACCAAGTGCATGTAACATACGACTTACGAGTTATTTCCTGTCAAAGCGCTTGAAAACAGGTTCCTAAATCAAAATAGAGACGATCAAGTTCAGATGGCTTCTTTTGTATACAAGTAAATTTATAGAAATTCAATGATTCTTACACATTGCCCCTTTCACATGTTGGCTGCCCTGGGTTTCCAATGCTGAAGTTGTTGTATGAAAGATCTCTACGTACAAGGTATAAAATGTAATTCAGAATCTAGTCTCTGAAACACATGCTGGATCATAAGTAAAATATTAAAACCAATATACAAAAGCATCTATGTTATCTAGTCTAAGTGTTAAATTTACAGTTGAACTTCTTAATAAGAATATTTTCAAAACAATTTCATTGGTAGTTAAGTAGGTGAAGTGCTCATCTCCTACTGAAGCATTCAATAAATGGGTAAACAACAACAATAACAAGCCTTATCTCATTAAATAAGGTCGGCTACATAGATCATACGATGCCATTGTGCTCTATCAAAAACTAAATCTTTGGATAGGTTATTGACCAGGAGATCCCGCTCAATGACCTCTTTGAGCGTTCTCTTTGGCCTTTCTCTACTCCTTTTAACCGGTGTCCATATTGTTTGATCCACCCTCTTCACCGGCGCATCCCTTGGCCTTCTTTGTACGTGTTCAAAACACCTAAGACGGTTCTCTACTATTTTCTCTTCAATACACGCCACCCCAACTCTTCCCTGTATATGTTCATTACGAATCTTATCTTTTCTTATATGCCCACACATCTATCTCAACATCCTCATCTCATCTATCCCAACTTTATGCTCTTGCTGTCCTTTTAAAGCCCAGTATTCACTTCCATAAAATATTATTGGTCTTCAATAAATGGGTAAACAAGTACAAAAATTCAAGTCATCAAAATAAATAAAATATATTAAAAACATAATAAGGATAAAGATATTTCAAAATAATATAATTGACAAGATGCAGAATCAAGACATATTCAATTGAAATATAGAATCCCCTGGTTCTTAGGAAGAATCACAGTGAATATTTAGCAACCAGAATCATGTGGATTTATTATGGGCTAATAGGTCAATGGGTTGAGCAGAACATAGATTTACTATGGGTTAAATGAGTTAACAGGAATCAAGTCTTCATTTTTATTCTGTAGCCTGTTCATCACTTACATCATGTGCAAAATTTGAACTAATAAATTCAATCAATCACATAAGTATCAATGGAAAGTGAACTTACACAAAGCCGGAACGTTCTACCCACTCAGGCACTGGTCCAGAGAGAAGGTTTCCAGTTAAATATCTAATAAGTAAAAACAATATCAACTGTTAAGAGGTAAAAATAAAAATAAAAATGAGCATTCACTTAACAACATAAACTTTTGGATCGAAGCAATCCTAAAACTAAAAATTTAGCTACCAGATGAAGTTGAATTAGACTAGACGGTTACCAGGATTTTGGTACAACTAATTGTTCAAGGAAAACTACTTGGAAAGAAAATTAAAATCTTACATGTATTCTGCTTTTCTTAAGCCAGTATAGGTGCTTGGAATTTGTCCAGTTAATTCGTTAAAGCTGAGATCTCTGAAAAATAGAGGCATATTGAAAGCTAAAACAATCGAAGAAATTTCAGAAGAACTTTCAATAAGATAATATTACTGCCAAAAAACAAAATCCATGATTGGCCGCAGACAAATAAAATAGGAAGGAAATGGAATCTTACAAGGATTTTATACTGGTCATTGTTCCAAGATATTCAGGTAATGTTCCAGTGATATTGCAACTCCTTAATACCCTGGAGAACAATCAAATAAGTGAATTTTTGCATGCAAGAGACATCAGTATCTCTCTGTATTTTCATGAAACAACGACATATCTAAGCATTCAACTCACAGACTCTTCAATCCTGTCATCCTAGCAAGTTGTGGAAAAGAGGAATCAGGTCCATTCAAGTCACTAATTCTCCTGCATATATATCATAAGTTTAAGCATGACTAGCAAGTTATTTTTGAGATCTTAGTTACGATAGTAAAAAGGGTTAAGGTGCGTTCAGCACTATGAAATATTTCTTATAATTGTATTTTATGGTGTTAGATGAACTACAAAATATTTTAGTATACTGGACACACTTAAGAAAATACTTCATAAGTGCTAGATACACCTTAACCTTATTAAAAGTAATTGTACTTACAAGTCAGTCATGTTATGCAGAAACGAAATTTCTGAGGGAATTGGCCCTCTCAAACCACTCCCTTGGATCACTCTGTTAAAACAGACATATTATTGGATATGTCAAAAGTTGGATAAAAAAACAATGTGATGAAGTTCATACAGTTTCACTAGACTCGTCCAGCTCCCAATAAAACTGGGTATCTTTCCAGAAAATTGATTGCCACCAATTCGACTGCATTATGTGTGGAAACAAGACAAGAAAGTTATAGTAACTGAGGAATTTTAAAATATGTTTAGATAATGACCAAAAACACAAGCTTACAAGTCTATCAATCTAGTGAGCCTTGCAAATGTTGCAGGTAATTCCCCAGAAAAATTGTTGGAAGTAAGAAACCTGTTTCAATTTCAACAAATTATTCTGAATATAGGAATAGGAATAGAAATATGTACTCAATTATCAGTAATAAGCATTAATATAATATGCACTTCAATGTTCTGCAAACAAAAACCAAACTGAGGAATAAAATGCCATTTTTGTGAAGACGGTATGAAATGCTCGACCACCTTTGTGAGGCATAAAAAGCCTCATTTCTCATGAGGTTGAGCTTTTTATAAGAATCCACTTTTATTAAAAAATTAGAAGAAACTATATTTTCTTTGAACTAAGGCTTTATTACAAATTACAAAATTAGTATATAAAATGTAACAGAGTGTATCCATTAGATTTTTTTGTTTAAGTGAAAATTTTTAGTTTTAGTTAAAACTTAAAACTAACAGTAAAAATTCATGTGATCTTCTTTTATTCGTGTGTTTTGGCCCAAATATATTCATACACGCATTCATATATATATATATTCTTATTGGTAATATTAAATTATTACAATATATATTTACGTATATAAATATAAATATATGTCTATTTATATATATATAAATATATATATACCATTTTTTATTTTAGTTCAAATTTCATCTAAATATTTTATTACATTTTAAAGTTTATAGTATATACCAATTTTATAATTGAGAAAGAAAACTAGTTCATTAGACGTTTGGTAAAATATTAGTGCTAGTATTTAGTAATATTGTGACCTGAATGAATAGAAAATCAAGCAGAGTCCTTACAGCCTTTGAATCTGAGAAAGATTCCCAAGCTCCGGCGGTAAATGTCCAGATAATTGATTGAACTCCAAAACCCTATCCATTCAAATTCAAAGTTCCTCAACAACTCTTCAATCGAATTTTAAAAAAAAAAAAACCTGGGAGGGATTAAACAAATTCTGAAACTCACATGCTTCTGAGACTGGTGAGATTTCCAAGCTCTGCTGGGATTGGGCCCGTCAATCGATTTCCAATTAGGGAACTAACACACGAAACAATGGCGCAAATATCATCAACAGAAATCGGAAATTTTACAGAGAAAGAGGAACTGAAACTACGTACATGTTGACAAGATGATTCAAGGAGCCCCATTCTTTAGGGATTGTGCCGTTCAGGTAATTGCGAGAGAGATCACTTTACCAAAGAGAAAATAAAAAGAAGAATCAGAGCGAGAAATAACTAACAGGAATCTTATCTTATTGGAGAGATCACACTTTACATACATTTCTTGAAGATAGGGCAACCTGACCAGTTCACGAGGGAGCGTGCCTTGAAGATTTTGTCCTTTCAGGACTCTGCGAGTTTATTGGGCAATAATGCATTGAGAAAAAAACAAATTAAACACAGCTTGAAACAAAATGTGATGATTTGATGAAGAGAAGAGGAGGAGGTACACGTTGGTGACGTGGCAGACTGTGGCATTATTATCGCTGACAGAAGAAGAGCAAACGCAAGTGACATTGTTTTCATCGCCCTGAACAGGATTTGGCTTAACCCATCCATTTTCTCCACTGCAGGGATCTACCTTGAAGTCCCAATCCTTCTTCCCCAACACCTTCGCCATATCTTTCATTGCTTTCACTATATGTGTGTATATATATATACCCCGAACCCAAGATTGATAGATGAAGTTACGGTGAGTTACAGAGAAGGAAGGACAAGGAAGACGAGATAAGAGCTCCAATACCAAATCATATATAGAATTTGGGAAACGAAAGAGCTATTCTTTATTGATACAAGTATTGTTCATATACAGAGCTAAATAACCAGGCACGGAAGTATTAACTGACATATACTAACTTATGAAACTGATTTTGAACAAGCTTTCTAGTTCTTCAACACAGTACTGAATCATGTCTGATATAAAAGAAACTCAGTACTCTATGATATCGAAGAAGAAGCTACATATATATATCTACACACAAGTACCTTCATCGTCTGGTAAATTTGTTGCAGAAGCAAAAGATGTGGACCAAACTGTGAGGAGGGAAAGGATGAAGATTAACCAAGCCAACCTCATATCCGTAGGTTCTTATATCTGGAAAGACCCGTCAGATCATATATACATGTATCTGCATGCAGAGCAAGAAAAACAAAGAAAGCTTTAAACTCTGAATGTAGTTTGTTTGCAAGTTTCAACCAGTGGGGTGGAAGCAAAAATCGGAAGAGAATTTAGTTTGGTCAGAGAGAAGAAGAACGCGGATTCCTTGAAGTTAAGTTTGATAAAAAAAACAAAAAACTACTATTTGTAATCATATGGCAACTTGTAATTTTTATTGTTCGAATGGATGGACTATGTTCGTTAGAGCTGACTGAAGCATATAAGATCGAAGACTTTAATTTTCTTTTGAATCAAGCAAAATGAAGCATGTGATTTCCAAAAGGATTCATCTTCGTTTATGTACGTACGTATACGTACTTTGTCTGTTGTGTGGTAAAAGAATTCAAAACCGGCAAGAAGGAGGGTTGTGGCAAATTTTTTAAGTCATTGATCAACTCAATATATATATATATATATATATATATATATATATATATTATAAACTAATTCATTTTCACAAATTATAATTCGATTTAAGCTAGCTAGGGATCGAGGTTCATGTTTGACTATTGGTTGATCTTGATTGTGACTTGCTTTTGATTAGAACAATTAATGTCCTCCGTTACTTAATATAAAAATTAAAAATTAGTTAATGATTTTAATAAATTAAAAAAATAAATATGATTAAATCTAACTTTTTTTAAAACAAATTTATAATATATACTATTTAATCTATCTAAATTAATCAATTAAATCTTATATTATGTATAATTAATTTATTTATTTAATTTTTTAATATATCTAATAAAATCAATTAACTCTTATATTAAATATCAGTAATAAGTTTAAAAGATTATATATATATATGTGCAATCTTTTATTTATAATTGAAATCAGATAAAATTAAAAATAATTTAATGACGGTAGGATCCCAAAAAGTTTTAATAAAAAATAAATTGTAAATATTAATTTGATTAATAAACCGTCAATACGAGAATCTCAATTATAAATTAGGAATTTTAAATTTTATAAATTAGTATAAGTCTACCCCATGATTAACCAAAAGAATCCCATATTTAAAATTATTTAAATAATATTTACAATTCATTTCTTACAAAATATTGTAGAACCTCTGTTATTAAATTAAACTCTTAAAACTTAAATTCCATCTCCCCTTGAAAATAGTTTTATGATTTTAGATAGTCCTATTGAAGTGCAGAATTCTTTAATTGGATACTTATCCCACGCTCATGATGAAAATATATAGAAGTTCATTACCTAATAATGTAATAATATAAATAGAAATAAAGTAAAATTACAGTGCATCACCCCATAGAATAGAGGATAATTTAAAAAAATTCTAAAAAATATGCTTACTTGGCTTAATGAAAACATTCTTGAAAACAAAGAAATCACATGTTGATATTGATTTATAATGCAACAAAAATAATAAATTCCATCGTTTAACTGAATGATTGAAATGATGCCAAGGTACCAAACAAAGTAACCAGTATTGTAACGTTGATTCTTGAAATATTTTAACAGATTAAACTAAATTAATGACAATAAATTATAAGCAACTAATATCATAATCTTATTTTTCATATGCGTCCATAATTCTAATTTTATTTATGGTATAATTTTATCCATAATCTTTTTAATTTGATACAATTTCACATATAATCTTATTTCTCAAGTACCAATAATTACATTAAATTAAAAATATTATGGTAAAATTGCACCACAAATACAGAAATATATTTTTTTAAAAAAAAATATGTTATTAACCAAAAATGTTTATAAAATATAAAAGAAAGAAAATACTTCAAATAAATTAAAATATATATTTAATCTTATCCTCTTAAAATATAAAAAAGTATAAAATACTTAAAAATTATAAAAATGTCTGAAAAGCATTTAATATATTTATTTCACTATGTCCTTTTTAAATAAAAAGGTATAAAATATTTAAAAATTACATGTTGACAGGTGTTATTTTTTTAAATAATATAGTATACAATAAAAAATTTAATGACAATAAGGGAAGTTGATAGTTAAAACATAAAATATCATGATCCATAATTTAAAATTTAAAGATCAAAAGGTAATATACAATTGATTTAAAGTTTATGAAAGCTTTATGTATTTTTAGGTGATTAGTTTAGGGTTAGGGCATCTACTTCCAATAGTAATAACTAATTTTCTCATATTGTAAATTTTTTAAAAAATTTTTAATATTAATTATGAGACTCTCTTCTTACACAACTAAAATTTTGTGTATAAAAGAATCAAGAATTTAAAACGGAACAATTGATTTATCAAATCAATTGAGTAGTAATTTTTTTTTATCCAAATTTTTTATAAAAAAAGTTAAATTTACTTATGATTTAAATATATGATAAAATCTCTCTTTCTCTTAAATAATATTAATATTAGACTAAAATGAGTTATCAATTTTTTTTAAATATAAATTTAGATACTCAATAATTAATATATCTTTTTAAATATTTTAATATTAAGTAGTAATTGATATAGGAGAAAAGAGATGAACAAAACAAAGCATTCAATCACTCACTTTCAGGGGTCCAAATCAGTCTATTGTTGTTGTACGCAAATTATTGATTCCCATGCATTTGAATCAGTCAATGCATAAATGTAGTACACATTATACTTATAAAAATTAATTATAAACCCTAAAAACAATATTTTAAAAAAATTGTATTTTATAATTACAATTGATCACTTAATATTTATTTCTAATATTCCATTATTAGATATATTTCAACTGAAAAAAATATTAAAAGAATGTTTTATATCATGAAATATAGATATTTTTAAACAGGATCTTATAAATTGAAAGAGAATGAATAATTGATGATGAAGTTATACGTTGGCAAAAAAAAAAACAAGAATTAATGATGAAGTTAGGATAATGTGAATCTAAGCCTAACAAGTCTATTTCTCATCCAATCTTGCTTCTTTCTTGAGTGCTGCCTCAAGACTCAAATGCATGGGATTACTTTAATTTGCTTTTGCGTCAAACAAGTCTAATAGTCAGGCTTTTTTTAATTTGAGCAACCTCAAATTAAAAATAGATTTATCAAGATATTTATCTGCTAAAATGCTGCAATCTAAGTGGAGTAAAATGACTTGAATTTCAGAAGATTATCAATATTTGAAGGATTATTTACATGATAAATTAAAGTCCAAGAGGTATTCAGTCAATAAGATATTATATCTGCATAATGTGAACTTAAGCAATTCATTACTCCTTTTTTTCTTATCTGATTTGAGAAAATTATAGAAAGTGAGAAGTTCAATTCATTCCCTTGTTCTTCTGAGCCATCATCCATGAGAGATAGTATATGTCGTATGGGCTTTGGAGAATTTAAGGGAAATCTCTACATGTCTTGTCCGTATGCGAATACGTACATTGTATTAGATTTTGGACTACGAAAACGTACGGTATTGGCCAATCTTGGACTCAAGTTCTCAACTTGAATATCCAGAATTTGGATTACTGATCGGTGTATTTATATGATCCAATGGTAGGTTATGCTAGTACTGGAGTTTTGATTTATCATCCTCCTGGATTCTTTATCTACTATGATCCTCTAAAGCATTTATTTAGATATTTTGAGAGTAGTGTGGCATCGTTTGTATTGGAACCAATTATTCATAATAGAATAAGATGTTCGGTATGGTTTTAATAATGTTGGAAAGAATATTTATTTTAAAGATAAAAAATTTATTTTTTATATTTAGTTGAATGACATTGAAATTAAAAAGATTGATATATCCTTAATCAAATTTCCTACTAAATTAAAAAGATTTAAAATCAACTTAAGATGAGTTATATCTACTCAACGAAACTCAGCCAGTTAGTTATCTTTATACAATAAAAATTCTAAATAGTTTTTCATTGAAATATCATATATCCGTCACATTCATAAATTATAAACATTTTTTTTAGAAAAAAAAAACAATGAAGCAAGAAACTCAAACGAAATGAAATACATTTGAGCGACCCAAAAATCCATCTTGAGCATTGCTACATACTTAGTAGCTTAATTAGTAGTAAGGTTATATAATACTCAATATTATAATTTTATTTTTTATATATATCTAGTATCACCTAATTTTATTTATAATATAATATTATCTATAATCTTTTTAATTTGATACAATTTTATACATAATCTTATTTCTTAAGTACCAAGAATTGTACCAAATTAAAAGGATTATAGATAAAATTGTACTAAATTAAAAATATTATAGGTAAAATTATACCATAAATAAGATTAAGATATTTGATACATACGAGAAATAATATCAAGATATTGAGTGCTATATAACTCTAATTAATATATAGTATATTGATATTATTTGTTAATTATATTTAATTTCTTAATTTTATTTATATTTTAGGATAGTATTAGAGTATATAATTCATTAAAAATAAAATTAAAATACTAAATATGATTAAAAGTTAAAGGATTAAATTATAAATAAAATTATAGAATTAAATGTTATGATACTTTACCCAAATAACAATAAATAATCAAAAGGTAATTAATGCGTGAAGACAGATAATTATTTACATTTTTTTTTGGCTTAAAGCTCATTGCTCTTCTTCTTCCAAATATCTTCATTCACTTTGTTGTCTTCTCCACATGGTTTGATGCAAGTTATGCATATAATTTAAAACTCATAAATACTACAATTTCTTATATATTTTAGAACTAGATAGGGGATACTTAATTATACTCTGTCCTGTCGCCATCTTGGACATTAAATTACTATGTCCATTCGTTAATATCTATATAAATAATAAAAATATTTTAGAGAAACATTATTAATTTAAAAAATAAAATATATTAAGATATTATATTTAAGATTAAATATAATTTTTAACTAATTTTATATTAAAAATTAGAAGAAATAATAATTTTATTTTTTATATAATTTTTTTAAAAAAATAGGTTTATTTACCGCCTAAAAGTAAGATATAATTTTTTTAAAATAATATTAATATTAAATAGAATAAATTATCAATTATTTTTAAATATAAATTTAAATATTTAATAATATAAATATTTTTTTAAGGATCACGATATTGAGTAGTAATTGAAATAGAAGAAAAGAGAAGACCAAAACAAAGCATTCACTCACTCATTTTCAGGGGTCCAAATCAGTCCATCGTTGTTGTACGGAAATTATTGATTCCCATCCATTTGAATCAGTCAATGCATAAATGTAGCCCATTATAAAAAAAGAAAGAAACTCACAACCATATATGCCCTCTATCTCCTGCGAAGATTGACTTAGTTTTTTTTTTCTTTTAAAAATATTATATTTCTAAATATTAAATGGTATATATAATCATTTGTTTTCATTTTGAGATAAATCTATTTTCTATTTTCAAAATTTGTCTTGTTAAATTTTTATTTTGCTATAATTTATTTTTTTAATGGATTGAGAAAATGTAATCAATGTAAAATAATATTAGTACTATATAAATACAGGACTAAAATGCCATCGTACTCTCATTTAATACCCATGGAGAAGGAGAAATAAGAAAGTAATAGGAGAGAATGATAAAAGGTCAAATAATTAGAGGTGTGTATGGGTAAGGTTGGGTAGGGAGCATAATAGGAGAGAATGATAAAGGGTCAAATAAGTGATAACTATCTATATGGTCCATTATTCAATAACGACACAGCTGAAGAAAAAAATTAAATCACATCTTTAAATTTTTAAAATAAAAAAAAATATTTAAACAACAAAAATCTAAAACAATTATTATTTTATAAATATAGAAATTGGTAAGAAGGAAGTGGACAGCGCGTTGCCACGTTCCCTTCTAAAAAGTGAGACATAATTCAATTAAGTGCTTGGAGCATTGGAGAATTAATTTTAGATAAAATTTTAATTTAAAAAAATTAAAATAAATAGAAATTTTTGTTTAAAATTAATTTTTGTTAAAATTATAATTTAAAATTATAGTTTTAAATAAACTATTAAAAATATTTTTTAAAACAATAAAATAACTTATAAATTATCAAATTATTATATTATCCCTATTTTTTCATATTTTCTCTCTCCTCTCCCATCTCTCTCCTCTCTATTCTCTCATTTCTCATCTCTCTTATTTACCATATATCCTATTTTCTCTCTCATCTCTATACTCTCTCTTATTTTTTCTCTACCATCTTTCATCTCTCCTATTTTTTCTATATCCTCTCTCATCTCTCATACTTTAATTAAATCATATCATTTTTTATAATTTATCAATATAAAAAGTGATTCTACTACTAATCATCTAAATATCTCTATTTTTAAAATCTATCCAATCTATTCTTTAAAATCTATTTTTTTAAAATCTATTTTTTAAATCCAAACATGCCCTAAAAGTATTCATAAAATTACGACAATTCTAATTTCGAGACTTTTCAAGTTCCCCAACGTATAGACACAAGTTGTGTCCCTCTCTTGTTTACTTTTCTAATTTTATTTATAAAATAAAAAATAAAATTTATTTTGATCTTATTTATAAAATGAAAATACATAAATATAATATTTTATTTTTTTATTTATTAATATGTTAACTTTATTTCTATAATTTATAATGTGTATTAAATAAAGATAGAATTAAAAAATTACTAAATTTTATAACATAATTAATAAAATTTAAAATTTTTATTACTATATATAAAATATATTAAAAATAACTTGTAAAACAAGAAGATTATAATATAAATTACTTTTAACTATTTTTTACTTATAAAGTACTTCTAACTAATTTATATGTATTAATAAAGACAATTAAACATATTAAATTTATTATAAAATTTAGGTAATTTTTAATATTATTGTTATCAACTACAGTGAATTTATCATCATATATTACTTTCCCCCTCTTGGTATATATGAAAATCTATTTAATATTTATTTAAACTATCAAAGGATCTTATAAAAATGATTAAAAATATCTTGTGGATGAATTCTTATAATAGGATAAGAGGGAATACTTTATTAAAATTAAAAAAATAATAGTTAACTAGTCATATCTAACTTAAATTAAAAAAGAAAACTTTATAAAGAAGAGATATATCTCTTACATCTCTCCACTCTTTGTAATCAAAAGAAGAAATTAAATTGATAAATAAGTATTCATTACTCTTTAAATCATTTATATTACAGGAAAAAAATATTTCTAGAATAATAAAATATAATTTATATTATGAACATAAGTTGCCTGTAAATTGTAATTAATTTATACTTATAAAAATTAATTATAAACCCTAAAAATATTATTTTTTTAAAAAAATCGCATTTATTAATTACAATTGATCACTTAATATTTATTTCTAATATTCCATTATTAGATATATTTCAAGTGAAAAAAATATTAAAAGAATATTTTATATCATGAAATATAGATATTTTACACTGGTCATTGCTCCAAGATATTCAGGTAATGTTCCCGTGATATTGCAACTCCTTAATACCCTGTAGAACAATCAAACAAGTGAATTTTGGCATGACAGAGACCTCAGTATCTCATGAAACAGCAGCTTATCTAAGCATTCAACTCACAGACTCTTCAATCCTGTCATCCTAGCAAGTTGTGGAAAAGAGGAATCAGGTCCATTCAAGTCGCTAATTCTTCTGTATATATATCATAAGGTTAAGCATGACTGGCAAGTTATTTTTGAGATTTAGTTACGATGGTAAAAAAAGTTAAGATACATCTAACATTGAAGTATTTCTTATAATTGTACTTTAAGGTGTTGGATGAACTATAAAATATTTTAGAATACTGGACGTACCTAAAAAAAATACTTTATGGTGTTAGATACTCCTTAACCTTATTAAAAATAATTATACTTGTAAGTCAGTCATGTTATGCAGAAATGAAATTTTTGAGGGAATTGGCCCTCTCAAACCACTCCCTTGGATCCCTCTGTTAAATTTAAAAGAAGAATAAATCACACTTTCCATGGAAGACAGACATATTATTGGATATGTCAAAAGTTGGATAAAAAAACAATGTGATGAAGTTCATACAGTTTCACTAGACTCGTCCAGCTCCCAATAAAACTGGGTATCTTTCCAGAAAATTGATTGCCACCAATTCGACTGCATTATGTGTGGAAACGAGACAAGAAAGTTATAGTAACTCAGGAATTCTGCAATATTTTTAGATAATGAACAAAAAATCACAAGCTTACAAGTCTATCAATCTAGTGAGCCTTGCAAATGTTGCAGGTAATTCCCCAAAAAAATTGTTGGAAGTAAGAAACCTGTTTCAATTTCAACAAATTATTCTGACTATAGGAATAGGAATAGAAATATGTACTCAATTATCAGTCAATAGGCATTAATATAATATTCACTTCAATGTTCTGCAAACAAAAACGAACTGAGGAATAAAATGCCATTTTTATGAAGACGGTATGAAATGCTCGACCACCTTTGAGAGGCATAAAAAGCCTCATTTCTCATGAGGTTGAGCTTTTTATTCGTGTGTTTTGGCCCAAATATATTCATACTCGCATTCATATATATATATATATATATATATATATATATATATATATATCAATAGACATGTATTTATATTTATATACGTAAATATATATATTGTAATAATTTAATATTGCCAGTAAAGATAGTTGAAGCAAGAAGATAGCTTTTTGCAGTTCATTTTTTATTTTAGTTCAAATTTCATCTAAATATTTTATTACATTTTAAATTTTATAGTATATACCAATTTTATAATTGAGAAAGAAAACTAGTTCATCAGACGTTTCGTAAAATATTAGTGCTAGTATTTAGGAATATTGTGACCTGAATGAATAGAAAATCAAGCAGAGTCCTTACAGCCTTTGAATCTGAGAAAGATTCCCAAGCTCCGGCGGTAAATGTCCAGATAATTGATTGAACTCCAAAACCCTATCCATTCAAATTCAAAGTTCCTCAACAACTCTTCAATCGAATTTTAAAAAAACAAAACCTGGGAGGGATTAAACAAATTCTGAAACTCACATGCTTCTGAGACTGGTGAGATTTCCAAGCTCTGCTGGGATTGGGCCCGTCAATAGATTTCCAATTAGGGAACTAACACACGAAACAATGGCGCAAATATCATCAACAGAAATCGTAAATTTTACAGAGAAAGAGGAACTGAAACTACGTACATGTTGACAAGATGATTCAAGGAGCCCCATTCTTTAGGGATTGTGCCGTTCAGGTAATTGCGAGAGAGATCACTTTACCAAAGAGAAAATAAAAAGAAGAATCAGAGAGAGAAATGAAAACAATTAGAAGGAAAATGAAAATCAAAGCATACATGAACTGCAGGCAAGTCTTAGCTAGAGTAATACAGAACATGCAGTTTTTTCAGATTCTGATATTCTCTAATCTCTCTTATCTCAGTAAGAAGAGGAATCCAAACGCCGAGGATAGAGATCTGATGTAGATGTTGCTGATGTGCTTTGTTGTTGAATCCCCGCTATCTTATCTTCTTCCCTCTGTCTGTATAACATCCTCATTGTCTCCAACTTCTTCTCATCCAATACCTCACTTGACTCTGAAACTGTCTCCTCTAACACACTTTTGCCTTCAAGAATGCCTACCACTGAAGACATGGCAGGCCTAAACGCTGGGGTCACATGGGTGCATATTAGAGCCACTTTTATCATCAACATTACTTCCTCTTTGTCAAATTCTGAGCCCAACCTTGGATCAACTAGCTCCATTAATTCTCCTTTTTCTTTCAAAAGCCGTGCCTGGTAAAATTGAAAAGAATAAAAAATTGCATAGGGAATGAAAGGTACATCAGAGTGCTGTACATACAAAATGGAAGCGTTCTCTTTTTCTAGAATACTTTTTCAATCCTTAATATAAGAGTTAGTTAAATTTTTTGGATAGATTAAGAAAGCCAAATAAATGAGATAATTATAACTAATATAAGAGTTAGTAGACTAATTTAAATAAATTAATGAGTATATAATATAAATTCATCTTGAAAGATTAGATTTTGTTATAATTAACTAATTTATTTGACTTCCTTATCTACCCCAAAAACTCAACTAGCTCTTATATTAAGGACTGGAGAGAGTACACGAGCCAGTTGACTAGTTTGGGTATATTAAGGAAATCAAATAAATCAGTTAATTATGGCTAAAACTAAACTCTCAAGATGAATTAATATATATACTCCTTAATCTATATAAATTAGTCAATTAGCTATTATATTAAAGATTGAAGGGAGTAGCTTAGTAAGGAGCAATAAAAAACATAAAAACTGAATTTGGATTTAAAAAAAAAAACTCATTGTAAGATATGGGTCAAATTTTCACTGCAAAAACAAGAACAAACTAATGAAAATAGTTTGGATATCTTAAAGGTGGAAATTGCAGTAGTTTATTATACCACATAAATGATAAGTGTGAAATGGCTGTCAAAGGGTCCTTGTGCCACTAGATGAAAAATGAATGAGGTTTTTTGGTTCATGCATCCAATAAAATTGAAATTAGCACTGGAGAGCTTGAGAATACTTTACCCAGTCAAGAAGATAGAATGCTTCGTCCTTTGTCCGGTAAATCGTGTTGCTCCTCCCACTAACAATTTCCAAGATAACAATTCCAAAACTATAGACATCCGCTTTGTCAGTTAAATAACCATGCATTGCATATTCAGGCGCCATATATCCGCTGTATATCCATTATAATCAATCAATAACTATAAAATATTGAGTCAAAAATATATCTTAAAGTCCACAACAGATTAGAAAATTTGAATAAAAAATGTTGCACAATTCTTTGCAATTCAATATGCTCGTATATATATCAACGAAATTCCTAAAATTGAAGTTAGAACATAGGAACTCACTAAGTGCCAGCAATTCGAGTGCTTATATGTGTATTATCCTCTTCAACAAGCTTTGCCAAACCAAAATCAGATATCTTAGGGTTGAGATCTTTATCAAGCAACACATTAGTGGCCTTGATGTCTCTATGAACTATTTTCAATCTCGATTCTTCATGAAGGTAAGCCAAACCTCTAGCAATACCTACACAAATCTTTTGTCTTGTTGGCCAATCCAATTTTAACTGGAATTCTTCCGGGCCTTCATTGTGAATGTAACAGAAATCAGACCACACTTTCGTATAGCCAAGTATATGTGTTACTCCCTCTAGTCATTAATATAAGAGCTAGCTAATTTTTTTAAATAGATTAAGGAAGCCAAATAAATTAGTTAATTATGACCAAATCTAACCTTTCAAAGTGAATTCATATTATATACTATTCAATCTATCTAAATTAGTCAACTAGCTTTTATATTAGTTATAATTAATTAATTTATTAGGCTTCCTTAATCTATTCAAAAAAAGTCAACTAACTCTTATAATTAATACTGGAGATAGTATAAGAATTAGACAAAGCTGGCAAAAAAGTTTAATAATTTACCAAATAAAGCACGAGCAAGGCTATTGTTATCCATAAACTCATATATTAGCAGCAACTCATCTCCTTCAACACAACAGCCATAAATCTTAACAAGACAAGGGTGTTGCAAAGGAGAGATGATTCCTATTTCATTTATGAATTCACGGTTCCCCTGCCTTGATTTAGCAGATAGCTGCTTAATTGCAATTATTGTGCCATCTGATAGAATGCCCTACATTTTTGGATTTGATACAAAGTTATAAGAAAGTAAGAATGGATTTTCAAGTAATCAAAGAATGGCAATTGACATTGGTCATGCATGCAATTTGATGAACATGTGATATTGTTGCGTAAAACCTTGTAAACAGGACCAAACCCTCCTTCTCCGATCTTATTATCAGCATTAAAGTTGTTGGTTGCTGCTTTGATTTCCCTGAAGGTAAATATACCAGTTTTAAGTTCCAAGCCCTTCAAATCTGTTAGTGAAAGCAAACAAAAATCAGAGAGCTAAATTTCCAGCAAATTGAGCTAATGACAGCGCAAGATCACACATAAAGTAAAATAATTGCCATCTTAAAATAAGTCATACCCCAAAATTCATACTATCTCTAGTGTTAATTATAAGAGTCAGTTGACTTTTTTGAATAGATTAAGGAAGCCAAATAAATTAATTAATTATAACTAATATAAGAGCTAGTTGACTAATTTGAGTAGATTGAATAGTATATAATATGAATTCATCTTGAGGAGTTGGATCTAGTCATAATTAACTAATTTATTTGGCTTCATTGATACATGCAAAAAAATCAACTAGATCTTATATTTATAACTGGAGAGAATACCATACAAATGCAAAGCCCATTTCAAAGACCAGAGAGAGAGAGAGTTTTAAATGAAAGAATTGATTAGAATTATAACAGTAGTAGTAGCATTGCAACTTGCATTAGTCAGCTTTCCTTCATTCCCACTATTTTCTTAGGGCGTATTCACTATCGCTTGTCTTAGTTCACAATAACCCTTTCATTAGCCAAACCTAAATAATGACAGCTGAAGTAGTTTACTCCTCTGGTCCTTAATATATGAGATATTTAACTAATTTGATTAGATTAAATAAGTTAATTTAGTTAAGATGATATATTTTTTCTAAAATATCCTAATCATCTTCCTTAACTCTCTCCCTCTCTCTCTCTTACTTGATTATTATTGAGAGATATCAATAAGGGTAATTTAAAAAAAAAGTTGATAAATATAGAAAATAAATCTTATATTTATGACTAAGATTAACTCCTTATATAAGTCTTATATTAAGTATGGAAGGAGTATTTTAGACTTCAATACTACCTCTGTCTTTAGGATCTTTCCCACCAAGGAAACCCTTCTTTCGGAGGACAATGAGGACCAGTATGAGAAATACACACGAGGCAACCACAATTCCAATGATAGCTCCAACTGACAACCCAACTGTGAAATCTACAATCAACAATAAATGTTTATACCACATGAAATCAAGGTAGTTTTAGTTTATAAGAAAATAAGAAGTTAATAATATGAAAAATACTTACTTGGGGTTACAGTGATAGCAGATATTAGAGGTCCATATACGCCTCTAGTGGGAATTCCAGTAGTTCCTTTGCCTGCCCAATATAAATGGATCTCTAAGGTGCTATCATTCACATCAACGTCATATTCCATTGTGATGCCCTTGCCAATTCCACCTGCTTTCTCCGCAATGTTAAAATCTTTCAAGTATTTAACACCCTGTGAGAATGCAAGAAAACATTTAGCTTCAAAAAAATACCTTTTCTTGCAAAACCAGGTACAATATATGCTAAAACTAATAAGTAATTGAAACAATCTATGAAAATGTGTTCCCTTCATTACTCACTTGAATTGAAACATCGAATACGCGCGTACCAAGGCTACTAAATGTCTGGTCATCAGAAAACATTATCTCAGCAAAATGGAGCTTTACTTTATAATTTCCCTTCATCATACATAGGCCATAGTACTTAAGTGACAGAGGGCTAAGGCGTGCTGTTTCGAAGTATTCTGGGCCTTTGACATACAAAGAAGGTGAATTTGTTGCAACATATTTTGCACTATCATTATACATATATGTTCCTGTGCTACTATAAGCCCATTTGTCGTTGGGATTATGAAAGTATGAAGTGCCATCTTGATTAAGATCAGCTTCATATTTATTCCTCCCGGACACAATCTCACGTCCTCCACAGTTTATGAACAATGAATGATCTGCATAATAAAAAGTATTACCACTTGTTAGCAAGGAGAAATTATCATAACAGAATTTTTCATGGAGCATGAAAACGCGATTGATGTACTATGTTTCAACTCACACTTTGGTTTTCCCTCACAAGGTAGGCCCTTCTTCAAACATGGGAGTCTACAAGATGAACATTTTGTTTCAACAGATGATTTGAAGGGATAGATAACTGAAACTAAAACTTTAAAAAGGTTAATACAATCTTTGGTCCCTCAAGTTTGCATAGATTTTGGTTTTAGTCCCTCAAGTTTAAAACTATAATGGGTTTTGGTCCCTCAAGTTTAAAACTATAATGGGTTTTGGTCCTTCAAGGGGCAAAATGGTCCAGGTTTTTATTAAATGATATGGACCAATATTTTAAATGCAAAGAAATTTGAGGGATCAAAACCTATATAGTTTGAAACTTGTGGGACTAAAACTAAAATAAGGGCAAACTTGAGGAACCAAAGATTATATTAACCCAATTTTGAAACAAGTACACCATAAGCAAGAATTTACGGATTGCTTGCTGAAGATGAAAGACTAGAAACCAAATTCCTGTCCATCAATAATAGTAAGCAGTAGTCAGCATCAAACATTATCATAGCTGAGTAAAAAGTACACCTCTAGTCCTTAATATAATATCTATTTAACTAATTTGATTAGATCAAGAAGTTAGTTAATATGATGTATTTTTCTAAAACACACTACTCATCTTGTTTAACTCCCTTATCCCTCTTACTTGATTATTGTTGAGACAATATCAATAAGAGTAATTTAAGAAAAAATTGATAAATATGGGAAATAGGTTTTATATTTAAGATTAAGATCAACTCTCTAATTAGATCCTATATTTAATACCAGAAGAGTACTTGTGTAATTGATAAGCAAAGAGAAGCTTACACTTGTAAGAGCTGGCAGCTAGATGCAGAAGCCTCACTAAAATTATTGTAAGATAAGTCACTGAAAGAAAAATATCATGAGAATAAAAGTTTAATTTCTTCACTAATATGGTATACATATAAGAGGTGACTCTAGACTTTACAGAGAAATATATTAGGGATATAAGCTAACAATTTTTGCTTGCTGTCAAGCATCCATTCTGGAATTGTTCCATTCAGAAAATTGTTCGTCAAAAACCTGCATATTTATTAATATCAGCACAATGATGATTCCAGGAAGTTCAATTAAACCAGTGAGTACAACAATCAACTTTCAAGAAAGTAACTCTGACAGAATAACCATATTCTTTCCTATTACTCCTCTTGCCAGCAAATGAAAATGTTTGCTTACATGTGATTTAACCCCGTCAACTTCCTAAATGAATCAGGGATAGGACCATCCAACTTGTTAAAGCTCAGGTCTCTGCAACAAAATGAAGTAGTTAAGACACAGATTAATAAACAATCACCAACAATCAATTAGCTAGCATAAATAGCCTAAAGTGCAAGAAATGGTCAAAGCCTCAAAATGCCTTAAAATAAAGGGGGGAATCCCACTCGGTCCCACATAAGAGAATTTATCCCTATAAGGTCTCATAAAATCATCAAAACATTGTCAGCTCTTTCTCTCAAAATATTAGGTCCGGATTATATGAGTTGTCATTTGTGCTCTTTGACTTATCAATTGCAGCACATAAAATTGTCATTTGTACCTTCTCACTCATCATTTTTTAATGAACAAGCGCAAAATGGTCATTTCACAATTGGAATCTCTCTCCCTAAGGTCCTATAGGGCTTATCAATGATTTAATAATTTTGTAGGACTTTATAGGGATAAATTCTCTTATGTGGGACTTGAGTGGGATTCCCCCTAAAATAGAAGAGAAAATAAAATTTCAACAATAAAATACCCATATGATGAAACTTACAGAGTCTTTAAATTTGTCATTTTGCTAAAGTCATCATCTGGAATGGGACCAGTGATTAAGCAATTTCTGAGTATCCTAAAGTCACAGAAAGGAGGATAAAAGCCACTTCATATGAAAACCAAATAGATGATATAGCTATTGGCATAACAACAGAAACATTCTCAACTCACAGCCTTTGAATATTCTCCAAATCCTTTAGATTAGGAAATGCCATGGTTGTTGTTCCACTCAAGTCAGATATTCTCCTGATATCAAAATATCGATCGTCTCAATAAGAAGAAAATAATATTTTGTTGAAGATTAAATTCCCAAACATTTTTATTGTGTATATGCTTAAAAGGGAAAAAAAATAAGCACCCACAATTCTTCCAAATTTGTCAACAAAGATATGGTGGAAGGAATTGAACCTTTCATGCCTGTGCCCTGCATATTCCTAACAAAAACATAAAATTATCTTATAAAATTTTGGGGGGGGAGGAGAAATTGAACATAAAGTTAGTTTCTTTTCCACCAAGAAGAAATGTTTAAACTAAGAATACTCACAAAACCGTCATGTTGGTCCAATTCCCAATAAAACTTGGTATCTTCCCTGATAAGTTGCTTCCATCTATCCTACTACAAAGATTGTCAGGAGTGATCGCAGTAAATAACAAGGACCTAACCGATTACAAAAAATGATACTCCTACAATCATTAATATATGACGTATTTAACTAATCTGATTATATTAAAGAAGTTTGATAAGTTAATTAATATGATATGTTTTCTCTAAAATACCCTAATTATTTTTCTTAACTCCCTCCCTCTCTTATTTGATTATTGTTAACGGAGTATCAATGATTATTGTTAACGGAGTATCAATAGGAGTAATTTAAGAAAAAGTTGATAAATATAAGAAATAAATCTTATATTTAAAATTAAAATAAACTTTTCAATTAGGTCCTATATTAATAACCGTATGAGTATTTAAAAACATAAACAGAACAGTTGCATCACATAATACCACTCACAAATCAGTAAGGTTTTTGAGATTTCCAAATGTTTCTGGTATTGTCCCGGTAAAATTATTTGACGAAAGAAGTCTGCAGTTTCGTGGGGGGAAAACGAAGTCAAGTATAGGAAAAACAACATAAAATTATATATATTTACGTAGCACCAAAAAAAAATGAAGGAAACAGAATGGGAAAATTAGAACTGGAAATCGATGAACTAATAACAAGTAGTTGCTTTATTGGGGGGGAAAGCCACAAATGAAAATTAGTAGAAGAATAAAAGGACAACTTACAGTCTTCGTAAGTTTCTCAAATTTCCAAGACTATGAGGAAGATGTCCTCCAAGCTGATTATCTTCTAGGTTCCTATAACACCAACGCAAACTTATTTAGCTCTAGTATCGAACATTTTATTTTTTCCATTTTCAATTTCAAAATGAGATTGGCTTTGACCCCAAAACTTACAGCTCCTGCAGAGTAGCAATTTCCCCCAATTCTGTAGGAATTGAACCCCTGAGTCTATTCCCCAAAAGGGACCTGAAGTAAATAATACGCACTGAGTGATTTCAATTCTAAAATACACATAGATGAAAATAATATAGTTTCATCCCAGAAGAAGCTAGAGAACTTCTATGTTTGAATGCCTCGTTCATATAGAGCGCGCCAGGGGGGAAAAGGGGAATCCCGTTGAGGTCCACGTAATGGAACCACTGGAAAATATTTCAATTATAAAATGATAATTCTACCTCATTTATTAAAAATTAACAAATAAAATAGTATAAATAATAATTTTATATGTAGTAATTGAGGAGTTAAGAGGTAATAAATAATAACTCATATAATATAAATATAATATTTTAAGAAAAAATAGAGTTATTATTAACTAGTCAATTATAATACATAAAATTATTTATTCCATGTAACTTGCTATTTTTAATAAATAAGTATAAGGTAGTTATTTTATAATTGAAATATATCCCTTGAATTTGAAATCCTGTAAAACTTGATAATAATTTAATAATTTTACAAGACCCTACAAAATAAAAAACATGTGCGGAATTTCCAAAAAAAAAAAAACAACGGTGCACGTCAACTTACAAATTGGTAATGGGTATACGAGTAAAAAACGTTGGGATGGAGCCATTGAAATAGTTGCGAGTGAGATCACTGCTCAATACAGTAAATTTCTGTTAATCTTTGGCCAAATTTCTACTGCAATTTGCGATAATTATGCATGAAAATAAGCAAGGGAAAAAAATTATGATCACTTACAGCACAGTAAGCTGGGGGAGATCTCCGAATTCACTGGGGACAACTCCAGACAGATTCAAGCCTTTCAACACACTACCAATGACAAATTGTTTACGAATTCTAAGGAGTCATAGGTTTTTTTAATAACTGAGAAAAGTGAGTTAATTATCCAACTTAGCATAAATATTATTTAAAATTTTTCGATCATATTTTAAAATTTTTAAATATATTTATGTAAATTTAGTAACTTTTTTAAAGTTTAAACTGCTAAGGAAAGTCTTTGTGTTTTAACATTATGTACAAGGAAACTCAATATAATTTATGTTGATTTCAAATTTAAATTTCATTAATCATTAAATATTTATATAAGTATTACATATATAATTATTTAAAATATTTTAAATTGCAGAAAGTGGGTTGTAGACAAAAACAATTAGATTATGTCGCTAAATTTATAGTTTTAGCAACTTAATTAGAACTATCAGTTTTTAGGAACATATTGTCCAATTTAAGCAAAATTATATACATAATATTAAGTATTTTTATAAAAAAAATAATTCATTGAGGTGCTTCTAATACCTTAAAATATTTAATAATATATTTAGTATTTAAATTATTTTTTAAAATATATTCAACATATTAAAATATTTAAGAATACATTAACACTTTTAACTATTTTTCTAGTTCCATTCATTACTTTAACATCTATTTTTTTTTATGATAATAGTTTTTTAAATTACGTGTCACTATTAACAAAAACATCATATGCTCATTTGTCAATTAAAGAAAACGAACTGCTAAGGGTATGTTATCTTGGGGCAAGATATTATTAAGGTTAAAATTATATCATTAAATATTTCAAAATGTCAAATATACTTAAAAAATAGTTTAAATAACAAAATATTTTATAATGCTGAAGAACAGTTAAAATAAAGGTAAATAGAAGAAAGAAGACGTACATGTTGATGACATGACAAACGGTGCCGTTTTGGAAATTGCAATCGCAAGTGACATTTCTAGCGATTTGAGTATATGGCTTGGGCAGGGACATGTTGATGAAGTAGTTTTTAAACCCAATATTTGCATTAATGCAAGATCGTTGTGTAATTTGCCAATCCACATGTGTGAATTTATCAGATATTGCTTGTAATTTATGGTATATTACTGATCGGTGTATTTGTATGATCCAATGGTACGTTGTGCTGGTACTGGAGTTTTGATTTATCATCCTCCTGGATTCTTTATCTACTATGATCCTCTAAAGCATTTATTCAGATGTTTTGAGGGTAGTGGGTCATCGTTTGTATTGGAACCAATTATTCAGAATAGAATAAGTTGAAATGGGGGTTCACTATAAGTTTGTTGGGTATGATTTTGATAACGTTGGAAAGAATATTTATTTTATAGATAAGGAATTTATTTTTTAATATTTAGTTGAATGATATTGAAATTAAAAAGATTGATCTATCCTTAATCAAATTTCCCCCTAAATTAAAAAGATTTAAAATCCACTTAATATGAGTTATATCTATTCAAATCAACGAATTCAGCCAATTAATTATCTTTATACAATAAATTTTAAATAATTTTTTTATTTAAATATCATATACCTGTCACATTCATAAATCAAAGACATTTTTTTAAAAAAACAAAACAATGAAGCAAGAAACTCAAACGAAATGAAATACATTTGAACCACCCAAAAATCTATCTTGAGCATTGCTACATACTCAGCAGCTTAATTAATTAGTAGGGCTATATAGTACCTAATATCTTAATATTATTTCTTATATATATCTAGTATCCTAATTTTATTTGTGGTACATTTTTACCTATAATTTTTTTAATTTGGTATAATTTTACATATAATCTTATTTTTTAAGTACCACTAATTGCACCAAATTAAAAAAATTATAAGTAAAATTGTATTAAATTAAAAGGATTATGGGTAAAATTATACCACAAATAAGATTAGAATATTTGACATATATGAAAAATAAGATTAAGATATTGGGTGCTATATAACTCTAATTAGTATATAGTATCTTGATATTATTTTTTAATTATATTTAGTACCTTAATTTTATTTATAATTTAGGATAACATTAGAGTACATGATTCAATATAAATAAGATTAAAGTATTGAATATAAATAAAAATTAAATGACTAGATTATAAATAAGATTATGATATTAAATGTTATGATATTTTACCCAAATAACAATAAATAATCAAAAGGTAATTAATGCATGAAGACAGATAATTATTGATATTTTTTTTTGGCTTAAAGCTCATTGCTCTTCTCCTGCTTCCAAATATCTTCATTCACTTTGTCATCTTCGGGCCTGTTTAGATAAGATTTTAAAAATGAGCTTATAAAAAAAAATTAAGTAGCTTATAGAAAAATACTTTTGGAGAAGAGTTTATGAAAAAAAATAGTTTTAGATAAATGAGTGTTTGGATAGTTATTTCTAAAAGTACTTTTATTATTGATAAATTATGAAAAAATATATGAGTATTAAATGAGGAGAGATAAGAGATGAGAAGAGAGAGGGTATAAGAAAAAGTAGGAGATAGGGGAGAGCAATTAGCCCGGAACCCGTGGACCCGCCCGCAACCCGGTACTATTTGAGCCCGTTTAAGCCCGCCCAAAATAGGCCCGTAACGGGCGGGCTTAAACGGGCTCAAACAGTAAATTATATGGGCGGGTTAATGGTCAGCCGGCAGCCCGCCCATATATTTTTTTTATTAATTATTATATTATATTTATTTAAATTTATTTTTATTACATTCTAATATATTTTTTTAAATTTATTTTGCAGAGGTATGGGTAATTATATCTACAAATATCACAAGTAAATATAATGTAGATTATGTATAATCATAATCCAATTGAATAATTAAGATTATAAATGATTATATTATGTAAGCATTGTAGACTGTGTGGTTATAAATTTATAGCTATTATTATAATATTTTATTTTCTAATTTTAGGATGAACAATCATATCATGTATGTAATATTGTTATTTTATTTTTATTGTTATTAAAACTTTAAATGGGTTTAAATAAAAAAAATATTTTTATTTTTTATAAACGGGCTGCCCATGCCCATTAGAACCCAAACGGGTTCAGCCCAACCCGTTTAATACGGGTTTAAACGGGCTGAGGCACGGGCATGGGCTAGCCCGTGCCCATAAAAAAATAAATGGGCGGGGCACGGGCTGACCATCGGGCCAGCCCGCCCCGCCCATTACTCACCCCTAGTAGGAGAGACGAGAGAGAGTATAAAAAAAAGTATGGGTAATATAGTAATTAGTTAGTTCATAAGCTCTTCTACTGTTCTATAAGTTACTCTGATCAACTTATATGAAACATTGGTTTTAAACCATGATTTGATCCAAAAGTCTGTTTAAATAAATATGGCTGTTTGTTTTAAAATTTCTCCAAACTTAAGTTTTGCCTACAAAAATTTATAAAACTACAGTTTCCAAACAGGCACTTCTCCACATAGTTTGATGCAAGTTATGCATATAATTTAAAACTCATAAATACTACAATTTCTTATATATTTTAGAACTAGATAGGGGATGCTTAATTATACTCTGTCCTGTCGCCCATCTTAGACACTAAATTACTACAGTCAGTCCTTAATATTTATGTAAATAACATAGATATTTAGGAGGAAAATTATTAATTTAAAAAATAAAATATATTAAAATATTATATTTAAAATTAAATATAACTCTTTAACTAACTTTTATATTAAAAATTGAGAAGAGTAGTAATTTTATTTTTTTATATAATTTTTTTAAAAAATAGTTAACCTCACCTATAATCTAAAGATAAGATATAATTTTTCTTTCTTTTATATAATATTAATATTAAATAGAATAAATTATTAATTATTTTTAAATATAAATTTAAATATTTAATAACTATAATATCTTAATATGGAGTAGTAATTGATATAGAAGAAAAGAGAAGACCAAAACAAAGCATTGACTCACTCATTTTCAGGGGTCCAAATCAGTCTATCGTTGTTGTACGGAAATTATTTATTCCCATGCATTTGAATCAGTCAATGCATAAATGTAGTACCCATTATAAAAAAAAAAAAAAAACTCAAAACCATATATGACCTCTATCTCCTGCGAAGATTGACTTAGTTTATTTTTTTCCTTTTTTCTTTTAAAAATATTATATTTCTAAATATTAAATGGTATATATAATCATTTGTTTTCATTTTGAGATAAATCTATTTTCTATTTTCAAAATTTGTCTTGTTACATTTTTATTTTGACTTTTTAATTTTTATTTTGCTATAATTTATTTTTTTAATGGATTGAGAAAATTTAATCAATGTAAAATAATATTAATACTATATATATACAGGATTAAAATGCCATCATACTCTCATTTAATACCCATGAAGAAGGAGAAATAAGAGAGTAATAGGAGAGAATGATAAAGGGTCAAATAACTATCTATATGGTCCATTATTCAATAACGATACATAGCTGAAGAAAAAAAAATTAAATCACTACTTTAAATTTTTAAAATAATTTTTTTTTAAACAACAAGAATCTAAAACAATTATTATTTTATAAATATAGAAATTGGTACGAAGGAAGTGGACAGCGCGTTGCCACGTTCCCTTCTAAAAAGTGGGACATAATTCAATTAAAGCATTCATAAAATTACGACAATTCTAATTTTGAGACTTTTCAAGTTCCCCAACGTATAGACTCAAGTTGTGTCCCTCCCCACATGTGTTGTGTGGTTAGTGTGAATGTAGTACTCTCTTTCTCTTCTCTTTTTTACTTTTCTAATTTTATTTATAAAATAAAAAAATAAAATTTATTTTAATCTTATTTATAAAATAAAAAAATTATATAAATATAATATTTTATTTATTATTTATTATAAAATTTAGGTAATTCTTAATATTATTGTTATTAATTACAGTGAATTTAGCATCATATATTACTTTCCCCCTCTTGGTATATATGAAAAACTATTTAATATTTATTTAAACTATCAAAAGATCTTATGAAAATGATTAAAAATATCTTTCAGATGAATTCTTATAATAGGGACAAGAGAGAATACTTTATTAAAATTAAAAAATTGTTAGCTAGTCATATCTATCTTAAATTAAAAAAGAAAACTTTATCTTCATTAAAGAAGGGATATATCTCTTACATCTCTCCACTCTTTGTAATCAAAAGAAGAAGTTAAATTGATAAATAAGTATTAATTCCTCTTTAGATCATTTATATCACGGACAAAAAATCTTTCTAGAATAATAAAATATGATTTATATTATGAACATGAGTTGCCTGTAAATTGTAATTAATTTATACTTATAAAAATTAATTATAAACCCTAAAAATATTATTTTTTTTAAAAAAAATCGCATTTATTAATTACAATTGATCACTTAATATTTATTTCTAATATTCCATTATTATATATATTTCAAGTGAAAAAAATATTAAAAGAATATTTTATATCATGAAATATAGATATTCTTAAATAGGATATTATAAATTGAAAGAGAATGAATAATTAATGATGAAGTTAGGATAATGTGATCTGATCTAAGCCTGACAAGTCTATTTCTCATCCAATTTTGCTTCTTTCTTCAATGCTGCCTCAAGACTCAAATGCATGGGATCACGTTAATTTGCTTTTGGGTCAAACAAGTCTAATGTCAGGCTTTTTTAATTTGAGCAACCTCAAATTAAAAATAGATTTATCAAGATATTTATCTGCTAAAATGCTGCAATCTAAGTGGAGTAAAATGACTTGAATTTAAGAAGATTATCAATATTTGAAGGATTATTTACATGATAAATTAAAGTCCAAGAGGTATTCAGTCAATAAGATATTATACTTTGTTATTGATTATCTGCATAATGTGAATTTAAGCCATTCATTACTCCTTTTTTTTTCCTTATCTAATTTGATAAAATTAAAGAAATTAAATAAAATTATAATATATGTGATATGATATCTCTAAAATATTCTTATATAACATTAAGTCATATATATTCAATAAGCTAATTGGACCTCACCCCTGTAAGAAAAAAAATATAGTTTGAATATTAAAAAACGTACTTAGGGGATATGAAATTCCTTTGTTTTTTAAACCTCCAAATGATAGGGATAGCTTTAATTAAATAATTTTTTTAAAGTATTATATATATATATATATATGTATGTATGTATGATTCAGCCAAGTTTAAAACAACTGAAAGAAGGTGAACACTAAATTAATTGATCCTTGAGGTTCGATGACAGTTACAGCGGGGTAGTCTCCTAGTCAAGTCAACGTTCTCAAATTGGAATATTAATTTCCATTACAATTGGGCTCAATTATTTAAGGCATCATAAGAAAATAATTGAGAGGAGACTTGAGTAGTTTCTTTTGAGAGTCCTACCTATATGTTGACCAACTATTCTATGTCAACCTTATTCCTGGTAGACACATGCCACATGTGCAGCTCTCAGGCCTTTTGAAAAAAAGATAAATTTAACTGTAATAAAATAATCACTCTTCCAGTTAATGCTACAAGGAGAAAGAGAGATGACTCTGGTCGTTGATTCGTCAAGGAAGGTAGTGTTCTCTAACAAGTTGATTCAAATCTAATATAGTTTTACAGCTATTCTTCAATTTGTAAGCTAGTTAAATTATTAACTTTGTTTTTAAATATTTTTTAAATTTTCTTATTTAAAAACATAAATGGACCAAAAGATTATCTCTCATAGTCATCATTAACTATTAGAATATTTAATTAACTCTCTTCTCACTCTATCTATGAATCCCAAAGTTTCTGCATTCATGATTCTCTAATTCTAATTAATGGGGCTTGCAATGTTAAACTCCAAAGCAGTCTCGGCTTTCTTCTTGGTATTTCTGATTCCAAGTTTCTTCACTGAGATTCTTCAATCTTCCCTTCTCATCTTGTTTTCCATTCATTCACTCAACTCTCATTAATACTTAGAACTTAGAAGTAATGTTTTTTCATTGAACTATCATATACTCGTCACATTCATAAATCATAAACATTTTTTTTTTTAAAAAAAAAATAATGAAGCAAGCAACTCAAACGAAATGAAATACATTTGAACGACCCAAAAATCCATCTTGATCATTGCTACATACTTAGTAGCTTAATTAGTAGTAGGGTTATATAACATTCAATATTCTGATTTTATTTTTATATATATTTAGTATCCTAATTTTATTTATAATATAATTTTATCTATAATCTTTTTAATTTGATATAATTTTACACATAATCTTATTTCTAAAGCACCGAGAATTGCACCAAATTAAAAAGATTATACATAAAATTGTACCACAAATAAGATTAGGATACTTGATGTCTATAAGAAATAAAATCAAGATATTTGATACTATATAACTCTAATTAGTATATAGTATCTTGATATTATTTGTTAATTATATTTAATACCTTAATTTTATTTATAATTTAGGATAATATTAGAGTACATGATTCATTAAAAATAAGATTAAAGTATTGAATATAATTAAAAATTAAGGGACTAGATCATAAATAAAATTATAGTATTAAATGTTATGATACTTTACCCAAATAACAATAAATAATCAAAATTCATTAATGCATGACAGATAATTATTTACATTTTTTGATGGTTTAAAGCTTATTGCTCTTCTTCTGCTTCCAAATATCTTCATTCACTTTGTCGTCTTCTCCACATAGTTTGATGCAAGTTATGCATATAATTTATAACTCATAAATACTACAATTTCTTATAGATTTTATAACTAGGTGCCTGTTTGGCAAGAGCTTTTAAAAATTAATTTTGGTTAAAATTTTAGTTTAAAAATTTTTAAAACAATCACCCATTTTTGTCCAGAATTGATTTTGGCCAAAATTTTGGTTTGAAAAACTTTGAAATAAACAGCCATTTTTGTCCAGAATTGATTTTAGCCAAAATTATGGTTTTAAATAAGCTACTGAAAATAGCTTTTGGAACAATAAAAGAGCTTATGGACTATCCAATTACTATTTTACCCATATTTTTTCTTATACCATCTCTCCTCTCTCATTTCTCTTCTTCACACTATCTCCTCTTTCCTCTCTCTTCTCTACACTCTTTCCTCTCTCTTCTCTATACTTTTTTCTCTCTCCTATTTATTCTTTACCATCTCTCCTCTCTCATACTTTAATCAAATCATATCATTTTTTGTAATTTATTAATATAAAAAGTGATTCTACTACTAATCATCCAAACATCTCTATTTTTAAAATCTATTCTTCCCAGAATCTATTCTCCAGAATCTATTCTTCCCATAATCTATTCTCCAGAATCTATTCTCCAAAAGCTAATCCAAACACACCCTAGATAAGGGATGCTTAATTATACTCCATCCAGTCGCCATCTTAGACACTAAATTACTACATTCAGTCCTTAATATTTATGTAAATAATAAAAATATTTGAAAAAAAATATAAATTTAAAAAATAAAATATATTAAAATATTATATTTAGAATTAAATATAATCCTTTTATTAGCTTTTATATTAATAATTGGAAGGAGTATTAAAAATTTAGTTAGAATTTAAGAAAAATCCCTAAAAAAGTACCATTTGAATTATGAAATTCTAAAAATGGCATACAAATATATAAAAAGACATATTAATCATTTACCAATATATAATTTTAATATTTGTGAAAAAAAATAAAATTGCCTCAAAACCTAAAAGTAGTAATAGTCAATGTCTAAGCACTATTAAATTGTCAAACATAAAACATAATAGTAAATCTTATTAACACAATAATTAAAATTATTATTATATATATATATATTATCAATTTTGTTACTAAACTAATTATTGTCATATAACTTAATTCAATTATTTAAATAACTAACTTATTAAATAGAGTAGTCAATATCTTTATTAAAATAATTACAATTATTATAAATATTGTTAATTTCATTAATAGTCTAGTTAATACCTATAATTTAGGGTATTTCCGTATTTCTTTACAAATATAAAAATTTTAAATTGATACTTATAACTAATCTATATTTTTATATATTGATATAACTTTTTAAAATTTCAGAATTTACTTAGTATTTTATGGGAAATGTTAACTTTGTAACATGAGAGGGAAACGTTATTTCAAATCCTCTCTCTCCCTTGCTCACACTAACACAAGCATACACAGTACACACCATCTTCTGCCATCGCTTTTAATTTTTGTTTTACCGTTACGTACACGTATGAATTATTAATGTGGCGTTGCCTTCACGAATAATTTTGACTTTTTCATGAAACAAAGCGATTGGCTCGCTGTCTTCATAGACCAGCATGTACTATGTTTTTTCCTAGTTGGCTGCCATGCATTCTAACGTGAGTGTAGTTTCTTTGCAAGTTCCAACCAGGGGAGTTGGACTGGAAATCCGACAAGAGGAAATAGCCGAGAATTATGGGAATGCAGTGTCGCACAAGTTCAGTTTATTTAAATTAACAAAATTCCCCTTGTAGGTCAACTTGTAGCATAGTTAATATATTATTAATTAAATATAATAGTTAATAGTTAATTAATTTTTTTAGATAGATTAATAGATTTAAATAAATAAATTAATTATATATAATATTATAAGAGATAATTGATTAATTTAAGTATATTAAAGAATATATATAATATAAATTTATTTTGAGGATTAATTTAGGTAGATTAAATAATATATATAATATGAATTTATTTTGAGGAGTTATATTTGATCATAATTAATTGATTTATTTTATTTCCTTAATCTCCACAAAAAAAATTAACTAGCTCTTATAATTAAGATTAAAGGAGTACATATTTCCTATATTTATTAATTTTTTTCAAATTATCCCTATTGATACTTCTCAATAATATTTAAGTAAGAGAGAGAGGGATAAAGTTAAGAAAAAATTATTATGATATTTAAAAAAATATTATATTAAATAACTTAATTATCTTTATTAATTTAATTAAATTTATTAAATAGATCATATATTAATAATAATAAAAATATTTTGTCTTGTTGCCCTAGTAGATATAGTGTGTGTTTATATAGATTTTTAGAAAATAGCTTATGGAAAAAAATGACTTTTGGATAACTTTTGAAAAAGGGTTTCTAGATAAAAGTTTATATGTAGTTCTAGATAAATGAGTATTTTGATGATTATTACCATAAGGACTTTGGTAATTAGTAAATTACTAAAAACTGTATGAGATAAAAAAAATTATTATTTCTCTCCTCCTCTCTCTCCCATCCCTCTCTCACCTGAAGACGCAGGAGGAGAAGTGGTTGAGGAGGATGAAGAGAGAGAAGTGAGAAGAGGAGAAAGATTATAAAAAAATAAGGGTAAAATAATAAATAGATAATTCATAAATTTTTTTATTATCCTAAAAGCTAATCTCAATAATTTATCTAAAATCTTAATTTTAAACTATAGTTTAGTCCAGAAGCTTTTTTAGACAAATATAACTGTTTATTTTAAAAAAATTTTAAATTAATATTTAGGTTAAAAACCCTTTTATAATTTAATTTTAGAATTATCAAATAGAGCCATAAATAGCCAAGGGGTTTGAAAATTAACTAACAGGGTGATTCCCAAAAACGGTTAGTATTTGTTTACGGAACCTACAAGAATAGAATAGTTGACAGAAATTCATAATGCATCAGTCAGTTTGTTATCTCTATACGGCTAATATTTCAAAATTTATTATTAGCGAAGAAGATTGATTACTTGATGTATAGAACAAACTGACAATAAGGCTGCTGATAATACTCCAGTGACAACAAGATCAGTAGTAGGTGTCTCTTTGATTTTTTCCTTGGCCCACTAGATGTTTTCTCTATCTAAGATTTTCTCTAAACCATTAGGTTGGAATTCATTCTTTTTAAAAAGAATTTTCTTATGATTTAAAATAAAATAAAATAGATGACACCTAATCCAAAATTAATTAACTATCATCTTAATATATTTAATTAATAATTAAACTTAATTTAGTTAACGACTATAGTGTCATTAAACCTTAAAAACTTTTAAATATCTAAAAATTTTAAGTAAAAAGTTATAAAATAAATTTATACAAAAACACTTTTTTTTATTTATGAGCTCGTTTGAATAAATTTTTAAAAAATAACTTATAAAAAAAAGATTTTTAGACACTTTTTAAAAAAGAACTTATAGAGAAAAAATTATAAAAAAATAATTTTAAATAAATGAATATTTGAATAGTTATTTACAGAAGTAATTTTATTATTAGTAAATTATTAAAAATAGTATGATTTAATTAAAAGTAAGAGAGATGGGAGAAGAGATAAAATAAAAAAATATGAGAGATGGGAGATGATAGAAAAGATGTAAGATAGAGGAGAGAGAGGATAAAGGAGAGAGGAGAGAAGGTATGGAAAAAAATATAAGTAAAATAGTAATTGTGTAGTCTATAAATTCTTTTACTATTCTAAAAATTAGTTTTAATAGCTTATGTAAAATTTTAGTTTAATTTAAAAATCTATTTAAATAAATATAGTTTATTATTTTAAAATTTTTTAAATCAAAATTTAAGTCATAAATCATTTTAAAATTTTAATTTTGTATAAAATCAAACAGTAACTATGACTAAAACCATTTCCCCTCCTTTGTTGACTATTTATGACTCTAATAATTAATCTGCTCCGGCCGCCCCAGCTGGCCTTAATTTTTGGGTGTAATTCCATGCATACTTTTTTTTTTTGTTTTGAAAAAAGAGAGAGAGAGAAAACTTTAATTAGAATCCTTACCTAACCTATATATTCTATGTTCACAACAGTTTCTTTGTTAAAAATAAATAAATTTAACTACTAATACAGAATTACGTTACAATTTAAGAAAATGCTGTCTTAATCCCAAATTTGAATGTTAATCTATAGTACAGGATCAGAGTAATCATGTAGAGCTTAATTTTTACGTGTGAGAGTTTTGTAATGAGTTAATTCAAATAGAGAGCTGGTATAATAATCGTATTTAATATATACCTTAATTAAATAATTAATATTAATTATAAATATAATATATATATTTATTAATTTTTATTTTAAATTATTTTTATTAATACTTTTTTAGTAATAAGAAAAAAAAAGTTAAAAAAAATAATTATTATATTTTAAAAAAATATCATATCAACTAATTTTTTTTAATTTAATTAAATTAATTATATATTTTTATATTAAAAATAAGAAAAATATTAATTTTTAAAATATTTTATTTTTGTCCCAAAAAGTAATAAATCTCAACAAACGTTCATGCGACTAACTAGTGTTAATTATTGGTCTGAAACTTGCGGCACTCTCATTTCCATCACCCACTTGTTCTTCATTCTGGGCACCTCTTACTGGAAACAAACATTGCTTGTCTTCCAATAATGGAGTTTGCCATTTCAAGCTCCAAACTTTTCACTCTATTCTTCTTCGGATTTCTTCTGCTATGTTTCTTCTCAGATTTTCCATCAAATGCTCAACTTATACCCCAACAAGAAGGTACTTTCTTTATTACTGGTCACTGCTTTTAACCTCTTCTGTGCTTCGTCACTCGTATAGATGATTAGATATTTTAGATAACATTAAAAAGAAGATAAAAGTTAAGAATGACTTGATAACAAAATTGTTTGAAGTGAAATTTGGTTCCCAAAAAGATTGAAACTTTTGTATCACTTTCCCCTGTTTTCAAATGTGCTCTTACTTCGGATTTTACAAACTTTCATCTCTTTACAGTATCCAGGTTTGGATGGGCTTTTCTTGATCTATCAGGATTCATAAATTCTTTAATCTTCCCTTTTCCAGTCATTCCCTCCATCCATTAAAACTTTCTAGTAATGTTTTTTACCCAAAAGGGGGAAAAATCTCTTGAAGGTTCTGATCATAATTCATAACTCCTGCCATTGCCTCCGCACTCTTTTTTGTAAAAGAAGAAGAACAAGAAGCCAGTCTCCAAATTTTATTAATAAACGCTCACATGCACTTGGATTATCTTATTGCAACTTTTCTTTTTGTTTTTCTAGTACCAATTTTTTATTTGGCGTGAAGAGGATAAAATAAAAAAGCTAAAAAATGCGGGCTTGGCTCAACCTTCACAATCAGGTCAAAGAGAAATCCAGCGTTCGCATGGCAAAACGTCCCTATCCAAAATATTATAACATCATTGAACAGATGCAAGTAATATAAACAAGAAAAGGAAGTCGTTAGGCATCGACCTTAGATATTTATTCTATGGCGTTTGACTTTAAATGCTGAATTCATGGGCATGCCAATACTGAATTACGAGAAGTCAAATCTGATGAACTTCAAAATTCTTTTACTTTTCTTTCACTTTGTTTTTTTTTTTTTTTGTGGAATCCAAAGAAGTAACACAAATAAAATTATTACAGTAATATTGATATGTGTGCGTGTTTGTGACCTGTGATACAGTGAAAGCTTTACAGGCAATATCTGATAAGCTCACAAACGTGAAGTGGAAGGTGACAACATCATCTTGTATTAATGGAGAAGGATTTAATAACCTCTTTACTTCTTCATCCTCTGGAGTAACCAGGAATGTCACTTGCAATTGCAATTTCCAAAACGGCACCGTTTGCCATGTCACTAATATGTATGCCTTCTACTTACCATTCTTCAGCCTCAATTTTTAGCAAAAAGTGAATGATTTCGAAACTTATAAGATGCGCATTTTGATTAGATGAATGATGTTAAAAAAGCCAAGTCAAAACATAAAGTTTTAGGAACAAATATGTATTTAATATATACACAAAACTATGGTTTCTTTAAATGATATGTATATATATTTTAATTTTTTTTGAAATCTTTAAATGTATTTAATATATACAAAAAACTATGGTTTAGTGATATAACAATTTGTCTCTGGTAGTCTGTTGAAAAGCCAAAATATAGCAGGAGAAATACCCAATGAATTTGGAAATCTCACCCATTTGACTGAACTGTAAGTGATTATCCTTCTCTCTCTTGCTTTTCTTTCTTGTTTAACTTCACTTATTTGCATTCATAATCATTGTGAAATGCATCAGAAATGACCAAAAATTGACAGAAACTTACTATACTGAGCAGGGATCTTTATTTCAACTATCTCAATGGCACAATTCCAACGTCCTTTAGGCACATCCCTCTTGTCACTCTGTAAGTTACTAAGTTATATAGCACGTGAAAAATGCACATGCAAGTTACAAAGTTTATTATTTTCCATGTATGTGTATTTGTAAATGGAAATTTAAATCATTAATGTCCATTTGCTTTAGGTCCCTTGTGGGGAATCGCATTAGTGGTTCAATTCCTGAAGAATGGGGTGAAATTGCTAGTCTGATGGATTTGTAAGTTTTGAAATCAAAGTCAATCTCACTTTAAAATGGAAAAAGAAAAAAAAGTTGTTGATAATGGAACTGAGTAAGTTTGTATTAATGCTTATAGGGTCCTTGAAGATAATCAGCTTGGAGGACCTCTTGCTCATAGTCTTGGAAATTTGGAAAACTTGCGGAGAATGTAAGTTCCCAGAGTGTTCTTCTACCTACATATTAATCCATTTCAATTTCTAATTTTCCATGTTCTTCTGGGGCTACATAATATTTGTCCTGCATGCATGTATGTGCCATTTCATCATGCCTTTCTGATACTTAACTTTGTTCTTATATGAATACATAGACGTCTTTCTGCAAATAATATTACTGGAACAATACCAGAAACGTATGGAAATCTGAAGAACATGATTGATTTGTGAGTAATATCATGTGATACAACTGTTCTATCTAGTTCTTTTTATTTTTGCTTCTATAGTTGTTGGTTAGGCCTTTGTTAAATACTGATATCACTCCTATAACTTTTCTGCAGTTCTATAGATGGGAGTAACTTATCAGGAAAGATACCAAGTTTTATTGGAAACTGGACCAAAATTCAATATATGTGAGTATATTTTCTTTTAAATGTTTTTCTTGTTGGAGATGAAACTAAATTTATGTTACTGCTCAAATTTATTTTCATTTTTTAATGGAATTTTATGTTTTTGTTAGGGATATGGAGGGCACAGGCATGGAAGGCCCGATTCCATCAACCATATCGTTGTTAACAAATTTGATAGAATTGTGAGTGCTTATTATATTTCCTTTTTAAGCATATACGCTGTAAAATTGTTTGGGAATTTATTGTTTTGGTTGATGAGACATTTTGATATTAGGAGAATATCCGACTTGAAAGGAACAACAACTATGACATTTCCTAATCTGAAGAATTTGACGAGTTTGCAACGACTGTGAGTTGAGAACATTTCAACTGTTATACCAAGAGCTATATCATTCATTTAGGTTTCATATGAAGTGGCTTATGTCCTCCTTAATTCTATGACTTCAGGATATTAAGGAATTGCTTAATAACTGGTCCCATTCCACCGTATTTTGGTGAAATGAAAAACTTAAAGACCTTGTAAGTATGGGCATTTTTTTGGTGAAAAATTGTTGAAATTTTCTTTTCTTTTCTATTATAGATGCATTTAAGATTTTGGGCTAGCTAAACGATTATTGGTCATGGTTTTACTAATTTGTGTCTTAACTACTTCATTTTCTTGCAGGGACCTGAGCTTTAACCTGCTGACTGGTTCAATCCCTATCTCATTTCAGAACTTGTTGAGTTTTAATCACATGTAAGCAAACATTTGCATTTCCTGGTAAAAAGTGTAATAGAAAAAAAAATGTGAATCTTCTGTCAATAATAATGCCAGGAAAGTGTCATCAGTGGGACTGATATTAATTATGGATGCAGGTTTCTGACAAACAATTCTCTAAGTGGAGCAATTCCAGAATGGTTGCTACAGAACAAATATAATATGTTAGCTTATTCCCTTCATGTTTTTTTTTTTGGCATTTGCAACTACAATGTTCCATATTAATGAAGAAACTAAACTTTTAATCTCATGATATTTTTCTTTCAGTGATTTATCTTACAACAATTTTACTGAGGTTGCTACATCTGATTGCCAGATCTTACAAGTGTAAGGTTTTCTTTGCTGATCAATTACGTGAATATTTCAGATTGACCTATTTTAATGCTTGTCACTGACTACTTCCTATTATTGATTAACAGGAACTTGGCTTCCAGCCTTTCGCCTTCAGTAAGAAATGCGTGAGTTCTTACATATAGCATACTTGTTTTAAACTTGGTTTTGATTATATCTCTCTCTCTCCAAACAATCTATTGAAACAAACTTTTCATCTTGTAGATCCTTTTGTCTGAAGAGGGGCCTGCCCTGTCCAGGAAATCCTCAGTGTGAGTTGAGACTTTGTGCATCGATCATGTTTTCATGCACTGCAAAAATTTTGTTAAGCGAAGTTATGATAATTTCTCCTAGTTAACATGTCATAATATTTTAATTATACAGATTATTCATTGTTCATAAATTCTGGAGGACCCGAGATGGAGTTTGAGGGGAATGAATATGAAGAAGATCCCAATCAAAATGGCATTTCATACTTCTATAGAAAAGATGACAGATGGGCTTATAGCAGCACAGGAACATATATCTATAATGATAAAGCTGATTATGTAGCCAGTCTAAAAACAAATAAGTTTTCTTTGAATGTTAATGGCTCAGAATACTACAAAACAGCCCGCCTCAGCCCTTTGTCACTTAAGTACTATGGCCTATGTATGATGAAGGGTAATTATAAAGTAAAGCTCCATTTTGCTGAGATAATGTTTTCTGATGACCAGACATTTAACAGTCTTGGAACTCGCATATTCGACGTTTCAATCCAAGTGAGTGACAAAGATCCTTACTCTATTAGAATTGCTTCTTATATTTTTATCACTTCATATCTGGTTCTGCTAGAAAACAGTATTTTTAAGCTAGAAATTCAATATTGTATTTTTACAGGGTTTTAGATACTTGAAGGATTTTAACATTGCAAAGGAAGCAGGTGGAGTTGGTAAGGGCATCACTAGGGAATTTGATGTTGATGTGAATGATAGCACTTTGGAGATACATTTATATTGGGCAGGGAAAGGTACTACTACAATTCCCAATAGAGGTGTATATGGACCTCTAATATCTGCCATTACTGTGACCCCTAGTAAGAATTTCTCACATTTTTAATTCTTAGTTTCATGTAAAATATATTGATGTCAAGTAATTTAAGCATTTTTTTTGTGGTTGTAGATTTCAAAGTTCCTTCAAAAGGTTTATCTGTTGGAGCTATTGTTGGAATTGTTGTTGGATCGTGCGTCTTCCTTGTACTTGTACTCATTGTCCTCAGAAAGAAGGGTTTCCTTGGTGGGAAAGATCCAAAAGACCAAGGTAATATTGGATTCCAAAATAAACCATTTTTGGTTCACATGATTTAGATTGTGCTAATAAAAGGGTCAAATTTGCTAGCAGTCAAAAAGATAAAATGGTGATAATTTTATTAAAAATGCAGTTTTAATTTATTCATTCTAGGCTAAAACTACCTTTTCTTAATTCTTGTGCTCTCTTTCCCTTACTTTCTTCTGTCTTTCCCCTTCCACATGTTGCAGAACTTTTAGATCTGAAGACAGGTTATTTTTCTCTAAGACAAATTAAAACTGCAACCAATGACTTTGACCCTACAAATAAGATAGGAGAAGGTGGCTTTGGGCCTGTGTATAAGGTAACATGAGATTCTAAAATACTAGATCATGCCACTTATGCTTATGATACTGATTTAGATTGTTAAATGGCAGGGTGTGTTGTCTGATGGTGTCGTCATTGCGATTAAGCAGCTATCTTCCAAGTCAAAGCAAGGAAATCGTGAATTTGTTAATGAAATAGGAATGATTTCTGCTTTGCAACATCCAAATCTTGTGAAGCTTTACGGTTGTTGCATCGAAGGAAATCAATTGTTGCTTGTATATGAATACTTGGAGAACAACAATCTTGCTCGAGCACTTTTTGGTAACTGCCTCATAGACAAATTGTTTGTGTAAATACCTACTTCTGAATTGCAATATGCAACTTAAAGGGATATCTTCTTTTCTCTTGGTTTTCTTGATTTTCAGGCAGTGATGAACAAAGGATACACTTGGACTGGCCCACAAGAGTAAAAATTTTTCTGGGGATAGCGAGGGGATTGGCTTATCTTCATGAGGAGTCAAGGTTGAAAATCGTACATAGGGACATTAAGGCAACAAACATCTTACTTGATAAAGATCTGAACGCCAAAATCTCTGATTTTGGTTTAGCGAAGCTTGATGAAGGAGACAATACCCATATCATCACTCGAGTAGCTGGAACAATGTATGGTGCCATACAGAAAGTTTATCTTCTACATACACATTTGGCTTACTCTTTCATATACAATCTATCTAATGCATTAGGCTAAAGTCATTTGATTGATCCTAGAAAATGTTAATATTTTCATGTAGCAAAATCTCTAACTAGTGGGTATCAAATGTTCACTTTCCAGTGGTTACATGGCTCCTGAATATGCAATGAGAGGTTACCTAACAGACAAAGCAGATGTTTATAGTTTCGGAGTTGTTGCCCTAGAGATTTTCAGTGGAAAAAGCAACGCTAATTACATGCCAACGGATGACTATGTTCATCTTCTTGACTGGGTAAATTAAATTTTTTCTGTGACTCAAGGGTTTCTCAAGAGAACTTAGGTGCATATACTTTTTCATCCCTTCACAATCCTAAATTTACACACGTGTTTGTATGCCTTTGAAGGCCTATGTTCTCCAAGAGCAAGGGAAGCTTCTAGAATTGATGGATCCGCGTCTCGGTTCAAGCTACTCCAAAGAAGAGGCCATGAGAATGCTAAATTTGGCTCTTTTGTGCACTAGTCTATCTCCCACTCTCAGGCCCTGCATGTCATCTGTAATGAGCATGCTTGAGGGAAAAACTCCAATCCAAGCACCAATTATAAACAAGAACAAAGATCAAGATGCAAGGTTCAAAGCCTTTGAGATGCTGTCATATGATAGCCAGACATCTGTAAGTATGGAACAAAGAGGCAAGTCAACGGATGTGTCATGGGTTGACTCCTCAATATCTGTTCCGAGTAAGGATTATTTTTCTTCATCTAGTAAGCTTCTTGAAGATTGAAATGATTGGAATCGTAGTTATAGAATTTGTATTATGTTATATTTATTATAGTTATTTTAGAAGATAGATTTTCTTCATCTAGGTTGAAGGTTTTTTTTTTTTGTGAATTATTTAGGATTAACTTATTTAATTTTTTTAATAATTATACTTAGAGCTCTGTAAATAACCCTTAAAATGTTCGACTTTTAGCCTATTGAATGATACTAAGATCATTTTTCTTTTCCTTCTCCTTTTAGTGTCTCTCTGTTTCTGCCCTGTTCTTCTCTTTTCTCCTTCTATCACCCAATATTTTCTCCAAGCTCCTGTCTTGCATCAATAACATTATGTTTGATTTGTTCATCTGTTAGGAAGAAAAATTACATGTACTTTTTAATTCTTTAGTAAAGGAGTAAACATGAATAAAGATTTAAACAAAATATCAAATGGAATACCTTGTCATATGAAAATTTTTGAACTGTACCTTAAACTTCAATTATTATATTATACTATATTAGTTTTTTAATATAATACTAGTTGACTTTTTTAAAAATATTAAAAAATAAAATAAATTAGTTAATTATAATTAATATAGAAATTAATTGACTAATTTATGCAGATTAAAGAGTATATAATATGAATTTATCTATAGAGGATATATTTAATAATGAATAACTTATTTATTTGGTTTGTTTAATTTATTTAAAAATATCAACTATATCTTATATTAAAGAACAGAGGGAGTATGCTATCTTTTTACCAAAAAAACAAAATATTCCTTCTGTTATTAATATATAACCTAATTAGAGAATTGATATTGATTTTAATTATAAGACATATTTTTTATATTTATCAATTTTTTTAAATTATATCTATTAATATTTTTTTTAATAATAATCAAATAAGATTATTAGGATGTTAAAGAAGATAATTAAAATATTTTTAAAAATATATTATAATAATTAATTTAATTAATTTTTTAATATAATTAAATTAATTAAATATGTTAAAAGGAATAGACGAGAAGGCCTACAGTAGTGAAAAGGGTCAATAATCAACGCTTTCAGTCATGTTCGGCAACGACGTTATGGTTTATCAAATGTCACTCTATTTTTAAAAATCTCCGGTTGCCGTATAAGCTCTTCTTGCGGACTAGTTCTCCCTCCGGGTGTGAATTAAACGCACGATATTATTATCTAATTCAGCCAAATTAAAAAATAAACCTAATTATTTATAATTAATATACAAAAATGTGTGGTGCTTTTATTTTAGGAAATATTATATTGAAAAATTTTGAGGACCGACACTGCCTACGGAGAAACTAATGACTCAGAGACCACTTGCCATGCATGAATGCAGTACGTACTAGTGGGACATCTCTATCTCCTTCTTGGCGCTTTCCCAGGTCAAAGTAAGTGGGACATCCATAGCTTAAGTGGATTGTGTATGAAAATTAAGTCCTCATCTCATTTATGAACCGTTTTCAATATTTTTTTTTTATCAGAATTACTTTTTTTAAAAAAATTATTAATTTTATCTAAAAATTAAAGAAGTCTTTTATTTTGTTCATATTAAATATAATATTAAAATTTTCTATTTTTCTACATTAATATTAAATAAAGATAAGGTATTGATACTAGTAAAATAGGTTTTAACCGTTTAAATATCACGTTCCTATATATACATGATTCATCAATAATCTTACTCTCTAAATTTATATTTTGAATATACAGAAGGATAGTGATAGTGTGCTATTTCTCTTCCAACGACAATAATATCCTATGAACGTCTCAATTCACAAATATTACCATTGTACGGATGCTATTAAGATTATCAAATCATCTGTAAAATAGCGTAACGAAAAAACGATAATAAATCTTATTTTATTAAATGAGATCAGATCAATTACAGACGCCATTATGTTTGTTTAAACACAATCTACAAAATTACAAATATTTCATAAGGAGGCGGGGGAACCACATATAGTTGGATCATCACAAAAGAATTTGAAGGAAAGAAGAAAAATGAAAGTCCACATCAATTTGTGGAGATTTATGAGATAATCTAATATCTTTTATCCCAGTAAGAGGAGTCCAAATGTAGAGGATAGAGATCTGATGCTGATGCTGATGAAGCAGCATTCATCAGTTCGTCCACTGGTGTACCTTATTCTTCATTACCTCCAACTTCTTCTCATCCAATACCTCACTTGACTGTGAAACTATCTCCTCAACCACACTCTTACCTTCAAGCATGCTTACCACTGAAGACATGGTTGGCCTGAGTGCTGGGGTCGCATTGGTGCATAGCAGAGCTACATGGATCATCACCATTACTTGCTCCTTGTCAAAGTTTGACCCTAACCTTCGATCAACTAGCTCCAGTAATTCTCCTTTTTCTTTCAAGATACGTGCCTGATGAAATCAAAAGAATACAATCAAACTAATTTCATGTCGTTGAAAACAATAAAAATCTTCAGATAGAATGAAAGAAAGAATCCTGTGATTATGCAGGAAAGACGAAATGGAAGCATTTTTTTCCTCATATAGCTTATACCATAAAGAAGCCAATGACTTTGTAGCTTCATATTATTATTTAAGTTCTCTTGTAAGTAGGAGATTGTGAGTTCAATCTCACTTATAGTTTAAGGTTGCTAGCGCGTACCCTTTTAATTTAGAAAAAACAAGAAGCTTATACCAGAAAGAAGCAACCAAAACCATATCCCAAGTTTGAATTAAAATATCTCATTGTAAGACATTGGTAAAATTCTCACTGCAGAAACAAGAAAAAGCTGATGAAAATTGTTTAGATATCTTAAAGGAGGAGATTACAGCAGTTTGCTTATAGTTTTTTTACCAGTGTGCAGTGGCTCTGAATGCTACTAGATGAAAAATGAAAAACAAAAAGCCCCTTGTATCGTACTGTAGACCTTGTCAAGATAAAATTGACTTGGTCATTAGATATAGCTTGAGAATATTTTACCCAGGTAAGAAGATAGATCACTTGTTCCCCCTTCCACCGACAATTTCTAAGGCAACAATTCTAAAACTATAAATATCTACTTTATCTGTTAAATAATCTAATATTGCATATTCAAATAACATATATCCATTATAAAATTAAAAATATATCAATTACATTATGTTAGAAATAGTAAAAATTAGAGTCAAATATATATATATATATATATATATATATTATTTTTACCAAAATAATTCCTAAAAGAAGAAATTTATTTAAAAGAAGGAACTCACTAAGCGCCAGCAATTCAAGTGCTTATGTGTGTATTGTCCCCTTCAACGAGCTTGGCCAAATTAAAATTTGATATCTTAGGGTTGAGATCTTTATCAAGTAGCACATTAGTAGCCTTAATGTCTCTATGAACAATCTTCAATCTTGATTGTTCATGGAGGTATGCCAAACCTCTAGCAATCTGTTGAGCCCATTCACTTCTACCTACTCAAAACGCATTGTATGATTAAAAACAAAATGATTCCATTCATTCATCTAAAAAGAAGATACACAGCTCTGTTCTATTTATACACTTATATTTACCACAAGGTAACACGGTAAAAAAACTAAACCAATATCACTCCTATTACAAATAATGACTTCCTACACTCCCCCTCAAGTTTGGGGTGAAAATATATTCACAGTCCCTAACTTGCGCAAAAGATTTACTTGAATGTCATTTTCTACTGCCTTAGTGAGAAGATCAGCTTGTTGGTCCCTTGATCTAACATGCTGCAGATCCACTTCTTTCCTTTCCCACTTTTCTCTTACAAAATGACAATCCACCTCAATATATTTTGTTCTTTCATGAAACACTGGGTTTGCTGCAATATGAAGTGCTGCTTGACTGTCACAAAACACCTTTACTGGTCCTTCATGCTTTATCCCTAGATCCTTCAATAAGCCAAGTCCCTACACCACTTCAGATACAACCATACTGAGGGCCCTAGATTCCGCCTCAGCCGAAGATCTTGACACTGAACTCTGTTTCTTTGTCTTCCACATCACTAGCGACCGGCCAAGCTTCAACAAGTAACTTGTAACAGAATGCCGTGTGATACTATAGGAGGCCCAATTTGAATCACAGAAACACTCCAATGCAGTGTCTCCTTCTAAGCTCATCATAATCCCAAGCCCTGGACTCCCTTTTAAGTATCTCACAACTCCTATTGTAGCTGCCATATGTGTCTTAGTAGGCACTTGCATAAACTGACTCAGAGTTTGCACTGTAAAACAAATATCAGGTCGTGTCATTGTCAGATAGATAAGTTTACCTATAAGCCGACGATATCTGTCTGGGTTCTTAAGTAGTTCTTCGTCCTTGTCCTTTTCTTTGTCATATTGCTTGGGTTTCAGACTCTGTGCCATGGGAATTCGCAAAGGCTTGCATCCACTCATACACATTTCAGCCAAAAGATCAAGTGTATATTTCCTTTGAGACAGAATAATACCCTTTTCTAACCTTGCAATTTATATCCCAAGAAAGTATCTCATCAAACCCAGATCTTTAATTTTAAAATTGTCATTTAAAAGCTTCTTTGCTTTCATAATTCCTGATTCTGAATTTCTAGTGATTAAAAGGTCTTCAACATATACTAAAAGGTCTTCAACATGTTTACTTTGTTTAAACCCCCTTCTATTAATGCTTTTGATAGCCTTTGATTCCATTGCCTAGATGTTTGTTTTAAACCATAAAATGATTTATTTAGTTTACATACCAAGTGCTCCCCTTGCTCTCAAAACCTTCAAGAACACTCATATACACTTCTTTATTTAAATCTCCTTGTAAAAAGGCACTATGAACATCCATCTGATGGACATTCCAATTACCAACAACTGCAATTTTAACACCACTCACACAGTGAACATTTTAACAACTGGTGAGAACGTTTCATGGTAATCTATCCCTTCTCTTTGGTTATATCCCTTAGCTACAAGCCTAGCTTTATACTTATCAATATCTCCATTTGACTTGTATTTAATTCTGAAAACCCACTTACATCCTATGGTTTTCTTTCCTTTAGGGAGCGGCACTAATTCCCAGGTTTTATTTTCTTCAAGAGCTGTCATCTCAGGCCTCACTGCCTCTACCCATTCAGAACTTCTTTTTGCTTGATGATAGCTAGTTGGTTCTGTTAAAGAGTCTAAAGTGCACAGAAAATAAAGAAAATCATCAGAGATATTCTTATAAGTAATGTAGTCAGAGATAGGATAATTACATTTGTTGTTTTCAACATCATTTTTGTTGGACTGCACCATAGAACATACATAATTAATGGACCATATTGGGGGGCGACGCTATCTAGCATTCCTAGTATTCCTAGAGTTTACAGATTTTGTATTTCTATGAACATTCTCTCAGGAAACTGATTCTGCTTGTCTTTCTACATCTATGTTCTATTGATTTGAGCTAGTTTCAACTTGCTCATTATTTATTAGTGGCTCAAAATGTTCAAACCAGAACATTTCTTTTAGGTCTCTCTCTATTTCTTTCTGTTCACTTAGTTTACTGTCCTTGAAGGGAAATTTGTTCTCCATGAGGTAACATGTCTACTCACAAACATTGTTTTATCATGCAAATTAAGCAACAAAAAACCTTTTTGATACTTCGGGTATCCTAAAAACACAGAGAGAATAGATCTACTTTCCAACTTGTCTTTAACCCTCAAATCTGTAGCATATGACAGTGATCCAAATGTTCTAAGATTCCCTAAGTGTGGTGTGTGACCATAAACTAATTCATAGGGTGTCTTATATCCTATTACCTTAGATGGAATCCTATTTATCAAGTATGCAGCCATAACCACACATTCACCCCAGTAAACATTTGGCATACTAGATTGCAAAATCAAGCTTCTTGTAATTTGCATTATAGTCCTATGCTTTCTTTCAACTACTCCATTTTGCTCAAGAGTATAAGGACAACTTGTTTCATGCACAATTCCATTGTTGTGAAAATAAGATTTTAAATCATGGTTTGTAAATTCAATCCCATTGTCACTTCTGATTCTTTTAACCTTCATGGAAAATTGAGTCGATACATGTGCCATAAAATGTTTGATGTGCATGCTAGTTTCAGATTTACAGAACATTAAGAAAATCCATGTTCCCCTTGAATAGTCATCCATTATTGTCAAGAAATATCTATGTCCTTTATGTGTTGGGGTTCTATAAGGCCCCCACACATCCATATGCAACAACTCAAAATAGGATTTCGATTTAATGCAGCTAGTTGTAAATGGAAACTTTGTTTGCTTGGACTGAATGCAAACGTCACATTTATTACTGTCATTTTCTTTTTCTGTTACAAGATTTAAATGCTTCATTGTAGATAATGGTGTATGTCCTAACTTTCTATGCCATAAACATACATTAGAAAGTCTTTCATTGCTACAATCATTTTGAATCATGTTTACAGGAAAAGAATTCATAGTGAATCGATGTTTAGGCATCCTAAGAACATATAACCCTCCAATCATTTTACTAGTCAGCATTGTCCTCCTATCCTGAAGGTCCTGCAACAGCCAGAAATCAGGGAAAAAGGATGCAATGCATTTCTGTTCCTTAGTTAATCTAGGTATGGATATTAGGCTGAATTCCAATTGTGGTGCATACAAAACATCTGTAAATGTGATTCCATCAGCAATTTTAACGTCACCAACATGCGTAATTCCTACGTGGTTGCCATCTAGTATTTTTATATATTTAATTGGTCCATTGTATCTTTTGCAATTAGTTAATAATTCTAAATCCCCTACCATATGAGTTGTTGCGCCTGAATCTAGAATCCAATTTGTATTTGTTAATAAAGAAACAGAGGAGTTAGCTAAACCTGTACCAGTTAACGCATGTATGGATGGCTTCATATCTTTCCTCAGGAGCTCTAAGATTTATTCATATTGTTCCTGTGTGAAAGTTGGCACAGATGTGGCTGCCGTATTAGTGTGTGCCTCTGGATCGCTTGAGGACTCATTTCCTTCTTTTATCGATTTCTTTCTAAAGTTGGGTGGATATCCGATGATCTGGAAGCAATTTTCACGCAGATGTCCCTTCTTGTGGCAATGGGTACATTCTTGCCCATTGTCTCCGCGTCCTTTCCCTCTACCTGCCATTGCAACACCTTCAGTAGGGAGATTACTTTCACTGTCAGCAATTATTCTTTGGGCTTCATCCTCAACTTCCATTCCATAGGTGTCATTCACCGATGGAAGTGGACTTATCATGAGAATGTGACTTCTAGCTTGCCCGTAGCTCTCGTTGAGCCCCATTAGAAATTGCAGTGTCTTATGCTGTTGCATCGTCTCACTGTAGATCTTGGAGGTCTGGCATGAACAAGACAAAATTGGAATTAGGTCAGATTGTTCTTCCCAGAGTTCTTGCAACTTCAAAAAGTAGGTGGTAACAGAGGAAGGACCTTGCTTCAATTGGTTGATTTCTCTATGGAGGGAAAAGATTCGTGATCCTGTTTTCTTGTCAAATTTTTCCTTTAGATTCACCCAAGCAGTGTAGGCATTCTGGAAGAAGATAATTCCAGTCGCTATCATTCGATACCGAATTGAGAATCCATGATAGGACCACCGCATTGCACTTCTCCCATTGTTCTTTGAGTAGTGGCTCTACGGTCTCCTTTCTGCAGCTTCTGTCGATGAATCCAAGTTTATTTTTCCCCATCAGAGCAATCTTCATCGCTCTCCTCCATACTGTATAATTTTCAATGCCAGTGAGGATGTGAGTGATGATCGTCTGTCCCTGGGTGTCCGACGGATGAAGAAAGAGCGGGTTGAAGGACAGAATATCGCCGTCAAGCTTTTGGTTTCCCATGGGGATTTTCGGCGTCGAGTGCTCTGCTAGGGTTCACGGTTCTTCCAAAGGCGAGTGAAATCTTGGACTTTCTTGGTTATGCGCTCGATTAACCAGGCTCTGGTACCATGTTGAGCCCATTCACTTCTGCCTACTCAAAACGCACCGTATGATTAAAAACAAAATGATTCCATTCATTCATCTAAAAAGAAGATACACAGCTCTATTCTATTTATACACTTATATTTACCACAAGGTAACACAGTAAAAAAACTAAACCAATATCACTTCTATTACAAATAATGACTTCCTACACAATCTCAACACAAATCTTGTGTCTTATTGGCCAATCTAATTTTAATCGGAATTCTTCTGAACCTACATTTGTGAATGTAAGAATAATTAGACAACATTATCATATATATATATATATATAGCCAAGTATATTTGTTAAAAAACAAGCAAAAAGAAGTTTAATAATTTACCAAATAAGGCACGAGCAAGACTATTATTGTTCTCCATGAACTCATATTAACAACAATTGATCTTCTTCAACACAACACCCATAAAGCTTAACAAGATATAGGGGTGCTGCAAAGCTGAAATCATGCCTAGCTATTTCGTTCATAAATTCACGACTGCCTTGCTTTGATTTGGTAGAGAGCTGCTTAACTGCAATTATTGTGCCATTTTGGAAGGATACCCTACATTTTTGCATACGATGTACAAGTTAAAGTTAAAATGGATTTTCAAGTAAATAAGAACCGCAAAGTTAAGGCAACTGATCAAGCATGCAATTCATAGAACATGCCATGTTGTGTACAACCTTATAAAAAGGGCATAAAAAAGTCATTTAATCCTGTGAGTTCTCTTTCTAATCAGGTCAGTAATTATAAGAAGGAGAGCTGTTAGTTTTTAACAGAATTTCTAACACTGTTAATTTTTACTTAACAGAAGGACTAACGGATTTAATGGTAAAAACTGAAGGATCTAATAATATGGAAAAAAAGTTTAAAGACCTAATTTAAAATTAGATGAAACTATAAGGACCTCCACATTAGTTTTCCCATTTAATTAGAGCCCAAAACATTATTTTAGGCATTATATATATATATGTGTGTGTATATACACATTTATATTTTCTATTTCTCTAGTACCAAACAGACCTTAGAAGAGAGAAGTTAGAAAAATAACAAGATAACTTTTAAAGTATGTACCCATCTTGGTTGAGCTAATGAAGGGATGAGATATATGATTATTTATAGTGTATTTGATCTTTAGAAAGTACCATTTTGATATAATTCCAATCGCGATACTTGAAGAGGCATCCTAATTTTCAAGTGTCTAGGTTTATGCCTGAGAGTAATAGATGGTTCGCTCTGCCCGACATTAGTATCATTTAAGAGGAAAGAAGACTTTGCCCTATTTTTAGATTGTGAATAAATCTAACCCTTTTCTAAAAATTTAAAAAAATAAAAAAAAAACTTGTATAGTATGTTGTACTTTTAATAGATTTTTAAGATTCTTGATATAAATTCTCCGCTTGGTCTGCGCGGCTCATCAAAAATTTGCCATTGAAAAGTCCATTCTTAAAAAAAAAAACCTTGTTCTCCTTGCCTCCAATAAATCATACCCAATTCTACATTTCCCTCTGCCCTTTGTCTTGTTTGTCATTCTTTTCCTTCAGTCTCGACCCCTCTTCTTCAAAACCAACCTCCCTGGTCTGCTAATGAAGTTTGCCATGTCAAGTTCCAAACTTCTCTCTGTTTTTTTCTTCGGATTTCTGCTTCTCTGTTTCTTCTCAGTTTCTCCTTCAAACGCTCAACTTATACCCCTGGACGAAGGTACTTTAATGTCTTTTCTTTGCTTTCTTCAAGTTTTTGCTTGAGAATGTTTCTTTCTCATTTCTTAAATGTTCAATTATTGGAAACAGTTGAAACTCTGCAAGTCTGTTCTTTTCTTTTTATTCACAACCCTGCAAGAAAGAAACTACTTTTAAACTGATAAACTCCTGTGCTCTTCATCACTGCAAAGATTGATACAGAAAGCATAAAACAGTGCGTATTATTGTAATGATCCCATATGAAATTGTTTAATAGTGCAAGTTGGTTTGAAAAAGGTTAAAACTTTTGCATCAGATTCCCCTGTTTTTAACTTCCAGATTATGAACTTTCATCAGATTCTCCCATTTGATACAGAAAGCATAGAACAGGACGTATTATTGTAATGATTACATATAAATTGTTTAACAGTGCAAGTTGGTTCGAACAAGGTCAAAACTTTTGCGCCAGATTCCCCTGTTTTTAACTTCCAGATTATGAACTTTCATCACTTGTTTTGTGTCTGTTTCTTGATCTATGAGGATTCACAAATTCACAAATCTTACGGAATCATATTGTTTAACAGTTGAAGGTTCTGTTTGCAACTTGTGGTATAGTTTCATGTTGTTTCTGTACTCCTCTGCCTCCAATGGCCGATTTTTATTCATTCATGAGTCTGACTTGTCTTTGCCTTAGACAAATAATTTGCTTTCTCTCTACTTAATATAACACTCTGGATTGATTTTTTTTATAGATTAAATAAATTAAATTAAATTATTTAATTATAATTAAATTTAATTATAAATTTATATTATATATTTTTTAATTTTTTAAATTAATTAATTAACTATTATATTAATTATAATTAGTTATTTTATTTAATATATTTAAAAATTTAATTTAATTTTATATTAAAAAATAAAAAAATATTATTTTATTATTTTTAATTTTTGGGGTCATAATTGAGGTACTTAAATGGAGGGATGGTGGATAGGCAACGCCAACCTTGTTTGTCCAAAAGCGGATCACTGTACCATAGGCGTCCCTGTCATTTTTCCAAGGACAGCATCTAAACCTACAGTGATTAAAATTAAATGCATTAATTAATTTAATACCCCTAAACTTAGATAAAGTATGCTATTCTTTGATTGAACTGGTTGTAATTAGCAAATACGTGTGGACCCCAGTAGCCACACACACACAGACACACACATAAAACCTTTGAAATTATGATATTTTAAGCATTGATGCGTGCTAGTCATAACAATTATTTAGCTTTCAAAATTTCCTGGTACTGAATTAGAAAGTTGGATTGCTCTGTTTTGGTTTTACGTGGAGGAGTTTTTCTTCTTTAAAGTAGCATTGTTCTACCAAGTGAGAAACGATCCATATTGTTGATAGTCTCTTAGTGTAGGATTTTTTAGATACCATAAAAATTAAAAAAAATTAAATTGATTAAGAAGATTAGTTATATTAATTATTTATATAAAATATAATTTATTTTTTTAAAATACTATCTTTTACCATGATTATTTTAGATAGAATTTTTTTATTGTGGCAATTAATATAAATATTTTAGAAAATATTATTATAAATTTCTGAGATAAAATAGATTGAAATTTTATATTTAAAATTAAATATAATTTTTAATTAACTCTTATATTAAAAGTAAAATAAAATATGTGTATATATATATGTATGTATGTATGTGAGAACTCGAGCTTGTAGGATAGGTAAATAGACAAAGTGCCTGTTTGACAAATAAGAACCAAAATTTTAAAAGGTTTTTGGTCTAAATTTTTATTTAGAAAAATTTTAAAATAAACATTTATCTTTATTAAAAAAAAATTTTAGACTAAATTATAGTTTAAAATTAAGATTTTAGATAAGTTACTAGGAATAGTTTTTGAATCAATTAAAGAGTATGAACTATTCAATTACTATTTTACTTTTATTATCCCCTTTTATTCTCTCTCCCCTTTTTCTCTCTCTGCATGTCGATACTTCACTATAGAATAACTTCAATTCTGCTGTCGTTGTTTGGGCTCTGCCTTCTCCTCCCTCTTGTTATCATTATTGCTTGGGCTGCCTATTATAGATCTGGTCATTGTTATTTGGAGGTCATCATCTCTCTATCCTTGTCTCTATCTGTCATTAGTGTCATCGTCCCTTACCTCTGTTTGTTATCTCCACTTTAGCATCTGCCTCCGTCCATCAAAAAAAAAAAAGATAAATGAGGATAAATAATGACAGTGCATGTGTGTGGCTAATTTTTTTCATTTTATATATTTTTTAATAATTTATTAATAATAAAAAATTTTTTATTAATAATTATGTAAATATTTATTTTTATAGAATTATTTTTTTCTATAAATTTTTGTATAATTTTTTTTAAATTATTCAAAAAAAATTTTATCTATAATTTTTTTTTAAAGTCTATCCGAATAGTCACACATTTAATACGCTGAAAATGACCATGTGATTTTGTTAATACTTTAGTCGACAGCAAAGATTATCCTGTTTTCGTTATTTAATATATATGATGTGATGGCCATTTTTAACTACAATATTTTAATTGAAAAAACTTTGAGTAGAATCTGTCTCCCGTGGGTTCAGGATGATAATCAATTTGAATAGGCCAACTATTTTCAATGATTGTTTTAGGCGCAAAAAAACTAGTTTGACTGATTTTTATTTTGAATAATTATTTTTTATTTTTTATTACTATATAAAATTTGTTTAAGATAAATTCAAAATATACAATTAATTAAATAATACCTCTTATTTTTTTAATATAAGAATTAGTTTTAATATTAAATTTAATTTTAAATATAATATCTTAATCTATTTTATATCTAATATTTATCATTTTCTCTTAAACTAATTTATTTAATTTATAAATTGATATATAATCCAACGTTATATGAGTTATTTAAAGAGATTATGTCACTTTTTTTATAAGCATAGTTATTAGGCAATCCTATTTAAAGTTTTATCATATATTAAATATAATAATCTCTTATAGTAAAAATTTAAATTTTAGTTTGCTATATTGTGATAGATAGTTCCTTTTATTAGATTAATCCCTATTAGTGATTATATCATATTATAATTAATTGATTTATTTAAATTTTTTAATTTATTTAAATTAATAAATTATTGTACTATAAATTATATCTAAGATTTGAGAGATAGAAATCAGTTTTTATATTAAACACAAAAGGGATTAATATTTAATGCTAAGAGGTTGCCCACAACGTATGACTTGGTCAGATCACTGATTACGTTGAAAAGGAAACGAAGGCATGGGGTGTTAGTATTATATTACGGCTTTTGACTCTGAAAACCATAAATGGCATGCCAGTTGCCAGCATGGAATTATGAGATCAAAGCCTAATCTCTTAAACCTTCATTTATTCATTTATTTATAATTTTGTTTCCTGTTTTGTGGGATCCAAAGAACTAAACCAGCATTAAATAAAAGCTGATTAACGTGTGTTTCTGATAATCTCTTTCATTTCCTGTGCTTCCAGAAAATAACTTAAACAAACTAAAGATGAAATGACTAAATACAATATAATAATATCAGGGAGCTAATTGGTGTGTATGTTTGTGAAACAGTGAATGCTCTACAGGCAATATCTGATAAACTTACAAATGTGAATTGGAAGGTGACGCAAACATCTTGTAGAACAGGGGATGGATTTAATATCCTGACTGAATCTTCTGAAGTAACCAGGAATGTCACTTGCAATTGCACCCTCCAAAACGGCAACGTTTGCCATGTCACTCATATGTATGCCTTTTCCCCCCTAATCATATATATATATATATATATATATATATATCGGTGCACGAAATAAACAAACTTTTATAAATTCTCAGGCAAATGAGTAAAACTACCATATAAGTTTCATTAAATATAACCTAACAACGCTGTTTGAAATGATCATGTGGATAAACTTTTGAAAAAAGTGTATAACCTTTACCCTGAATTCTCTGTACCCTGTTTTGTTTTTGGAGTGATTAGTCGGTGTTTAGTGATATAACAATTTGTCATTGGTAGTCTGTTGAAAAGCCTGAACATAGCAGGAGAAATACCCAGTGAATTTGGGAATCTTACACAATTGATTGAACTGTAAGTGATCATACCTCTTTTGTTTTTGTTCATTTTCATTGTGAAAATGCATCAGAATCGGCAAGCTTTGACAGAAATTTATTGTCATTGAGCAGTGATCTCAGTCGCAACTATCTCAGTGGCACAATCCCAACAGTTTTTACGCGAATCCCTCTTGTCATTCTGTAAGTTATCATATACTATGGTATTTTCACAATCTATTTGAACTAGGCATGGGACTACTAGAATATAATAAATATATTATTTTTAAATATAATATTTATTTTTTATATTTATCAATTTTTTTTAAATTACTCTTATTGATACTCTTTTAACAATAATCAAATAAGAGAGGGAGATAAGGAGTTAAAGAAGATTATTAGAGTATTTTAGAAAAAATTATATTATATTAACTAACTTAATTAATTTTTTTAATCTAATTAAATTATTTAAATATGTTATATATTAATTAATGGAGGAGAATATTATATGCCATGTGTATTTGAAAATTGAAATCATTCCTTGTACATTTGCTTCAGGTCCCTTTTGGGGAATCGCATTAATGGTTCGATTCCTGCAGAATTGGGTGAAATTGCTACTCTGCAGGAGCTGTAAGTTTTGCAGTCAATGCCAACATCATTTTTTGAAATTGAAAAAACGAAGTTGATACTGGAGCTAAATAAGTTTTATGCTCATGTTTACAGTGTTTTAGAAAATAATCAGCTTGAAGGACATCTTCCTCAGAGTCTTGGAAATTTAAGCAACCTTCGGAGATTGTAATTTTCCCTCTGTTCTTTTAGCAGTTCTCATTTGTGGCTTTTCTCACTGAATAAAGGATCCTGTTAACCAGTTTCAATTTCTAACTTTTCCACTAACTATTCTATTCAATTTCATGTTGCTTAACTTTGTTTTTTTTATGACTCTGTAGACTTCTTTCTGCAAATAATTTTACCGGGACAATACCAGAAACGTTTGGAAATCTAAAGAACCTAACTGATTTGTGAGTGTTGTTATTAGGCCTCTGTCTTTTTTTTTTCCCTTTTGGGGCCTTTGTTAAATACTGAAATCACTCCTAACTTTTCTGCAGTAGGATAGATGGAAGCAGTTTATCAGGGAAGATACCCAGTTTTATTGGGAACTGGACCAAAATTAGTATTCTGTGAGTATACTTCTGCTTAAACTTTTGTTCTTGTTGGTGATGAAACTAAATCTGTGTTATATTCAATTTCTTTTCATCTTTTAAGGGAATTTTATGCTTTTGTTAGGAATATGCAGGGCACAGGCATGGAAGGTCCAATTCCTCCCACCATATCCTTGTTTACAAATTTGACAGAATTGTGGGTTCTTATTTTTCCTTTTCCCCATATGTGTGTTGTACTCCTTTCCGTCTTTAATATAAGAGTTAATTAACTTTTTTAAGTAGATTGAAGAAGTTAAATATATCAGTTAATTATAACTAAATATAATATCTGAAAATAAATCCATATTATATATTACTTAATCTACCTAAATTAGTGAATTAGTTCTTATATTAGTTATAATTAACCAATTTATTTGGTTTTCTTGATATATCTAAAAAACTAACTAACTTCCTTAATCTATCTAAAAAAACTAATTAGCTCTTATACTAAAGATCATGAATATGTTGTTTTCAAATTTGATCTTCAATAAAGGATTTATATATTGATTAATTGAGGAGACATCTTGATTTCAGGAGAATATCGGACTTGAGTGGAACAACAACCATGACATTTCCTGATCTCAAGGATTTGAAGATTTTAAAGCTACTGTGAGTTGAAAACGTTCCTACCATTATGCCAAGAGCATTACGTTTATTTGGGTTTTGTATGAAGTTGTTTCACATCCTCCTTTCCTATGATTTTAGGATATTGAGAAATTGCCTAATTGTTGGTCCTATTCCAAATGACTTCAAGGAAATGACGGAATTAAAGACTCTGTAAGTTTTCATCATATGAGTACTTTATTATTACTTGAAGGTTGTTGAAATTTTCTTCTCTCTAGTCATTTATTGATGTGGCTAATTGATTGTTGGTTGTGGTTTACTGATTTGAGTCTTAATGATTTCATTTTCGTGCAGAGACCTGAGCTTTAACAGGTTGAATGGTTCAGTCCCTGTTTCGTTTGAGTACTTGAAATTTAATTACATGTAAGCAAACATTTGCATTTATTGGCACAAAGCGTAATAAAATATAATGTGGATATTGAGTAAAAAAACAATTTCTTGCAAGTTGATTGCTTTGTCTTCATTGGTTTTAACATTTTTGGAATCATTAATGGGATTGATATTAACTATGGATGCAGGTTTCTGACGAACAATTCTCTGAGCGGATTAATTCCAGAGTGGATGACAGTGAACAAACAAAATATGTTGGCCCTATATCCTTACCATTTCTCTATTTGCAAAGTCTAGAGTTACTCCCTCTATTTCTTAATATAAAATATAGTTAACTAATTTAGAAAGATTAAAAAAACTAAATAAATAACTTAAATATAACATATGTCAAGTTTATAAGTCAGACAAATTAGTTTAGAGAAAAGCGATAAATATAAATACTATTTAGCTTTTTAATTAATTTTTTCAAATTAGTCAACTTAGTCTTATACTAAGAAATGGAAATAGTACCTCTTACACAAGTACAATATACCACATTGGGGAAGAAACTAAACTTTTAATCTCATATGATATTTTTCTTTCAGTGATTTATCTTACAACAATTTTACTGAGGCTTCTGCAACTACTTGCCAGCAGTTGAAAGTGTAAGCCACTCTTTGTTTAATCAATTACTCACTATTGTTAATGCTTAATATTGATTACTTACTATTATTGATGAACAGGAACTTGGCTTCTAGTCTCTCATCTTCTGCGAGCAATTCGTGAGTTCCTGCTCATGGTGTACCTCCTTCAAATTTTTAGTTTTAGTTATCCATCTCTTTAAATCATCTTTTGAAACAATATGTTCGTTTTGTAGACTCATGTGTTTGAAGAAGGGCCTACCTTGTGTGGGCAAACCAAAATGTGAGTTGAGATATAGCACATCAATCATGTTTCCATGCACCGCAAAAGATTTTGTTAAGTGAATCTGTGATAATTTCTCCTAGTTAACACGTGTTGCTATTTTTTCCTTGATGTAGATTATTCGTTGTTCATAAACTGTGGAGGAGGCCATATGGAGTTTGACGGTCATGAATATGAGCAAGATTTATCTCGAGATGGCATTTCATACTTTAATCTTCAAAACAACTGGGCTTATAGCAGCACAGGCGTATATATGGGAAATGATAATGCTGATTTTGTAGCAACAAGTTCATCTCCGTTGAATGTCAGTAGCCCAGAATACTACCAAACAGCGCGCCTTAGCCCTCTATCACTTAAGTACTATGGCCTATGTATGATGAAGGGCAATTATAAAGTAAAGCTCCATTTTGCTGAGATAATGTTTTCTGATGACCAGACTTATAGCAGCCTTGGTAGACGCATATTTGATGTTTCAATTCAAGTGAGTTGTTTAATATAAGAACTACTTAACTGCTTTTGGATAAATTAAGAAAGTGAAGTTGACTAATTTAGGTAGAGTAAGGAATATATAATTTGAATTTATCTCAAAAATTTGGATTTGGTCATAATTTACTGATTTATTTAGCTTTTTTAATCTATCTAAAAAAACCAACTAGCACTTATATTGTTTCTATTGCTTCTTTCATTTTTATCATATGTCGTGTTTCGTTTTGCTACAAAACTGAAGCGTTGAAGCTAATTTTTTTTTTTCTTGCATTATCATAGGGTGTTAAATACTTGAAAGATTTGAACATTGCGGAGAAAGCAGGTGGAGTTGGCAAGGGCATCACAATGGAATCTGATGTTGACGTGAATGATAGCACCTTGGAGATCCATTTGTACTGGGCGGGGAAAGGAACTACCGCGATTCCCAATAGAGGTGTATATGGACCTCTAATATCTGCTATCACTGTGACCCCAAGTAAATATTTCTCACATTATTAACTCACTATTTTCTTATAAAGCTACCTTGATTTCATGTAATGTAATATAAGCATTTGTTCTTTGTTGTAGACTTCAAAGTTCCTTCAAAAGGGTTGTCCACTGGAGCTATTGTTGGAATTGTGGTTGGATCATGTGTTTTCCTTGTATTGGTACTCATTGTCCTCCGAAAGAAGGGTTTCCTTGGTGGGAAAGATCCACAAGACAGAGGTAATAGTGGGGTCAAAAATAAACTATTTTCAGCTCTTATACTTTAGGTCTTGCTAATCAAATAGTCAATTTTTCTTATAGTCAAGAAGCAGGATCGATGAATATATATATATATATATATATATATATATATATATATATATTAATGAATTACATATCTTCCAAGACATGAGGTGGTGATAATTTGTTAAAAATGAAGTGTTGGTTGTGTTCCTAAGCTAATTTTTTTTTTTTTCGTTTTTCATTTGCTTACACTTGTTCCCTTTCTGTCTTGCAGAACTTCTAGATCTTAAGACAGGTTATTTTTCTCTAAGACAAATTAAAACAGCCACCAACAACTTTGACCCAGCAAATAAGATAGGAGAAGGAGGATTTGGGCCTGTGTTTAAGGTAACATCAGAATCTAAAATATTCCTCCAATCTTTAATATAAGAGTTAGTTGACTTTTTTAGATGGATTAAGAAAACAAAATGAATTACTAGAAGGGCTAGTTGACTAATTTGGTAGATTAAAGAATATATAATATGAATTTGTCTTGAGGGTTGTATTTAGTCATAATTAATTTATCTATTTGGTTTCCTGAATCTGTAAAAAAGTCAACTAACTCTTATATTAAAGACCAAAGAAATATTATGCCACTTACCCCCGGTTTGGTTCAACCAAAAACCAAACAGGGTGTTATGCTTATGATATTGATTTAGATTGCTTTATAACAGGGTGTGCTGTCAGATGGTGTGGTTATTGCGGTTAAGCAGCTCTCATCCAAGTCGAAGCAAGGGAATCGTGAATTTGTTAATGAGATAGGAATGATCTCTGCACTGCAACATCCGAATCTTGTGAAGCTTTATGGTTGTTGCATAGATGGAAATCAACTAATGCTTATATATGAATACATGGAGAATAATAGTCTTGCCCGAGCACTTTTTGGTAAATGTTTTGTTGACCCTTTGTATGTGTAGATACCTACTTCCACACAACAATGCAGCTTAAAAGGAATTTTCTTATTTTTAGGCCATGAAGAACAGAGGATACATTTGGATTGGCCCACAAGATTGAAGATTTGTCAGGGGATAGCAAGGGGGTTAGCTTATCTTCACGAGGAGTCAAGATTGAAAATAGTACATAGGGACATTAAGGCAACAAACGTCTTACTTGATAAGCATCTAAATGCCAAAATTTCAGACTTTGGTCTAGCGAAGCTTGATGAAGAAGAGAACACGCATATCAGCACCCGAATAGCTGGAACAATGTTCGTATCCTGTCATATTATATCCTATGCTTGTTTGATCGTTAGTTGAAAGTTTATCTTCAGGCTTCAGCATGCACTACTGGCATGCTGCTTTTTATTGCATAAAGTTTACATTAATATTTTCATATTTGTTGGGTAAAATTACTAACTGATAGATATTGTATGTTCTTTTCTCAGTGGTTACATGGCCCCTGAATATGCAATGAGAGGTTATTTGACAGATAAAGCAGATATTTATAGCTTTGGAGTTGTTGCTTTGGAGATTGTTAGTGGAAAGAGCAACACGAATTACCGGCCAAAGGATGAGTTTGTTTATCTTCTTGATTGGGTAAGTTAAATTTTTCCATGACTTTTTATGTGTTATAAATGAAGTATTGTTCAAAAGCATTTAGGTGCATATTTCATTCCCTCCCTTGGTCATCTTAAAAATTTGAGATTACCAAAAGCATTTTCATATTCAAATAGGATGCCACGCTTAATTTAATTATAAAAATAAGGGATAATGAAACTTTTGGTCCCTCAAGTTTGCCTTATTGATTTGGTCCTTGAAGTTTAATTTTTTATCAATCAATTCCCTAAAGTTTGATGATCATACATAATTAGTCCTTATGATTTGAAGACATATAATTTTAAATACAGGTGGTCTAACCATTAACTCAAGGATGAAAACTTTTTCATGGATTGCAAAAAATATTGATCCAATGAGATCAAATAAGAAAATAAAATTCGGTATAAACTGTAGGGAATTGATTGATAAAAATTAAAAATTAGGGACCAAATACAAGTGAAACAAACTTGAGGGACCAAAAGTATCATTATCCCTAGAAAGAAAAAGATGGTGTTACTACAGTTTCTTCTTATTCTTTCATGTATTTAGTTAAATCTTAATACATACATCTTTGTATGCCATTGAAGGCCTATGTTCTCCAAGAGCAAGGAAATCTTCTGGAACTAGTTGATCCGTATCTTGGTTCAAGCTACTCCCAAGATGAGGCCATGAGAATGCTCAACTTGGCTCTTCTGTGCACCAACCCATCTCCCACCCTCAGACCAGCCATGTCATCTGTAGTGAGCATGCTTGAAGGAAATATTCCAATCCAAGCTCCAATAATCCGGCGCAAAGATGCAAGCCAGGATGCAAGGTTCAAAGCCTTTGAGATGCTATCACATGACAGCCAAACGTCTATAGCCTCTCAAACAAGCATGGAGCAAAGAGGCAAGTCAATGGATGGGCCATGGATTGACTCCTCAATATCTCTTCCAAGTGGAGATGATTATTCTTCATCTAGGAAGCTTCTTTGACATTAACATTATGAATATGATTAGTTCTATGAGGAAGAAAATTAGCATGCACTTTTAAATTCTTTTGTAAAGGATTGAACTGGCACTATAGGGTGATAAATGTATTTAATGTCATAGGGAAAGCCTTGTAAAAAAGAATTTTCATTTACCTGATTTGTTGTAATTTGTGATGTAATGACGTTTAACGTGTTCATCGTATGAAGATGTTCATCAATCAGTTGGGCAACGTTCTTGTTAACAATTTATCTATGGCAAATTAAGTCTACTAGGACTATCTAAAGCCATTCGTTTCATGAACTTGTAATAACAAATCTGATGATGGATGTTGCTGAGTTGAAATGCTACCATAAGAAGATCTTTCCATTTGCAAACCTTAGATTACAAAGCTATGGAAGGGTAAGCAAACATTGAACAACAATTCACAAAACTCAAGTTGCTGCTCAAGAGGGAACCTTTATTAGGAAGTACACCACCACCCAAGACATGATTTTCATATTTATATCAATTTCAGGTCAAGATTTTTCTATTGACATGAAATACTTGCTATTAGCAGCTCCCAACAAAAAGACCTTGCATGTACCTTTTGACTAAAACCTATATACACTTTATCTTAGAAAATATGGAAGCCTTCAAAATTCAATGCCACTATTTATCTGAACAGAGAAAGAAGGTCGCCCAACATTGGAGAGAGGCGTATCGACTCTCAGAACCAGACCCGAGCTTCCTACATTTCCATTCCACTTCGATCTTCCGATCTGAACACACAACACAAGACATAATTGAGCCAACAACCCATCATAGCAACTAGCATTACTCATGTCATGGACAATAATACTACAGAATATAAAAGCATAACATAGTCGTTTTGTCAGAAACAATTTTCACTTCACAAAACTCAAAGGAGCCTCAATACTAAAGTTGAAAAACAAAACAACTAGATAAACAACTTACGGATATTGATGCAAAGGCAGAGGGATATGTCATGAAGGCACATCCAAAGATTAAATTCAGTTTCTCCTTGATTGAATTAATGAGTTCGGCCCGCAGCCCAGGATTGCTTCCACCAAAAGTGGGACACACACTGACCATAAAAAGGAAATCAACAAAATGCAGAACAAAAATTGACAAGAAAGATTAGAGACATGTAATATGAATTGTGCATTTGTTCTCATATTAGAAGCATGGGCAATATACGAAAAAAAAGAAGGAAATAACAACATAAGCAGCAGATGCATCATGACGTGTTCTCCAGAATGTTGTGAAAGCACCTCAACGCCTAGACTTACCATGAGGAAATAACTAAATGAAGCATAGTATTTACCTGAATTGAATAGTTGGCCTCACCATGAGACCAGATCTCTGCCAGGCCAAGGCCTGAGCAACAGCAAAGGAAAATGACTTGTCAGGCCATTGTACCACTGGTGTGATTCTTGTTCCCCACTTATTCTAACAAAAGCAAATGGGGAAAAAAATTAGCGCCCAGGCATGAGAAAATGGGTTTCGATTCCGGAAAATTCTGACTATGGATATATTATATCATTAAAACCTTCAACAACTTGGATCTCACCTTGCATGAAAAGCTGAATCTCATTTCTCCGGGATATTGACCATGAGCTTGCAGAAGACCCCCACAAAAAGGAAGGAAGGCGCTAGTATTTAGACCCTCCCCAGATACATAGGTCAACTGTCCATTAGGAAATTGAAGATCCACAAATGACTGTACAAATAGTAGAGAGAACAGGAGATGCCAATGTCAGGGAATTCATTTCTCAAAGATGAAACTGGCAGATATATTGAGAACTGTAGGGGCTTGTACTCAGAAACAGCTCCCATACTAGTGATGTAGAACCAAAGCAAGAAGGAAGCGAGTGAAATATTGGACAAAAAGTTAAATTTTTATAATTGATGACTGAACTGAACTAACCACAGCCAGCATGGGCTTTAATGCACTTTGAAACATAGAGACCCTAGGTTATATTCAAATACAAGCTAACAAGTTCAAATTCAAATGGCAAACAATGCACTTTGAAACTCTTCCTCCTCACAACCATTTAGATAGAGAATTTTGTCCTTAGCCATATCCCAAATAGTGCACTTTGAATATCCTCCTCCTCAAAAAGTCTCTCCAAAAAACCAGCTCTGTTGGTAGCACTTTGGGAAAAGGGATTCCAATGCACTTTACAGTGCCAATCCACATGTATAGATTTCCACAGACTCCTAATCAATATACCACCACAGCTCTCAAGCTTAGTCTCCTGAAGCAGTACACATCGGTTTTGAGATAAACTTCTTCCTCTTCCCCTAACAACCCAACCAAAAAGGTTTAAATTTTCCCCTTGCGCCACCCTTCCCTTCCCACCTCCACAATTTAAAGATAATGCAAGATTTAATTCCTTTTTCACCCACTTCTTCCTTCATGAATTACACTCAAAAAATGAAACCATAAGAAACTTTAATGCATAACTGAACTAGGATAATTAACTTCATTTCTAGAAACTCAAAGGCTATGAGAGGGTTAAATTGGAGACTGAGTGTCACTTTTCGGGTCTATAAATCACCCCTTTGGCTGAGAAGGAGGGGAGAGAAGAATTTTGAAGAGAAGTTCCCCTTGGGGAGCGGAGAGTGCCAACCTCTCGAATGTTTGGCAACCTGGTTCTGTTTTAATGTGTGGTGTCATTGTGCTTTGTGTTTGTGTTGTGTTCTGTTTCTTCTTTGTAACTGTTAGCAGTTTATGTATCTTGGAGTAAGAGTCAGCCTTCCCTTGTAATTCAGTAAAATTATTATCAGTTTCTACTCTTTATTGTGTATTTCTAGTTTTTAGTCTTGTTATCAGTTCTATTTAGGGAGGGTCATAACAGGATGATATCTTACGTAAATAGTTATAGTTCTGCTTATATCACTGACAACAAACGTGTAACACTTTCTACAAGCAGCAAATGTAACATCAGTTAATAACGAAACTCATAGCCGGTCTTTTGAGAATCATTATAAGATATCAACTTACACAAGCTAAGGGATTGAGGCATAGCATGGACATCAACAGCCACCTTCTGTGTTTTGACCACACTGCTGGGCAAAGAGAATGCATTCCATTCTGATGACAATCAAAGAGCTAAGCGCGTAAGGTCATAATGAAAAACCCTACCACTCTACACAAAGAGGACTAGATGCATTATCACACAAAAAAAAAACAATTTTAAAGACAGCAAAGAGCTATGTCAATTGACTATAAGTGAAACATGTCTGTACGTGAACCATAGGTTTAGTTGGTTTGCTACTTAGGTCAATGTAAGCCTGGAGAAGTTCAGCTAATATTATTCCAAAATTATGCAAATGTAAAGAGAGAATTTTGTATTGGGAATTTACTCAAACTAATTAAATGAATATATAATTATAAAATTCTTTCCAAAGGTCAAATGCCTATGATGCAGTATATAAGGACTTATTTTATTAGGCTATATAAAGTTTTCTTAACTAGACTTAAACACAAGTTATTAGCAATTTGATAACAAACTGCATCTTAGCCAGCTGAAGCTGATCTTTACCTTTCTGTCATAGCCATACCAAAGCAAGTGTTGCTTGGAAAGATGGACTGGCAAAAGGAGGGTTGAATCACGAACAAGGAGAAGAGGTCCAAGCTGGACAAGGAAAAGAGAGGAATTTTCATTTCCCGATGTAGAACTGCCATGAGATGCCTCTACTCTCCATAAATCTCCCCTTGCAACCAAAGAACCTTCTACCTCTTGAGTTCTACTATCATAAGTTGATGAAACATTTATGACTCCCTGCACTTTGATAAATAAAATCAGTAAAGGAAGTATACAATGGAGAGAAAGAAATCCAAAAATGTAACCATACTAAATATGAAGACAAAGAAGCCCATCGTTTCTCAAATAAAAATCACAAGAAAGTCGAGGCTTTTAGAATACATGATTTTCCCATCCTGATTGCATATAGGCACTTCAATCTAGAGTTGTGCTCCAAGGTCTAGATCACTTTGTAACTTAATCTGACCATACACTAGGATATATATGTATGATCTACTTGATTCCTAGTACAACGTCATAAACAATTCATTTGTGCAGAACCAGAGCAGACATTACATGCCGAAGGACCATAGCGGCTCAACTTTACAACAGAAGGATTGACAGACTCACACAGTAATGAAGCAGCATTACCATTTGACTGATAACAATATATATATATATATATATATATATATATATATATAAGTCTAGTGGCGCTTAAATACTGAAAGGTTGGACCATAATTTTTTTCATGACAAAACTCAGCCAAGCCAAGAGAGGCAAGCCTTCTGGTCCGAAGCAGACCATAATTTGAAGGTTGAATAATGCATTGGAGAAGACAAACCCCTGTCCACATTGTATCAGAATAAGAGCAAGATGATCTTGTGGAGAGTGAATTTTATAAAGGGAAATCAATTTAACTCGTGTATGTGGTGATGTTCCAATGAAGCATAAGCAGCGTTCAGTCTAACAGCTTTATTAGAGGGTCAGCTATTTTTTCTCTCATTTTATACGACGAAAATTGAAGTGGTTAAGTTGATGGTAGCTACTAATGGCTTTCAGAACCTCACACGTCGAAATCCGGCTGCTTAAATGCTTGTGCCAAAAAAGATACCAACTCAAGAATTTACCTGTCTTCTACCCAGAAGACCAGCCGAACTCAGGTTAAAGCCGCCGCCAATCTCTTCATCCACTGATGCACCAGCACCAGTATCAGTTTCAGAAAATCCATAATTTCTCAACCTTTCACTCAGAGATCCCAAATCTTCCTGCGTATTAATCCCGGAATCAGCTATCAGCCTACCTTTATCCCCTTCCATCCGAAGGGAAGCCATCACCGTGTCCTCCTGCTTAAAAGGTATTGGCAGCGACCTGAAAAATTGCTGAACTAACCCATTCAAGCTCGCACCAAAGTCCGCTCCAGCTTGCCCAATCCTATTACCGATATCGAAAATAGCCGAAACCCCATCAATTCCATAATTTTCCGTCGCTAATCCGAAATCCCTCTTACCAAAATTCTGACTGGGGAATTCTAGATCAAAGAGCTTCGATTTCGTAGGAGTAGGCCAACTGAAAGGAGGAGGGTTCATGTGAGACTGGATCAATCCGGTGAAACCTTGCGCAAGGCGATCGGCCAGATCGTGGCCATGCCGCTGTACCTCCTCCCATGCCTCCAACGACCTCTCCACTGACATTTCGCCTTATCCAAAGAAGTCACAACCTATCCATAAAACTTGGAAGCAATCACAGAACGAATCGAAGACCAAAAAAGCTAGCTCTTAATCAAGTCAAGCAGAGAAATTTTGGTTCACGATGAGCAGGAATAACAGAATCAGCAGCAGAAGCAAATCAGGAAGTGTAACAAGCGAGCGAGAAGATTAAATTACTGTAGCAGAGAAGACTAGAATAGAGAGAGAATGGACGCTCTGGTGGGATCAGAGAATTGAAAGCAAAGCGATTTGCTGGGAATAATCTTCCTGTCTGTGGCTAGAAGAAGGGCGCTCTTATTGAAGGAGATGCGTTAGTCACGTGGCGAGCACGGAATAACAGGTGACAGCCAATCAGAGTCCAAGAATTTTATTCAGGCTCGTAAGAATCTTCCCAATTTGTATTCAGATGTCACAGTAATTTAATTAAACTTTGGGGTTTAAATGGAGCAATCACCCCAAAAAACAAAATAATTATCTCAATATAAATTGTATTATTATATAATACATTAATTAAGGGGATGTTTATGACATATACTAGGAAAAAATGAAATAAAAAAATAATTGGAACTTTAAAAATAATAACGACATTTGAATTTTAAAAATTATGCAAATTTAAAATAAGTAATTATAATAAATGTCGTATGAAAAGAATGAGTATTTAGGATTTGGGAAGTAGGGATTGGGTGACATTTACAAAAAGGGAAAGTTAAGGAACAAGCAGACTATTAGTACCCGTTATGATTGGCTTTCGTAGTTTTTTTTTTATTATTTATTACATTTGTGTCCCCAAAAAACATCTAATGGTTTTTTCCATGGCCACATGGGATAAACCATTTGTTCATTGGATAGAGTTCAATTTTATCATAAAAGTTTTTATAATACTATATATATTAGAAAGTTTTTTTAATCAACATTGTTAACAAAAAATACTTCCTAAAATTCAAAAGAATAAAAATAGCATTTAAATTTTAAAACAAATAAATTAATCATCTGTCTAATTTGTTATTTATAAATTTAGGATAAAAAAATAATTTGTTCTTTAGTTATTTATTACTTCTATAATAGTATTTATGACTTGAGTAATGATTTTAATAACTTCAATTAAGATATTTATCATTCTATAACAACGTAGTTGCATGTAATTATTTTAGAGTTTACAACTTCTACAACGATATTTATAATATGAGCAATGGTTTTAACAACTTCCCCTAATACATTAACAACTTGATAATAACATATTTGCAAGTAATAGTTTTTAAATTTATAACTCCTACAATAGGATTTACAATATAAGCAATAATTTTAACAATTTCCCCTAAGATATTTATAACTTTATATAATAATATACTTGCAAATAATTATTTTCGGGTTTATAACTCCTATAATAAAATTTATGACTTGGGCAATATTTTTACAACTTGAACCATAGGATTTACTACTCATCGTCACCCTAAGTTGTTACCATTTATTTCCTATACACCCATCCTCCTCCCTTTTCTACCATCGACGACGAGCACGAAAGCAACAGGAAGAAATGTCAGTAGAGTAGGATAACCAATGGTGCAGCAAGTAAGAACAATCACTTTGACGGCAACCCATGGTGGAACCCTGTCGTCGCTTATGTTCACTTCTGTTCTACCTCTGCATCGTGCTAGTACTGTCCGTCATTGTTGTTGTTATTGTGTGTGGATGTTGATGCTGGTCTTGGCTCGCTACATTATTGATGTCTTTGTGTACCATTGTGCCTTACTAAATTGTTGAGGTCATTATCATGCTCTATTGGCGCTTCTTCCTACTATTTCTATGCTCGCTGTCGACAGAAGAGAGGGGTGGATGTCAGGTAAATAGAAGATGAATGATAACGTCTTAAGATGATGATTAGTAAATCTCATTATTCAAGTTGTTAAAATTATTATTCAAGTTGAAAATCTCATCACATGAGTTACAAACCTGAAAACAATTATTTGTAAATATGTTGTTACAGAAAATTATAAATATCTTAAAGAAAATTACAAAACTATTACTCATATTGTAAATCTCATTGTAAAAATTATAAATAATCAAATAGCAATTTTATATTATATTTTAAATTTATAAAGGACAGATTGGCAGAGACTCAATCTATCCATTTTAAAATTTAAAAGTATTTTCTATTCTTTTAAATTTCAAAATGTATTTTATTGTCTTTTTCTTTAAAAAATGTTTAAAAAAAGCAAAATCATCCCAATTATTAAAAATAATGTTAATTATTAAAAAAATAATATTAATTATTAATATTTTTGAACTCCTACAAGCACTTCTTTTTCAACACTTTTAAGATGATGATATAAGAAAAATATTTTAAATACCTACAATTCTAGTCTTTAACTTCTAAAATAAAATTAAAACTTAATCATTTTGCTAATCATCTTGATTTTGATTAAGCCACAAATGTTTGATGAATTTCATGTTGGACAGGGTGCTCATTGTTTACCTCAAGTCTCAACTGTTCCCTCTGCAAAAATGCCATAAAAATCAGTGGCTTTTATTTTAGTCTTTGCCTTTTTTTTTCCCAAAAGCATAAACGACAAGAAATGTCAAAAGAAAGAGGAAAAAGTTGATCGAAACACATCCATAACTAAGGAAACGTACAAAATTAGAAATTGGATATTGTAGCCTTTTTACTTCAGCCTGCGAATTCAGATCTTGATGGCCGCTCTGATTTGGTCTCTTTCTAGATATTCGAAAGATAACTAGATAAGCATCAACGGTGGCCAACAAATTAAAAGTATTATAATAATTCCCTGAAATTGTCCAATTCATCGGTCTTCATCTCCAATTTCTTACTATGGGCCTGGTTGAAAAAATTCAAACCTTGGTTTTAAACTAAGGTTTGGCTTAAAATTGAGGTTTGGAGAAATTTTAAAACAAACAATTATATTGGTTCAAACGGGCTTTTGGACTAAACTCTGGTTTAAAACCAAGGTTTCAGAAAAGCTGGTCAGAGTAGCTTTTGGAACAGTAAACCACGTTTGAACTAACTAATTACTATATTACCCTTACTTTTTCTTACACCCTCTCTCCTACTTTTTCTTACACCCTCTCTCCTCTCTCCTACTTTTTCTCTATTTTCTTTCTTACACCCTCTCTCCTCTCTCCTCTTATCTCTTATCTCTCCTCATTTAATACTCATACCCTTTTTCGTAATTTACCAATAATAAAATCCCTTCTATAAATAACTATCCAAACACTCATTTATTCAAAACCACTTTTTTTTCATAATCTCTTCTCCAAAAGCCCTTTTCTATAATCTGTTCAAAAGCCCTTTTTTTCCATAAGCCCGTTTTTAAAATCCTATCCAAACGGGCCCTATAATTCTTTTTTTTTGTTGCCAACCTTTTCTTATAATACCAATTCTCCAACTCATGTTTATTTTAAAAATTATCTTTTTTCTTTATACAAATTTAAGGCATTATCTTGACCCATGATTAATCATATAAAGATAAACGCGGTACGAGTTTGTAGATTTAGTGCCTATTTAGAAAAATCCAAACCTTGGTTTTAAACTAAGGTTTGGCTCAAAACCTAGGTTTGGAGAAATTTTAAAACAAACAGTCATATTTGTTCAAACGGGCTTTTAGACTAAACTCTGGTTTAAAACCAAGGTTTCAGAAAAGCTGGTCAGAGTAGCTTTTGGAACAGTAAACCACGTTTGAACTAACTAATTACTATATTACCCCTACTTTTTCTTACACCCTCTCTCCTACTTTTTCTTACACCCTCTCTCCTCTCTCCTACTTTTTCTCTATTTTCTTTATTACACCCTCTCTCCTCTCTCCTCTTATCTCTTATCTCTCCTCATTTAATACTCATACCCTTTTTCGTAATTTACCAATAATAAAATCACTTCTATAAATAACTATCCAAACACTCATTTATTCAAAACCACTTTTTTTTCATAATCTCTTCTCCAAAAGCCCTTTTCTATAATCTGTTTAAAAGCCCTTTTTTTTCATAAGCCCGTTTTTAAAATCCTATCCAAACGGGCCCTTAGTCTAGTAAAAAAAACTATTAAAACTTTTATTTTATATATATATATATGCTTTTATAGTTTTTAATATAAAATTTAATTAAAAAAATAATATTAATCATAAATATAATATCAATTTTTTATATTTATATATTTTTTTTAAATTGACCCTAAAAAAAGTTTATAAAATTAAGGAAATAATTATAATATTTTAAAAAAATATATTATATTAATTAAATTAACTAAAAAAATAGTATATAAAATTACTCATCCCTCCAAGTTATAAAACATGATCATGAAGAACATACGTAGAAAGCCGAGAGATCTTGCATGAAGATTAGTGCTTTAAAGTAGAGGGCATATATGACGTGTCAGAATTTTTTTTTTCAATTACATTTATAAAGATTTTTAAAATTCGGTAGATTGGATTCAGGCTCATTATGGTGTTTACTGTTTAGGATGAAAGACAGAAACATGACAAAAAGAAAGGGAAAAGAGAAAAGAGGTGGTGGAAGTGGATCCTATTTGTAAGACAGGCCCATTGCTTTTCTCTTTCTTCTAACATGGCCTTGACCCTTGAGTTGCCCCCTAAAGATCTAAAATACAAAAAAAAAAATCCCCAAAAAGAATTATTGATCATAATGCAAAAATAAAATTCAAAAATGCTGGAAAAGACATGATATAAAACAATTATATGGATATAATTTAGAAACATCTCCAATTAGCACCAACCACTGACAAATTTTACAGTTTTCTGATACTATTCTGGCTGGCCAGAAGCTAAAGTCTCACTGGAATGGTAGCATTTGTTGCAACATCACAATAGATGGTCTATGACTTTTCAAACGAAGTTGTTGCCATAGGCAATCAACCATCAAAACACCTACAAATATGCTCAATGAAATATCCAAAATAATTCAGTCCAACTAAGGAAGATCTTCCTATAAAATTTCCAGAATGGCTTTGGCCACTGAGTCATGGTTACACTTCCTAAGTCATTCAGTTTCTTCTGTGGCAAGCCAAGCCAACCCACGCAATGAATATCAACATCTCCATAATTCAAGGACTATCATGGTTTAACAAGACAGTGATGAAATCAGTAGGTAGCAAATCCACTCCAATACTCACTAAACCTGAATGCAAACAGAGTGACTAACAAATGTGAAAAGGGTTAAACAAAAGCATGTAATGAAAGAGAGCAGCTGTTTGCATCCATCTTGATTATGATCTTCAAACATTTCTTCAAATAAAACTAGAAGTCCAAGTTCACATTCAACCACTGACTTCCCTGACTATAAAGTATTTTTACCTGCAGAAAACATAATAGCGTTAGATCGGCTAGGGAAAAAAGAGTTAATTATATTCACATTATCTCTAATTTTTAAAACCTATACTTCCTCCAGTTTCAACTTTATACTAGCATCTCCCTTGAGCTTTATGAAACCTTCATTCACATCCCTTCCAATTTAACAGTGTGACATTAATCTCCTTTACTTTAAATTTCTTAAAGGAGATGAATGTAATTTACTAAATAGATCAAATTGATCCTGCAATAATAAAATACCTGGTCCTTGAGCTACCAAGTGTAAGCTCAAGATCATCGGATACAAACTCTTCATGGATCCTTTCTCCTTCCCATGGCTTCACAAGGCCAGATGTGCTGCTTCCAAATGCAAATTCATCAGCAACAGCTTCAGACATGGGAATGTCTGCAGTGCGATCAATCCCTGCTGCTATCGCTGGAGAACATGTCCCACTATGCCCAGGAGTCCACATGTGAGATCCTCTGCCTGCAGCCATAGCATCTTCCTTGAAGCCAAATGGGTTCTTGGAGATCAGGCTAAATGTTGGGGAAGTTGGAAGCTTAATCCCAGCAAACCATTCTGGGTCAACTATCTGGCGCCGAGGGCTTGGAGGAGTTGAAGAGGGCATGAACAAATAGTGTTGTCCTGCCCGTGTAGACTGGTCATCCCAGTCAATGCTTATGCGAGGTGTTCTTGCAGTAGGAGAGCTCAGTGGAGGTGTCACAGGAGCACTAATGGAGCCACTGTGAAGGTAATGATGGGGAAGCTTGGGTGAAGATGCTGAAGATGATGCAGTAGATAAGTTTTTCAGCCATGGAATGAGGGTATTGCCATCACCATTAGGATTTGGTGCATAGGGGGATGAGGATGGGCTCGGGAAAGAAGACGATCCCGGGCTTGGGTTGTAGGAAGCACAGGGACTTGGATGGTAAGAAGAGCAGGGGCTTCCTGCTGCAGACCCGCCAACAATATCCATTCGCTCGAGAGGCTTGCATCCCTACATATGCAAAATATTTTCAGACGAGAATCAAAATGTAGCATGCGGAAATTCACCATCACATTTTCCAAAAGAGTGTTGGATTTGCATAATCAGAACAGACAAGCATTTATGCTGCTCAAAATGTAGTATTCTGGGATCCAAGATATATAGTCCACCTTAATTTTTATGAAGCATTTCTAGAATCAGTAACAATTTACTGCACTCTTCCTTTATGCTTGCTCATTTATCTCCTATACATGTATAAATCACCAATTTTCTGCTCTGCCCTAAAGTCTATAGAGACGAGTTACTTGACTGCTGGCCTACAACAAGTCAACAAAAATTCTTGTTTGCAAGGTGTATGAACATGCAACGGTTCAGATTTGGTAGTCGTTTTCACTTTTTCAGGAACGGGATGGGGGAATTTTCGTCTCCACAAGATTTATGAAGAAGTTCTGGATTATCAGGAGGCCATGAGCTAAGCAACAAAGAATCTCTAGTGCCTTCACTGCTATGATTACTTTATATAGAAGCATTTTTCTTGGATTATTAGAGAATCACTAAGTTAGGAGTTCTTTTATACCAGCTTCGAGAAAAGCACTCAGCAAAGCGCAGAACCTTACAATGTGAATGAAAATGGCAGATGTAAGATGTACCTTGCGATAAGTGGTGCCGTCGGGTTCGACGGTCCAGCCAGCTTCGTTGCAGAGAGCCTTGAGGACTTCATTGTTGTCACAGTGCTTAGGGAGCTTGTAGTTACCATACATTCTGAGACCAGTGAAGATCTTTGCGGCTATGGCTCTCCGCCTCCTCTCTCTCCTCTTGTTGTTCTCTCTCTCCTTCCATGTCGGTAGCCGCGTCCCCGTCGTCATCTCTCCTTCAGAGAAACCACAGAAACGAAAAATGCCGCAAGGGAAGAAAAAGAGTAAAGCTGAGTAATCAGAAGCAGAATATAGCACACGTTTGTGGGAAGATTTCTGGGTCACAGAACGAGCAAAAGCAAGGAATCAAGGCGATGAACAAAGCAGTGAAATACCACCGTTTCACAATGTAGCTGACCAAGAAGCTGAATTTTAGTACAATTGTGTGGGGTGACCGGAGTAAGATCGGGGATCAGAGAAAATGTGTGCCGGAGAACCGTGAGTTGTATTGATGAGAAGAAAGTGAGGAGAGAAAAGGAAAAGAAAAAGAAAGCACGAATTTGGGGGATGAGAGACACTTTGATGGGCCAAATTTGCGGATCAAAATTCAGGATGATGGCTTTCAGAGAGAGAGAGAGTGAGAGTGATGTGAGATTTGTTGTGTGTAGTTTTGTGAGGATTGTGTGAGACTGAGATGTGAATACGGAAAACCAACACAACCTCCTACCACCCTTGCTCTCTGCTTCTCCTTCTCTCCCACTGGTTGCTTCTGTGAGGGGGGGACCATATACATTCTATGCTTTTATTTTTCAAAATAAATAAAATATGATTTTCTTAAAAAAAAGAGTAAAATCTTTTTCGGTTAAGAAATAACAGACATGAAGATTAAAATATAAATGTCTCTAACATTGTTACATTTTTTGCCATCTAACAAATCATACAAGCTTATTGTTGTATTTACCTCTTTTTATAGATACACATATTCTTATATTTGATATAATTATATTTAAAATATTATTGTGTAAATATATTTTTTAATGAGAGTTTAAATATCAATTTATTAAAAAATATTTTGATTTATATTCTATGAGAATTAAGTCTATGTATAGTGGTCAATAAATTAAATGGTGTCAAAGTCTAATTTTTTTTATTATATAGGTTTTATATTTTATTTCAACTCTTAAAATTTATGTAAATTTTATACTATATATGATTTTCAATTGATCTCCCCATAATGGAATCTTGACTCCATTTTCATATGCTTTGAGAAATATTGATTATATTATTATAATTTTTGGCATCCAAGAAAATGTTCAAAATTAAGAGAAAAATGATTGCCAAAATCCCATCAAATTTCTATAACAAAGAACTTTATTTATGTGGTGCACATGACAAATATTTCATATGGAGTTGTTTCAGAAGAGTCAAGTCAAAATGCAAATAATGCAATGACATTAGTCCATTGCTTTCAGTGATAGGGGGATATGAAACAGCCTTTTTTTCACTTTAATAAAAAAAAGGTTGAGTTTATAGTCAAAGGGAAGGCCAACTTTTGTCATTGCTTTCAAAAGTTACCCCTCTTAAAAGAATAAAGAAGTGTGAATGATTGATTTATAGATAAAATAATATTAATATTTTAATCTTATTTTTTATATATATATAGTTAATATCTTAATATAATTTTATATATAATTTTTTTAATTTAGTATAATTTTATACATATTTTTTTTTAATTTAATATAATTTTACCTATAATCTTATTTTTTAAATACTAAAAATTATATCAAATTAAAAAATTATACTAAATTAAAAAAATTATAAGTAAAATTATATCATAAATAATATTATTATACTGATCATATATGAGAAATAAAATTAAAATATTATGTGTTATTTTATCTTTATATATTTTTTTTTTTTCAATAATGTGATATGTATGTATGTATGTATGTATGTATGTATGTATGTATGTATGTATGTATGTATGTATGTATGTATGTATGGGGTGTGGAAAAGCAAAATGGAACCTTATTGGATTCAATTAAGGCATCTTTTTCTCATTGCTTGCTTTTAAGTGTAAAAGGTGAACAAGGAGAGGAAATAAAGTCTGATAAAGCCATGTGGAAAAGAGAACAACATATCATCACAATTTTGAAAGAGAATTTTTTTTTATCCAAAAAAAAAAAGACTGAATTATCAACTTGATTTTTTTTTCAATGATTGGATTTAGATACAAGTTTTCTTTAGGGATGGACTTGGGGTGACATTTAGGGTTTATAATAGGCTAGTAAAACTAAGCATAATTAATTTCATTGAACATGATTTGGGGAATGTTTTGGATTCAAGATTTATAGATTAAAAAGATGTCAAAAGAGGCTATTTTTATTTAAAATTGTTAATACTCAGAATTACATTATTTGATATTACTAAATATTACATGGTTGTTTGTTTGAAAACAAAAAGAAAAAAAGAAAATATCTGTAAACTATAAATTATAACTTTTTAAATAATGTTTCAATGGTTGACATGCAAAATATATTTTATAATAAACTATGGAAATTTCTTTATTTTAAAATTTACACAGACTTTTGTTCAAATATATATATATAATTTTCTTAAAATGGTATTTAATTAATTTAGATAAAGGATAATTTATATAAGTTTTCATTGAATTTTAATGAAACTAACAATACTGAGTTTTATCCCAAAAACAAAGGAAAGGAAAGAAACTAACAAAAAATCATGTAAAAGAAAATTTTTATACTTTAAAAATATAAAAAGAAATCATATCATTTGAATGGATTGAAATCTCTATAATTTATTCTTTATTTTAGTGCAGATTTAATTAAGATTTGAAAACTAAAAAATATATGATAAAACATAAAAATAGATAGTAAAATAAAGTTCATAGAATTATAATAAAAAAATATTTTCTTTTTTATAAATATAACAACAGAACCCATAACATAATCATCTCTTGGACGTGTTCATGTTTATGGTATGAGAAGTAGGAAGAAAGTCATTGACATTCGCGTTTATGAATAATTGTAAAAATAGATAGAAGGGCTAAGCCGCACGTGCCAGAGTTCGATCCACGTGTTCCGTCGTGGACGTTGCTTGTGGTGCAAACTACCGGACAGCGCGTTTTCTGACTGGACTGGCCTCACATAGATGTGGGCTCCACAGAGGACAGGTCCCACTTGCGCCTTTCCTATGGGCACCATTTCCTTATCTTCCAAGTGTTCCCATTCATAGTTAAATGATAATAAATCCGTCAATAATAATTCCTATATATAATAAAAAATAAATTTATATTTTATAAAAATATAAGATTAATTTTTTATTAATATTATAAGAATTTTTTTATTAAACAATCTTATAAATTTTCTATAAATTCTTCTAAATTTTGAGATTATATTTTAACTTTAATAAAAAATTAATATTAAACCTACCTATACTTTCTTATAACAAAAAAAATTATAATAAATTCTATTTATAAAAAATTAATTAATTATTTTATATAGATTAAAAAATTAAATTAATTAATTATTTTTAATTAATATAATAATTAATTGATTAATTTATATATATTAAAATATATATAATATAAATTTATTTTAAAAAATTAAATTAATTTATAATTAATTAATTTATTTAATTTATCTATATCAATATATCTTTATAATTAAGATATAAAATAGGAAAGATTAATGTGAAGTTTTTTATAGTTTTATTTAATTTTTAATTAGGTCCTAGACTTTTTTTTCCCTTTTTATATTGGATCTTTTTGGTTTTACTGTTTAGCCCTTCCGTTAAATAAAAATTAACGTTGTTAAAAATATCGTTAAAGTGTACCGATGTGGCAAATATTTGGATTATTTGGACTCTTACTCAGCATCTACGTGGAACAAAAATTAAATAATATTGAAAACAAATTACTCTGAACTAAACGTAAAAAATATAGCAGGTTCTGCTCCTTCCCTTGCAGCCGCCATTGAAGACCTTGGGGGTATGTGATGCATAGCTTCTGTAACAGATTTTTTTTTTAAGCCACAGCCTCGACATTTTAACTGCTCCTCTGCTACTACTTCGAAATAAACTTGAACCTCGCCCAATCTGAACCATTTGAAACTATCACGCAGTCATAAGTGAGCTTGCAGAAGAAAGGAGGGGAAGAGAGAGGGGGGGAGCGAGAGGCGAGGGCGGAGCATTGTCCTCAGCCTATGACAAACTCCCTTCGCCGTCCTACCATTTTCATCGTCATCTCGAGGTCCATCGTCTTCACTCAGTGTTGCATATCTCCATCTTCTTCTCTAGCGTCACACATGGCTGGGTTCCCGTGTCTTCGTCTTTAGAAAACGAAATTTTTTGCTTGATTTGTTTTCTCGATTTGGTTCATTGGCTATCACAGAAGTCGTTCCTCCTTCCTTCCTTCGCTGCTGGTGACCACCGCTCCTTCATCGCCGATCTGAAGCTTCTAGGTCATCGAAACTATCAGCCTACCATCATCATAGTTCAGGGATTCACAAAGCTTCTAGTTCGTCGTTCAATCTTCTGTTTCGCAGATACGGTTTGTAGATGAAGAATTAGGAAGAATTTTTTTATTTGATTTCATGATTCTTGATCATTTTGATCTATTTTTTTCCGATAAAGTGATTTCTATGATTTTGGATCTATTTGTTTTAGTGAAATTCTGGATTTGTTTTTTTCTAATCTGTGGATTTATGCGAAATAACTGTTTCACGTAAATAAATCGTTGAAGTTCCAGACTTCAACAATAATTTGTTTCCAGACATTGAGGACAAAAAAAATTGTTTTTAACAAATTTTTTTCCACGTAGATGCTGCCTAAGAGTCCAAATCCTCAAGATAATTCAACTATTTGCCACATCAGTGATCTTTAACAGAATTTCTGACACTGTTAATTTCTATTTAGTGGAAGGACAAACAGATTTAACAGTAAAAACCAAAAGGACCCAATAAAATAAAAAAGAAATTAGAAACTTGATTTTTAAAACTAGATAAAACTATAACGACCTCCACGTTAATTTTCCTCATAAAATAATGGTATGTTGATTTAAAGCTGGTTAATTATAATTTTCCTCATGAAATAATAGTATGTTGATTTAAAATTGTTTAATTATACTATTACTGTAACCAAATTTTTAAGAGATAACATGCAATTCATGACTTGTGATCAATATGTTGATTTTTTTTTGTACATTTTAGATTAATAATAATCGTCATGTGGTACAACTATTTTTTTTCATATTGGTTTCAAATAGTGTCACAAAGGTGGGGGGTGGTGGGGAGGGAAGAAATCAGTATTAGTCATGAATCCTTCTTGTTTTTTTAGCCAAATTACCTTTGAGTTGAATATATGACAAAATTAAGATGGATTTAGGTGATAGAATTACTATCAAAAAGTCAGATAAAAAATTAACTTATAATTTTTAAGATTGTCAATTTAAATTTTAGTATCGATATAAAGATATTATCCATGTTCTTAATGAATCTTTAAAATTAGACTTATCTAATTTTTTTTTATGAAAATATATATTGTTCTGAGTTAGTGGAATGAACAGCGATGGAGTTCTGAGTTAGAATTTGTGTAGTGTTCAAACACAACACAAGAAAACAAAAACAAACAAATTCTTATTGTTACATTTTTTGTCCCTTAAAAGGGATTTTTTTTTTTTTACCTGGTAAATTTTGTTTTGGTTTGTGGCTTTAGAGTTGACAGGAGCAGTTATGATTGACTGCTTATCTTCAGGGGTGGCCTACATATATTTGCAATGAGAATGTCATCCACTAAAGGAACACCATGATAATGACAATAATAACAATAATGCAATCCACTATTCATATACAGAGTATTCTATCCAATCCACTGAGTTCCCTTTTTCTCTTTTCTCTGCTGTCCCCCCCCCCCTCCCCTAATTTCCCCCAACCATACGCAATTTGTCTCACAAGTCATTAGTCATATTGGCATCTAAGACTTTCGGCTATCCATTACCATTGCTCATCAGGGAGGATGCATGAGCACATGGCATTGATTAACAATATTGGATCATTTCAAAAATGAGGTACACAAATTAATTATACGCTCACTTCATGCGAGGAAATTTATCATCATGCTTGCATAAAAGCTTATTGCCCTTTATTTTAAAATAAGTTTTTTTTTGCTTTCTTTTAAGAAAATTTATTTATAATTGTAGGGACATATATAATATAAGACGGATATCAATTACTCATTTTTACTTTTAGTTATAAAAGTTAATTGAATTTTTTTATATATATTAAAAAAATAAAATCAGTTAATTATAATTAAATCCAATCTTTTAAGGTAAATTTATATAATATATTTTTCAATCTATATAAATTAATCAACTAATTTTTATATTAGTTATTATTAATTAATTTATTTTATATATTTAATCTATTCAAAAAGTTAATTATCTTTTATAATTAGGATAAAAAGTAATATTTTTTTTTATTATTTAAGTAGTGAAACAGTTATAGATAAGGCAACATTATGTCCCAAATCAGTAAGTCTTGCATTCATGTTAGCATAAGATAAGAAATATCTTGACATTTTTGTTTTTGACCTTCAGAAGAAAAATCTTTCCATTCTTCAAATGTCTTATCATTATACTATCTTATAAATAAACATCTCTGAATAATACACTACTTTCAAATACGATGCTTTTAGGCAAGCAAACAAAACCTTAGAAGGGCCCACCTTCATACATCCCACGGGGGATGCCAAATTAACACAGTATCATTAGGAGTTTTCATTATATACATATACATCCATATATATATATATATATATATATATATATATATATATAGATTTAACATATCTTAAAATTTGTTTCTTTTTGTTGAGATAAATGGATATTGAAAAGTCAAGGAACATCTATTTTTTTCCTAAATACATGTATCCTTCTATTCAACACAATCACTGTAAAACACTAAAATGTGGATATTTCTAACATCACTACATTTTAAAAGATTAATCTATATTCTACTAGACTCTGCCCCTGCCTGTACACATCAGTTCTGATCATGAGTTGTTGGAAGGAAAACAGAAAGGTTGCAATCAAATGGAGGCCTCGCCAACCAAATTCTGAATTCCAATTTTAGGAAATTCATTAATCCAGTAAGGAAGGGGGGATGAGAAGTAGTACAAACAGAAATAGCGCATTGGACCACTGTGGCAACGACTACCACCATCAAGCACTTCACTTTCTTCTTTTTATCTCATAGAAATCTAGGGACAATGATGGCCACCTACAAATGAATTAATTAGGAGTAAGATTAAAGAGGGCTAAGGAATAAATTAGTGGGGATCATAGTATCCTAATTCCCATAGTTTGCTATGCCCATTATGGTTAAGGTACAGTCAAAATTTCAAGTAAATTTCCTTTCAGTGGCAAACCAAGCCAATCCATACAGGTATATTGATTAATCTTTCCAATAATAACATTAAGGTTTTAACAAGACACTGACAAAATATGAAAGGGTTTGCAAAACCACCCCCGCTCCTAACTAAAGGCTATGTATATAACTTGGAAACAAATATAAGACCTAATAGAAAATAAATAATAAAATACAATGAAAGAGCAACTGTTTATGCTCAACTTAATTCTCTACTCTCTCTCTCTCTCTACCCTTTCTACATAATCAAACAAGCCTAGTCAAAGTTCACATCAAAGGATGCTGAATTTTGATTTATGTGGTAATCTCACCTGCAATGGGACAACAAATATGTAACAAACGATCTTTTTTATTTGAACAAAATAAAATAAAACAGAGACCTATTCTAATTCATCAAATGTGCACACTAACTGGTTTTTGAGGTCCCAAGAGTGAGTTCAAGGTCATCTGATCCGCTATCTTCATGGATCATCTCTCCTTCCCATGGCTTCACAAAGCCTGTTGTGTTACTCCCAAAGGCAAATTCTTCTGAAACCACTTCAGCCATGGGAATGTCAGCAGTGTGATCAGAGCCTGCTGCTATGGCTGGAGAACATGTCCCACTTTGCCCAGGAGTCCACATTCGCGAACCGCTGCTAGCTAGAACATCTTCTTTGAAGCCAAAGGGGTTTGAAGAGACCAAACTGAAGGTTGGAGAGTTTGGCCCACCCTGGGGAACCCTAATACCAGCAAACGATTCTGGGTTATCAACCTCGCGACCAGGGCTTGGAGGAGTTGAGGAGGGCAGGAAGGAATACTGCTGCCCAATCCACCCAGGACGAGTGGACTGATCATCCCATTCACCTTTGGTTCGGGGTATTCGTGCAGTTGGAGAGCTCAGAGGAGGAGTGACAGGAGCACTGATGGAGCCACTATGAATGTAGAGATGGGGGAGCTTTGAAGAGGATGCTGAAGATGATCCAGATGAGAGAGTTTTTAGCCATGGAATTAGGGAATTGCCATCGCCATTAGGATTTGCTGCATAGGCCGATGAGCGTGGGCTTGGGAAGGAAGAAGAGCCAGGGCTTGGGTTGTAGGAAGCACAGGGACTTGGATGGTAAGATGAGCATGGGCTCGCTGCTGCAGAACCACCAACCACATCCATACGTCCTACAGGCTTACATCCCTATATATACAAACATTATGCTTATTGATTAGTCCAAAACTAGCACATAACGTAACCAAAGACTACAACATGACAGGTATTTGCAAAACCATAGTGCATCTTTAGCACCCAGATACATTTCCACAAAAAAAAATGAATTTTTCTATTGACATGCCTTTTCAAATGAAGCAAAAAACATCTTCAAAACAAGTTTAGGTTAGGCGATCTAATACTACCCTGGCATAAAAAACTATTGTTCTTCTGTGCTGCTCTTCTGGTTTCAGTATTTATATGTTACCAATTCTGGGCTACGCAGCACATAAACGGTTAGCTCTTGGTTTCTATGTCCCTTATCCGAAGATTGATTACTTGCTCGACTACTCTATCAATAGTATCCTCAGCTTACCCAGTTATTATCTTCAGGCCCCTATACTATGCATTCACCTAAGACAAAAGAGTTGCTCGGGTCTATAGATCACCGAGTGTAATAAATCTTATAAAGGTGAAAAGATCATCAAAAGTGCTATGAAACCTCTAACCTAATCTTTTCCGGAACTCTGGCCTTCAATTCTGCTCCAACTTCTCCTTGATTACTCAAGCAAAAGTATGAAGCTAGTGTACATACTACAAAATGCCATGCGTTTTGTAGGGGATGCTAAATTAATATTAATACTCAGAAAAGCAATTAGGTTTTGATCCGGACCAAGATCATTTGTCTGGTTTTCAAGTTCATTAGCAAAAGTCATTTAAGCTAGCAGGAGTCACGTATGCACTGGATTAGTTCACAGCCATTAAATTGTATTTTAGTGGAACACACACGACCTGCTCATTTCACAAAATGGAATAAATTCTAAAAGAAATGCTCTTCCTTATTTCCATGCACAATATCACTATACCTCCGCCAACAGATGATGTAAAATCACGAACAAATGTCTGTTATTCACTTATATACTATTTTTTCCACTATTCCGAAGAAGCATATATGAAGTAGTTTTCCAATCCATGGCAGCAGCCATGATAATTTTCTGGACAATATATCTCCTAGTGTGGATAACCACTTCGTTTCCTTTTTCATCTTTATATGAAGTAGTTTCCTTATACTATATCCCAGAAGTATCAGCAGTAGTCATTGCTCTATTATGGGGCATCTACTCAAGCCCTTGAACTCTTACAAATATTAATCTATCATGTGGACTAAATTTCATAGACATACCTATGCCCCTATATATACGTACAGCACATTTACTTCCTTTCATCATTGAATTGGTTGAACGATGTACAAGTGAAAATAACTACTAAATTGCCATTCATCGGACCAAAATTTAAATTCCAATTTTCATTTTTTTTGGGAATAAGTGAAGAATATATTTAGAGAGAAACGAATATACTTGGTTAGTTAATTGATTATTGTGTGCATTAAATATCCATTCTTCTATGACCAACGTTAATGGAACAGTATATACATAAATATCGAACCTCATCACATAAGTTATAGCCATTAGTGAGCTGTCGCCGTCTCCTGTGGCGTCCATGCCTTTTCCTCGCTTTAACAAGGACCCATCAAAATTCAAAAGTACAGGAAGGACCCAAGATACCTTCAGACCGAGTATAATTTTTGCTTACTTAGACTCTTGTTAAGGAAAACGAAAACAAAATATCATTCAACATAAAGAAATCAGATAGAGTCAAACGAGAGTTGTCTCCAGGTTACGGACGGTAACAGTGATTCAGTGAAAACTTATTCTGTAGCGTCATCAATAAAGTGGTTGCATTATTATAACTGCAACCCGCAAAAGGAGAAACCATCACGGGAAATGAGGAAAAAGGACTATCCAAAATTAGAGTACCATGCGATGTCTGTAAAAGCTTCTGCCATGTTGCAACAAGCACAGCGACGAACTAAATATATCATGAAAAAAACTCTAACTACCAAATCTACCCCCTACAGTCGTTCGAATTCTCAGACCTACTTTAAAACTTTTGGCCGTCATTAGGCAAGATCACGATGGGTACTCTCGTCCCCTCGAGATCTATGCATTCAGTCCTCATGAAGTGAGTCATCAAAGACCACGGAGATAGAGAATCTTTTGTGCTTCACACTTTAAAGCGAGAGGCAGCCCCGACCAGATCTGACATACACCACCGGTGAGAGATAAAAAGCATAAAAACGAGAGAATCTAGCCCCACTAACAAGTCATCTCCATAGAAGAAAGGATAAAATATGCAGAAAAAAAGGCATCTAAGCCAAGTTAATCTCCCCGTGAATATCCCCGAAAACACACACGACGGTGCCGGTAGACTATATATGCACAATTCTGAGACTCTGTCATGATCAGTTCCTTTGATTCTGAGCACTATGCTTGCATGTGCCGCTGCCAAGCCCCATATGCTAGCAGATGCCACGAAATGCACATATATGCTCGTAAAACAAATGAACCTTGATGGTAACTGCTAAGGAGCTCAAAAGAACTAAAGCAGATAGTAAAACTCAGGGAGGGCTACCCAAACAAGGAAAACTCAATCTCACCTACAAAGGCAACAAGGCTGTGATCTGACGATCGCTTAACAAAATGTCAAAAAGAAACAAAAGCAAAATTGAGCAAGTTCACTGACAAATGAAGCTAATGATATGTGAATGAAAATTCCCCCCAAAATAAACTAAATTAAAAGCAAAAATAAAGGATACCTTGCGGTAAGTGGTGCCGTCGGGTTCAACAGTCCAGCCAGCCTCGTTGCAGAGAGCCTTGAGCACCTCATTGTTGTCGCAGTGCTTAGGGAGCTTGTAGTTGCCATACGTTCTGAGACCAGCGAAAATCTTCGCGGCCATGGCTCTTCGCCTCCTCTCTCTCCTCTTATTGTTCTCCCTCTCCTTCCAAGTTGGCTGCCTCATCCCCGACGTCATCTTTAACTTGGAGGACGCTCTCAGGCAACAAATGTGACTGGAAATTCAACTCGCAAGACCGAAAACTGAGGAATAGTTGACCGAAATTTTATGGTTGAAAAGAATCACAGAGTGATTAATAAACACAACCACTTCACGCTTCGTGTTCAACGAATCCACTATAGAAATCGAAGATGAAACTAAAAAATAAAGCTGCAAATCGGTGAAAGTGGTCCAAGGCGACGTAACAAATTGTCGCGAGGCACTTAGAGGTGACAAGTTCACAGCGAGAAAATAACTAATCCGAAAACGACGAGATGAAGCAGCAGCGAATCGGAGGAAAAAGAAGCTGAGAAAGCCAGGACAGAAACAGCTCAAATAGGAGCAGCCAAATGCGAGAAAATTAAATCAAACTGGAGCAGCTAGGGTGATGCCGGAGATCTAAGTAGATCTAAGCGCGTGGACCACACACGTCGCCAGATTGAGATCGGAAAAGGAAGATCATGACGAGAGATAACGGGGCGAGAATTATGAAAGTGTGAGGAGAATTAGAAGACAAAAATGTGAGACGTATGGAGACCAGCGGAACTAAAAAGTAAATACGGTGTGGTACTGTAATTAGCCACGGTATTGGGAGATAACTACGAATATGCCATTAGAACGTGATAAAGTGGTGTGAGTGAATTGCAATTCGTATAAACTGGAGTCTGACTACGTGGTACGGTTGACTGAAAGGAACTAATATCACCACGTGACAGTGTGAACCAGTCATGTGGAGTTGCGGCCTGTGACTTTAAATTCAATGAATTAGTTAATCAGATTAAAGATTTATGCCCCCAAAATCAATCTTCAATTTTTGTCTGGTTTCGTGGAAAATTCTTTCTTTCCTTTTATTTTTAATAAAAAAATACTCCAAAAAAAATTGATTTTAATTTTAAATAAAAATTTTATTTTTTATATTTTTAATTTTTTTTAAATTATTTATATTAATATTCTTATAGTAATAATTAAATAAAATAAGGAAGAAGAGAAAAAGTTAAAAAAAATTATTAAAAATTTTAAAGAAAATATAATATATTAATTAATTTAATTTAATTAAATTGATTAAATAGATTTTATTATATTAATATGTATATTTCATGGAACGCCAAAGAAGAAAGTTTCACGATAGAGATTTGTTTAGAATTTAACATGGCTACTTGACAAAATTTGATGTTGACATTGGCTCCAGATGAATATTCACCGGAGCCTACGAGGAGAAAAATACAATACCAAGGAAGCTTTAGAAATTAAAAGAAGTTAAATTAAAAAAAAATTATGTGCTCGTATATATATATATATATACACAGATAATAATTAATAATATTTTATAGAATCACATCACTACGGAGGTAAATAAATGTTGGATTCATTACCTTATATCAATGTATCTATAAAACAATATTTTCAAGTTATGAACGATATGATTTATTTTAAAATTATGTGTAAACGCTTAGTTTTTTTTTTAATTTATTAATCATTAAAAGGTAAATGAAAGATCAACCAAAATATTTAAAAAAAATAGTATTATCCTATTAGAGATAATATTATTAGATACGCTGTTGATACTAAATATTGATACTTCTTTTAAAAATAATTTTAATTTTAATTTGTTATATTGTGAAAGATTAACATCTTCTATTAAACCTAATTTTTGTTAATAGAATTTTTGTTTGGGAAAAAGATAAAAAATAATTATATGGATTTAGAAAAGATAGATTGAGTATCTAAATATCTAAAATAGTAGATTTGGTAGGAGGCCCAAATCTATCTTTCATAAATTTATATAAAAATATTAAATTACCCTATACTAAATGAAGAGTACATGAATGTGAAGAAGTAATTGTTCTTTCTTTATTCTTTTCTTTATCAAAACCACCTGGATGTAAAGCCCCCAAATCTTAATAGCATTAGTGGGTGAAAAGCATGGCGACAATCAACCTCCGCAAGGGTAACAATTCGCTACTATCAGAGGTGAACTACATTCTCTACTAGTGGAAGAATTAAAAATCTTGATCCCCATATTTCTGATCTGGAATTGTTTTCTATCATATTTATGCTTAGATGTCAACATTTTTGTAGAATAAGAAACAATGATAGACAGAAGTGTCAATTCATTCACCATTCATGTTGCCTCCCTCTCAACTTTTGATATCTAAAGTGTTATTTTTTGCGTCCCCATCTACTACAGGATAATTATCCCAATCGCGAGAAAATTTATTGGCAAGGAAAGGGGCTTCTCAGAGTTACAAATGATGGGAATTGACCTCTATATCAACTATGTGCATGTTATCGGCTACTAAAATTATTCTCTTAAATTTATTGATTTACTTAGTCTATGCCACATAGTACAAGTAGAAAAATGTATTTTGAGATTTATATCATTTGTATTATATAGAGATCTTGTTATATATATGTGTGTTAATAAATATATGGCATATTAGAATTAGAAGTATATTTCTGAATTCTAGTAAGTTTATGTGATGGTTATACGATTGTTGTGTTTGTGAGTTTAAGAGGAATGCTCAGTAATTGTGTTAAAACTTCAGCAATTACTTGTTGATAAGTAAATATTTTAGGCAGTATATTATGTAGGTCTTCCATTTGATATAATGTTAATTCGAGAAGAACATTCACAAAAATACTTGACTGAAACCATATTTTGTTAATAGGATTTACAGCTCCTATAATGGGATTTGTAACTTTAACAATTGGATTTATGACTTCAATAATGACATTTACAACTGATATTATAACCTTTTGTTAATGAAATTTGTAACTCTTGTAATGATATTTGCAACTCGTTTGATGGGATTTGTAGTTTCAACAATGGGATTTACAAATCCTGCAATGATATTTACAACTAAAATTATAGCATCTTACTAATAGTATTTGCAACTCCTGTAATGGCATTTGTAACTTGAACAATGGGATTTGTAGTATTTATAACTGAAATTGTAATCTATTACTAATAGAATTTGCAACTTCGACAATGAGATTTATAACTTCTACAATGCCATTTATAACTGAAATTGTGACCTATTGCTAATGGGATTATAACTTTTGTAATGACATTTGCAACTCATTTAATGTTATTTACAACTTCTACAATGACGTTTACAACTGAAATGATATTTGCAACTTCAACAATGATATTTACAATTGAAATTGTAACCTATTGTTAATGTGATTTGTAACTCCTGTAATGTTATTTGCAATTCGTCTAATAGGATTTATAAATCTTGTAATGACATTTACAACTGAAATTGTAATATATTACTAATAGGATTTGTAACTCTTGTAATATGATTTGTAACTTCAACAATGACATTTACAACTGAAATTGTCACATATTGTAATGGGATTTACAACTCTTGTAATGAGATTTGTAACTCTTCTAATTGTATTTGTAGCTCCTACAATGACGTTTGTAACTAAAATTACAACCTATTGCTAATAGGATTTACAACTCCTATAATAGGATTTATAACTTCAACAATAAGATTTACAACTTCAATAATGACGTAAAAAAATAGAGTTTTCCAAAGGGTGAAGATGGTCAATTATCAAATTGTGTCAATTATTCAGTTTCTGAAACTCAACCTCTCTCTTCCCTCTTCTCTAAATCTTTCAAATTTAAAAACCTTCATTCATTTTCTATATTTTGACCCCTTCCTAATTCATTTTCTATTACTTGTTTATTCCACTAGTTTGCTTTAATCCAATTTTCTCACATTTTTTTGCTATTTTATTGGGATCAATCATTCATTCACATCCTCTATTCTTTGAAAATTTATTTTCTGACAACTCTAATTGGATTGCTTCTTTTTGGTTTTAGCTTTAATTTGTTTCTTCAGCAAACCCAATCATACAAATTTGTTCGGATAGGGTGAAATTTAACTTTGGTGGCAGAGTATTTAAAAGGATGGCTAGTATCCTTGCTAACACCTGCCAGAATTCTATTTTCGGAGCAATGTTCAAAGAGAGTCAGAACTTAATCTCCCACTTTTTCTCGCACTTTGTTATGTTCTGAGTTTTTTCTCCACCTTTTTCTTTAAATGCTTTCATGGGTCATTTGGTATTTTCACCTAAATTTATAAATAATATATTATACTTCCTGTCTAATATGTCTTTTTAGATATTTAGCTACCCAATCTATCTTTTTTAAATTCATATAGTTATTTCTTATCTTTTTCCCTTTTGTTTTTGTTGAGTGGAGTAAAAAAATGGTTTAAAGGATTGAGCCTAATGAAGTTTATAGCTATACGAACACTAGTTTGATTTTTGCTGTTATTATGAGAAAATTTTTAGCAAGCAATTTTATAAGTATTTTGTAAGTGTTTTTTGAGTTTTAGAGTTATGTTCTAATTTTGATATGAGACTAGTGCTGAACCTACCTAAACTTTTATGTAGAAAAAAGAAAAAAGAACATAGATCCGCACACGATTTGAAATTATGGGCTTCAGGCCCAATTTACACTGGATTTTGTTTTCGGTATACCTGTGGACTTATTGTTAATATCCCAATACGTAATATGGGCCCTCTTCACATTAAAAAAATAGAACTCATTAAAAATCATTCTTCACAACATAATAAATTAAAATATAATTACTCATTGGGAGAGACGCGCATTTGGTGCCCAACTTTGCATTGAATAGTATCAACTCTCTTCAATAAAAAGTGAAGTCTAAAAAAAAAAGAACTTAATTCTTCACTATATAACGAATTAATATTAATTTTTATTAAAATATGTTCTCATACACATTTAGTGCTTTATAACGTTTTGATCAATTGCTTTTATTAGGAAAATAAATGTGTGCCTGGCAAAAAGAAAATGAGCATTTCATTTTACTGTAACAAAATAATGGAGGATCTAAACAAATCTTATTAATAATATTAACGTGTCGTTACACATGCTATCTACTATGATAGCTGAGAAAATGGGGCTAGCCTGCAAATTAAAACATCGCTTTCCATTATCATCAGCATAACAGCCTGCAAATAATGGGGAAACTAACTAACTAACTAACCAACCAAATTCTTGGACAACAACATTATTATTATTCATGAACTTTGTGTGGCTGCAGATTGAAACATTCATGTGTACCAGGAATGCTTCCTGGGTTCCTCCCGGGCGCTGTCCATCAATAACATTTGAAAATTTGAGTTGACCTGTTCCAAAAAACAAAAACCATTAACTCTTATTACTTACATGCTTCATCATTAAACACACACACACACACACAAATATGTATCACAGCTCTGTAAGAGAATGAACTTAACTTTGGGGGGAATTTGAAGCATGAATGAATTAAGTAGTTGGTCTTGAGTTTCGCAAGTAGTGGTTTGGTTGGTATTATTATTATGAGTTTCATTGGTCGTAGAAATGGCAACGTCATGTGTACCTACCTGGTGATTTTGGTCCATCTTTTTCTTTGGATATATTTTTTGATCTGTTTTTTTTTATATAAATAAATTTAAATAAATTCAGTCTACTAAAATTAGACACAATTAGAACTCAAATAATATTTATAAAAAATTTAATAGATTACCAATCAAAATACCGTTACTCTTATTACTCGTTATTTTTCGTAAAAGGCACTTACCAGATGACCCACTTAGAGAATAGACTTGACTGAAATATTGATTGAAACCAACTATAACAAGAAAACAAAAAACTTGGACTTCTATCCTTTTTGAGATATAGATATACAGTGGGGATGTCCTTTTTATCAATAATATTATATACCTTTAATAATTTTTCTAATTAATTCATATGGGGCTCTGGACTCTTATATATATATATATTCTACTATTTTCTTTCTTTATCTGTTGTTTTTGTTGTCTCAAAGGAATGAAGTCCACCATCTTTATTTTTCTTTTTCTGTTTTTGATGCCTAAAATCAATGATTCTAATACTCTTTTACAATTTTGAGGTATATATATGGAGATTGACTTTCTATTAAAAATAATTAAAGTCAATTTAATAGAAATTTTCTTTTAATATTAAATATCTTTAATTAATCGATTCTTACTCTTATAGTCTAATACAAAGAAACATATGACTTGGAGAAAAAATTCAAGCGTTAATTGAGTACTTACGCTTCAGTTTCACTCTGCTTTCTCGTCTGGGAGCTTTCTTAAGAAGTGGTTGGGTTGAGATTACTGTTATGTGTTCCTGTTGAGCCTTCTGAGTTACATTCAAGCGGGTGGTCATGTGTACCTGTGACGCCTCCCTGTGTTCCTATCGAACCTTTTTCCATCTCTCCCCAATTTACTATAATGTGTTGTGTCTCAACCCATTATAATATCTAACCATAATTAACCATGCGTGCACCTGCAATATAATATCTAATCATAATTAATTAACATAAAATTAGTCTAATAGTATAAGATATCGTTAGATCCCTCTAAGTGTCGAATTTAATTTTTAGAGGAGACATATATACTATGAGAAGTAATCATGAACCCCAAAATTAAGATACTTGATAATATAATTCAGTTAATATTGTCAAAAGAAATCTAACAACAATTAACCGATGAGAAGAACTGGAAAAATGTCTTCCAATCCATTAGATTTTTTACAGTTAAAAGTGAATTTTCTTTTAGTATACTTATAACTTAAGATTATAAATATAATTTAGTTTATTACTTCTCACTCTTATAGGAGAGCTTCCATGCTTTTAGATTATAAGTCCATTGTCAATCTACTTTATGTTTGGATGACAAGAAAAAACTAGAGGAGAGAATTAAATATGAAGAGAAATATATTATTTTTTCTCTCCTTTTTTTCTAGATAAATTTGACTAAAATTTTGATTCTAGCTAGAAATTAAATACTCCAAGAAAAAAAATAAAAATAAAAATATAATTTTATTTTAGAATTTTTTTTTATATTAATATCTCCTTAAAAATGTTTTCAAAAAGTAACACTACCTATTAAAAATATAAATGATTATTGATCTAAAAATAAATTTTAAATACCTACAATTTTTACATTAAAACTTATATTACAAAGTAAAATTGGACCTTCAAGTAACAATTAAAGTTGCAAAAAAATTGTTTGGTTTCGTTCACATTTGTCGGTTGTTGAGTGCCTTTGCAGGCAGTGGTTGATTGCCTTGGTTCTTCCATGATAAGCAATGGATTTTCCACTATATATTTTTTGGTTGAACCATCAAGCATCATTATCACCCTGAAAATTAGGAGGTTTTGTAAGATCTATTTCATGTGCTCTAGATATATCATATACCTCACATGCTCTATTTGGAAAGTGATTTAGGTCTAAAGCTCCATACCCTTTTGTTTAAGCCATGAAAAGGGAAAACGAGTCAAGGATTTTGGGGCGTATTTGGAATGTGATTGTCTAGTGGAATTACCCACACAAAAACTGGAATCTCCATTTAGACTTCAAACATGTAACATAGCATGTAACACAAGAGAGAGAGATCAAACAATGAGAATATTGCTCATTATAAAATCAAATAATGCTTAATATATCTAAGGTTAGTGGAAGATGATTTTGGATGAATTAAATAAAAGATTAAAAAATGAGAATATAGTATATAGAGGAGATCAAACATAATCCCTTATAAAAAAGCGACAATTATGTCTTCTGGTTCTGATAGGTTAATCTCTTCTAATTGAATCTCATAAAAACAATATAATGAAAGCAAAGAGAATCTCTATATTTCACTCTGTAAATAATATCCATATTATTCTTCGGAGATAAATGGCCAATATATAATCAATTATGTCTCCTGGTTCTCATTTCCAAGACAAGGGAAATAATTTAATAATGTTAAACCATGTGAGTGGGTTAGGTGTCGCTCTTGGAGACTAACAAAATTAATAAGGGAATATGCAAATTGGCTGGCTGGTAGCTAAATCCCCACCGAGGACAGTTACATATATAAGTTTAATCCAAATTCTAAAAAAAGTAAAAACTTTTAAGTGAGTTTAAGGGTATGTTTAAAACTACGGAAAAAATCGTGATTTTATAAGTATTTTTAGGTAAAATTTAGGTTTGAAGAAATTTTAAAATAAATAGTTATATTTGTTCGAATGGACTTTTAGACTATACTATGATTTAAAATTAAGGTTTTAGATGAATTAATCAGAGTAGATTATGGAACAGTAAAAGAATTTATGAACTAACTAATTATTATATTATCCATACTTTTTCTTATACCATTTCTCACACTTTTTCTTACACTCTCTTTCCTCTCTCATACTTTTACTTACACTATATTTCATTTCTTTTCTTACCCATCTCTCCTCTTATATCTTATCTCTTCTCATTTAATATTCATATCATTTTTCATAATTTATCAATAATAAAATCACTAATAAAAATAACTATCAAAATATTTATTTATTTAAAATTATTTTTTTTCATAAACTCTTTTTTAAAAATATTTTTCTATAAGTTGTCTACAAATTTTTTTTATAAATTTATTTTTAAAATTCTATTCAAATAAATCTTTTTAAGTCTTTTGCTATAGTGGGGCTAGGCAAACGTATACTCATTATTCAATAGTACCTTTTTAATATTCTTATTTTCAGTTATCAACGGCAAGTTTATACAAGTTTACAATAAATGAATTTCTAAGTAAGTTTATGCTTTTTTTTTAGTTGAGTTTTGCAAATTTCTTATCCAACTTATTCCATTTTAGCAATCATAATTGCACAAGTTATGTTCAATCTTTTATTTTGTGTGACTTCCTTTAGTTATATCAGTAATAATACCATATCATTGAGTTTTTTTATCACATTTTCTTAGTTACAATCTCATTAATTATTTCTTTTTTCTTATTTTATTTTTATTATTAATTAATATTCAATATTTTATAAATAGTTAAAGAGGATTAAAGTTAAAAAAAATATATCAATTTAAGATGTATCTAATAATTCAATTTCTATTTTTTAATATGTGAATAATAATTAAAAATGTCTTAGAGAGTATATCCTTCTTAGCAAGTTTTACTAAATACTATATCTTAGGACAATTTTAATCTATAGTCCTCTCAATAAAAGCTCCAATTATGTATTTATCTTATTTTTAATATAAGAGTTATTTAATTAATTTAAATTGATTAAAAAAATTAGATAAATTAATTAATTATAATAAATATAATATAATTTTATTAAAATACCTCTACATAATATTATGTTATATAAATTTATGAGATAGATAAATTAATTTAAAAAATATAAAAAATAAAATAGATTAATATTTAAATTTAATATTAAAATTATTTTTCTAACTAAATTTTATATTTAAAATTAAAGAAATACCTTATATAATTGATTTTGATGCGCCGTTAATCATAAACTTGAGCTACAATGCAAATCACATCAAAGGTTCACATTTCATTAATGCACTCAGTTGGAATTGTGGGAAAGAATATGCCAAACTCACATGTCAACTTGGTATGATGGCCAGAATGTGTATGAGTAGGACTAGATAGGGTAGTCTTCTATTTAATATTTTGTCTATAAAATATATAGGTTATATTTTATAGCATGATATCCAGCCTTATCTGGTAAAAGCTCTAATAATTTTAGGGTAGGTATGAGCGGACTGAGCATGCCCAAATCATGATGTCATACTCATATTGTGATAAAAATCTACAATTATGAATTTCTAAAATAATAATATATTCATGTGTCTTCAAGAGTTAAATAATATCTATAATCCACTAAGAATAAGAGAATAAAGATAATTAAAATCTTGAGATACATTGCATATAAAAAATAAACGTTGAAATATAAGTAGTTTGTAATTATAACTTTGTATCAATCTCCTCAATATTGACAAAGATAAAGCATATAAAAAAAATAAAATAAATAATTATAATTTATAATGTAATCATATGATAATTAACAAAGTTAAAAAAGAAGAAAAAATTAGTATAGTTATAAATATTAAAATATACAATTTACTTACTTAACTACTTATATTTCTAAAATTATTTTATAGTCACTAGTAGTTATCATATTCTCTCTTATAAGATAGAGAAAAAAAAAAGAAAGGGTGCTTATGGGTAGGGTGCCTGAAAAATATATGGGATATATTTTGCAAGCCGATGCCCAGCCCTACCCTATATTTATCGGGTTGGATAAAATATTTTTATTATAGGTTGGATAGGGTATAGCGTGCCGTGGATTTTATGTATAGCCCTGACGATGGGAAGCATTGTTTTGTGAGGAAACGAGTTAAACCATAATTAGATGCTTTCTTTATAGATATGAAGATGGAACCTGCAGGTCAATTATCAAACAGCATACCAGAAACATGACAATGAAGCCTAACTCTTTCCTTACTCAGATTGATGAGAGTTACTACACTTAGATATAGTTTTCCTTTTTTATTTATTTGTCTGATCATTTCTGGTCCATAGCCAAAAGTCCAAATCCGACCATTAATATCCGTTTGGGATTTAATGCCCCTTGCGAACAAAGATTAGTCCATTATAATTTATAAAGATTATTGTGAATAGAAATCCCACTTGTAATCGGAGGGAGTGTGGAGGACCCGGTGAACCTCTGCTCACTTCAACTTTCTTTAGAAAAAAAATTGACCCACGTGATTTAAAACAATATAAAAAAGCACACAAAAACAGACGAGCAGCTTTTGCGCTGGCGGGGAAGTGGAAACCCTGATAAGGCCTGTCCTGAAAATATATACATGTTTTAATCTTAATTAAAAGTTTATTGATTTAAATAAATCAGATATTTTTTTTAATTTTAGCCAGATTTAATTTATTTAATTATATATAAAATATAAATAAATCAAAAAAGTTATTTAGAATATTATATTTATAAATATATAAAATTTAAAATATACTAAAAATTTATATAAATATATAATTCAAACTTTAAAATATTTGATTAAAATATTTTAGATATAATAAATCTTTTAAAAGCTTAATCTAAACTTAAAAAAAATCTATAATAAATATTTTATTTTTTAATATATACACATGCCTATTTAGTTAAAATATTAAGTTTATTTAGGTATGAGTTTAAGAAGAGGCTTCTAAAAAAAAATTTTTAGATATCTTTTATGAGAAAATAATTTTTAATTAATATTTTATAAAAAATAATAATTTTAAATAAATAAGTATCTAAATAGTTATTATTAAAATAATTTTTATAATTAAAAAATATATAATTTTATTAAAAATATAAAAAAATAGAGAATAAAAAAATATAGAAAAAAAAAGATAGAATAAAAAAAAGATAATAAAAAAGAGAAAATATAAAAATAAAATAATAATTAATTAACCTATAAATTATTTTATTTTTTAAAAGTTAATTTTTTTATTTAAAATTTTACTTTTTAAACTGTATAAATTTTTTTAAAATAAATATATTTAATTATTTTTTAAAAAATAAATAAATTAAAATATAAGTTAAAAGTCTCCGTATCCGTACCATGGTTATGACATGACAACTGTCTGCGTCTTTTCTTTCGTCTTTGTTTTTGGTGAGAAATCTTATTCAATCGCCTCATTTTGACTGTGCTTTTCTTTTCTAAGTAACCCACTCTAGTCCCCATCATGTACTATATCTGTAGCTCCGATTCTTCCCATTCCTCCTCCGACATGGCCAACGTTGTCGTACGTCGCACTTCCCCCGCCTCCTCCACCACCGCCACCTTCCGGAACCTCCTTTGGATTCCGATTCTGATTTCCTTTTTGAGCTGCGTTGGATCTGCTGCGGCTCACGACATTCTTCTACCTAGTGAAAGCCATAGTGACTCGTTGCCTCGTTTGTCTTCCACTTGCCCCGCCCCGAACCCTAACTTGTACTATCGGCCGGTAATCGGAGTCGTATCCCACCCCGGTGATGGGGCCTCCGGACGTCTCAGCAATGCCACCACTGCTTCTTCCATTGCCGCTTCCTATGTTAAGTTCGTTGAGTCCGCCGGAGCTCGAATCATTCCGTTGATCTATAATGAGCCTACGGAAACTCTTCTCAAGGTATGTATCGTCGATTGCTGCTTTCCATTGTAGCCCAGAAGCCAAAAGAAGACATAACTGCTCTTCTTCCCTGTTTCTTTCCACCAAAAATATTCCGGTGGAAAACAATAACCGTGCATTTTACCAAGTTATAATTATTGTTCGGTCAAATAAATGTCAGTAGTTTTCCTCATCCTGACCGGTGAAAATATACTAGTTAGATCGGTTCATGGATGATTGGTATATTTTTATTTTATATCCTACTCATTATAAATCTCTCAAAAAAAAAAACTAACTCTAATTCATATAATTTACTTTCTACTATGTTTTCTTAAATAAAAGTAAGTTTTTAATACATACGGGGCAAATAGTAATATCTTTTCAATTTAACGATGAGTTTACGTCGTTCATGTTGAAAGATCTCCAAGCTTATGTATAATGATTTTTGCGCATATTTCTTCTCAATTCTTTAGATTTGATTTGACATCTCTGGTTTTATTATTTTTTTTTCATTTTTTTTAAAAAGATTAAGTGATAACTTTGTTGTCCGATTTTTAAATATCAGCTAAAAACAGTTTTTGTTTTCCGTCATGTTTATTCTAATCTAAAATAAAATTTTGATTTATGATGTGAGGGTTATGTCTAACAGTATTATTCAGATAAATAATAGTCAGCTTACCCTATATATAAGATGCCATTGATAACATAAACGCTCCGACCTTAGCTGAAGTTGGTAGAGCGCAGGATTGTAGGAATTATCCAGCAGGTAATCCTTAGGGTTTGAATCCGGCAAGTCAGATTTTTTTATTATTAAAAAAATATTTTAACATAGAAATTTGAATGTCTAATGGTCTTAATTAAATTAATTATCTTGGCTTTATTATAATTTCTTGAATGAATAGAATAATGTAGCCTTTTCGTTTATGTGACATTTTTAATAAGAATTGTTCTGAAGACTTTGTATGTAATAGTAGTGGTAATTAATACTAGTACGACATAACAATTGATGCTTTGTTTGACAACTCAATGTTGCATTCTCATGGCAGAAGCTGGATTTAGTGAATGGGGTGCTCTTAACTGGTGGTTGGGCTAAAACTGGATTATATTTTGAGACAGTCGAGAAAATCTTCAAGGTATATCTATATCCTTATCCATTTCTGATTCTGGCTAATGTGCATTTTGAAAATTACTAGTAATTCGCTAATAATTGCTGCAGAAAGTTTTAGAGAAAAACGATGCTGGAAATCATTTCCCAATATATGGTATCTGCTTAGGTTTTGAACTTATGGCAATGATCGTTAGCAAGGTAAATTAGCCTTCTTACGATTCTTTCTTTCTTTATTTGATATTATCAACCGGTATCCGGTGTATTTTGTTGATCCTATTACCAAGTATGTCTCCTCTGGTAGTTATATGATGATTCTATTTCCATGTTTTAATGATTTTGTTTGTCTGCTCATAGTCTTTGACAAATATACAGCATGGCACGTGACAGTTGAAAACATCACCTCCTATAACATTTCATGACATGTTAAGAATAGTTTTGTGAGCTCTGAAGTCTGGTTCTGGATTTAAAGTCCGTTTTCAAAAGGAAAAGAAAACTGAAGAATTGCTGTTGTTTTGTTTTCCTTGATGATAGGACCACAATATCCTTGAAGAATTTAATTCAAAAAATCAGGCAACTACGCTTGATTTTTCCAAAACTGCTAATGTCGCTGGATCTATATTCCAAAGGTAAACAATGCACTGCAAATTATGTTCTTAAATTCCTAGTATAACTATGGTTGTTTTATCGTATGAGGTTCTATTATATAAATTTTATCTCTCTGTCTGCAATCTTGGTTAATTTTCTACAAGCTAAGCTTTGAACCTTAGTTGCCAATGCCCTGTTTTCAGTGTGGATTGTTATCATTATTGCTGCTCTTTTCATGATAGAGGGCAGGGAATTAATTTGTTATGATATTAGCACTTGTGATGTTTTTTTCTAGTCCGTGTTTTGAATTTGTACTTTCTTGAAGTCTGTTACTAGTCATGGTGTCACAGGTATGAGATTTGCAAATTGATGGTCACTTTCTGCCGCAGGTTTCCTCCAGACTTGATAAAGAAGTTGAGCACCGATTGTCTTGTCATGCAAAATCACTATGTGAGTAGTATATTGCTGTCAATGACTTCTGGGTAGGATGAAAATTCTCATTGAATGTCACAAATTGCATATAAATTGTTCATACTCTTTTCATTTGCAACTGATATATTGGTGTTATGATAAAGAGTCCGCTTTGGAGAACTTCCAAAAACCATAGTTTTATCCGAAACCAGGGTTTGAAAAAGCAAAGAGTCAAACACCCATTCAAAGCTCAGAAATGATTTTAACCCGGTTCTGAAACCGAACCTTGATTTTGATATAAGTTGGGGAGAACAACTTTTAACCCTAAAACTATAGTTCTCTCCAAATTTTAATTTAACCAAGCTCCAAGACTCGTGCCATATCAAGGAGGAAGAGACTGAGTTTTTTTAATGATGCTCAGAAGGATGCTTGTTGATTGTTCTGCCCAACATGGCTGCTGATGATCTGGAACTGCATGGAAAGTTCTATAATAGAATTAGTATTTTATTACTTAGACCTATCTGCATTTGTTAGATGGAGGTTCCTCAAGACAGGAGAGTTCATGTCTTCAACCATCTTCCCTAATTTATCCATTTATCTATGAAGTTTATAATTGTTCATTAGATATAGATTTTGCTTTAAATACAAATTATAATTTGTTTGATATTGGACTTGACAGTATGGCATATCCCCAGAAAGGCTTCTGGGTAATGAAAAGTTATCTGGTTTTTTTGAGATCTTGACAACTTGCACAGATGAAAATGATCAGGTATTATGCAGTGTCGTCTGTTAATTTTCTTTTTTTTAAAGAAAAACATGTTCATCAGTTGTTGTCATCTTTTGTTCTGAAGAATGAAATTTAATAAAATCAGTTTACTGCGGTATTAGGTGTATGTATCCACAGTGCGATCACGGAACTACCCTGTGACTGGCTTCCAGTGGCACCCTGAGGTTATCCCTTAATGTGCTTTGCATTAATTTTTTAAAACTATTCGTTCACCTAGTTCATTTCAGTTATATAACTTACTTTACAAATGATGTCATGTCACAGAAAAATGCATTTGAATGGGCCTCACGTCAAAAAATCCCACACACTGAGGATGCTATTCGAGTGACTCAACATGCTGCAAACTTTTTGGTCAGGTCAGCACTTGTAATATAAGTTTACAAATTATACCCCAAAATATTCTTGTCTAGTATATATTTTTTATGTTAGGTAAATTAGTTTGGGGTAAAATTATAAATATAAAAGATAAAATAGATTGATTAAGGTTTTATATTAAGGACCAAATCTCATCCTCTAGCTAATGAGCCTTATAGTCAATGGCAACCCACATCCTTCTTAGTTCTTAAGGGAAGTTGTGGGATCAAACCAGCATGCAGTACAAGAGGAGTGGGTGTGTATATACCTATGGCCTTGCATATAAGGTTATTTTGTAAATGTGAGGTAGCTGGTTTAATTTTGTTTATAACTTCATGTGGTTAGTGTCTATCCTCTAATTTCAAAAATTAGCTTACACATTTAGGACTGGAAGACTATCTTCATCAATCGGCTTTACTAATATGGTATTATTACTTATTATGTTTCTCGTAAGGGAAAAATTAGGTAGAATTTGTGAGAGAAAAAACACTTAACACATGTTTGGTTCTTCATTCATATGGATTCAGTGAAGCTAGGAAATCTACGACGAGACCAGATGAACAAGAAGTGAGGGACAATCTCATTTACAATTACAAGCCTTCTTATGGTGGAAAAGCAGGGTAAGCCCACAACGCATTTCATGATCAAGTAAGGTGGATACTAAACTATGATCTGATTTACACATTAGCTGATGTGAATTGTTCATATGCTTTGTTGCAGGAAAGGATATGATGAAGTCTATATCTTCACTTAGTCATTTCTAAATCCTGGAGAGCTTTTATATATATATATGGAGAGGTCAATCCACGTATCTCTGTATGTGAGTGGGAGTGGCTACAAATAAACATCGCAAGTGTTATTCTACGTACAATAATGTAATATGTATGGTACTTGACCCTCCTTTATTTATGATTTCTTTGATGTACCTTTTGCATTAGCTGAAGCCCTTGTTTCAAGTAGTGTCTTGCAATTTTACCCTATATTTTGGATGGAAGGAAAAAATACTATATCGAAAAATTCTCAAAAATAATAATTTTTTTAATATTCTTTTCCTCTTTTTGTTTTTACCTCTTTCCAAACATCAGGTTAATGTTTGGGATGATTTTTAACTCCTCAAACTAATTTCTTTAACTCAAAAGGTCAATTAAATTGGGTTTAAAATTAAGTTTGAGATGACTTTGGGATTAAATAACTTATACGTAAAAAGTCAAAATTACAGCGAAAGTATTTTTTTTAATTTTTTGACATTTTGCTTTTCTTTCAATTGAATCTTTTAAAATTAATTTTTTAATACATCTTTCAAATAAATTTTGTAAACTAAATTTTTTATAGAAATTTATTTAAATATAAATTATATTTTATTAATTATTTTTACTTTAATTTTAGTTTATAGAAGTTAAATAAGATAAAAGTCAATCTTATTGACTTTAATTCAAACCAGCTCTTCAAGGTGGTTGAAGATGGCTTGTCAGAGCGTTATGAATAAAATGATGTGCCTGATTGCTAACTATTAAATATACAGTTAAACAGATATTTAACCTAAATTTTGATTTATTTTTTTTAAATAAATAATTATATTTATTTAAAAAATTAAATTAAATTATAGTTTTAAATTAAAATTTTATATAATGAGATTAATTTTCCTTTTTCCTATTTTTAATAAAATTATATATCTTTTTAATAATTTTTTAATTATAAAATTTTTTTAATAATAATTATCTAAATACTTATTTATTCATATTTATATTTTTTTATAAGTTCTCCAAAAAAAAATTTAAAAAATTATCTAAAATTTATTTTTATAAAACCCTAAATAAAAACCCTAAACAATGTTTTCTTAAAAACCCTAAAACCAATAATAAAAACCCTAAAACCATGTTTTCTTAAACAAGTATGTTGAACAGAATGAAAGAGTTTTTATAAAAGCAGAATTAGAAATTTTTTTATAAAAATAAATTTTAACTATCAACGTTTGGTTTTTTAATTGTCTATTTTTGTAGTAAGTCGATTTTGTTTCTTTTTTTAACATTCTCAAAATAATATTGATCTCAGAAATTTTTTTAAATACTTACAATATTACGTAAAAACTTAACTTACAAAGTAAAATTGGATCCTATAATAACAATTAAAGTTGCAAAAAAATTGTATATGATCAGTACTTATACTTTGGTTTCGTTCACATTTGTCGGTTGTTGAGTGCTTTCGCAGGAAGTGGTTGATTGGGTTGGTTCTTCCATGATAAGCAATGGATTTCCCACTATACATTTTTGGTTGAACCATCAAGCATCATTATCACCCTGAAAAATTAGGAGGTTTTGCATTATCACCCTTTAGTTATATCAGTAATAATACCATACCAGTGAGTTTTTTTTATCACATTTTCCTAGTTACAACCTCATTAATTACTTTTCCTCTTATTTTATTTGTTATTAATTGATATTCAGTATTTTGTAAATGGAATTTCTCCAACTTCGTCTTTTAAAGAGGATTAAAGTTGAAAAAAAAAAGTAATTTAAGACCTATCTAATAATTCAACTTCTATTTCTTATTACGTGAATAATAATTCAAAATGTCTTATAATAAAGATAAGAGGAGGTATATCTTTATTTGTAAGTTTTACTAAATACTATATTTTAGGACAATTTTAATCTTTTGTCCTCTCAATAAGACCTCTAATTGTGTATTCATCTAGTCCTCAACATAATAGTCATTTAACTAATTTAAATTAATTAAAAATTAAATAAATTAATTAATTATAATAAATATAACATAAAATTTCTAAAACACCTTTTCGTAATATTATGTTACATATAAATTTATGAGATAGATAAATTAGTTTAAGAAAATATAGAAATAAAATGGATAATATTTATATTTAAAATCAAAATAAATTCTCTAATTAAATCTTATATTTAATATTGAAGAAGTACCTTGTATAGTTGATTTTGGTAGGTTGTTAATCATAAACTTGAGCTAAAATGGAAATCACATCAAAGGTTCACATTTCATTAATGCACTCAGTTCTAATTGTAGGAAAGAATATACTAAACTCAGATGTCAACTTGGTATAATGGGCAACCTTGTTTTGTGAGAGAACAAGTAAAACCATAATTAGCTGCTTTTTTTTTTATTATATAAATTTTTAGAAAAAAGTTAGATTTACCTCTAATCTAAAAATAGGCGAAATTTTTTTTCTCTTAGACAATATCAATATCAGATAGGGTAAGCGACGTTTATTACTCCCAGTTATAAATTTAGACATCTAGGAGATATAATACTTCTCTAAGTACTGTGACTGAAATTATAATAAAGTAGTATTTTTTATAGATCGAACATACTCTAAATAGTCATATGTCTCGCTCTTTTTCCAATTTTTGTGTGAATTAATACAATATTTAATCTTTATAATTTGTCTTAATTTTAGTTTTAGTTGTTATAGTTTCAAATTATATATTTTGATCACTTAAGTATTTTTCAATTTCAAACATTGATCCTTCTACTTTCTGTTATATTATATATTTTGATGATGACAGATTTTTATATTTTAATTTCTGTTTAATAAAAGTTATTTGTTGATAAAAATATTTATTGATAAACTCTTTTATAAATAAGAACTATTTTAGTTTTTGGAATCAATTTTTAAATAAAATTTATCAAATGATTTATTGATAAGATAACTTATTAATAAACACTTTGATAAATTTATTAGTTATGCGTTTCTTAAGTATGAGAAAAATGCTTATGAATCTTGTCTAATTTAGAATTGCTTTAGAAAATGATGTGTCAAAGTTTGGAAAAACTTTGAAGGTATTGGGAACATTTTTTTAGACTTAAAAGAATTCTGATGAAGTCAAATTCCATTTTTTAAACTAGTTTTATTTTAAAGAATACATTCATAAAAAATTATTTCAAAAAATATCAATTTAAAAAAAAACTCAAGATTTTATCAAAGAACTATTTAAAAAGACTATTTATAAAAAATATTTTAATAAATTATTTATTCTCCTTTTAAAGTCAAAAGCATTAATTGAATAACGTTTCTACAAGTATTTCAATAAATATGAATCTTTATCTTTATAATTTATTTATTTTTGGAAAGACACTTCGATAAGACTAATTTTTGAAGTATTATTTTATAAGAGTTATTTTGGTTTAAAACATATATTTATCAAAACATTTATCAATAATGATATTTTTCGATAAACATTTTAATAAATTGACTCGTTCTTTATAGATTCTTGAAATAGATCTTCAAATCATATTTATGTTATCCAATTCAAAGTTTTAAAAATTAATTTATCTTTAATTAAACACTTGTGATATTAATTATACAATATATTTTAAGATTAATTATAGGTAAATACAACATTAAATGAAGAAATCTTCAAAAAAACAATTAGTCATACAAGCATTAAATCCTTCCAAATGTTACGCCTTCAACGATCCAATCTCTCAAAGGCTACTTCAATATGAGTATAATAATTATTTAACAGGTATATTTTTAAACTCAACTATAAAAGAAGGTTATAGTAAATGTAGCAACAACATTGACTAACCTTCTATGATCAATTGCATTAACTCCCATTTAATATTGTATTTTACATTTTCTTAGAAACTTTCTTATCATTCACCTGAGATACTCAAGATAATGGATCTTTTAAGTTAGTTGATTGTAACTTTATAAGAAGTAAAGGAGGGTGAGAGTAGATAATTCTCGATGTTCATGTATTGAGATACCAAGAACCATGTGAATTTTGGATTATAATAGAATACTCAGAGGACCTCTTTGAAGATTGAACATAGGCCAAGTGATTGGGCTAAATTAGTATAATCTCTCTGTGTACATTCTCTTTATCAAAAAATGTGGACCCCTATAGTTTAATAAATACCTATACCATTTTACCCCTATTGAAACTAAAACTTATAGCTTAAAATTATAGGGACTAAATATAAATTGAAGGCCAATTATAATGACCAAACATTATATCAATCCTTTTTGTGAAAAAACAAAAGGAAAGAAAGATTTTTTTTTTGTATAAAAATTTTTAGAAAGGAGTTGAGCTCACCTATAATTTAAGCATAAGGTGAAATCTCTCTTTTTCTTAAACAATACTACTATCGAATAGTACGAATAGTCAATTATCCTCAGACGTACATTTAGACACTTAGAAACTAGGATGTATTTTTAAGTATCACAATTAGAATGATAATAAAATAATATTTTTATAAATTAAATATATTTTAAATAATTATATATCTTATTTTTTTATTAGTTAAAGTTATATGAGTACGGGTAAGAAAGCATGAAATTAAAACAATCAAACAATGGACGAAAAGTTAAATAAAGCTCACATGATATGATATGAAGTTTGTGTGCAAGTTACTAAAGTGTTGACCTAAAAGTAAAAGTAACAGGTCTAGTAATGGTGCGTAAGCCCAAAGCCCAAATTTGATAGAGTTCCAGTTAGTCAAACATCGGTGGACCCCACCCATTGTCATTTTTTTTATACTGCAATTTTTGTCAAAAGAAAACTTGGCTGATCATATCTGGTCCATACCCTAAAGTCCAAACACGACCATTAATGTCCGTTCGGGATTTAATCCACCTTGCGAACAAAGATTAATTTATGTTTGGTTGTAAGGTTTAAAAAAAAATTTAGATAAAATTTTAAATAAATAATTATATATTTTTTAAAAGTGATTTTGGTTAAAATTACAATTTAAAACTATAATTTTGAATAAACTACTGAAATTAACTTTTAAAATTGTAAAAGAGTTTATGGACTATCTAATTATTATCTTACTCTTATTTTTTTTATACCCTCTCTCCTCTTTCATCTCTCTTCTCCACAATTTCTCATACTTATAATCAAATCATATCTTTTTTGATAATTTACTAATATAAATAGTGATTATACTACTAATCATTTAAATATCTATATTTTCAAAATCTATTCTTTTTAAAATCTATTCTTCTCATAATTTATTCTTAAAAAATTAATCTAAATATACTTTTAGTCCATTATAATTTATAAGATTATTGAGAATAGAAATTCCACTTATAATCGTAGTCTGGAGGACCCAAAAAATCTCAGTTCACTTCAATTTTCTTTAAGACATTATTTATTTTAACTTAAAAAAGGTAAGTTAAGTTAATTTAAAGGAGAATAGAGAAAGATAGAGAATATTATGGATGTAAAGATAGGGGAGGAGAGATGCTATTTTTTCTTTAGTTCAAAAAAAGAGAGGAATTGAGTTAATTAAAAGTTGATAAATATACCATTATTTCTTAATTTAAATATATTTATTTTTTATTTATAATATTCATATTAAAATTATTATTTTTTAATTTTAAATTTTTTTATCTTATTTATATATATAAAAAAATTAAAAAAATTAAAAATTTGATAATATTTTATAATTATTTATAATTAATTTTATAATTATTATATATTTTAATATAATATATAAATTATTTACTATCTTTATTAGGTTTTAATAATTAAAATAAAAATTATATATGAATACAATAAAAGAAAGGTTTTAACTTAAGAAAATATAATTAAAATATTAAAAATATATAAAAGATAATTTTATTAAAATTAAGTAAAAAAAATTTCTCTCTTTCAAAAATTTCACTTTTAAAAAGGAGGAAGGTGAATATATAAAAATAAAAAAATTTATCTTCTATTTTCTCTATTTTTTTTAATTAAATACATTTATATCTTATCTTTCTTCTTTTTTGCTCTTTTTTAAAACTCCTCAGCGAAACAATGCCTAAAAGAATTGATCCACGTGATTTAAAACGACAACATAAAACAGCACACAAAAACAGACGTACAGCTTTTGCGCTGGCGGGGAAATGGAAATAAGCTGCGCTGTTAACAGGGACACGAGGCCCTGACAAGGCCTGTCCTGAAAATATCTACATCTTTTAGGCCTAATTAAAAATTTATTAATTTAAATAAATAAATCAGTTTTTTTTAAATCTAATCTATATGGCTTAATTTATTTAATTATATATAAATAATAAATAAATTTAAAATATTTATTTATAAATATATAAAATTTAAAATATATTAAAAGTCTATAAAAATATAAATTTTAATATACTTAAAATTTAATAATTTTATTTAAATTTTAAAATACTCTACTAAAAATATTTTAAATTTTAATAAATCTTCCAAAATTTAAATTTAAGCTTAAAACAGATCTATATACAAGATATTTTATATTTTTATTATAGACACGTGCCTAATATAGTCTCATCTCTTTCCATCTTTAGCTGGCTGACGGGCCCCAATCACCGTACCCGCACATGGTTATGACATGACGACTCTCTGCGTCTTTTCTCTCGTGTCTGCTTTTGGTGAGAAATCTTATTCAATCGCCTCATTTGGACTGTGCTTTTCCTTTATAAGTAACCCACCCTAGTCCCCATCATGTGCTATTTCTGTAGCTCATATTCCTCCCCATTCCTCCTCCAACATGGCCAACGTTGTCGTACGTCGCACTTTCCCCGCCTCCTCCACCACCGCCACCTTCCGGAACCTCATTTGGATTCCGATTCTGATTTCCTTTGTGAACTGCGTTGGATCTGCTGCGGCTCCCGAGATTCTTCTACCAAGTGAAAACCATAGTGACTCGTTGCCACGTTTGTCTTCCACTTGCCCCGCCCCGAACCCTAACTTGTACTATAGGCCGGTAATCGGAGTCGTATCCCACCCCGGTGATGGCGCCTCCGGACGTCTCAGCAATGCCACCACTGCTTCTTCCATCGCCGCTTCCTATGTTAAGTTCGTTGAGTCCGCTGGAGCTCGAGTCATTCCGTTGATCTATAATGAGCCTACGGAAACTCTTCTCAAGGTATGTATCGTCGATTGCTGCTTTCCATTGTAGCCCAGAAGCCAAAAGAAGACATAACTGCTCTTCTTACCTGTCTGTTTCTGTCACAAAAAATATTCCGGTGGAAAACAATAACCGTGCATTTTACCAAGTTATAATTATTGTTCGGTCAAATAAGTGTCAGTAGTTTTCCTCATCCTGAGCGGTGAAAATATACTAGTTAGATCGGTTCATGGATGGTTGGTATATTTTTATTTTATATCCTACTCATTATAAATCTATCAAAAAAAAAAGTCTAACTAACTCAAATTCATATAATTTACTTTCTACTACGTTTTCTTAAATAAAAGCAAGTTTTTAATACATCCCGGGCAAAGAGTAATATCTTTTCAATTTAAGGATGATTTTACGTCGTTCATGTTGAAAGATCTCCAAGCTAATGTATACTAATTTTTGCGCATATTTCTTCCCAATTCTTTAGATTTGATTTGACATCTCAGCTTTTATTAGTTTTTCTCATTTTTTTTAAAAGATTAAAAAAAGTTTTTGTTTTCCGTCATGTTTATTCTAAAATAAAATTTTGATTTATGATGTAAGGGTTATGTCTAACAATATTATTCAGATAAATAATAGTCAGCTTACCATATATAAGATGTCATTGATAACATAAACGCTCCGACCTTAGCTGAAGTTGGTAGAGCGGAGGATTGTAGGAATTATCCAGCAGGTAATCCTTAGGTCGCTGGTTTGAATCCGGCAAGACAGATTTTTTTATTATTAAAAAAACATATTTTAACATAGAAATTTCAATGTTCAATGGTCTTAATTAAATTAATTTTGTTAAATTATCTTGGCCGTATTATAATTTCTTGAATGAATCGAATAATGTGGCTTTTTCGTTTATATGACACTTTTAGTAAGAATTGTTCTGAAGACTTTGTATGTAATAGTAGTGGTAATTAATACTAGTACGACGTAGCAATCGAAGCTTTGTTTGACAACTCAATGTTGCATTCTCATGGCAGAAGCTGGATTTAGTGAATGGGGTGCTCTTAACTGGTGGTTGGGCTAAAACTGGATTATATTTTGAGACAGTCGAGAAAATCTTCAAGGTATAGCTATATCCTTATCCATTTCTAATTCTGGTTAATGTGCATTTTCAAAATTACTAGTAATTGTATTGAAAAGTTTCTTCGCTAATAATTGCTGCAGAAAGTTTTAGAGAAAAACGATGCTGGAAATCATTTCCCAATATATGGTATCTCCTTAGGTTTTGAACTTATGGCAATGATCGTTAGCAAGGTAAATTAGCCTCCTTCTGATTCTCTTTCTTTTCTTTATACTATCAACCGGTATCCGGTGTATTTTGATGATCCTATTACCAAGTATGTCTCCTCTGGTAGTTATAAGATGATTCTATTTCCATTTTTTAATGATTTTGTTTGTCTGCTCATAGTCTTTGACAAATATGCAGCATGGCACGTGACAGTTGAAAACATGACCTCTTATAACATTTCATGACATGTTTAGAATAGTTGTGAGCTCTGAAGTCTGGTTCTGGATTTAAAGTCCGTTTTCAAAAGGAAAAGAAAACTGAAGAATTGCTGTTGTTTTGTTTTACTTGATGATAGGACCACAATATCCTTGAAGAATTTAACTCAAAAAATCAGGCAACTACGCTTGATTTTTCCAAAACTGCTAATCTCGCTGGATCTATATTCCAAAGGTAAACAATGCACTGCAAATTATGTTCATAAATTCCTAGTATAACTATGGTTGTTTTATCGTATGAGGTTCTATTATATAAATTTTATCTCTCTATCTGCAATCTTGTTTAATTTTCTAGAAGCTCAGCTTTGAAACTTAGTTGCAATGCCCTGTTTTGTGGGGATTATTATCATTATTGCTTCTCTTTTCATGATAGTGGGAAGGGAATTAATTTTTTATGATATTAGCGCTTTTGATTTTTTTTCACGTCCGTGTTCTGAATTTGTACTTTCTTGAAGTCTGTTACTAGTCATGGTGTCACAGGTATGAGATTTCCAAATTGATGGTCACTTTCTGCCGCAGGTTTCCTCCAGACTTGATAAAGAAGTTGAGCACCGATTGTCTTGTCATGCAAAATCATTATGTGAGTAGTATATTGCTGTCAATGACTTCTGGGTAGGATGAAAATTCTCATGGAATGTCACAAATTGCAATATAAATTGTTCATACTCTTTTCATTTACATCTGAAATATTGGCGTTATGATAAAGAGTCCGCTTGGGAGAACTTCCAAAAACTATGGTTTTGGCTTAAACCAAAGTTTCAAAAGCAAAGAGTCAAACACACATTCAAAGCTTAGAAGTGATTTTAACCCCAAAAACCATGGTTTTGAAACCAAACCTTGGTTTTGATATAAGTTGGGGAGAACAACTTTTAACCCTAAAACTAAAGTTTTCTCCAAATTCTAATTTAAACAAGCTCCAAGACCCATGTGCCATATCAAGGAGGCGGAGACTGAGTTTTTTTAATGATATTCTGAATGCTTGTTGATTCTTCTGCCCAACATGGTTGCTGATGATCTGGAACTGCATGGAAAGTTCTATAATAGGATCAGTATTTTATTACTTAGACCTATCCGCATTAGTTAGATGGAGGTTCCTCAAGACAGGATAGTTCATTTCATGTCTTCAACCATCTTCTCTAATTTATCCATTTATCTATAAAGTTTATAATTGTTCATTAGATATAGATTTTTCTTTAAATACAAAGTATAATTTGTTTGATATTGGACTTGACAGTATGGCTTATCCCCAGAAAGGCTTCTGGGTAATGAAAAACTATCTGGCTTTTTTGACATCTTGACAACTTGCACAGATGAAAATGATCAGGTATTATGCAGTGTCGTCTGTTAATTTTCTTTTTTCAAAGAAAAACATATTCATCAGTTGTTGTCATCTTTTGTTCTGAAGAATGAAATCTAATAACATCAGTTTACTGCCGTATTAGGTGTATGTATCCACAGTGCGATCACGGAACTACCCTGTGACTGGCTTCCAGTGGCACCCTCAGGTTATCCCTCAATGTGCTTTGCATTAATTTTTTAAAACTACTCGTTCAGTTAGTTCATTCCAGTTATATAACTTACTTTACAAATGATGTCATGTCACAGAAAAATGCATTTGAATGGGCCTCACGTCAAAAAATCCCACACACTGAGGATGCTATTCAAGTGACTCAACATGCTGCAAACTTTTTGGTCAGGTCAGCACTTGTAATATAAGTTTACAAATTATACCCAAAATATTCTTGTTTATATATCAGTTTTTACATTAGGTAAATGAGTTTGGGGCAAAATTATAAATATAAAAAATAAAATAGATTGATGTCTTATATTAAGAATTAAAACTAATCCTATAATTAATGAGCCTTGGAGTCAATGGCACCCCGCATCGTCCTTAAAAGGGGAGTTGTGGGATCAAACCCGCAAGCAGTGCAAGAGGAGTGGGTGTGTGTATGTACCTATGGCCTTGCATATAAAGTTTTTTGCATGTGGTTAGTGCCTATCTTCTAATTTCAAAAATTAGTTCAGATAATTAGGACTAGAACAGTATCTTCGTCAATCGGCTTTGCTGATGTGATATTATTACTTATTATGTTTCTCGTAAGGGAAAAATTAGGTAGAATTTGTTAGAAAAAACACTTAACACATGTTTGGTTCTTCTTTCATATGGATTCAGTGAAGCTAGGAAATCTACGACGAGACCAGATGAGCAAGAAGTGAGGGACAATCTCATTTATAATTTCAAGCCTTCGTATAGTGGAAAAGCAGGGTAAGCCCACAATGCATTTCATGATCAAGTAAGGCGGATACTAAACTATGATCTGATTTACACATTAGCTGATGTGAATTGTTCATATGCTTTGTTGCAGGAAAGGATATGATCAAGTTTATATCTTCACCTAATCATTTCTAAATCCTGGAGAGCTTGTGTGTCTGTGTGTGGAGAGGTCAATCTACATATATCTGCATGTGAGTGTGATTGTGTGATCGTGGCTACGAATAAACATCGTTAGTGTTATTGTACGTACAATAATGTTGTAATATATATGGTACTTGACCCTCCTTTTGTTTAGGATTCTCCTTGATGTACCTTTTGCCTTAGCTGAAGCCCTTGTTTCAAGTTGTGTCTTGCAATTTTACCCTATATTTTGGATGGTAGGAAAATTAAAAAAAAAAAGTCCAAAAACTCTCAAATAATATTTTTTTTTTATTTTTCTATCTATCCAAACATCATATTAATGTTTGGGATGCTTTCAACTCCTCAAAATAAATTTTGACTCAAAAAATCAATTAAATTAGGCCTTTGAGATGACTTTGATATTAAATGTATTATAGGTTAGAAGTCAAAATTAAAGTTAAAGTAGTTTTTTTTAAAAAAAAATTGACATTTGGCCTTACTTTTAATTAAATTTTTTAAAATTGACTTTTCATTCAAATAATGTTTGTTAAACTAATTTTTTTATAAAAGATTATTCAAATATAAATTATATCTCACTAATTAATTTTTATCTGTTTTAATTTGTAAATGTTAACTAAGATAAAAGCCAGTTTTACTTAATTTAAACCACATGATAAGGATGGGGGAAGATGCCTTGTCTGAGCATAATAAATAAAATGATATTGTGTGATGTATATAAAAATATACAAACTATAATTTTTTTAAAGGTTTATTTGGATAAATTTTAAAAAAATATTTATAAAAAAAATAGATAGTTTTTAAAAAATAATTTTTAAATAAGAGTTTATAAAAAAAATTATTTTGAATAAATAAATATTTAGATAAATATTTTTAAAAATATTTTTATTATTAATAAATTATTAAAAATAGTATAGTTTAATTAACAGTAAGAGAGATCAGAGAGAAAATATGAGAGATAAGAGAATATCTATAACAAATATAAGTAAAATAGTAATTTTATAGTTCATAAACTATTTTATTATTTTAAAAATTAGTCTCAATAGTTTATATAAAATCTTAAATTTAACAATATTTTAATTTATAAATCTATTTAAATAAATATAACTGTTTATTTTAAAATTATTTTAAATTAAAATTTAGGTTATATGCGCTTTTAAAACCTTTATTTTAATTAAAATCAAATAAGCACTAAACAAAATTTTAGTTTCAATTTTTTTAAAATAAATAGTTATATTTATTTAAGAATATTTTTATATTAAATTATAATTTAAAATAAAAATTTTAAATAAACTATTGAAATTAGTTTACAAAATAGTAAAATATTTGTTTACTCATAATTATTTTTTTCTTAAATTTTTCTCTAAAAAAGTTGCTAATTTTTTTTATAAATTCTTTTCTTATCTCTTATCTAAATAAACCTAAAGAAAACCCTAAAACCATGTAGTCAAAACGAGCCTTAGTCTATTTGGATAACAATTTAAAAAATAGACTTAAAGAAAAAATGGGGTTTTATGTAACTTTTAAAAATTTATAATTTTTTTATTTTATAAATTTTTTAATAGTTCATAAACTCTTTTATTATTCTATAAGTTAATTTTAGTAGTTTATTTAAAATTTTAATTTTAAATTATAGTTTAGTTTAAATTTTTTTAAATAAATATGACTATTTATTTTAAAAAAATTTAAATTAATATTTTATTTAAAAAAATTTCTAAAACTATAGATTATATGCTTTCCAAACACATATTGTGAGTTTGGATAGTATTTTATAAAATAATTTATGAAAAAAAATTTAGACATTTTTTTAAAAAATTAATAAAAAAATAATTTTAAATAAATAAATATTTTGGATAGTTATTAGCTGAAATTTTTTTCTAATTATTAAATTATTAAAAATATTATAAGATAAAATAATAATTAAATAAAATATATAATTTTTATTTTATGTATAATATTAAAATAGTAAATAATATATATTTTATTTATTGGATATGTCAGAATAAATAATTAATAATAAATTAGTAAATAAGTGATTTTATTTATATATTATTTTATTATATATATCTACGTATATTTATATTAAATTATTAAAATATAAAAACAATAAATAATATATATACTGCCTGTTTAGTAAATGATAAAATTATAATTTTAAAAGAGTTTTGAATCTAATTTTTTTTTATAAATCCTTTTTTAAGAATCTATTAAAATAGATCCATATATACTTACTTATATTTTATATACACATGCTTGTGACGGTGAAGAAAAGCATGAGAAAGAAAGACAGGAGAAAGAGTAATAAAGGGATAGGATAGATAAATAAAAGAAATAAGGGTAAATTAATATTTTGATATTTAAAAATTATTTGTATTATTTTAAAATCTCTTTTTATTCATTTATATAAAATTATAATTTAATTTTAAAATACTTATAAAATAATATTACTATTTGTTTAAAAAAATTAAAATTAAAATTAAAATAAAAAATTATTTTAAAATTTTATTTTTATAGCTATCCAAACAGATCCTATTATGGTACTTTTATGATGTTCTCGTTTCATTGTCTCGTGTGAGGCATTATTCTATTCATGTACAGGATGCACCCCATGTTTTGTCTTTTACTACACAAGTTGCATTACGCCGTCAAATTCTTGAGCGCAATCTTCAGTGGATTTTGTTATGAGATAAACAAAAGTTGCTAGACCAGTTGCTTCTGGTACTCTTACTCTTACAAGATCTAATTAAAAATTTAATTTATATAACTATTCTTTCATTAATAATTAAATAAAAAAATTAAAATATTTTAAAATATATATTATATTAACTAATTTAAATAATTTTTTTAAATTAAAATTATATTTATTGAGATTCTTCACCAATAATTAAATAAAAAATAGGAAGAAGTTAAAAAATTATTAAAATATTTTAAAAATATATATATTATATTAATTAATTTAAATAATTTTGATAATTTAATTAATTAAGAATTAAAAGAGTGTTACTAATGGGATAATCACGCCTGTACTCAAGAGCATGAACTCAAAACGATTAAAACATGAATCTGTAATTCAAGAAGATCGGAAGAAAACTCCAAAGCATAGGGAATGGAATGGAAGAAGATGACGAAGAAGAAGGAAGGAGATGATGAAACTAACTAAGCGAGAAGTTGTGTTGATCTGAAACTAATGCCCGAAAAGGAAAGTTTTGAAAGTTGATCGACTTGAGAAAGTATGGGTCAAAGAAGAGACAAAATGCACAAAATACAATAAATTTTCTCTCAAACGAAATTCACATCCACAATCCAAAGGTTGTGATAATTCTCAGAACTTTGCAATGCTTCCCCTAGTATACCACGCCATACCCTATCTTCAAGCTGATCCATTGCTGTGCGATCAACGGTGCCGTCTTTAATACGCTTATGAACCCACACGCTTAAGATGTTATATCTCAACTGTAGCCTACTCGTCGTCACGTGGTAGTTATTTTAATCTTATTGTCGCTGTTTTCGTGCTCACAATTCCCAATCTCTCCGGTAACTCCGATATGGCGATATACACCGTCCGGAGCTCCTCTGCGACCACTGCAACCATCTTCCGTAGCTACATGTGGATTCCGATTCTGATCACCCTTTTGAAATGCGTTGGATTGGCTGAGGCTCAGTTCGGGATTGTTCTGCCCAGTCAACGATCGTCTTCCACTTGCCCCGCCCCAGACTTCGATCTCTACTACCGGCCGGTCATCGGGATTGTTAGCCACCCGGGTGACGGAGCCTCTGGACGCCTCACAAACGCCACTAATGCTTCTAGTATTGCTGCCTCCTACGTCAAATTTGTTGAATCTGCCGGCGCGAGAGTTATTCCCCTCATCTACACCGAGCCTCCCGAAAAGCTTCTTAAGGTTTCATGATTCATCCCTTCCTTCTTTCAAATGATCATCCGATTTTTACTATTACCTGGAATTTTTTGTGAATTTTTTGACCGCCAGTATAGAGTAGTAGAGATGGTAGTAAATTGTAATGAATGCAAAAGACTGTTACTGAATCTGAGTCTGATTAAGGCACGTTTGAGGTGCTTGATTGGATATCATTGCTCTCTCTGCAGAAGCTCGATTTGGTGAATGGAGTGCTATTTACTGGCGGGTGGGCTGATGGTGGGTTATATTTCGAGACTATTCGAACAATATTCAAGGTATATATGCTTATCCTTTTCCAATTCTCACAAATGAACATTTGGAGATATTTGTAATACTTCCTTGCATTCGTTAGAAATTCTCTTTCTCGAATTAGGAATTTGACAATTGATAAATTGCACTTGACGATTAGTATTACTGACTTGATGGAATCTTTTTCACACATTGCTAATTAGCTTTTCTTCATTCTGCAGAAAGTTTTGGAGAAAAATGATGGCGGACACCATTTCCCATTATATGCTACCTGCTTAGGTTTTGAACATATAACCAGGATCGTTAGTGAGGTAAATTTCCCTCTTGCGGTTTATTCATTTTGGTTTTCTATGATTTAGTTTCTAGTATTGCTCAACGGAAGATGAAAACTCCTGTGTGGATAAGTTAAATCCTCTTCTATAAGCAAGGGTAATATGATCTACTTAAACATTTGAAATAATCAAATATGACGAGAGTTATACCCTAAACAGCTTTCTTCTGCTATGTTTCAGAGAATGAATACTGTTTATATGCGATCAACCTTTTTGTCCATAGTCTTTCTTCCACAACAAATTTTAGTTTGCAACACCTCAAAAGTAGGAAATTAGGAAGTTGGGAACCTTGACAAATTTAAAATGTTGTGGTTGGTGGTGGTGGTGGTGTTACAATTATGTTCTTTTTATTGATGATAGGATAATAATATTCTTGAAGAATTTAATGCACGAGATCAGGCAAGTACTCTACAATTTACAGAAAATGCAACTATTGATGGAACAGTATTTGAAAGGTAAACAATCTAAGGCGGCATATCTTTTTAAGCATTTAGTTCATCTAAGGTTGATTATTGTCATGTAGCTCTTTCATATATAAATATTATATGCTTAAACAAAAGTCATCTCTTCTGCAAGTTGAGATTCACTTCTTTCCGGCAGATTTCCTCCAGGCTTGTTAAAGAAGCTGACCACTGATTGTCTTGTCATGCAAAATCATCATGTGAGTATTATATTGTTGTCAATTACCTGTTCTGTAAATGAGTACTTTTACTGAACTTACAAATGCTCTTGTTCACATTCTGCATTTGTGTGGATAATTTCATTCCAGCGTTTAGCAATAACATTAAAAGGTTATCTGCTGTTTTTTTTTGGCCTGCATTTGATTTGTATTTTTGAAGTTCATGAATATAATTTGCATCTGGCACTGAACATGACAGTTAGGCATATCGCCGAGAAAGTTTCTGGATAATAAAAAATTGTCTAGTTTTTTCGAGCTATTGACAACTTCCAAGGATGAAAATAACAAGGTACAGTTTCCCTGAAACTTCTGACTTACTCATGAATTGTTACCATATTTCCTTCTTAAAGAAATCTAATATGTATTATCATTAATTTATACCAGGACTACGTATCCACAGTACGTTCATGGAACTATCCTGTGACTGGCTTCCAATGGCATCCAGAGGTGAGCCATGAATGTGCTTTTCGCTTTATGTTTTATTTCAAACTTCAATTCTAAACGCTATATAATGAATTCTATGAGAACTTTGTTCACTTTAAACTTCCATAACGTCCTTTTCAAATGATGTCACAGAAAAATACTTTTGAATGGGCCTCACCAAGAATCCCACACACAGAGGAGGCCATCCAAGTGACTCAATACGTTGCAAACTTTTTGACGAGGTTAGCACTATTCAACTCGAAATATGACAATTCCTCATTCTTATACAGTTATACCGATAGCTAGTTTAATCATCACAAAAGATTATGAAAATTTATGTTTAGGCCATTTGTTTTCACTGATTTGAAATGAAGAGACTTTCTTATATTTAAACCATTTTGATGGGTTGGAAATTGTCATTGGTAAGAGGTTCTGCAAACATGTCTGAAATCCCTAAGTATTGGTTGAGCTACGCTTTTTTATTAGTGACTAAATTAACTTTATTTCTCTTTCATGCATTTGGATTCAGTGAAGCTAGGAAGTCTATTAACAGGCCACCTGAACAAGAAGTGCTGGACAATCTCATTTACAATTACATTCCTACTTATAGTGGGAAGGCAGGGTAAGCCCAAAAGGCATTATTCACAAGAAAACTATTAATTTCTAATTCGGTTTGCACATAAAATTACTGATGTAAATATTTTATGTTTGTTAGGAGAGGATTTGATCAAGTTTATATCTTCACATAATCATCTCAATTTCTCGGAGGAGGATCCAGCGGGCATTAGTTGGAGTGATTCTTGCTAAATATCGCCATTGTGGGATTACCATTCTGCCCAATTATATGATTTTGCTTTGCTGGAATTCTGATGCTCTGAGCTCCTCTGCAGTGATAAATAGATTACTTATTACTATTACTATTATGTGTAGCATGTATTCATTTGGAATCTTGGTGCTCAGATCAGCTCAAACTGGGATTTAATCTAGTATCTGTAACATCTTGGTGATATGTGAAATGAAGAGGATTTATATTCTGTAATCTGGCCAGCTTGAAATTTTGTGATCCATGATGTCATGAGGAGAGATTCCCTATAGAGTTTGACAAAGTGTCTCTATTTTTCTGTATTGATACTCTCTTTCAATTCTTAATATAAAAATTAATTAAAGTTAAATTTAATTTTAAATATAAAATCTCAATTTATTTTATCTTTTAAATTTATAATTATTTTTTCAAAGTATCATATAACATTAAAGGTTTATAGACAAAAGTAATTATGATAAAATGTGCTATTTTAAAAAAATTGAATTATACTTATTACATATAACTAATATAACTAATTTTTTTAATCTACTTAAATTAGTTATCTAGTCTTTATATTAAAGACTAACGGTAATAATTATGGAAATTTTTGCCTTAAGTTTCTTTAAATTTTTAGTTTAGATTTCTACGCTTAGATATACGTATATCAGAGAACGCACAAAAGCATAGAACCTGGAAACAAAACCATTAAAATCTTCCTTCAAGCATGAACTTTTTTTTATTTTATACACCCTTCAAGCAGGAACATTAATTTACTGGCTGGCTGTCAATTTCTTGAAGCCATGTTTGTTATCTGTGTTTAAAGATGGCATCTATCACTTTTGCCATGGAGTAGAGTTAAAAGAGAATATCTGTATTCTCCATCCTCCTAATTTTCACTGTTCCTTCTTATGGCTCTACAGAGTTGTGTTCCAACTTCCAGCCACTTCATCTAGCTAAGCTCCCTCCCATCTCTCACCTGTTTTTCTTTGATAACACGGCAATGTCTATCCAGAAAATTCTTTCCCTTTTTTTGAATTGCAAAGGGAAGTTAAAACTTGAAAGCTACAAAACAAAAATTCTTTTACTCTAAACTCTTAAAAAATTGCATAACTCGAAGTAAGTTTACAGTGCGTCTATTAACGTATCATTCACTCATCTTCACCATGAAGCAAGCCTTTTGGTTAACTAGATTTTCAAGAGGATATGCATCAAAGGCCAACTTTGGATTGAAATAATTATATAATAAAAGGGAAGGGAAGGGAAGGAATGCAAGATTTATTCTAAGTTTCCCAAATTTCTGATTGAATCAAAGTATCAAGCCCCTTCTTCCCTACACCACTCTTCAATTTTCTCAAAGCAATCTTTGTTTGAATTATGAAGCAGTTCTAACATTGCCGCTTTGTAAAACTAATTAGCATCCATATAGAGCTCATCATTAGGCAAGGAAAATAAAACATAATGGTCTTTGTGTTTCAAGATGAAGATGAAGAACCCTCTACACTCATTGAACAAATGAGATAGTGTGTCATGTGATTCAGAGATATAGAGTAAACATCAAGTTGAGATGGTAAGGAATAAGAGTTGCTACCCCTATGGAAGTTGCCAGATCAATTGAGATAATAATGTACATGATTTACATTCACTCTCCCACCAATCATTCTCTCTTATCATTAACTCTCCCGAATCAGGTTAGTTGGCTCACTCAAAACATAATTGGGCAGTTCATATTTTGCTCCTGCAATACATTTGAAGAAAAAACAAATCAGGAAAATTGGAAGATATGTAAGTATAGCAAACAGAATTATGAACATTAACACCAAGATGCTTTTCTTTTTTATAATTGAAAGCTTGTTGAGTAATATAGTAACTGAAGAATTGCAACAAGTCATGCACATGTTACCTCTTTCATCATAGCACACTGCCATATCAGAAGTCTGGACTATGACCCCAGCACTATCCACAATTGCTTGAGCTAGAGTTAGATCAGCCTCAGCAGCAGCTCTAAGAGCATCCCAGATCTCTATCATACAGAAAATGCGAAATGCACTTCAGTTAACTAATTTTAATTTTAAGGTAGTATATCCTTGCAGTTATAAGCCTCAAAGAATGATTGGGCTGGCCGTAACAATTTCTGTTAACAAGAAAGACTGTTTCGGGTGGGAAATGGAACAACAACATAGATATAGAGAACACACTGATAACATTGCAACAGATAAATGAGAAAACTAATTTTAATGCTCTGTTATTATCTCCTTCTGCCAGAGTGACCTCTCGCTCATCCAGCCAAATGGTCATCATAATTGATTTGAGCTTGTGTAGTTACATTTGTGTATTTCTCACCTGCTCAGCATTCATATAAGCCACCCATTACTGTAGTACCCAAACCCCAAAAAGTACCTCATGTTTGCAAGAGTAACAGCTCAATTAAACAGGACTGCGAGGAGATAATCATTTATTTAGATGTTCTTTGATGTGAATTTATTATATTTTCATCCAAAACTAGGTTTGGGCCACTGCATCTTCATGGGTCATTAATCCTCTTAATGTCTAGCATGTTTAATGATACGGAATGCAACAACAAAATGAAATATAAACTTCAATATAACATTGAATAACATCATTATCAAACTGGGATGCTTTTGCTTTGTGAAACCTCAGGCTTTTAGCTGCATCTACAAACAGAGTATTGACTTTGAAATAATTCTTTATCTGACGCATCAAGTTTGTACTGCAAAAACGGGCAAAGCATTTAGCTATGTTTTGTAAAAAGAGGAAAATCATACAAGAAACTACAAGGCCTTCTGTAAACAGATCACCTCCCAATTCTTTCTCATGTTTACTTTCTCCATACAGTAAGAGATTGATGCAAATCGTAAATTATGGGTAAAGAATGTAAAATCAGTAAAAATATAATCCAATTCTAGGAAATCAACGCAATACAGAGAATGACGAGTGAACAGATTCATAAAATGATATGAAGTCAATCCTTTCTTCTTAAATGAAACTTTTCGAGAATAATAAACACCCTAGCAACAGTTTCCAAATGACCGTAACAGAGTTGAGAAAAAGAATCTAATTGAAAGTATTCGAGGGGAAAAAACTAATTGCAGGAATCCAAAGAAATGTAGAATTGTAGATTAACTATGGGGGTGAATAAATTGACATAAAGCAAAACCCTTCCCCTAAAACTCAATTCCTTAATCCTTGTAAGGAAATTTAATCTTCTGTTAGCCTTGCAACATTTCAAGATTTGCCATCCATTGAAATATTGTAATTATATACCTTTACGGCCACCATAATGAGGAGCTGTGTCCCAAAACTCGTCTCGTAACTGTATAAGCTGAGTCTTTGTTATTGGCTGAGGATGCTTCCAAGGCTTAGGCTTTCGGATCTTTTTCACAGCCCCACCTACAATGTTCCAAAATTTACACCATCATGAGTGAAACCGTCATGAAGAACTAATCTATAACTTGAATGTTATCAGCAACAAGAAGCTGTAAGATAATAATTCCAACATTTAATCATTGGCAAATGATGGGCAGAAGAAAGCTGACTGACCACTGATTCAAAGAAATGGGGAAGAACTTTTTTTAATATAAATCATTATACACATTATGCGTATGGCTGAGGACAAAGATTATTGGCATATTATGATACGCCACCGTAATTCAAAGTCCACCTAATTCTGAGATTTAAATCAGCAGGAATTGGAGCACATGGATTGCATTAAAATACTCAAAGCTTCTCATAAAAATTATAGTAAACGATTCAAACATTTCATAACCCTTGGAAAATACGCGCATCTAAAATTTGAAGATAGCTTCACAGGCGAATTAACAGGAACCAATTTTCATCTTCAATTTAAGATCCAAGAACTAACTTCTGCTGTCCCACTTGAATAACAGAATCTTCAACACAGAAAACAAGAAACATAAATCAATAAGCTCTCTCGAATTATAAACACTCATGGTTTGGCAGATTAAATCAACTCCGAAGATATCCATTCTTAGAGCTAAGAATCAAGAAGCTAAAAGAAATACCGTACCGACAACAATTTCATGGAAAACAAAATCCAACAAGATCGACGTTTAGTACGGAATTCACAGAATGCGGTAAATATCTACCAAACGGATTTCCCCCACCCGTTTGCCATGGAGAAAAGTTTTTTTCATATAATTGATTTTTCCAGAATCACTAGTTGACATAATTGACGAGGGCTTTTCCAATTAATAGTATAAAGAAATCTCTAACAAGCGAAAAAACAGGAAGAAAATAGAATTTTAACTATAACCCAACATCAATTTTCTCAAGCTTTTAAAATTCATTGTCAAGAAAAAGCTGTGGATTCAGAGAAATCAGAGAAGGAGAGAGAAAGAAAGCAGGGTCACCCTCCGCTTTGGACTGTGAGGATCCTGCACAACCCATTGCAAAACCCAGAGCTCAGCGAAAGAGAAGGGAGAGACTTGAAATTAGAATGAGCTTCACAGAGACGGCAAGTCAAAGAGGATGAAGCGTTTTACGAGTTTGCGATACTACCAAATGGGTAAATAGACCGTCTCAGACATAATCCAGCCTTTAAATAATTTCCTAAAAATAGTTTTCTAATTTTTTTCCGATTAAAAATTAAAATTAAAAATAGACTTAAGACAACCATGAATTATATCTTTTTTTTAAAAGAGTTTATAAAGATATTTTTAGTTTGAGTTGAGTTTGACTTGTGTCAAAGTAGTCATTTAACTCTTTTAAAATATATTTTCTTTTTTGACCTCATTTTAAAATATAACTTCAACAATACTTTATAATAATAAAATATTTTTTTGATATGTAAACTTGTAGTATAATTTTGTGGAAGAAAGTTTACATTTTGCAATTTATTAATTAGATAAAATTTATTCATAAAATTTTGAATGTGGTAATTTAAATTAAATTAAATATTCATAAAGTGGCATGAAAAATAAGAACTACCATACTACACTTGTCAAAGTGATTAATTACTAGATGAATAATCTAATCAAAATTAAAATAAAAAAAAAATATTTTTGGGAAGAGGTGCAATAGTACAGAGAACTTGGCTGTTGTGTTAATATGACATTCCTCAAACTTCCAAAACACCTTTGCATTTCAAGGATCACACACAAATACGTGTCCGAAAAATAAATAAATAAACTTTAAAAAACTTAATCAAATTAATCAGGAAGCCTTATTGTTATATAGACTTGATCATGATTTCAATCCTAAATAAAACATAAGCTTAACATAAAAATTGTTCGAGTAAATTAGTGTATTTTTCATCACACATTTTCTTTAACAATAAAATTCATGTGTGAATCAATTGAAAACTTTTCTTTTGCTTTTTCTTTCTTTTTTTTATTTAGAGAGGGATTTAAGTTAATGGCAATAAGTTGCTCCAAGGCATATCGATAAGCTCAACTAATTTTGTATTAACTTTTTGTGTAGCAATCAACTGTTTGTTTTAATGGAAGGTTGAGCTTTTACATGAATTTCACGAGATGACTTGAGATCTCATCCAAGTCACTGCCCAAACAAGATGCTCGTGCTGCTGAAAGTCCTTCCTTACCTTTCAAAAGCCACAAATAATTATAAATAATAATTATAAAAAGTGAGAGAGAGAGAGAGATTAAAAAAAACTGAGATAAAAAAGACATAAGTTATCACTTTTTACTGTTCAAAAATACCACTATTACGTCAATAATTTGGTGGCTTAGTAGCAGAGATTACAGATTTGATCATGTATGTCTACCCTTTTAAAAAAAAAATACCACTGCTACCTGTCAAAATTACCATCCATACCTGACAGGATTATAATCATAAATCTTAATTGCTCAAGTTTATATCTTTTGAGAAGGATCATAGTGCCCTCATAAAACAATTTGTAATAAAGCTGATCATTTAAGAAAGGTTTGATTTTAGACATTTCCTCCCTCATATTTGAAGTTTTAGCCCTTGTTTGAGCTGCTTAGTGGGGCCTTTGCAGCGCACAGCATAAAAATGTATGCCCTCTGAACTGGATGGTTAGCCAAGTGCAGATTGCAGAATATATGCTCCATAATACACAAAATCAGTTGCAGAATCTATGCTTAACAGCACATATTTAATGTCATGGAGAACAGAATACAAGGGCATCAAAAATATGTAGTGCCTATCTATCCCTGGGGGTTGAAACGGAAGGCCTCTCCAGGTATGTACTTAGTCCTCAAATTATAATGATCAAACTTTGGATTGTCATAATCAACTGCTTTCATCTCAACAGGTTTTGCCTCTGCTGCTCCAACTGCCCCATAAACCACTTCTCCGCTCTTCTCTCGTTGCCGATGTCTGGACCTTTCCTTTTGGCTCTTTGATTTGATGTAAGGTGGAATCTCACTCGATCCATAGAATTCAGCATATTCCTGTCGTTTTGATGATCGGTGCTTGCTGGATAAGGAGGGATCCTTGAAACTGCTTGATTTCAATTTGTGGGGCTTCGACTCCGAATATTTCTCAGCTGTGTTTGGTGTGTGGATCTGTCTATTCTCAATAATAGGAGCAGCAGCACTCTGCCTATGTACCAATGGGGGCTCTGCTTCTTCTTCAGGCATCTGAAGATGATCTTTTAAAGGTGTGAGGCCTCTCGGGGGGCCATCAGATCGGAAACGTGAAGGTATGAACTGATAGAATGCACTAACCACTGTTTCAAGGGAAAGCTTAGAAAGATCAATGAAAAGCTGTCCAAAAGATGGCCATCCTGGCTCATCTTTACCACTCGCTAATATGGACATAGGTTTTTCATTGTTTGCTTGGCCTTCGAATTCTCCTTCTGACCGTTGCTGCAGCATTTATGCAGTGTTATTAACCAATCAGCAAGGATGCAATATATTCTAAAACGACCACAAACTTATGCACAATGACAAGAAAGAAGGAAGAAATTAGTCCAAAGCCAAAAACAAACTACCAGTCACATTGTATAAGCTTTTACTTTCTAAATGCATGAACACAGATTCAGATAAACTAATCATTTTCTTCATCAGTATGCAGAAGTTTTTAAGACAAAGCAGAATGATATTTCCCAAAGCTGTAATGTTGTCACCAAAATGTTAAATGCCACTGAATTTTATATTTATACCAATACTGCAGAAGCAAAACAGACTAACCGTCTTGGAGAAGAAAGAGGAGCCAATTCCTTGCTGCAGGATGCCTGTGGCATATCCTACTATGACAGCACCAACAACTGTAAGAATATCTGCAGAAAACCCCACTAATAAGAATGCAGATATTGTGGGTAACAAACACATTCAAAGAGCAGATTTTGGTAAATAATTCAGAAGACCAATGAGCAAAAGTTCAGATTTACTTCTCTAACTGACATTTGCAATAATGATTCATGAGACCACTCAAGGGAGCAAATACAAGTGCTGAGCAGACACCTCAGTCACACAAACTAAATTCACCAGTTAAAATATAGTATAATTCATTTCTCAGTAAAGTATAAACAGACCAGAAAAGTACTTATTAAGAAGCAACCAATAAAGGAACCATATAGCAGCTTGTTCTCTGCAAAAGTGGAGCAAGTAAACTTATGCAAGAAATTGTCCAGCAACCAATGTTCAGTAGAATTTTAAAAAACAAAACTCATGACATACGATCAACATATAGGATTTTTCTCTTTTCTTTCTCCATAACTGTAATAACACATTTCAATATTTTTATTGATTTCATTTCATTATTTATTCTTTCCCTTTTATTTTTGTTTGTGTGGGATACTAACAAAATCCGAATCATCTATAGCAAGGACCACAAGTATTGGATGAATTATCTATCATGCAAAATTTTCTTGGCATTGAAATGTTTGGAACATCAGAGAGAAAGAATATTATTATTTTTACTCAGATTATGATCACATTGACAAACAAATGACTAGAACTTAGACCTGTAGTTGAAATAGAACTATTTTGGTAATCACAATCCTCCTGGTTGAGGGATATTTGCCTAAGAGCAGCATTTCCTCTATCAATGACCAATAAGGAGCAAGTTGGCCGAACATAAACCACGTCAAAATCATTTGAGAACTTAGCATCCTCACTGGGGCCATCTCTGTAGCCTACTACATTTGACTTTCCTCCAGCGATGGTTGTCACACCTAAAAATAATTACAAATGTCAGTATGTCAGTAGTAGTACTTTTGCACAATTTTCATTAATGTTCTTTCAATAGATAAGGATATCATCTGTGAGTAGCTAAGTGATCATGGAAGTCACACATTCAGCCCACCAGTGAAGTAGAACTATGGGTTTGAAATGCAGGATAAGTTCATAACCTTCTGGCCTAAGTATTCTGGGTGAAAGCAACAACCATAGTTCCATATATGTATCTTGGAGTCCTCTCATTCTAAACAATATCTCTAGAAAAAATTGAAAACTTATTAAAGATAGGAATATTCCATAACCGCGTCTAAAAGCACACATAACACCTAGCATGTTGATATTGAATTTCTACAACGGAGTTTAAAATTAAAACTTTATTCTCATCTTGTTAGAAATGAATAGGTCATTTTAATCCCAACTTTTAACTCTAGCCTAAACCCTGAAATCTTTGAAACTCAGGTAGCACATACCAGTATCTCCAATCTTTCTGATGGCCAGATTCTGAGTATCTGCAACATAAACATTCCCTTTATCATCCATGGTGATGCCTCTGGGATGATTAAAACGAGCATCACTTGGTTTCCCGTCAACATGTCCAGTGTAACCCTGAAATGACCCAGCCACCAACCTTCCTCTACTATCTGCAGAAACATAAAATGTAAAAGCAAGACATTAAAATTAAATCCAATCAGTAGAGGAAAATCCAAAAATCTATTTCAATTGCTATATATCTTTCATTTGATAGGTTTCATTGACAGTTATTAGACCAGGCGAGACAGGTATGATGCTGCCAATGCCCAATTAATTGGACCAGTCAGAACAGTCACGTTCTATCAATTAACTTCATAGTAGTTACAGAAGAAAATGTAAGGAAGAAATCATACACTGGGACAATGGTGGCGTAATTCGCACAATGTTACTATTTATTGAATCAACAGCGAAGAGTTCACCGTCCTCAGAGACACGAATCCGATAAGGAATGACCCCAATCTCGTTTCCTTCCGCCACGGTCTCAACAACGTAACCATTCTCGAATTGAAGAACATTTCCATCTGAAAAGCAATTGCGAATTACAGTCATACCATGAATATAAGAACATCATATTACACAGATGGCAATGTTATTATAGGAAAGAAACGATTGTTAGAGCAAACATCTAACCTGACTGAGGCGTCTTAGAGGCAGACCTCGTCCATTTGAGAAATGAAGAAATATGCTTAATCAATGGTCCTGAAAAGATCACATTATTTAGCTAAAGTAACAAAAAGAAAACAATATAAACAAAGCACACCCACTAAGTAACCAGATCGAGTTAAACATTCTAAAGGAAAATGGGCAAACGAATGAGCTAGGAGATTCAATTGATAAACCTAGCAGCATTGATAATAACAAAACAGATAAGAGGGAAATCAAATTGAAATGCTAGCAATAGCTGGATGAAAGCACAAATTATCGTGATTCATGACGAAGCATACTCATTTGGGAAAACAGATCAGTAAAACCCACCCAAATTGATAACAAAATGGGGAAGAAATCGTTACCAGCAGGAGCAGCCTGAGCATGAAAGTGAAGAGAGCAAGTGACAGCAAGTGCCATTAAAGCACACAGTAAGGTGTAATTTCTCATGGTTCACTAAGTGATCCAAGAAGAAGCGAAGATTGGAAGAGAGTAAGTGGCTTTGGGGCGAAACTACAAAAAGAGAATGAGAAGAAGACGCGCATCAAACACAGACATGTGCTGAAATGAGCAAGAGATGTACTTCTCCTTCAGCACACAGCTACAGCACCGTACAAAATCCACAAATATGGGCTGCGTAGGTGCTGTGTTTCGCACCGCCTTTCAGCTCAACGCGCACACTCTTCACTTTCTGAAATGCTTTTTGAGTGTTTTTTTTTCTTGTGTTACTTTCATCTTTTTATCAACCCGCGCAAAGTGAGTTTTCGAGGAGGGATGGGGATGAAACCCCTTTATTCCTGTCCACCTTTGATTCTCTGCGGCGCGCCTCCCTTCTGATTCGATGCTCTGCTCTATCCCCCCATGACACTTGTTTTAAAGAACTGCTAGTATTGATTGAAATCCAAAATATTTTAGTAAAAAAAAAGTAGATAACTTATTAGAGCCACATCATACCTCCATGTTAGAATAATATTTAAAAAAGTAGTTATATATCACCCAATAGCTATATTCTTATATTAACAATAAATTTTAAATTCACAATTATATTAATTATAAATTAGCTCTTTATTAATTTAGTAGTAAATAATTCAATATCATTTAAACGAAATTTTGAGTTCGAACCTTAATGTATATAGAAAATTTTTATTGAGAGATTCATCTACTATAATTAAATATGCGATGTGAGTCAGATTCAAATGTAGTTAAGATAAAATTCTAGTAAATTTGGTGGATAAAAAAAAAGAAGCTAAGATAAGTGACAAGTGGATCGGTTTTTTATATATAGACTGAATTTTGGTTTTTTAGAGGAGTTGTGGTTTAGCGAAAATGTGTGTAACTTCGTATCAAAAAAAAAACAGAAAGAAAATTTGTGTAACTTAATGTGGGCCTGATCATGAGGCAAGCCGTGTGGAATGGGCCAGATCCTTTATTAAATGGGCTTGGAATGGACCATAAATTATCTGTAAGTTCCGCTTCACTTGGAACTCACTTACATCTTTGTAGGCCCAAATAGAAAAATCGCTGGAACAAACTAGCAACGACATAGGCATAGACTTTCTTTGTATCAAAAAACGAAAAAAAGACATAGTCATAGACGACGGCTAACAAATACACCGGTGCTTGACCATGTCCGGTCCACCGTCATAAATATGGCCGAGTAAAAGTCAGCGAGGAGGGGCTTACATAAATAGAAATAGATATAATACTAATTTTTTCCTCATTTTGAGTGCATACTAACAAAAAAGTCAGCAAGGAGTGGCTTACACTTGTTGACAAAGAAAATAATCATTTCTAGGCATATATAATACAATTTTGCTTTTAAGGATACAGAAATTCAACTAACAAAAATTTTGAATGTAGAAGAAATTAAAAAAAATAACTATGGAAATAAAAAAACTTAATTGTAATAAATTATATCTTAAATTATGAAATTCATAATTCACTTGTCACTTATCTTAACTTCCTTCCACACATTTGTCTTCAAGAACATTAAACTGAATAATGAGACAATGTAAAAAGAAACTTAAGTTAAAGTACAATAAAATAATATTATATATTCTATTATTATTTATTATAAAATATATTTAACTTTTTAAGAATAATAAATAAATTATTTTAAAGTTTTATATTTATTTTTTATTTAAATTAATTTATCTTATTTATAAATTAATATATAATTTAATAATACTTAACATATATTATATTTAAGCTATTTATTTAATTTTAACCAACATAGTATAATTTATCTTTTGTCTAAAAATTTTTAGAAAATAGTTGAGCTTACCAACGATCAAAGAGTATAATGAAATCTCTTTTTTTTTATATGATACTAATATCAAGTAGGATGAACCGTCTATTATCCTTAAATATAAACATAAATATCTAAGAGTCATGATATCTCTCTAAATACTGTGACTATAACTATAATAAAATAATATTTTTTAAAAATTAAATATACTATAAATAATCACATATTTCATATCTTTATCAATCTAACGCACAAATCCAACCTAATATAATTAATCATTATATCACATTTATTCATAACAATAATTGACCCAACACCTTCATCAACATCACACACGAAACCAAACAGTGATTTGATCTGAAGATTGGGACATACATCAAAATCCACTACATTGATTAAGAGCTACATCTCCACTGCAAAGTCATCATCATGGCATGATAGATAGGCTCAATTAACACAGCTCTCAAGTCCGTGGGCTTTGCCTCTGAAGGTCTCTAGATTATGCCATAGACAGCAGTAGCACAAGAGACAATTGAGAATAACACAATTACTGTTTTATATTTATATTTAAGAGCCCCTCATGCTTTTCTCTACTCTCAATTAAGTCCCTGGATTTTTTTTTATTGATTTCCCTTTCATTTCTCAAAATGAAATATTAATAATTTATTTGTAAGCTACCCATTTCCTAACAAATCTACAATTGCTTTTTTTTTATTATAAAAAAATTTAGATAAATTTAATATTTATTTTCTACTAATATCAAAATATAATCTTAAAGTTAAGAAAATATTTATAAAAAAATTATAAATTTATTTTTATTATCTATATTAATTTTTATTAGCAATTCTACCATTTCTAAATCCGAAACTCTAGCCCCCTGCAATCGAAGCTCTGATGGCGAATGTCAAAGCTCCAATTGCATCTGACCTCTAATTGTAGGTGGTGGCCACTTGTCGACGGAATTTTAGTGGCTGGGGGTGGAGAGCATTTTTTTTTTTACATAAAAATAATAAGATAATTTGATTAAAAAATATTAATTTCCAAAAGAGTAGATTTTCCCTTTAAAATTTACTTATTTGCTGGTTCTTTCTCTAACTAATGTGAATATCCCAGCGGGGAATAAAAAATAAAAAATAAAAAATAAAATAAAAGCTGCAAGGCCTAAAATATCCCATTGTCTCCACGTCACGGTAATTGTAAAACTCGTTCGACAGTGATTGGCTTTCATATTCGACTATTCGTTAACTTTCCACTCATTCACGCAAGCGCCAAGCCCGCCGGACGAAACCCTTGTCCATTTATTTTAAAGAATCAAACTCTGTTCTCAGATCCGGTGGCTCCCTCCTTCTGAATCTGAACCTACCTCCCCTTCCTTCTGATCTCGAATACGCGCTTTCGTCTGGGTAAATCTCTCTCCTTCTCCTAACCCTGTTTCATCCCGGAAGTTCTTAGATCTGTTTTTAATTCGGATTGTCGTGCCTCTTTCCGATCTCGCTTTTTGCCGATGACTATGCTTTCTTGCGTTATTTAATGTGTATCATATGCGAATTATTGAACGGTGCTGCGGGGTTTGATTTTTCGATTCGGACATCCATTTAGCTTGGTGTTCGTTGTGTTTGACGTCCCTTGCATCAGCTAAATTTAGCCATGTTGCGTGCGTTGCTATTGCGTAGTTCGATCTACATGAGGGGTTAAATTGTCAATGACCTGTATGATCTGTACAACTTAATGCACATGTCTTTGCCCTCGTAATTGGAGGTCATCAAGATTGACGGTGAAAACTTGCCATTGATTGCTCTTTTCGTTTTTAGTATGCTTTTTGGTTAATGTCGAGGATTAAGCATGGGTTGGCTAATTGAGGCGTACGACTTGCTTTGCTTGTAGAGTTGATAATCTGTTCAATCACGAACGTCCTTGAAAAATGAAAGCGATGTTTATTACTCACCACCACCACCATTTAGTTTATCTGCCCAATAGTTCTATATGTATCTAGCTGAATGCCATGGTGGTCCTTTTATGTATCTACATGTTCTAATTAACACATTTCTGTGCTGTTGACCTTGTGCAGCTCCATAAGATGGGAGGTGGATTTAGAGTGCTTCACCTAGTCAGACCATTTCTCTCTTTTCTGCCTGAAGTTCAGACTGCGGACAGGAAAATTCCATTTAGGGAGAAGGTCATATATACTGTAATTTCTCTCTTCATTTTCCTAGTTTGTAGTCAGCTCCCTCTCTATGGAATACACTCGACGACTGGTGCAGATCCATTCTATTGGATGCGTGTTATTCTTGCTTCAAACCGTGGAACTGTTATGGAGCTTGGAATCACCCCCATTGTGACATCTGGGCTGGTGATGCAACTGCTTGCTGGGTCAAAGATCATTGAAGTAGACAACAATGTCCGTGAAGATCGTGCCCTCTTGTACGTGTCTCTGTTCATTCGTGGTTGGTGGCTGCCATAAAGTAGCTCCATCTAATAGTTGCAAAACGCATTGGAGTCGGAGCTTTATGGCTGTCAATTTTCTTTCAATTTGTTGCAATATTTCTTGCACAGGCTTTGAAAAGCTCTACTGTTGCAAATTTTGATGCCCTTATTTTCATCTAGATTGTTTTGTGCTGTATGTTTAAATTAATTCTACTTTTTGTTTGTCCAGAAACGGAGCACAGAAGCTGCTTGGTATCTTGATAGCTGTTGGAGAGGCAGTTGCCTATGTTCTTTCTGGGATGTATGGAAGTGTGGGCCAACTTGGGGTAGGGAATGCCATACTCATCATCGTTCAGCTTTGCTTTGCTGGTATCATTGTGATTTGCTTAGATGAGCTTCTTCAAAAAGGATATGGCCTGGGTTCTGGAATTTCCCTATTCATTGCAACTAATATCTGGTGAGTTTTGTCATCTCTTTTATATTGCTACTACTGTTCTTTTCCCAGCTTTGTTGTCTAGTCTTACAGCAAATATTAGCATGGGACCTTTATTGAATGCCTAATTAGAGCTCTCCCATTTTAATGCAGTGAAAATATCATATGGAAGGCATTTAGTCCCACCACCATTAACAGTGGACGTGGTGCTGAATTTGAGGGTGCTGTTATTGCTCTATTCCATTTGTTGATAACTAGAACTGACAAAGTTCGGGCTCTACGTGAGGCATTTTACAGGCAGAATCTTCCTAACGTGACAAATCTTCTTGCTACTGTTTTGATCTTCTTAATTGTGATATACTTCCAAGGTTTCCGTGTGGTTTTGCCTGTAAGATCAAAGAATGCCCGTGGACAGCAGGGTTCATATCCTATTAAACTATTTTATACCTCTAACATGCCCATTATTCTCCAGTCTGCTCTAGTTTCCAATCTGTACTTTATCTCTCAGGTAGTTAAGCTTGTTGTACACTGCACCTTGGACTTCTTTTTGGGGTTTAATGTTTTAACAACTTAATGTTTGGTGATCACAGCTGCTTCACCGAAAGTACAGTGGAAACTTCTTCGTGAACTTGTTGGGCAAATGGAAGGAAACTGAATATGGAGGTGGTCAGTCTATTCCTGTGGGCGGTATTGCATATTACATTACAGCACCATCTAGGTATGAAAAGCGAATTTTCACATTTTCATAGGGTCCATATTCTTCAATAGTTTCGTGCCATGTCTGTTATATTATCTGTGACCCAATACTAATTACCAATCATAAATTTGACGTTTTTTTTATTTAAAACTATTATTGAAGTTCTTTGCTTAATTTTTTTTTCCTGGCAGCTTAGCTGATATGGCAGCCAATCCTTTCCATGCTTTGTTCTATTTGGTGTTCATGTTGTCAGCCTGTGCCTTGTTCTCTAAAACTTGGATTGAAGTCTCTGGATCATCTGCTAAAGATGTTGCCAAACAATTGAAGGTAATAAAAAAAATACTAGTTTTGCAGATTTAGTTTCATTTTTGTTCCCTACCTTTAATTTTGCCATCCTTAATTCTTGTCATGAGTTTGTAATTGAAGATGTCTGATAAGTTGTGTGCGACTTCCAGCGCCACGAGTCATTGAAGCTCTTGTTTTAGGATTAATGTGATGTAATTATTGGTGCTTTCATCTTAATATACACAACCAAAAATATCTCAATATAGTTTATTGAGGGTCTCTTTCCAATTCACTGTAGATTGTGCTTAACTGGGTAAAGTTCGTCCCAAGAGGTTATGTTGAAGCAATGTTGTGCCTGAAAAGATATAAACTATCTTTAAGCCAACTCTAATATTAGCTGACATTACCTGATGTTGGGCTGAAGAACCTTGCATTTCAAGGGTGCTCATGGCATCTGCTAATGCTTGTAGACTATGCATCTTTTTTATTTCCGGACCAATGTTGTAAGCTATGTTTGAACGCAGTTTTTTGAGAGTTTTGGGATGAAATGTTACAATTGTTATGGTAAATATGATAGGCCTATGGCCATGCCCATCTTCCTGCCTATGAAATGATAAGGAAATCTAGGACAGTAAGCTTATGTAGATTTCATGTAAGATTAAGGTACATGTCCATAAGGTTGGTAGTTTTAAATTTTCTTTCATATCGTAGTGAGCTTGGTGGGTAATTTGCAGGAGCAACAAATGGTGATGCCGGGGCACAGGGAGTCAAACTTGCAGAAGGAGCTGAACCGATATATCCCGACAGCCGCGGCATTTGGAGGGATGTGCATTGGTGCACTGACCGTGTTGGCTGATTTCATGGGGGCAATTGGATCTGGCACAGGAATTTTGCTTGCAGTGACCATTATTTATCAGTACTTCGAGACATTCGAGAAGGAAAGAGCCAGCGAGCTTGGTTTCTTTGGTTTCTAAGACCCTCTTTGCTAATGTTTCTTTTGTTATAGACATCCTTCACACTCTAAGGCCGGACGTAGAGTAGTTCTACCCCTTTTTGTTAATTTATCCTTGCTTTTTTACCCTTTTCTGGGTAGGGAATTTCCAAGTGTAAACCAAAAATTTGTTCTTAATTCCTCATACTTTCTAGTCTAATTATAATTATAACTATAACTGCGTTCACTTCACCATCGGCACAATGCAAGTTCCAGGTTCCGCAGCTTGGCTTACCACAGGTATCAATTCAGAGGAGAATTTCAATTATATCTTAATATTTTTCAATTTTAGCTGTAAAACATCCATGCCATCTTTGTAGAGATTCTCACATGTCAGTTTCTTCTGTAATGCTGTTTTCTTTATTCAATTTCGCGATTCATCGCATCCATGTTATTGACAAAAGATGAAGCAAAATTTGTATTAAAAGAAGATAGATGAAGTAATTACATTTTTTTAGTTAAAATATTTCGCGAGATCATTTTGCTCTAATGATTGCTCTGATATAAGATCCCTTCCCACTTCCCAATAACACAAGACTGCATGGAAAACACAAAAATTATTCATGAATTTTTCTTTTTTGACAAATATTTATGACCGGTGAAAACTTACTCGCTTTTAAGGGATTGTTTGGCAGGGGGATAAATAGATGGGATTTTTTTTGGGCGAAGTAGTAAAGTATTGAACGTTTATTTGTAATCTTGTGAGAGATTGACCCACTTTACTAAATTCAATCATGTTAGTAATTGTGTATTCTGTAATGATATTTTTTTTTATAAATATACAATATTTTTAGTTGATAGTTAGACCCTAATCTTTTTGAGATATAAGGATTAGTGAAGTGATTTTTCTCTCCTAATAATTTTTTTTTTATATATACAGTCTAGTTTAAGTTCATGACATTATTTTTAAGAGACCTATCTATAAATATAATTTTTTTAATGATATATATATATATTATGCAATATTTTTTTGAAAAAAGCTAGACTCGCTCACAATCTACGGACAGGATATAATTTCCTTTATTCTTATGCGATATCAATGTTAGGTAGAGTAGGTCGTCAATTATCTTTAGGTATAAATTTAAGTATTTAAAAGTTAAAATATTTTCTCAAATAATATGATTATAATACAATAAAATAATATTTTTTAAAAATTAAATATACTCTAAATTATGATATATCATACCCCTTTTATAACATACAAACAAACCACGGGTTTTAATGATATATTGATGTTGAGGGAAATAATTTTGTTTTTTTTTGGTACATTGAGGGAAAGAATATTCTATGTAGTAATGTCCCAAATTGTAATCGGCATAGTTGGTGGCCCACCGACCCTGAGGTTTCAATAAAGTAGTGGGCCGGCTGGACCTTTAAGATTCCTGAAAAGAAGATTCCCCCCATATTAATGCCAGATTTGGAGTACGTTTTGGACCCAAACATTTAAAAAATATTATTTAACACAATATTTGCCGTTGTCCACATGACTAAAGCAAATATTTTTCAGCCTGCCAACAAAGAATAATTTGAGAAAGATTGCGCCCCGAATTTTAATTTTAATTTTATTTATATTTCTGAAATTACATTTTATATAATCAGTTTATCAATACAAAGAGTTCGATTAGCACATCCCCACCCACTATGCATTCATTCATTATTTCTAAAGCAAAAGGAGTGCCATACTCTTGTTAACTACATTATAAAATTTATTAATTTTTTAATTTTGTCTCTATTTAATATATATTAATTTTATAAAAATAAAATCAGTATAATAATAAATAAAAGATAAAATAATATATTTTTAATTGTTTTTAATTAATGTGTCCAAAGTTGTGGTTTTTTCCTAGAATACCTTTGCAAGTTATAGCTAATTCACCATATTTAACCCTTTTCCGTTGATTAGAAAAAAATAGAGCATTAATTGAGGGAATTTGAGAAAAAAATCTTTAATATAATAATATAGCATATTTAAATAATTTAATTATATTAAAAAAATAAATTAAATTAATTATTATAGTATATTTTTTAAAAAATATTATAATTATTTTTATTAATTTATTTATTCTTTCTTTTATTTTATTATTATTATTCATAAAGAGTATTAATAACAAAAGTAATTTTAGAAATATAAGATTTATTTTTTATATTTATTAATGTTTTTTAAAAAATATTTCTATTAATAAGAAAATGAGAAGAGAATTATTAAAAACGATTAATGTGTTTTAGACAAAATATATAATACTAATTAACTTAATTAATATTTTATAATATAATTAAATTAGTTAATTCTTAACTCCTCAACAATATTTTCAAAATATTTCTTTATGTGTTAATAGCCTAGCTTGCAAATCCATTTTTTTTTATATATAAATAGGTGTTTCCTTTTATTATAAAATATTTTTTTAAAATAATATTAGATATTAAATATAAATAACTTTTTAATTATGATTTAAATTTATATTCACTATATTATAAGACCAATTTTTCTAGTAAATTCAACCTCTATAATAAAAAAATCATTTATAAGTGAAAAGGCACAAGTTAAATTCACTTATAACATCATGATGATGTAATATTTATCTTTTACTTGGCAATGGTTAAATTTAAAAAAAAATAAAAAATATTACTTGATTTTTAAAATCTTAAATTAGTATTTTTTTAAAAAAATATGTTATTATTTATTTTACAAGTATAATTAATAGCATATAAAATGTATAAAACAAATTGATTTGAAATTTCTAGAATTTAACCGGTATTCTTCTGTTATTTTCCCTAATTTTTTTAAGTTTATAACTAATTTTCTTTTAACAAAAACCATGATAGTTACTACCTAAAATTTTAATTATAAGACTTGATTATTTTTTTAAATAAATTAGTTAATTATAACTAATATAAGAGTTAATTGACTAATTTAAATAAATTATAGAGTATATAATATGAATTCATCTTAAGAATTTTTATATAGTCATAATTAACTAATTTTTTTAATTTATCTAAAAAATAAAATAATTTTTATAATTAAAAATAAATAGAATAACACTATAAATAAAGTATTATATTTAGGACTGTAAGAAGTAAATCCTATATAATACCTCCCTGTGTACACAATTAACATTATTGCTAGATTATTTCATTGATAAGCATAAAAATTAGAAGCTTCCTATATTATGGATTAATATGATGAATATTTCAATATATATATATATATATATATATTATAGGGTATATTTAGATAAAAGTTTAAAAAAGAGTTTATAAAAAAAATTAGATAACTTTTAAAAAAATATTTTTGGAGAAAAGTTTATAGAAAAAAATTATGAGTAAATAAGTATTTGTATAGTTATTACTATAATGATTTTTGTAATTAAAAAATTATAAAAAATGATATGATTTTATTAAAAATTAAAGAAATGTTGGAGATGAGAGATGATAGAAAAAATATAATAGAGAAGAAAGAGGATAAAAAAAAGAAATAAAAGATAGGGAGAAAAAGATAAGTAAGATAGAAGATAGCGTATAAGAAAAAAATAAAAAAAATAAAAATTAAATAGTTCATAAATTTATTTATTAGTATAAAAATTAATTTTAATAATTTATCTAAAATTTTAATTTAGTCTAAAACCCTTTTAAATAAATTATTATTTATTTAAAAAAAATTAAATTTAAATTTAAATTAAAAGACTTTCTAAAATTTCAATTTTCTTTCTCTCCAAATAAACATAATAATTATACTAAGTCATCATGGTACTGCCGCGATGATTCCACTGGGGATATGTTGAAAATTTGGAATGATTTTTTTCGAAATAAAAAGGAACTTTATTTTCGTATTTTAATTTTAAAATAAAAGGAGCCTACTCTTTGTTTTATTTTCTGTTTTAGTGGAATTTTAAGGCTGGAATTGGATTTTTAATTAAGTTAATTGTTAATTAATTTAATTTTACGCACATGTCGTTAGTGCATGAAACGTGCATTTGTCTCCATTCCTTTTTAAGACGTCGTGTTATATGGATTGCTACCTCTCACCTACTCCTACAAAGCTATTGCGTGTGTTGGGATTGCTTTCTACATATTTGAGTGTGACATGTGCCAATTAAATATCCAAAAAAAAAAAAACAAACAAACATAACTATTAATATAAATTATAGTGCAAACAAATATCATTCTCATTTATCTATGATTTGTTTTCCAAAGTTGTGTGTTCATGGATAGCTAAAGTAAAATTTAAATTAAAATCATATTATGTTAATATCAATATAAAAAATAAAATTCTTGTATGAGAGTGAGATGTAAAGTGATTGAGTGAATATCTTTTTCTTTCAGGGATATTTGGTACTAGATATTTGAGATTTGGAGGGGAAGGAAGGATTTTTTTTTTCAATTGGATTTTAAAAAATATATTAAAGAAGTGAGGTTAAATGCTTTTCAAATCCCTCACATCAAATAAGCCCTTAGGGATGTATTATTTTTTAATTTTATAAAAAAAATTAATCTGTAAATCCTCATGGTTCATTTGATTTTTAATAAGGCTCTTGTAATTTTTTTTCTTGTTATCATGTCTCTGTAATTTTACCTATTTTTAATTAATTTTTTATATTTTTTATCATGTCCTTGTAATTTTATCTTATTTTTAATTAGATTAATATATCTATTTTTTTCTTTTTATCAATGGACTTGAGACTATAAAATCTAATTAAAAATGATATAAAACTATAGAAGAACCTATATAACAACATGATAAAAAGAAAAAAAAAAATGCCCCTGACAAAAAGAAAAGGACCTAGAAGAACCTGTGTGTGCCGTATTGTCTCTTAATATATTTTAATTTTGAAAATATATTATACTCCAATTTCATATTAAATATTAAAATTTTGTAAATTTTAACTCTGTGAATGCTAATACAATTTGTTCGATGTGGCCCGATTAATGATGTTTTTGTATGCATACGTTCTCATGACCATTCAATTCCTTATAAATATGAGATATTACTATTTAAAACATATTTAATTTTTTAAAAATATAATTTTATTATAATTTTAGTTATAGTATCTAAAGAGATATTTTATTTTTTATACATTTAAATTTATATTTAAGAATAATTGATAACTTGTCTATTCGATATTAATATCGTTTATAAAAAAATAATAATTTACCCTATATTTCAATCTTAAGTTAATCTATTTTTTTTTTAAATTTTTTAGTACCAAACACAAATTATACCAAAAGTGGACATTATCATTAGATAATATTAGGACTTTTAAATTAAAGTCCTATATTACTTAATTAAATATTATGGCCAAACTATACTTAGGATTTGTTTGGTTGGAGGGTTTTGGAGGGGAGGGGAGGAGAAAGTGTGTTTGGTTGGAAAAAATGGAGGAGAGGAGAGGGGAAGGGAGACTTTTTGTCTTTTTGTGGTCCCCTCCCCTCCCCTCCCCTCCAAAAGTGGGGGTTTTTGGAGGGGAGATAAACTTTTGTCCCCTTTTGACTAAAATGCCTCTAAATTTTTTTTAGTATTCCAATTATACCCTTAAACTTTTTTTTTATTTTTTTCACATCTAATTTTTTCTTTAATTGGATAATAATTATAATAAAATTTAATAAGTATAATAAATTATTTATATATTATATTAAAATATATAATAATTATAAAATTAATAAAAAATAATGTTAAAATTTTAACATATTTTTTATTTTTTTTTAATTTTATTATATATATAAATGAGATAATTTTTTTAAGATTTATAAATTAAAAAATAATTAATTTAATATAAATATTTTAAATAAAGAGATAAGGGTATTTTTGTCAACTTTTAATTAACCCCTCTCCCCTCCCCTTCTGAACCAAATAAAAAATATTATTCATTAATCTCCCCTATTTTTCTCTATCATCTCTTAAATTAATCTAACCTTCTCTCCCTTACAGTGAACCAAACAAAGGTTTAGTCTTCATTTATAATGTGACTCTTTTGTGGTGTGATAATTAGTCATAAGGACTTAATCAGATCTTACTTATATATATATATGGCTTTTGCAATTAAGTTTGACATTATTAAATTATAAGATCAGAGTTTTCAGTGGGCAAGTAAGCCGACAATTTGATTATCAACTTGTTTTGATGCTGTAAAAGGGCAAAAAAAAAATCAATATTCTATCTATAGAAATATCATAAAAAAAAAATAGAGAGTCATAATGTTTACATATTCTGGTAAAAACAAAATAATGTTTACATATTTCAAGATAAAAAAATAATATTTACATATTTTGAGCTTCATACAAACATAGCTGGTTGTTAATAATAAACAGGCATAAGCATTATCACAAACAAATTATACTATAATTATAAAAATTAGTTAATTTTTTTAGATATATTAAATAAATTAATTAATTATAATTAATATAATAGTTAATAGATTAATTTGAATAAATTGAAGAGTATATAATATAAATTAATATAATTATAATTAATTAATTTATTTTTTAATATATTTTAAAAAATAATTAACTTTTATAATTAAAATAAAAAGGAATCTCATTTATCAAACGTAATATAATGTATATTTCTATTACTTTTATTAAGATATATCAATAACAAATGAAATTGTCAATTAATGTTTCATATAAAACACTAGCTTCTGGCCATAGTAACATTGAGTTTGAAGTTTGAATTTATATAAATATATAAAATATAATTAGAGAAATGGTGTACAACTCTAATTAAGTTTGATGATATTTCAATAATCTAGTTATATAATTATATAAAAAATATTAAAGTGAAGTAAAATATTTGTAAATTATAAAAAAATTATTAATTACACCTCTTAAAATTTAAGAGAATTTAATAAAAATCTTAGGATTACACTGTGAAAAACAAAAAAATTCTTTATATTTTTTAAATATGATAATTCTGAAAAAAATTCCTTATAATTTTAAAGGGAATAGTAAGTAAATTTACTTCAAGGGGACACATAATGTCAGTTGATTGGTTGATATTAATACCAAAAGTAAATGATGATTAAGCGTGCGTGGGCAGATATTAACCAAGGAACGGACCACTTCATCAGAAACCGAGTTCACGAATCTCCACCGTTCATTCCACGAGGCTACCTCTGACCTACGTAAGAATCTGATTGATTTTTCCATCCACCTAAAATTCCATTAATACCCCTACCTGACCTCGAAATCTCCCCCGCACGGACACATGATACCGCTTCGTAGAACAAGGGCAGAACGGTACTACCACCGATGAAATTTATCGAAATTCCAATTCGACCTCTTGTGGTCTCTTTATATTCCCTATGCCTAGTCACAGGTTGTGGTCGGGCATTTCTCAATTCCTTCTTCTCTTTCCTCCTTTCTTCGTTTCCCGCTCTCTGTAGAATTTTTCTCTCTATATTTTCTGTCTTACAGCTGTCTTATTTCTGTCTCGGTGAAGGAGTACACGGTTAACCTCCCCCGGTAGTCTCTTCTTTAGAGGGCATGTTTTTCGAAGCTCAGAGGGAAACGGAAACTGAAACGGAACAAGAGCAGAGCATTTATTAAAGTCTGTATCGAGATAGCGATTGGGATTACGGTTTTACGTTTGACTTGAGGTTGGCTTTAGAAAACTTCGTAGGAAACTCCGTTCGCATTCATTCTTCATTTCTTCTGACTTATGATTTCTGGTTTTGAAGCCTGTCAAGGAGTATGTGGTGCGGGTAGTAGGAAACAGAATCAGAAACTTCTGGCTTTTGATTCTCGTTTAAAGTTCAAAGTCGGTGTTTTGTTTTTGATATCTTCTAAAGCGGACACCTTTATGCTTTTAACGCGTTTTCGTTTTTTTCATTCAGTTGTCTAAATATGACACGTTTTGGTTTTTTCCTTTTATAAACTGTATCCTCCCTTTTGAGTTTTCATTTGAGTATCTGGGGGTTGTGGTAGTAGAGTAGTACTTGATGCTCATTGTTTTTACCTTTTATGGTGTTGTGTTGTTTGTGTTTGGAGAAAAGTCTATTCCTTTGTGTTGGTCTTTTGTCCATGTTCTTGATTCTACCCTTTTTATCAGTGTTTGGTTGCAGGCCATTTCAAGGTCGCAGTTATGGGACATGTATTTAAGTGTTGTTGCTCTGTTTTCTTGAGTTTTACGTTTACATAACGAAGAGAAGTTGAGGTCTCTTTTCCGCCCGATTTCGCGGAATAATTCACAAGGTATTATAATGAACTGTTATGATATTTGTAATCAATTTGTCTTCGATGAAAGTGATGAGTTTGAAATTTCTCCGAGTTCTAAGCTGTCTCTTGCAGTATCATCGTTGGGTTAACTTCTTCCATTAGTGTGAGTAGTATTTGATTGAAAGCACCCAAGAAATCTCATATTGTCTGAGATTTTGACTTTTGATACACAGTCATGTGAATGTTTGTCAAATTTGGTGTCTGAAATGAAATGACAGTAGCCGTGAAAAACATGTCATGTGTTCTGCATAAGTGCTCTGGGATGTGTTTGGGATTAGTCATGGTGAAAATCACCTTCCTTAATAAGATCACTGTCTCTGTACATTTCCATTTTTTTTTGTTTATACAATCTTTATTCTATGAGGTTTACAAGAACTCTAGTTTTGATATCTAAAAACAATTGGTTTCGGTACTCAAGGGTTAGGTTTTTATTAAATTATAAGGATTAATATTTTTGACGGAAAAAACTTAAAGGAAGAAAAGTTATATTTTGAAATATTGAAAGACCAAAACTAAAATGATAGTAAATTTGCGGGAAAACTTTTTTTTTAGGCCATCTTATCAAGCCATTGTTGGTGAGCAGTAGAGATGGACTATAATAGATCTTTTTACCATGTTTGATGTTTGGTGGGGATGATTAACTTTCTTCCTGCCATGATGATAAAGTTAAAAGTAACTTAGCAAATATTTACTTTGACGAGTCCTTTTGTGCACAGGAGATACCAAGTACTAATTTACAACATGCCCTTGTCTTTTTAAGATTTTGAATATGCAGATCTCAGGGAATCCTAAGGCATATATAAGTCAGGTCAATAGTATTTCTGCGAATAAAAAATTACTGTACTTGGCATATCATCAAAATTTCAGAAGACGGAAGTTGTGGTTATGTTTACCTAGTTTTGTTCCTTTCAAGTTGCAGATCTAGTATTCAAGGTTTTGCCTTTATAACTCGTTAATTTCTGTAGTTATTATTTCGTTGACAATAATTCATACCAAAGAATCTTAAAAGCTAGTTTATTTGACTGATTATTCAATTGATGGGCCTACTGCTCTTAAGCTGATTGAAGCAAAAACTTAGAAAACTAAGTTAGGCCTGCTTAACATGTCAAATCTCAACAAAAGTATCAATAGGAATACATTTTTATATGTAACTCTTGTGACCGCTGTTAAGTTGTTGATTCAGTTACTGATTCTTGTTTTCTGCCTTCGCTTGAGTTTGAAGACTTTGGCTTTTATTTATGGCTCATGCTGCTAATTTCCATCTTGGACCGACATCCTTATTGTTAGGCCAATCGACATTTACCTTTGAACTTTCATTGAATCAATCTTCTGATCATGTTTTTTATTCTTGATTTTTTTTAGCATCAATGCTTTCTCAACTTTCATTAGAGAAATTCTTACAGAATAAGAACAGAGAAAAATCCCGTCCCCCATTGATGGCCTCGATCTAAGTGTTAAATTAAAGCATATTCCTTTTTTCTTTTCTTCAACATGCTCATCATGATATCCATCGTGTTTAAACTTTTATTGCTTTTATGAATCTTTTTAAAACTACAATATATTTCATCACTCTCATCCTCATTAGTATAATCTTTAATACTTGTTTGCAGATGGAATCAGTTAAGCCATCGACAGTTGTACCAAGAAAGAGTAAACTGGCTCGCACGTTTGCCAAGGTTCTTCACCTTAAAGCATTCACTGGAATTGCACAAATTGAAGGACAGAAGAAAGTTAAAGCTGAAGCAAATCTCCAGGATGAAGGCAACAGCTTATGTCGTAACATAGAAGATGAAGAGCTTCAAGAAAGAATAGCCGCAGAAGCTTTGCTTTCAAAAGTATTTGCTAGCATTTCTTTTGTTAAAGCTTCATATGCCCAGCTTCAATTTGCTCAATCTCCTTATGATCCAGATGGAATTGAAGCTGCTGATAAATTAGTAGTCTCTGAGTTGAAGAACTTGTCTGAGCTAAAGCAGTGTTTCTTGAAGAAACAGTCAGACCCTTCACCCGAGACAGCGATTCTCGCAGCTGAATTGAAGGAGCTGCAAAGTGTTAACAAAACCTTTGAGATTATGGGGAAGAAGTTAGAATCTCAGGTAAGGCTAAAGGAATCTGAGATTATATTTCTGAGGGAAAAGTTAGAGGAAGCTACTAAGCATAACAGATTGATGGAGAAGAGATTGAATCTAAGTGGCTCATTATCTATGCTTGATAATCTGCATATATCTGGATTAAGTTCAAGCCATTTTATCTCTGTTCTTCGCCACACAATTAGGTCGATTCGGAGTTTTGTAAGGTTGGTTGTGGATGAAATGAGATCAGTTGGGTGGGATATTGATGGTTCTGTGAATGCTATTCATAGGAACGTTGTCTTCTGGAAAGAAGATCACAAGTGTTTCGCCATTGAGTCCTTCGTTTGCAGGGAAATGTTTGATTCTTTCCACTTCCCGAACTTCTCTATTCCTAGTGAAAACCCTCCAGATAGCAATAATAATCAACAGAAGCTGCTGTTTTTTGAGAGATTCAATGAGCTGAAGTTCATGAAGGCAAAGGAGTTTCTTTCTGAGAAGCCAAGATCATCGTTTGCCAAATTCTGTAGGGTCAAGTACTTGAAACTTGTTCATCCAAAGATGGAGTTATCATTTTTTGGTAACCTGCACCAGAGAGAACTTCTAAATGCTGGAGGATTTCCAGATACTAGCTTCTTCACATCATTTGCTGAGATGGCCAAGAGGGTATGGCTTCTACATTGCTTGGCCTTCTCCTTTGAGCCTCAAGCTTCAATCTTTCAAGTGAAAAAGGGATGTAGGTTCTCTGAAGTGTACATGGAATGTGTGAATGATGATGATTTTTCCGACCATACACAAGTTGCTTTCACTGTAGTTCCAGGGTTCAGGATTGGTAAAACTATTATCCAGTGCCAAGTTTACCTCTCACAGTCCCAAAGCAGGGTAGAAAAGTGCACTTCCACCACCAAACAAAGGTAGCCCCAGTTCAAGGCACTGACCCTACAAATATCATATAGCAGGAAAATTCTCAGGTAAAAACTTCAAAAGATAAAGTAAATCATAATGTTACTTAGAACTGTGTTTAAGCATACTTGGGACATGTTTGTGTTGTTTTATGATTAGTTTGGTTTATTTATCTCTTTGCAGATTCTCTCTCTCTCTGTCTCGTACATTGAACTGGAAGCCATTGTTTTCTTGTGTGAAATCTGGGGGGAAGGAAGGACATGGGCCTGTGCATGACCAAAGAATCTCTGTCTCTCTGATACAATGAACTGGAAGCCATTATTAATCTCTTGTGAGAAGTTTGGCGGGAAAAAGGACATTGCCTGTGCATGGCTGGGTGAGTTGTGGGGGCTCCTTGTCCATTTGCATTTTGTCAATTTTGAATAGGGAAGAGCGGGGACCGTTGCATTGGGAACAACCCCCCTTTTCTTTTTCCTCCAGAATCTTTTGTTTTTTTAGTATTATACTCTGTTTTTTAAATTGTCATTAGATTTATCAGAGACACCCCCTCAAGTTTTTGTTGATATTAGGCCAAGTAGTAGAGAGAGGCAATTGTCGTAGCTGTTCCGCACATCTTTACAAGGCATTGCATGATCTATATATAATATGTATATAATGATATAAAGCTGGTAATTTTATAATCCCCTTTCTCTATTGTTTAAGTCTTTTTATTAAAGCTTATTACTTTATGTGTATATAATATTGGATGCCTAAGAATTCATGTACTGAAGCTATCGTTCTTCTTCATTCCTGTTTGGGAATTAACTTGTTGGAACTTGAAAATTTTCAGGAAATGTGAGTGAAATGCCAATAATGTCCTTGTGAGTATGGAACCAATAATGGTGGGTGAGATGTGGGAATTTATTATGGGGACTGTCTTCCTGTTTTTGTTGATGTATATGAATATGAAGGAAGGCTATCTATTGGGTCCCACTATGTTTTAATAAGATGACCAGGTCGGTGATATTGATGAAGAAGCGTGTGAAGACAATGTTAGCATGCCTTTCATGTCTCTTAAAAGAAGGATGTGATCCTTGAAAGGATTTGCTATCCTCTAAAATGGTGCCAAGTTCTTGTTGAAGATTTCAAATTCAATTTCCATGTAAGAAATGGCCTGATTAAATCACAACATTTCTCAGAACTTTTTAATATGTATAAATAGTCTTAGTAATTAATATATTTTTAATTATAAATATAAGAATTAGTAAGTGTTAATTTTAATTCTAAATTTAAAATTCCAATCTGTATTCTATTTTAAATTCATAATTATTTTCTTAAATTTTATTAAGGGGTTTTATTAAAGGATTATTTTTTCATATAAAAGATTAAAGAGTAAGATTTTTTTAGTCTATATAAAATATATTAAAAATAATTTATAAATAAGATTAAAAAAACAATTAATTTAATTAATTTTTTAATTTTAATAAATTATTTATCTAATTTTTATATTTAATCTCTAAATTAAATTTTAAATATAAAGCACACGTGTCAAAGTGTGCCCGGATATTATTATAAGATGGATGGTGGAAAATATAGGTGTTTATAATGTCTATGGCTTGGTCTATCCGCCTGAGTGTGTAAAAAAATTGTCTGGCCCAACCTAAAAAAAGTTGTCCACAATGTATTTGGGTAGGGTAGGGCAGGGCCGGGCACTGGGTAGGGTATGCTGCCCTGTCCATTTGGCCTAACCCTATATATATATATATATTATTTTTAAAATTTTTTTTCTTAATTTATTTTATTTATAATTTTATACTTTTCACTTTATCTGACAACTCTCCTTACTCATTTTTAAAATATTAGACATAAATTTTATATTTATGTAGATACCAAAGTTGCTCATCTGCTTTATTTGCCAAGTATTCGATTTTTTGTGTTACAATAACGTTACAAATATCCGACTTCTACATATTTCAATATTTTTTTTTATATATGTAATAGACTTTGAGACTTTAATTACTATCTTTTTGTTACTTTATTTTTAGTGAATTATATATATTATTTAACTCTTGAAAATATAAATATGATATTATTTTATAAGTTCATGATGACAGATTTTTTTCTCAAAATATAAGTAGAACATCACTATTTAGATATGCCCAACTCGCCTATATCCAACCCAAATTAATTAGGTCTTTTATCGGATAGAGTCGAATATCAGATTATAAAATATAACCTATAATTTTTTTAAATAAAATATTAGATAAATTAATCCCTGCCCATGCATACCTCTGGTAGGGAATGGGAGGGTCAACTTTTGCTGCAGAATATGTAATGGGAGGCAGGCAATGGCAGGCTGGGAATGATATTCATTTTCCTTTAACCATCAACATCGTCTTCTTTAGGTGGGGACTCTCTACTTAATCACACCCTTCAAATTTCCTCTGACATGACCAATATTTTGTTTTTTTTCCCTCAACTTTCAAACTGGGGAGATTCATTCCCTCCTCCACGCATCATAGTTTGTTTGGTTTAAAAAAAAAATGTCAGAATTAATTATATGATAAAATTATGGTTTCCTAAAAGTGAATTCCACTAATTTTTTTTTTCAAATTCTCAAGAAATAACTATTTTACCTATATAAATTTGTCTTCCATATTTTTTTACCTAGTATGATTTTTGATAATTTACCTATTAAAAAAATCATTCTAATAATTATAATCTAAATATTTATTTATTTAAAATCATTTTTTATACAAAATTTATTCTCCAAAATTATTTTATAATCAATTTTTTTTTAAAATCTATTCTTTAAAAATTAAACTAAACACATTGTTAATTAGATTATTTTTTAACGTTTCCACACAAACACACAGATTCATTCTTATGAAAAAAATAATATAGAGGAGGATGCTTTGCACAAGTTGGTCCCATGTTAAATTTGACAGATCGTATCTAACCGCAGATTTGGTGCTTTTTCTGAAATACTTTATTGTATTATTATTATTTTATATATATAAAGGAAATAACTCAATTTCCACTGCCTCCGGTGGATTTTTTTTGGGTAGCCCCCTATAATCTTGATTGTCTACTTTAATCCAGGCTTTAGTTGTTTTTCTTTGTATTTTGGGGTTTTGGTTAGTTCAATGATGCCCTGTCTCCTTGTAAGTAGATTAAACTAATGAAAGGTGAGAATGCATGCGTTTAGATTTAACTCCTGAGTCTTGACCCTTGAGTGTTAAGCCTAATCCATTTTTTTTTTTTTTTTTTGGTAAAAGGGAGAGCTATACGCTCAGTTACAATGAAATTTAAACTACATGGGGATCAGCTCCCACCCACTCATTTAGTACAAGTTGCCTCTGACTGAAGGGGCAAGTATTCCATATCCTCGTCATATTCAACCCTTTCTTTGCAAGCTCGTCAGCCAGTCTGTTCTTGCTTCTAGGAATATGCAGTAACTTCAAATCCCATGAAGACTGAATCAGAGTGTGAATCTTGTAAAGAAGTAAACTACACATTTCTCCTCTGGAATTAGCTAACATGTTGATGACATTTTTAGCATCAGACTCAAGAATAATTTTTTTAAAGCCCAATCCTGACACTAATTTTAGACCTTCATAAATCGCCCATTGCTCAGCTTCCATCGCACTACAAATCCCCAATTGCTTAGAAAATCCAGAAATCCATCTTCCCGCATGATCCCAAACAACTCCACCACAACCCGCCTTGTTCATATATGTGCTAAGGGCACCATCCACATTTAGCTTGACCCATCCCACCGGTGGTGGTTCCCAATCAGTAGAATTAGTAAGAACCAATCCATCCTCCATATGATTATGCTGAATGTGCACAAATCCTCTCCAAGTCTTCATGATGACCAAATAGGGATCCAGCGGTTTGCTAAACTCCTGATCAAACGTACATTGATTCCTCCACCTCCACAAACTCCAAATTGAGATCCCCCAGATAAGATTCCAACTCACATTACTATCCTTCCCTAAATCTCTTTTAAGATTTAAAGCAAACCAATCTCTTAGGGAGGCATTAAAGAATGCAGAAACAAACTTGTCCTGGACTAAACTAAGCCAAAGCTGAGTAGCATAAGAGCAATCACGAAGCACATGCAAAATATCTTCATCCTCTTCTCTGCAATACTGACATAACGCACTCGATGAAGACCACCTGCTTCTCCAGTAGTTTGTAGGCAAACGATTATTAAAAGCCTTCCACATAAAGACTCTAATACGTTCCGCACCCTTCCACTTCCAAATCTCTTTGTACACATTGCTATAATTATTTTCTGATTGTTTCTCAATAAGATAGTAAGCACTTTTAATACTAAAAATCCCATTATTTGTAGCACTCTATAGCATAATATCATTACCAGCTTCCTCCACCACCGGAATCATACTTCTTAGCCTCTGAAAAACATAGCTAGGAACAACATCTGCAAGTCTCTGATAGTTCCACGCCCCCGCCTCCACCCAATCCACAACTTTGCTATTTTCTTCTTCATGAGTAAGATGACGGGTACACATGTCCTTTAAACTTTTGTCTGGAAAAAGCCATTTATCAGTAAAGAAATTCACCATCTGGCCATTTCTTATCTGCCATCTAGTGCCTGATTCTACAATATCTTTCTGTTGAGAGATAAACTTCCACAGGGAGGAATCACCTTTCCTAGCATCCAACAGATTTCCTTCGTTCCTCAACATATATTTATGAAATAACACATCAACCCAAAGACCTTTTTCTCCATTAACAAGTTTCCAGGCATTTTGGCACCACACGCCCGGTTGAAAGAGTCAAGCTTCTTAAAACCTAACCCACCATATAACTTAGGTCTCACAATCTGTTCCCATCCAATAGGATGAAAACCATGCTGATTTTGACTTTTTCCCCATATAAAGTTTCTTTGTAGCCTCTCAACTTCCTGACAAACAGAGATTGGAATTTTGGCCACTTGCATAGGATAAACCGGAATAGAGCTCAGAACAGACTTAGCCAAGGTGATTCTACCAGCCACCGATAACGTATTCTCTTTCCACGCAGCAAGTTTAGCTTTAACCCTATCAACAATATACTGGAAAGAATCCCTAGGCTTCCTCCCTCTGATGATTGGAAAACCCAGATACTTCCCAATATCCGCTGTAATTGCCATACCTGTAACTCCGCTAATTCTTGCCTTCGTACTGTTGTTAACTTTAGGAGAGAAAAATATCGAGGATTTGCTTTTGTTGATTTTTCCTCCAGAAGCCAGACAAAATTTATCAAGACAACTCATCATACAATTAGCTTGTTTTTCAGAAGCAATCCCAAACAGGAGCAGATCATCCGCAAACATAAGATGGGAAATATATGGACCACTTTTTGTAATGAAGATAGGACTCCACCCCCCTGCACTCACAGAATCCGTAATTAGATGGGACAATCTATCCATGCATAAAACAAACAACAACGGTGAAATAGGATCTCCTTGACGGAGCCCTCTTTTAGGGTAGAACAACTCCGTTTGATTTCCATTCCAAAGTAAATTATAGGAAACAGAAGTAACACATCCCATAATTAACTTTATAAAATTAGCTTCAAACCCAGCATCCTCAAGAACCTGGTGCAGAAAATCCCACCTAATACGATCATATGCTTTTTCCAAGTCAATCTTTAAAGCCATAAGCCCTGTCTTACCTCTGGCTTTCTTCATAATGTGCATTATTTCTTGCCCTATAACAATATTATCCTGTATATGCCTACCTTTGATAAAACTTAACTGAAAAGGAGAAATTAGATCATCCATAACCCCCCTTATTCTATTAACAATCACCTTAGTAATACATTTATAATGAACCGTGCATAAGGCAATCGGTTTAAAATGACTAATAACCTCTGGATGATCCTTTTTTGGAATGAGAGAAATCAAGGTTTTATTAGCATTAGCATCAAATGTCCCATTTTGGAAAGACTTTCTAACAAAATTGCATAAAGAATTTCCCACCATACTCCAACTTGATTGGTAAAATATAGGGGAGAAACCATCAATACCAGGAGCCTTATACGGTCCCATAGAAAAAAGAGCTTCCTTTATCTCCATATCCGAAGGTAAATGGCACAAATTGGTAATACGGTCTTTAACCTTAAAAGGAAAGTTAGACTTTGTTTCAAGACTACACAAATCACTTTCAGACATATTGTAAAGATTTTTAAAATAATTTATAGCCATTAAAACTAGATCAGAATCATCCTCAAGCCAAATCCCATTATCATCTTTAAGGGTATAAACTCTATTCTGCCTTCTTCTCATTTTTGTTTTCAAATGGTAAAACCGAGTATTCCTATCCCCCTTATTGATCCATTCTGTTCTAGCCTTTTGAAACCATTTAACCTCTTCTAACATTAAAATATTTTCTAACTCCTCCTGCAAAGTTCTTTCAAGCGAATTTAAAAAACCAGAATAAGTGTAAGCAGGAGAACTTTGAATTCCCTTTAAGCGAGCAAGCAACCTTTTTTTCTTATTTTCAACTAGCCCAAAAACATTTTTATTCCAATCAATAAGATTTCTACCTAATTGTTCTAGGGACTTATTAAAATTCTCATCATCTTTCCAGGCATCAGCAATAAAATGTTTGAAATTTTCATGAGCTAACCACATAGCCTCAAAACGAAAAGGTTTTTGTTTACCAATAAAAGAATAATTGCAAAATTGCAACACAATAGGATTATGATCAGAGAATTGAGTTCGAGGAAGTACCTTCAACACACCATCAGAAAGAACATCCAGGAAGATTGAATTAGCTAAAGCGCGATCTAATCTTTCGTAAAGGCGAGTGCACCCGTCCATACGTGGTCCTTTCCAAGTAAATTTTGGACCTTGAGAGCCCATGTCAGAAAGACCACATTCCATGATCCTATCCTGGAACCAATTCACCCTACTAATGGAGGAAACCACTCCCCCTATTCTTTCATTTGTATTAATTATGTCATTAAAATCACCAAAGACTACCCACGGCACAGTAATAGAATAAGATAAATTCTTTAATTCATTCCAAAAATCTTGCCTAAGATTTGAATGAGGAATAACATATACCGCAGTTAATAAGAAAGGAGGCCGTCCTAAAATTTCACATTGTAAATGAAAAAATTGTCTATTTTCCATCAAAACATTTACTTTGATTTGATCACTTTTCCAAGCGACTATCAACCCTCCTGAACGTCCTAAACTAGGAATCATTCTAAATGCATCAAAACCCCAATTCTCCAGAAACCCAAATCGCTCAACCTTTGAACATTTGGTTTCTGAAAGGACAAGAAGGCTTGGCTTAGGTCCCATACAAGCAGCTTTTAAATTTCTGAGAAGCCCGTTTGCACAAGCTCCTCTCACATTCCAATACAATAAACTATCCATAAATAAATAAATAAGTTATAATCTAACCTCAAATAAATCACTTAGAACTCCTCTAAAAATTGAGTCTCTGGCACTATACTATCTTCTTCAACTTCACTCATTTCAATTACTATAGGAAAAGGTTTCATATCCATTAATCCCATTATCTTATCTCCTGGGTCAAGTTCCTCTATCCTAATTTCATTATAATTCTGCTGGCCCAAATTCGGATGAACAGTACTTACCTGGGCTTTTGAAGCTGCGTCCCTATGCATATGGCCCACTTCACCAACCCTTTCTTCATCTACTTTCATACACTCATCCGCCTCCTTCACTGTAGCAATTCCTTCCCGTTCCATTCCTTCAGCAGACTTCCCGATGTCCTTTGTCTGCAACTCAGTCACAATCTCATTAATTTCCTTCTCCGTCTGAACCCCGTCCCTAGCCCTCTTCTCGCTTCTTCTCTGTCCTGACTCCTCTTTTCTACTCCTACCATTAGCCTCCAGTGCCTCCCTCGTTGAGATCTCCTGCGATTTCCCCGTACAGTTACTCTTTTTTCGCTCACCAACTCGTCGCAACGGAACGATAGCCCCCTGCGTTGGCTGTACCTGAATTTCTTCCTGCCCGTTACCATTTTGATGAAGATTACTGTAGCATATGTTTTGTTGCTGATCCTGGTGTTCCATCTCTGCAAGAACACCAAACCGCGAACCCCTGTTTTCCTTATGATTTGACTCTGGTTTATTATCCCTTACCTTCCTTTGTCTACGCGTTTTTTGCACTACCTTCCATTGATCTTGCATCCTAATATCTGCGTTGCCCATGTTTACTCTGTTTGGTTGTTGACAGCTCTCCTGAAACTCTCCCCTATACTCTTCCTGGCTGTGATTCTTCTCTGGGCAAGTCTCATTGCGATGCCCATATATCCCACATTTAGTGCACAGCATATGGAGGCCCTCATACTCCAAGTAATAATTCTCACCGTCCAATTGGAAGCCAGCCATCAATTGTTTCTGTAAATCCACAAGAACACAAATTCTAGCATAATGGCCCCGTAACTGACAGGAGGTATTCATATCAACTTTAACAGTCTCCCCTATCCTATTTCCAATAATAGTAAGTGCTTGTTCATCATAGTATTCCAGAGCTACCTTTGGCATCCGAACCCAAACTGCAACCTTGCTTATTTTTTCTTTCTCAGGCTTGAAATTCGGCTCCCAAGGTCTAACAGTAAGGTAGTGGTCATATATCATCCATGGCCCCCCAGTCAGAGCATTGAAATAATCTTCTTTACTTGACATCTTCACTACATAAAACCCATGACCAATATTAATCACATTCACCACTCCCTTCTTCGCCCACATAGTCTGTAATCTGATTTGCAGGGCTTTAAATCCTATACTCCTATCCAACAGTTTAACTATGAGAGCTTTCCTCCAAGCTTTATACAGTCTCTTCTTCATTTTCCCTGAAAAGCAGAAGGTAGGAAAATTTCTTTTAGGATCTTCAATCATTTTGCACATAGGTTCTTCCTTGGCCATACCATCCTGCTGATCATCAGACAATTGATCCTCAGAATCTGAATCTTTGTTTTCTTCCTTCAGCTCATCATCAGAACACTCCTCATCAGCATTCATTCCTTTAAGTTTCTCCGCATATGTTGGCCTTCCCTGAACATATTCCGCACCTCCTGTTCCTAATTTAGGCCAGCTACCTTGGTAATGCTCATCGTTTCCAATCTTACTACCAGCATTCTTTATCTTTTTTGAGCTTCTAAACAGTAGATCATCTTCTTCCTGAGAAGAAGGAACAGACGAAGCATTAGAACCAGACAGTACAATCGCCATTAAACCACGAGAGTTTTTCGTAGGCCATTAAGCCACGACAGTACAATCGCCATTAAGCCTAATCCATTTTAAAGAACAAAAGAAAACCTCATAGGCCAACAACAAAAAAACAGTCATATGCACTATGATTTAATAGGAATTATCATGGGTTGGGTTCATTTTTAAGAAGTAGTTGGTCCACGTGGAATGGGAATTAGGAATAGGCTATGCCTTCCTCCTCTTGATGTGGGCTTTGCATGATGCCTATTTTGGTGTCATAAACATAATTTACAAGTAAACTGAGCTTTTGTTCTATACTAGGAACTGAGATATAGGTAGTGTATAAAAGCCTTAATTTAGTTTGGGCTCTAGGATTCAAGAAAATTATTCTCGAATTTAATTTTAAGAATGTGGTGGATATGATATATCATGGGAGGGTGGATAAATGCACTTTGTTAGCATTACAAACACAGAGCCTTCAACAGCCTTAAGAACTTAAGTTTCAATATGTCCCAAGAAATCAGAACAAAGTAACAAATACCTTAGCTAAAGAAGGTCTGACTACTATGGCAATACTATATTCGTGCCCTCTATATTTGTAGTTGTTAGTTCTCACTAATAGTTTATGATCTAATCCCCTTACGACATAGATTTCTTGATATTGGGCTTTATTCCTCTCTTGTACAAAAAAAAGGGCTTTCCAATGCATTTTACCCATTTCAAGTTTTGATAAAATAGGAAGATACTATTTGTGCCTATAAAAAAAAAAGAAGAAGAAGAAAAAGCTGATATTCAACCATAAAAATAGATATTTTATTTATACCAAAAAAGTTAGATATTTTATCACGGTAGTTCTAGAGTTAATGTGCAAACAGGCTAACAGAAACCAACTTGATCAAAACAGCAGTATGTAATTATCAAATCTCGATCTCCTTTAAAATTCACATTAATATCAAATTTGAAGAGAAGGCAGATGATACAAGCATCTAGGAAGCATCAAATCCTTTGTTTACCTAATAACTAAAAGTATCATCTCCCCTCAATTACAATTTCAATAAAGAAGATTCAACTTTGAATCTCATCACAACAAGAAAAAAATTACAGTTGCCTAACCTGTAGTTATCATCCAAAATGGCAATAGCCAAAAGACAAAACAAGCCGTATGAAAACCATCAGAACAAAATCCTATTGCAGAGCAACCATCTGTCAAATGGGAGATGACATAATTCAGCCTCTTCATGGTGTAAACTCAATCTTTGCTTGAATTCACGTTGTCCCGTCCCTAGCAAAAATCAGAAAAAGCAGTCACCGCCTCCCTTGCAAGCGTGAATAGGGCATCACCAATGAATCTTTAGTAAGTTATATACAAAAACTGATGAACATAACATGTGCGCTTAGTTGAACCTTCAACCAAATCTCAAAATGTCAGAGATTAAAGCAGAATTTATGGCACCATTAAAGTATAAAAAAGTTCAACGGATTCTGATGGCTTCTCCTTTCTGCAAATCATGGAAACCACAATTTTCCATATATCCTCATTTAGAAAGTTGCCTTTGCACAGACTAGTCATGACTGGTGAAAGCAACTGCAAATCACCTTCCTCGCACAGCCGGCAGACGAATTTATCTACACTTCTACTAAGAGGTGCATAACCCTTAAATATCATCTCATCTAAGATAAATGCTGCCTCCTTCAAGTGCATGCAACTACAAAGGCCATCAAAAAGCATGCGATATGATACTACATCGGGAGCACATCCACGCCTTGGCATATCTTGAAACAATTCATTTGCTTCACTTGATTTACCCTCCCTACACAACAAACCAATAATCATATTGTAATTTAAAACATTTGGCTTTAATTTTTCTGCCTGGTCCAAAATTTTATAAGCCTCTTCAAAGTTCTTCTCCCTACAATGTTCACTGATCATCACATTATAAGTCACCATGTCTGGTTTGCAACCGCTCTTTTTCATTTCCCCCATAACAGCCAGTGCCTCTTCCTTCCTCCCAACCTTGAAAAGCGCATCAATTAGAGTGTTGTAAATGGCAGAATCTAACTTCACTTTATTTCTTACCATTTCATCCTTGATTCTGAAGGCCCCACTTAGCTCCCCAATTTGACAAAGCCCTTTAAGCAATGTTGCATACAAAAAGACATTAGGTTTTAACTTGAAATCTCTCGTCATATCCTCTTTTAGCTTTACAGCTTCTTGTATCTGACCATTTGAACAAAGCCCATGAATCAAAGTCCCAAAAGTCACCACAGTTGGATGAACCCTATTTCTTAGCATTTCATCGAACACAGTCCATGCTTGTTCCATATCCCCTCCAACACAAGAAGCATTGATCAGAATATTGTAAGTACAAGCATCAGGCCTTCCATATTCATTAATGCCAGACAAAATTTCTCTCATTTTCTTGTATTCTCGGCAATACAAAAGTGCATTTAAGAGTGTATTCACTGATTTTATAGTTTGTTCGCACCGGAAGGATGGAATGGACTCGAATGTCTGGAAAGCAAGAGCAGGAAGGCGTGCCCGGCCATAGAAGGATATGACCTCACAGAGGAGCGCCTCTGGAACAGCAAAGCGTTTGTCCTGCATCAGTTGATGGAGTACTTGTTCCATTTCATCAAACATTTTGGCACGACCAAGTTTGGTAATGACGAGATCATAGGAAAGAATGGGGTACCTAAAAGGCTTATTGGGATCATGATTAGGGATAGGGTTTCTAAAAAGTTCTAAAGCAAGAGCAGGATCCTTCTGCGAGCGGAGGAGGGAACAGAGCCTGAAGGGAGATATGGCTTTGGAAGTTGCCATATTCAAAGTTTCACATTAGTGAACGGAGAACTTTTTGGAAGGGTGACATTATGTAGCCTTCATCACAGCGCAACCAAAATGCCCCCACCCATACGTCAGATTGTGTCATTTCAGCAAGCATATGCAGTAGTGAGAGAATTGATATGGACAACTGCAGAGGATGAACAGAAGAAGAGCAATAAAGCAGCTAATACATCAGATGGCAGAGATAACATGAACCTATATTTCAAAGTAGAGAATCAGAATCATGAGCTCAGGTTTCGCTAACACAGATTAAAATTAAAAATCATATAACATAGCACCAAACAACGCCGATTTTGAATCTATCCATATCTGAAATAGCTTATATACCCAAACATACGTGAAAATTAGAGTACTTGATAATAGATACTGGGTGCCCTGATGTTAGTTAACGGGTATAAAACACACTCTACACCACAACCGCCCATAAAAAATTCTAATTCTAGTGCATGACGTAATTGTCATAAATTTACACTGAAAATAACAACTAACAAAACCAAATCCTTGAATTCTTAAACAATAAAACAACAAAAAAACAAGTTACACAACCAAGAATGATTCAAGTATTAAAAATAATGGTGACATTATTGAATGACATCCAGACAAGAAATTTAAATAATTTAGTAATGACAGATTTTGGTAGGAAATGCTTATATAGAAAAGGTTGAGACAAGGCCAAGAGATTGGAGGACGCAAAAATCACAGCTTTTTAGCAGTCCCACCCAAAGTGAAATTGCCACGACTAATTTTTTCCATTGACCATTGCAATCTAGCAGCTCTATGGAAGTTGAATAAAAGTCACAAATACTAATACATCTCCATTGATGCAGAAGTCATTCTTCCATTATATATCTCTTCCTCTTCCTTTTTCCCAGTTTACTAAAATGCTAGGGGACTAATGAGTTCAGCGATGGGATACTGAAGGAAGCACCAAGCAAATTAAAAATGCCAACTTCTTCATTGTAATTAAGGAATAATCAGATCTACAGTGCCTCACTTACCTGCGCCGCGATTTCTTTCCCATTGAGATTCGAAGACTGAAGTCGGAAGCAAGTGCTGACTGGCTAAAGGTAACTGTCGACGGCGATTTTGAATACAGAGAAAACGAGAGAATGGCCGAACAGCGCTAGGTTGCCAAATGCTTTCAAGTTTTACCCTGTTACGAAATAAGGATAGAGAAAAGTTTTAAGGGGGTCTTAGAACTCGCTAGAATTACGTGTAAGGACCCAGATTTTACTGAAGTTTTATATAACAACTGGGTCGGCCTGATTCGATACCACTTGATTTCATGACACGCTTTGAAATATTCAAGAAAACCTTGTACAAAAACAATACTAAAATAAACGTCAGTTCATTATCCATGCAATATCTGTTAGCTTTATATATATATATATATATGGATAACTGAAAAAGATAATAATAATTTAATAAAAAATTATTGAAAAATATCACATTATAAAATTAGTTAAAGGTAGGGGTGTGTATCGGTAGGGTTGGGTAGGGCAGCCCCTGCCCAGTGCCTTGCCCAAAAAATGCATGAGCTGCATTTTGCAACTCGATGCCCGGCCCTACCCGGTAAAAGCCCGAACAATTTTGGGTAGGGCATGAGCAGGCTGGGCATGGGCGGGCTGGGCATGCCCAAATTGTGATGTCATGTTCATATTGTGAAAAAAAATTGTAATTATGAATTTCTAAAATAATACCATATTCATGTGTCTTTAAGAGTTAAATAATATCTATAATTCACTAAGAATAAGAGAACAAAGATAATAATTAAAATCTTGAGATCCATTGCATATAAAAAATAAGCGTTGGAATCTAAATAGTTTGTAATTATAACTTTGTATCAATCTCCCTAATATTGATAAAAATAAAGCATCTAAAAAAATAAAATAAATAATTATAATTTGTAATGTAATCATATGATAATTAACAAAGTTAAAAAAAAAATTAGTATAGTTATAAATATTAAAAGATACAACTTACTTACTTATATTTCTAAAATTACTTTATAGTCACCAGTAGCTATCATATTATCCCTTTTAAGATAGAGAAAAAAATAAAAAAAATAAAAGAAGGGGTGCTCATGGGCAGGGCAGCCCCTATGCCCGGTGCCCAGCCCAAAAAATGCATGGGCTGTATTTTGCAGCCCGATGCCCAGCCCTGCCCGGTAAAAATAGGGCTGGGCAGGGCATTTTTCTTACGGGCTGGGTAGGGCATAGCGGGTCATGGATATTGTGCACAGCCTTAGTTAAAGGCATTTGAAATTTGTTTTTTTTTACTTGAAGTAAAAAATTTTGGCATGTTAAATCTTGGATGATATTTCAACTCATAATACTGTTAATTATAAATTAATTTTTTACGAACTAATTTTTATTAATAAAATTTATTTATTTACTCAAATATAATATATTTTCAATTGATATAATTCCTTCTCAATTATATTAACATATTTTTGTCTATGTGTGAAATAAAATATATTTGCCTATCCTTAAAAAAGAGTTATATAACTATGGACTTAATATATTTAGATAATAAATTTTTGTAATAGGAATTTTTCATTAATTTATTTTTTTAGTAATTCTTACTATTTTGATTTATTAACTTAATAAAAAGGCAAAAGAAAATAATGAGAGGACATAATCGCAGTCAACCAATTACCTTTATTTATATGGTGGTGTTTAGATTAGAGTATAGATAATAAATTTTAGGTATAATAGATTATAGATAATTGATTATAAAAAATTGATTTTGAATATAATAGATTTTAAAAGAATATATTTTGAGTATAATTGAATTTTTGATAAAATTATTTTTTAATTTAAACTATAGTTTTATATTAAATAATTTTACCTTATATTTTTTATAAAAATTAATAAACTATTAATTTTTTCACAATCAAATTTTTCTTTAAAATTATAATTTAAAAAAAATTAGGAAAAATTATTTTTAATAATTATTTTTTTAAAAATTTAATCTTTAAAAACTAATCTAAACACATTAATAAAAAACAGTTTTTTTATAAAACATATTCTATTTAAAATCTATTCTTCTCTAAATAAATTTATACTTTAAAAATTAATTTAAACATATTATTTAATCTTCAGATTGTGGATAGAAATTAGTGTTAGATACTTCATTATTTTTAATAAAAAATTGATTGTATAAAAAATAATATTTAAATAATTTATTAATTTTTATAAAAAATAATATTTAAATAGTTTATTAATTTTTGTAAAAACTTAATTATAAAAAATATGGGTGGTTAGATTATTCGATCAAAATTTATAGTTTTAGACACAAAACCTTCGATCCAATCACACACACGGATCATTTCTGTCGCTTTTTCAAATAAAACACAGACGCTTCCCATTTTGATCCCTATCTTCGCTGCAAATCTCCTCCCTCTCTCACTCTCTCTCTGCTCACGCGAATCTATAAGCAACCCCGACAATGGCAGGCTATAGAGCAGACGACGACTACGATTACCTCTTTAAGGTTGTCTTGATTGGCGATTCCGGTGTCGGCAAGTCCAATCTTCTCTCCAGGTTTACCAAGAATGAGTTCAACCTCGAGTCCAAGTCTACCATTGGAGTTGAATTCGCTACTCGCACCTTGAATGTTGATGGCAAAGTCATTAAAGCTCAGATCTGGGACACTGCTGGCCAGGAGAGGTCTTATTTCTCACTTCTCCTTTTGGATTTCTCTTACTTCTCCATTTAGTTTGAACTATAGAGGATTTCTATTTTCTTTCTTTACCTTGTTTTTTCTTGCTTGCTTCTCTATAATTGGCTAGATTTGCTTGCCTTTTTTTTCCTAGCCGGAGTTGTGTTTATATATGCATACGAGTGGTTAGCTGGATTCGGTGTTAGGTTAACTCCCGTGGAAAAGGTGCTCTAGAAGATTTTTTTCATCCTAGGATCTAATTTTCGTTCTTGTAAAGTTACTGATACACTACTCTGATTTTCTTGAGTAGGTTATATTTCTCTGTTTCTTCTTTTTGAAGTTTAATGGGTGAGATAGCGATACTGCGAAGGTTTGTTAGTTACTCTTGTGGACATTTTATTGATACCTTAAGCTTGAGTCATTAAAATCTATTCGATAATTTGGACTTGGATTTTTAAAGATCCTATTATGTTATAAGATTCAATTGTCCCTGTATAAATCGACAGTCAACCCTTATTTCCATGGCGGGTAAAGAAACATTATTATTTCACGTGGAGTTTATTTTGCTTACACTTACCTTTTGTTTTGATTTGACGATCGGCTATGGAATTGAAACTACGAATCTGTCTTATATTGATTTATGAAAAATAAACTGAATGCGATTATAGATCAAAATATTTTATTCACTTAATCATATGCCACGTCACCTTCGGGTGTCAAGTATTATATATGTGGAAAAGTAAGTATGGAAGACTTGTGCCTTGTATTAGCTATCAATATGTTTGATGTTAGGACGCAATCAAATAGGTAGAAGTAGAAAACCAAACTCAATCATCACATCATAGTATTGAATATGTTAGTTTTTATATGATCAATATGATTTCTAGAATAAGTTAATTAAGTATTGATCTATTTGTCCTTAATAAGACGAGGCTAACTTTATATATTTGATTTTTTGTTAATGGATATTGTCAATGGGCTTCATTTTATGGCTAGCTCATTAACTTATTTTTCTTTGCTCCATTACTTCTAAGATTTATATCACGAATTAGTTGTGAGCTTAATGTTGAAATTACTGGGTTCCACTGGTTTGATACCCTGGTATCACCTGGCACGATTTTGTGAGTCAAGCAAGAAGTCCTTTTGGATTTGGTTGCTGGTTGTTACAAAATTTTTAATCTTATAAATTTGGATATATCTTCTCATAATCATTTCTGGGGACAACAAATCAGATATCCAAAAGAATCTCTGGAAAACCGTTTGTCTTTTTAATTTTCTGCATCATGGTTGTTGATGGTACTATATGGTTCTGATTCCTTAGCCCTCATCTCTCCTTTTCACTGGGTTAAGTATACTTTAATGAAGCATTTGCCTGAAGTAATTTTGAGCACCGAGGATCTGGGTTCATATGCTGCTGCTTCATGCATGCGTCATTAAACTTGGTTGAGCTGAGTATATTGCTCTAAACAGGATCTTCAGTGCTTTCAGTTTGATGCAAAGCATGGAAAGATCTTTGGGTTGTTAGAACTTAGAAACCTCCTATTGCCACCTAATTGCAATGTCTATATGGTTAAGGTTAAGGTGACTTAGCACACTGTGACTAGAGAACCTTGACTGCAACATAAAAGGGCAAGATGCTTTAAAAAAATTGTGAATGGTCTACGATCTATCCTGGGTTCCTAGATATCTTAACTGCTTAATCCAATTTCATACAAAGGAATTGCAGTCTAGTTAATGGTATGTCTTTAAGACTGTTAAACGTTATATTGATTACCTGGCAAGTCACAATCACCATGCCCATGGTGAATTCAATTTTGCATTGCTGCATGACAATTCATAGCTAGCCAAGCTTGGAGATTGAAGTTTAGATTTAGGGTAAAGTTTAGTCTCTCCTATCAAATTACTTGTAATTACTTCTGTTGCTATTCTCATTTTAGGTACCGGGCAATCACCAGTGCTTACTATCGTGGGGCGGTTGGTGCACTTCTTGTGTATGATGTCACTCGCCATGCGACATTTGAGAATGTAGACAGATGGCTGAAAGAATTACGGAACCACACGGATTCCAACATCGTTATGATGCTTGTCGGGAATAAGTCGGATCTTCGTCACCTTGTGGCCGTATCAACCGAAGATGGCAAGGCCTATGCCGAGAAGGAATCACTATACTTCATGGAAACCTCAGCTCTGGAGGCAACTAATGTGGAAAATGCATTTGCAGAAGTTCTGACTCAAATTTACAGGGTTGCTAGCAAGAAGGCCGTTGAGGGAGGTGGAGAGAATGGAACTGCATCTGCACCAACCAAAGGAGAGAAAATAGACATAAAAAATGACGTGTCTGCCTTGAAGAGAGTTGGTTGCTGTTCGAGCTAGACAAGGAAGAAAACACAAATCAATTGGTTGCTTTTGGCTCTATTTTCGTGTAACATTGTGGGAAAAGGGAGGAGGGAAAAAAAAAAGGACACTAGAGGATAAACAAATTTTATTTTTCCCCCATAGCATATTAGACTTGTCGTGTAACGTTAAACGATGTTTTGATTCACAATACGTTGTACCAAAAAAAAAACAATTCTTAATGATCAATAGGATCTGAGGAAGCATGTAGATAGTTTCGGGGCCTAATTTGTTATTGCATGCTTGGAATTCAATTCATTGAATCTATTGTCTTCTGCAAATTACTCATGATTCATGAATTATATTTGACTCTTAACAAAACGTTGAAGACTAAGATGTTGTATCATCATATGCCGAAGAATTGATTGGGGTTCAAATGAAGTCTCTAAAGAAAATAAGGTTGAAAATTACGACGAAGTTAGATGCTGTCGTAAGAGCGAAGCCAGCTTTGGACTTTATCGAGTGACCTACAGAACAAATGGGGGTGGAGGAGGAAAAGTCAATAAGTACTGATCTCAGGAACAGAAGGTGCCCGTGAAGGAGTAATTGGGAAAGATCATTACGGGGTGACCCATGCCAAGAGGCCTCCACGTAATCCGTTAGGAAGCGTCATAATTGAAGAGCTGTCACGATGTGATGTCGATGATCTCTTCATGATCCTTGGGGCGTATCAAATGCGATGCAAAAGTAATCTTTGGGGCCTTTTATTTAGCATAGTATTTTTGGGCCCCTTCATCACTCATTTGAATTCCACTGTCGGTAGGTATTGATTAATAGTAATAAAGATTTCAGAATCAACGAATCAAATTTTAAAAAAAGGGAATTCCGTTGCCGGGACTCGAACCCGGGTCTCTCGGGTGAGAGCCGAGTATCCTAACCAACTAGACTACAACGGAATGTTAATGATGGGGCTAAAACCAAAACTTATCTTCGAGGTACAAGCCTATATTACTGTTGATTAGATCGTGGTAAAAGCTGTGAAGTGTCGGAATCAAGTCATTCTTCAAATGACTTTAGCTCTATGTTTAGATTGGACAGAATACTCTCTATTTGTTTTACTATTTTAAAAAAAAAAATCGTTCTATTTTTTTCTTCTTATTTCTCTCTCCAGTAATTATGGAGTGTATGGATGCTAGAAGTGGTATATGCTTATCTCTTCTTCACAGAAAATGGGAAGGAGAGTTACAAAGATGCTCATCTTTTACTTCTTTTTATTGTTCAACATAAACGGTAATAACCATAGTGATGGTTCGTTCTATTGCATGTAAAATAAGATGAAAGTAGATATTTCAGTTGAAATCTTGAGAAGTAGTTTATTTATTACTGAAGGGACATCCTTGAGAAGTTACTGAGGTTTTTCTGGTTTCATTTGTGTATGTCTCTGATGATAAAAGTCCTCTCAATAACTCTCCTAGATCATAATAAACCTCAACCTCTTATGCTCTCAAAGATTCATCAACCTGTCAACAACACAAAAGAAACAAACATCAAATCTCATGAATTAAACTTAAAAACATATATAATCCATCATTACCTGTAAACATACCACTATAGGCTTCAGTAGATGATAAATCTTTTATGTTCTTTCAAGAATAAATATTTTGATAGGAGCCTTCACAGGGCTCAAGCCCTACCAATACATGTCCCATAACTATTTTCAGTATATTCAGTGGGAAATGGAAAAGTTTGATAAAGTGCTTGTTTTAATCACGGTTAAGATTCTGTTTTTTTAATCACTTTGTTGCTCCTACTTCACCCTCTCTAGATCAAAAATAATACTCTTCACTCTCTCTAGATCAAAAATAATACTCTTTCCGGTCTTTAATATAAGAGATAATTAACTTTTTTAAATATATTAGTAAAATTAAATAAATTAATTAATTATGATTAAATCTAACTAAGACGAATTTATATTATATATATTCTTTAATCTACCCAAATTAATTAATTATTTAAAAAAGTAAACTAATTTTTATAACTGAAACAAAATCAAACTTTTGAATATTAAAGTGACAGATAATCTTTATGATTTTCTGCATATTTTCTGCTATATGTTCAGAAGTTAAAACTTACCTTAAAAGTGGCGAGGCAATAGAACTGGACCATTTGACAGTTGGAGGATGGCCTTTGAAGGGACCTTCAAAGAAGCCCCAGTGCCTGAACTTGAAAGTGATTTCAGGAGGCCCTGTGAAAACCTTGATGACTTCCCCAGCAAAGCCACGAGTAAAAGCTGATTTGAAGGCTTCAAGAGATGATTCAAAGGTCTCTTGTTCTGATTTGTAATACCGGAATGGTTCTAGCAATGAGTCCTACAACAAATCATTGTAACTTCCCATGCTCAGTGTTCCCTCTCCAGTTAATCCCTCCCTACCTGCTTCCCACACTTCCAAGCATAGATCACTTAAAAAAAACATCTCAACATTATTTTACTGTATGTTTTGTAGCATCAATTGGCAATCTGTTATTTGCTGTTCTATTTAAACAGTAGATTCAAATAAATTGGCTAGAGAAAATTGAGTTTTAAGTTTAACATACAAAAAAAGTTATTGGATACATCAACGAAGAGAATATACTAAACAGTATAGAGTCTTCTAAAAAAGAAAGAAAAAGATCTGAGGAGAATAATCATAAATTTATTAAACAGGATACTTTAGTTAATAATTTATCTAAAAATTTAATAGTTGATAGAGTGTAAAATTATTATATAATCTATATAACTGATTTTATTTAATGTATACCTTATGTAATTAAGTTAAAGCAAACTTTAGGATAATTAGGTTGTAGATCTATTCCAAACAGTGGCAAGTTTGAAAGAGAAAAGTAAAGTCAATAGATGACAAAGTTTCAACTTATATAGAGGTGACACGAAGATCTTTTATCCAACTCGATAATATGGATAAGGCCAAAATCGACATTTGCGGTGGTAGTAAAACTATAAAACACAGGTTATTGCCAGAAAACACAAACAAGAACTTGAGAAACCTTGAGGTAATCCATAAATCTACGTACTACAAAGTAACCTCATAGGATCGTTCAAACATGTCTGAGAATCAAAGATGGTACCATTGACAAAGAGCTTGAACTTTTCATGGTTGATGGACTTGAAGTCCTGCAAGCGAGTCTTGTGAGAGAGCTCCATCTCCCATGATTTTACGGCGTTTTGCACTATCTCCTCCAATGATCCTTCTGGCCATACCTGTAAATTCTACACATGAGAAGTTAATTAATTTAGATGAAGAAGAGAGAGAGAGAGAGAGAGAGAGCTTGGTGCGGCCTTGTTCGAAAAGGAGGTTGATAAGGTCGTAGGTCGGAGGACCACCATGTCTCCAAACAGTGTCGTCTTCTTTCTCACCCACTAAGACCGGCCTGTACTTGTCTCCAGAAGCTTATTCTCCGGCTCCGGCCATCTCCGAGCAAATCAAATCACACCCTTAGAAAACGAAACTGTATCTCACTTTCTATAGCATGGCCACCACTTTATACACTAACTCCCTCGGTTCATGTCCTTATCTTCAATAAACCCCAACCCCATATAATTAAGCATAAAAACACAGCATAAATACAGTTCATTTGAGGATTTTAGTTTGATTATAAATATAAGGTGACATTTTTCTCTGTCTCCTATATTAAATTATTTTTTTCATAATGTACTTATTAGAGTATTTTATATCTACGTATTAAATTTTAATCATAATTATTTTTTATAAAACTGTCATAAATTATTTTATTGTTAATAACAAATAACCAATATATTTGTTTTTTTTTAGATTTTACAAATTAATTAATAGAATCTTATATTTAAAATTAAATAGAGTATATTTTTGCCCCTTAAGTTACTTTTTTTTTTAAAAAAAAAGATAATAAAAATAATTTTTTTTGGATTTGTCCTTATCTTTTCATGCAAGAGTGAGTGAATATAGATTAAATATATTTTGTGTTTACGTCATAAGATCAAGATGAGATATTTATTTGAATGTGCATGTGTCGTCTAATGAACATGGGAATGAATAATGCAAATCTCCATGTTTTTCATAATTAGAAGAACAATGAGTAATCAATTTTTATTTCAAGAAAAAAAAAGGAAATTAAACTTCTGATGGTGTTAAAAGAATTAGAGGAAAATGTTGTATTAATTAATTAATTAGAGGAAAATATCAAAATGAAGTTTTCTCTTGGATGTGGTAAAATGGCATTATCTAAAATAATAATTACTGTAATTTTAAGTTTATTTTTTCTATTTGATATTAAAAAAATAAATAATATATATGTTATGAAAGTAATTAATAATAAATAATTGAAGAAATTATATTTAGATTGCACAATAATTTAGTAAAAGATTTAGATTAGATATTAGTTTTTTATTTTGTTCGTTGTAAAAATGTTATTTATGGCTCTTGTTTATTTTTATAGTCCCCTGTTTGAATAAGCTAATATTTTGTCATCGTTGACCTTATAATTGCAGTAAAACGAAACAAGCACTATGGCTCTTTGAATGGCGGTGCCGTCATCGACGGGATCTGACGGGAAGAAGAAGACGAGCTCCGGCAATGCACACATGATGGCAGTAAATGGAGTAGAAGAAGAAGCCGAGATCTGGGCAACGCACATGCCGGCGAGAGTAAACGGAAAAGCGGGAACATGCTGGAGAAGAAGAAGAAGCCGAGATCTGTACTGACGGGAGTGAATGGAGAAGGAAGCTGGAGAAGTGGAACAAGCCAAGATCTAGGCAACCCACACATCAAAAAGACCGATTAGAGCAGGAGTGAAGACGCCGAAGAAGAATAAAGCTCTGATCTAGGCAACTCGCATGTTGAGATGACTGAATGGATAAGGAGGGAAGATGCTGGAGAACAAGAAAGCTCTGACCTGCACCACCCACACGCCGAGAAGAAAGGAGGACGCCGGAGAAGAGAGCTCACGACGGCAAGCCAAGGCAGAGGAAACTTGGAGGGGGAGTGAGTGTTGAAAGACAACAGAAGAAGGCAAAATCGTCATTTTTCCTATTTATATATAAAAAATCCATTCAAAAAGTTTATATGAGTAACTTTTTTTTTGAAATGTATAGTTTTGTTTGGAATTAATTTTATTCTTTAAAATAACTGTTTAAATTTTTTAAATTCAAATTATAGTTTAAGTTTAAAAGAACCTCGTTTTTTTTTTCAAATTCACAATGATTATAAATTAATGGTTTAGACAAAAGTTTGTCTTTTAAAAACAACTGCACAGTTAATCAAGAGATATACTGTATGAACAGTGATTGTGATGTGCTTTTTTTTAGGGTATATTTGAATAAGAGTTTGGAAAAAAATTTATTAAAAATAAGAATTTTTGGATAATTTTTAAAAAATAGTTTATGAAGATGAGCTTATGAAAAAAAATAGTTTTAAATAAATGAGTGTTTGGATAGTTATTTCTATAAATACTTTTATTATTGATAAATTACTAAAAAATGTATAATTATTAAATATAGGAGATAAGAGAGATAAAAGATAAAAGATGAAAGAGGAGAGGGAGTGTAAAAGAGATGAGAGATAGTGTAAAAGAGAAGAGAGAGAGTATAAAAAAATAGAGATAATATAATAATTGGTTAGTCTATAAGTTTTTTTATTGTTCTATAAGTTACTCTAATTAGTTTATCTAAAACCTTATTTTTAAACTATAGTTTAGGCCAAAAATTCTTCTAAAATATTTATTTTAAAAAAATTTTAAATTTAGTTTTTGCAAAAGATTTTAAAACTTAAGTTTAGTTTTAAATCAGACACACACACACACATATATATATATAGAGAGAGAGAGAGACCAAAATACTCATAATTTCCCTTAATTTTAGCCTTCTTGCAAATAACCCCCTCATCTTTAAAAGTTTAAGAATAAAATTCTCAATTTTTATATCTTGACACTTAAGCCCACATCGTTAGAATGTCCAATAAATCTAACAGAATGTATGCCATATCATATTATTTAAAATAAATTATTAGATGATATGTAATTTTTATTATTTTATCTTTTACTAAAAGTCATTTTGGCGATTCAATGGCATCATAATATGCAAAATCACAGTATTTTCGCACAATACATTATCTTCATATAATTCCACATATATGAATATTTCCCTATCAATCCCTTACAAGATAATGTTAGCAAAAAAAAAGCCAATATCATATTCTCTGCGGTACGTTTTCAAAGAATCATCTGTAGGGAGAATTTGTTGCACAAAAATGCTGGTAAGCACTCCCTTATGAAAATGTGTCCTCATTGCTTTCGTTTGCTGTTTTTCTTTCCAATGAAGCTATGAACAAGGGATAGTGATATGTATTTTTCTGTGTTTTATCGTTCTTTTCATCTATTGGATATGAGATCTTCTTTTTAATCATATTAACTTGTCTTTTTTATCTGTGTGATATGAGATTTTCTTTTAATATGTATGCTTTCATTTATGTTAAATTAATGTGATCTTGAGAACAACCATAAAAAAATAATATGGCTAATAGACAAAGGAAAAATATGATAAAGATGATTCTTGTTATGAAGAAGATTAGAAGATGGATCAAATCTTATAAACGGGGAGGACTAACGAGCTATGGAGACTAAATGCTTACGATTACAGAAGTCGCTAATTTGGATGCTAAGAGAATTATTATATATTGAATTGTCAAAATGTCCTTTTAATGCAGGATAAATAAAATAATAAAAATTATATATTATCTAATAATTCATTTTAAATAATATTATATATCATACATCCTATTAGATTTAACAGATATTCTAATAGTGTGAGAATAAGTATTAAGATATGAAAGTTGAGGGTTTTATTTTTAAACTTTTAAAGATGAGGGAGTTATATGCAAGAAGGCTAAAATTAAGGGAGATTATGAGTATTTTGGCTATATATATATATATATATATATATAAACACATAGATGATGTTAATTATATAGTAAAAAATAAGGGTTAAATAATAATTAAATTAAAAACAAATTTGATATGATTTACTTAATTTGAAAGAATTGGCTTGATCAAATAAATTCATTTATAATAATGACATTAGAATAATATAGATGCCAATGCTATTCTTAGACGAAATAGCTGGATTGGATACTTGACAAAGTTATACTGAAATGCATGAATAATGATGTTTACCACGGAATTATACTTAAAAGGTTTATGTGAATTTGAAATTATTTATGCACAAAATCGATTTGGGCGCAATTGGGGATTGATTCATTGTCGATGACGGAGGAGGCGAGGGCGATTTTCGGCTTTCTAGGATATTTCGAACGGTTTGGTCTTTATCACTCTTCCTCACCATCCCTCTTAACACCGTCAAAGTTTATTATCATCTCCAAAGGTTTGAATTTTTTTTTTTTACTCATATTTTCATTTTTGTTTGTTTCATGCTCATGGGGTGAAGTGTCTGTAAAAACAATCAGTGAGGAAGTTGGCTGGGTGAAAGCTTCTTCCAATGGTTCTTGCATTTTTTGGGTCGATAGTTCTTGATCTTTGTTCTGGATCTCAGATTTATTTTTCTTTGTTCTGGTTGAAGTTCGATTCTTCTCGCGATTGTGTAAATCTGATTTTTGATGGTGTTAATTGTGTAGCTATTAGATTATGTAAATATGAGTCTGATACTATCGATAATTTCTTCCCCCTTTTATTTCAACAAGTGTTTGTTGTTTGTCGGAGGTTATATTCTGCCCAATTTCTGATGATCTATCAACCATGGTTTCTGATATATCACCCCTTGTTGCCAGAAGATTGGTGAGGTGTTGAGGACGGTCGATTAGCTTTCCCGGAGTTGAACAGGAACCTCAAGTCTAAGTAATTGCCACGTTCCTTGTCCCCTCTGTCATAACATCCTACTTGGCCGACGTATGTTAGGGTACCGTTTGTGTGATGTTGCTACAATTTAGATATTTCAGGACGACATTGCTCTGAAAATAATTAACTGGCGGATACTTCTAAGTTAAAATTGCAATTTAACCCTTATTAATTAATTACCAAGGAGTGAGGATCGTAATTGCTAGAGGAGAGAACTTGATCCTGAGAAGTTGGGAAGCGCGTTCCGGCCGAGGAATGACCGGAGAAGAGGTGGCAGGTCTTCCCGGACCGAAAGTCCTCCGTCTTCTCTGTTTCGTCGGCGCCGGAGGTAATCCGATTTCCGATTATTTGTCTCTCTCTGCTCGCTCTTGTGTATCTGATTGTATCTAATTGTTTTGATGGCATCTTTGTTAATGTTTCAGTCATCTGCGCGGTTACTATTAACAAGACACGGAATATGGAGCGAAGGACGGTGATGCAACGGCAGATGAAGGGAATGTCTAATGATTCATCGGAAGCCGTCGGCGCGAACAAAGCCGGCGAATAAGGTTAGGTTTTGGAGATTCAGATCTGCATATTCAGGAAATTAGTGGGAGATTTTATATAGGCATTCTTAGAACCTGGGGAAAGAGTTTTGCTATGTCAATTATAATTCTCATGTATGTTCCCAACTATGTATTAAGCATCAGGAGTCAAGCTAGATGCTCTGGTTTTGCATCTAATGTGAAAAAAAGTTGAACTAACCGTAACGATATCGCTGTTTCTGAGAAGTGAATTCAAGAATCGCATTTTCGGTACTCAGAGCTCTATTGTCCTCTGAATATATTTTCTAGATTCAATCCAAGTTTTGAAATAGAGGTGAATGTCAGGATAATGATGCCCGGTTAAAATTCTGCATTGTTGAAACTCCTCAACCTCTCAGTGGGTTCGGATTAGAGTGGTATAAACTTGATTTTTGTTCAACTTGATTTGCAAACTTTATTCATTAATGAATTTGTGGATCTTGATTGATGTCTGAAAATTTTTAGCTGAAATGTGATTTTCGTCACTGATGCAATTCATTTAATGCAAAAGCAAGTCCTGCCACCACCACTTTCTCCTTTCTCCTTAACGGTCTCTTGTATGTTTCATCCGCAATTTCATCTTTCAATATACACACTTCACAGAATAACCCCTAGTGGAGAGGACAGTAATTATTATCAATGGATCAATAAACAAAATTACTTGGATTCATAATAGATATCATATAGGGTCATTTTGAGATAGGCCCTGAAGGAATCTCCATTCTCATGAAGCTTGAAACCTCCATACTCAGGTACTCAACCAAGAACATCTAACAAATGGCATCATCTTAGGATGATGTTGTAAATGAAGTTGAGGCAAACAAATCGAGTGATTGAGGCATTTTTAGTTTTTCACTACACAGGTTGTAACATTCCAATGACTTCCTCGTCCCAAGGATTAGGTTTCAGTTTTTTATAGAATGGTACCACATCGTACGCGTTGTAGGGTATATCAGTTCTTTCATATAGGATCACTTGAGTCAAGTTATGAATGATAAGGATATATGGGGTGCTTGCAGAGTCTGTAAAATGAGTAGCCATTAACTGTTTTAAAGTTCCTGAAATAATACCCCTAACCTTCCTGAACGATCATCATGAATTTGTTCAAGATATTGTGATCGGTGACTACGGCTTGTATCTTCGTCAGCTTCATGTAATGAAAATCTCTGTTTATGTTTGTTATCTAATTCTGTAAGAAGGGGAAAGAATCATTTTGATCATCATCTAATTCTGTTTATGACAAATAAATTAGTCCACAAAGGCGTCTTGTGGAAAATTGGATTTCAATTTAATTACCGGAAATGAAAGTCTCTGTTTATGTTTGTATATAACTCCGTAAGTGGAAAGAAATCATCCAGTTATAGGAAGATAAGCATTCTCCATTTACATAAAGGGTGTAAATCTACATTACTGTTGGAAAATAACGAAAGTTTACAAGTTAATAGCAGTAAGTTACGGAAAGGAATGATCTTGGAGTTTTCCTGTTATCTTGAAGATTAATGATTTTTTGGTCACTTCTACCATTAAGAAGAGGAAGCGCTGTAAATAAAATACAGATAACAATTAGAAGAAAAATAGGGTTCCTTTTGACATGGGAATTTTAAGGGACTCTTCAGTATGTGGCACAAGTACAAGTGTACAACACGAAAACGTTGCCCCATCAGTTAATAAGGTTACAGTGGGGATAAAATGTTGGAAAATAGTGGAAAATGAGGAAGAAAAAGAATTCTATAAAAAAAATTAATTAACGTTAGTGTTAAATTTGAAGTTTGATTATTGGGCTTTATATAGTAATCGTTCTGTACACCACCCAAATATAAAGGACGAATCATAGAATGAAAAACAAAGAAAAGGAATACAAGAACACAATAACTGGAAACCAATGAAGACAACCGTATGGGTTAAGGAAATAAACACTCATTTAACGCAACAATAGGCGTTTGCAAATTCTCAGCACAACATGCGCAAACGTAAAGACCAACACTTTTAATGAGAACACGCATTAGCTCTACGCAATAAACCAATGAGAAAAATTATTTTTGGAATCCTTTTTTTTGGGGGGGGGGGGGTCACAAACGGCAAGCTTAGAGCTTGGAAAATACATAAGAAATCAGACATTAACCATATATGACTGGTGGTGGTTTCCAGTGTATGTCTTCTTGAGGTTGGATGTGAAGGATTTGGTTATGAAGCTTCCCATTTGATACTTCTTCCATAGGATGGAATAGGCTTTGCTGATATACAGAGGTTGCAGAAACATTTGAGCCTTTGAATATCTGCTCGCAGCGTGCTTTCCATATTTTCCAGCATAAAAGGACAACAATTCCATCAATGTAGGCCAACATTCTGAAGAACTTCCATATACACCACATTTGTAGTAGTATCGGTTGGCTTCGTATCGGAATCAAGTATTAGTATCTTCAACCCATCGGCCGTCTTCACTCTAGACATGGCCACATATATTGACCATGAGAAAAAACTAGGTTAGTAAGTAATAACCCCACATTAGTCATTGATTATCCTTGACTTTTGTTAATGGTCATTGCAAATGATATGATAATAGGGTACTGTCTTCTTATCATTGTGAATGGTAGTTTTGATTCAGAAGGGTTCATGTCCATTCGATGGATTAAAACCTCTTGCCCAATAATTGTACTATTCAAGGCAATTCCTTTAATAAAATGCTTTCCTAGGAATGTTATTCGTAGTCTTGTACCATTACACAATCCCGCAGATTGGTCAATGTTCCTCAGAAGCATAATCGGGAACTTGAGCTTGTGCAGAGGCATTCCCGAGTAACTAACAGTATTCAAGAACTCTGTGTCATAAATCTCTTGATATGCAGCATTGTCTTTATCTGTCTTACAAACTGAATCTGAACAAAACTATTCCACACATTCTCCAGTGAGTGTAATCAGTATATAATCATTCAACTGGTCAACTACTTCCATAGTTGGTGCAAGAATAGCTCTATTTGAGATGTAATTTGAATCTGATAAATGATTAATGAGATCTGGGTATGTTGAGGCAACAATGGATTCAATAGGATTTATACCCTCATCAAAAGATTGTCTGGTATTTTTATGTCTATGATGCCATCTTGTGGTAATTCGATCCTTCCCTCACCTACTTGCCACAACCATTCGGAGAAAGACTCAACCTTTAATTGCTCATCAGGTCTAAATTTAATTGGAGGCGCATATTTTTTTATAGATGAAATAGCTTACAATAAGACCAAAGGTCAGATGAGTTTATTGCAGCGTTAACAATGTCAGCGCGTCCACCCGTAGGTATAACTGAAAGTATTTGCCTGAAATCTCCACCCATGACTACACATTTGCCACCAAGTGATGAATTACACTTCATTATGTCTTTAAGAGTACTATCTCTGGCTTCCACACAAAATCTTCTAGTCATTGGTGCTTCATCCCAAATGATCAATCTTGTTTATCTAAGCAAATTTGCTAAGGGAGAATTGTGAGATATATTGCAGGTGGAATCCTAATTGATGTCTATTTGAACTGCGAACCTGGAATCTGCAGTTCTACCAGAAGGAAGCAAGGTAGCAGCTATCCCGCTTGAAGCAACATTCAATACGATCTCACCATTTGCTCTCACACATGCTGTCAAAGCATTCCAAAGAAATGTCTTGCCAGTACCTCCAAATCCATATATGAAGAAGAAACCACCATCTGATGATCTTACTGCTTCCATAATTTCATCAAATATGTTTCTTTGCTCATCTTTCAGAGATTTCTTCAACCTCTCAGCCTCTGATTGACATTGTTCCCTATTGAAATTCAACTCATGAATTATCAAATGATTTGTCGTGTCCAATATCTCTCGAAGATATTCTTGGCATTGACGTATAATCTTTCAGAGATTTGCCATTACTAAGTAGGAGTTCCTCAATCTCAACCAAGCATGCCTCTTACTTCATTGTATCAGTTATATTTACCTCTGAATACAACAAATATATAAGCATGGCTTAGTTAAGAGTAAATGTATAAAGATAGACAGAATCATTCAACTGTAATGGAGAACAAACAACATACCACATGGAAAAATCATAATCAGTGAAAAGATCGGAGATCAACTAACCTGATAAAGCTCGATCACATCGTGGTATATACAAGAGATCTTTAGACAAATGTACCTTTGTTTCCTTCCAAACTTATACTGGTTCTGATAAACAATGGGATAACATGTTAGCAAAGAATTTTCTAAGATAAGGCCCAGTTACCCATATGGACGCTTCCTTGATTTCATCAATGAACTCTTGGACATCATCAAGTAAACTAAGAGCGTAACATGCGGCGTCTTAATCTGTTCATATGTAGAAGGCCCTTTAGCCTTGGTAAGCAGCAAACGAAGACAAAAGGTTCACCTTGGGATGGCGAAGCATTCGCTAATCTCCTAATGGAAAAACCTCTTTGCCTTATTTTCCATATTCTTTTCATTTTGTCAAAAGTATAATGAAGCGGGAATTCTGAGTACGTTAACATTCTGGCAAATGGATCATCCTTATTCTTGGCCACCCACGCAATAAACATTGACTCTTTCACCCTTTGCTTATCAATTAGTGAAGAAATCTAATCGGAGCTGGAGTTAAAAACTTAATCTCTCAACAGACGGGAATCTGTGATGAATATCAAATGAAAATATCCTCCAAGCACCCTCACATGATGATATGTATCTACAATTTAGATAGAGGGAAATTTCATCAAACCCTAGATCTGCACCGTTTGATTCATTGTTCTTGTAAATTGCTGCAACCACACAATCATTGCCTTTGCTGATATGTTTGAACAAATACTTAATTGCGCTTGATTGATTTGTCTTTTCCACATTCAGATGGCTTTGGAACATCTTCAACAACTTGGGGTTGTCAGGCACAATGTTTCTATAGTCTAACGAAATGCCTTTCTTGTTGACAGTTCTCCCATCATTCCTCCTTCCTCTAAGTAGGATTACCACCTTCATCTACATTTGACTTCCCACATGACCCATGTACCATGAAGTTGCCCACCAACTTATAAAGAAATGGATATTCCTTTTCATTTGGAATCTCAGCTGATATTATTTTGTCAACATCTTCAGGAGTCTTTGGCTTGTTAGCCTGTTGTAAGAGTAGAATAATATGTGCATGAGGGAGACCTTTCTTCTGAAATTTGATAGTATATATTCCTGCAAATAAGACGAACCAAATGAATAATCGTGTAGCCTTTGAATATAATATCAGTGACAACAATTACAGACGAAAAAGTAATTACTGGAATGACTGTTATTAACAACTCTTTTAATAAAAAACATGGATCACAAATCAAAGTTACTGGATTACGAATATGAACATTTTGTACCTACTTTGACTCTCCCAAAAATCTTTTCCTCCTTCACAGTTTCCATTAAAGCTTTAAGCTGTAGCTTGAAAATCCTACAGAGAATATCAGGACGATCATATGGATTTAGCTCATTCTTCTTGCAGAATCATTTTATCTCTAGCCATGTAGGATTGCATGTGAATGTCAAGAAGGTGTCAGAAAAACCTTCCCATTTACATATAGTCATAGCATCCTAATAATTTTAAAGCATATATCTTGCACCTCCGGTAAATGAGGATGGCAAAATAATCCTAGGATCTATTATCCCTTTAGATATTGCATCTACTAATCCTTAATACAAAACAATTCAATTATTTCTGATGATTCCTGATGTAATCAAGTCGTTCACTCTCGACTATGGAATATCCATCTACAATGAATTGTTGAAGTAACCTCTTCGAGTGTAGTAGAGTTGATACCGCACATTTTTTATTCATCAATTTGAAAGCTAGATATTCACGTATTGTTAGAAGCTTTTTCTTTTCCGTTGTTGCAAGAGTTGATTGATCATGTTCAATAGAGGGGACATATCCATTATTTCCATAAGGAAATATTATGCGATATTGAAGAGGCAAATATGCTCTATGTAGCTCATCAACCCGTTTTAGTTCTTCACCTCTTTTTTCAATTATGATGTCTCTCTTGCAATAAGTGTTGTCAAAGTCACCTACTACCATTGCAGCTATTTCAGAAGCCGATGGGAGTACGTAGACTCGGTTGTTCGCATCATATTGCCTAATTAGAAATATTTTTACATCATGTTTATCTTTTTTTAGTATGTCAGCCGCCATTCTGTATTTTTTTACCATACTGTTATGTTCATCCAGAGTCTCTTTGATTACTTGTGCAATGTCATGATCGACTCCAGACTTTCCACCATGCTGGCTAGGAAAAAAAAAAGACAAAGCAAACATTATTATAAAGGCGTTTGAATGAGTACTTATTCATTACTTCTATAAACGGGAAAGAATGTCTAACCTCACTGCAGCAAGTCTATTTGCTATTTCAGTTTCAGTGTCGTATATGTAGAGCTGAGAATAAACTGGGCGTGTTCCTTCAGGTGGAAGTAAACTTCATAATAAATGGTAGTTCTGACCAGATATTACAAATGAATAGGGTCCTCCCCCATGTGCGTTAATTGAATAATTGATCTTCCCACCCGTAGAAGTGAAACAGAACATGTTATTGTAAGATCTAATATTTGATAGGAATGCCTTTGATTGGGGATATGCCTTATAAAAAAAAAAAAATCCCCTTAGTTTTTCAGGCGGTGGTTGAAGAAAAGGCACAATGATCTTCCCATGGCAACAACAGATGGAGAACAGAAGAGACTCACATGATAGTGCTCTTTTCACTCTTTCATTATACCACATCAATGCCCCGCAGGAGGTGCACTCATAGACAGGGTCTCCCTCATCTAAATATTCGGGTGAAATTGAATCGCATATAATGAAATCATGTTTGATTGTGAAATATAGTCAAACAAACAAATGGCCTACATCCTTATTGTGAGCAGGGGTGTCCAAATATTCCCTTTCTCATCCCGAATGATTTGGAACTGTCTATGTCCCATGAAGGATAGGACGAAAATATATGGAGTCGGAATAATAAAAAAGATTGGGATGGGATACGAGAGGTAAAATATATCTCTCCTACTATATTGAAATAGAACATGGGATAGAGTTGTCCTGATTCTGAGGTGAGTATGTCTGAGTTTTTAACTTGACAAGGGTATTTGAGGCTTCGTTTCACAGTGGGGGTGTTTGCCAATCAAATATACAGTTAATATAAAATTCTATAACTATTTATTTATTTTTAAGTATATGACTTTTTTAATTTTTTAGTTAAAATATTATTCAAATCAATATATCAATAATATTTTTACACAATTATTATTCCTAATTCTCTTAGAAAAGGATATATTTTAAGTAGTTACCAAACCGTGTCATGTTTCACATTTATGATGACTCCACCTCCACCCAAAAGACAAAAAAAATTAATAAACTAATATTCTAATTTTGAACAAGAGGGCTTAAAAAATATCTTGAATAAAATGGGCAATTGAATATTTGGATGAATGGACAAGAAACAGTGGGAAATTGGAGAGAAGTGGACCAGAGACTTCCACGTAAGGTGTGCACGTGCCATCTTCTGGAGTCTCCTCAGGCCTCAGGGGACGCTATATCACGACCCATAATTGCTGCACCGAGCCACCCACCCAAGTGGTCATCGGCGCCGTCGTCATCGTCGACATGAGCCTCATGCATGCGAGTGTCAACCACACAGCCCCAATGAGCAGTTTCAGCTTCGCCGGCTTCTACGAATCATGGTTCGATCACCTTCACCACCTCCTTCACCAGCTCTCCGCCGCCACGCGACCACCCAGCACACCGGAGGAAAACCACAAGCTCCTCATCCTCATCGACAAGGTGATGGCCCACTACGATGATTACTATCGCACCAAGTCCGTCGCCTCCCAGAACGATCCCCTGCAAATGCTCGTCTCCCCCTGGGCCACCACCCTTGAACGCTCCCTTCACTGGATCGCCGGCTGGCGCCCCACCATCGCCTTCCACCTCGTCTATACCGAGTCCTCTGTCCTCTTCGAGTCCCATATCATTGACATCCTCCGTGGGGTTCGTACCGGCGACCTCGGCGATCTCTCCCCCTCTCAGTTTCGGCGAGTCAGCCAGTTGCAATGTGACACCGTAATATTCCCTCTGTCTTCTTCTCCAGTCTAGGTCTCCATGCATTTGCATTTCTTATTGTATTGTTTAAATATTTGGTGAAATGACTTGCAGGTGAAGGAAGAGAATGCGATAACGGAGGAGCTATCGGAGTGGCAAGACAGCGGGAGCGAACTGATAGAAGGGGCGGCGGAGATAGAGGAGAAGATGGAGGCTCTAGGGAGAATCATAAGGAAGGCGGACGATCTCCGGCTGAGAACCCTCAAGAGCGTGGTGGGTCTCCTCACTCCACAGCAAGCCGTCGACTTCTTGATCGCCTCTGCCGAGTTGCTCTCCGGCATCCGCTCTTGGGGAATCAATCACGACCGTCGACGATCCAGATAACATTACACCCCACAACAATTTTCCTCCATTCCCTCATTTTTTTTCTTTCTTCTTCCTCTGTCTGCCGCAATTACTGTCATCTACTTGGCAGTTTTTTTTCAATTTCTTCTTGGTTCCCCCCCCCCCCCCCCCCTTTTACTCAAAATGTACGTTGGGGTCTTGAAAAGGCGTCTGTTTCTGCGTGTTTTCCTTTTAGTTGGTCAAACAGGGAATAAAATTAAATAAAATAAATTTCCCATAATAAAAATAAGAATATAACATAACCAGTGACATTGTTTTCTCTTCTTTCATATATAGGGTTGTGTATATGAGCTATATTTATAACATGATGGCGGCCAATAATTAAAATTTTAAAATTTATTATATATAAAAAAAACTTTAAAATTTAAGTAGTTTAAATTTTGACAATAATAAAATATCTAAAAAATAAAATAATAATTATAATTTATAATATAATTATATTATAGTTAACAAAATAAAAAAAAATAAAAAAATAATTTAATTATATATTTAAAATAATATAATTTATATATTTAAATATTTATATTTATAAAATAATAATTTAATTATTAGTATCTATTATATTTTTTATTTAAATATAATATTTAAGAAAAAAAATAAAAATAAAAGTATATATAAATAAAATTGAGTAGGGCAACCTTTTACCCAACATTCAACCTAATGTGGTATATTTGATAGTCAAATGTCTCGCCTCTACAATTTTTGAGCTACGCATAACCTTTTTTTTGTGGGGCCCGATTGGATTTACTAGGTAGCAAATTTCTATGCACACCCTTACTTTCATATATATATTTTATATATAAATTCTGTCGATTAAAAATCTCGGGGAAAGAGATTTAAAATATAAAATTTTTAAATATATTTTATAATTATGAAAATAGGTCGAACGAAATTATATTGGATTGCTAGGTTAAATCTTATATGAAGAAATTACGGGTTTTCATTAAACAAAAGAGACTCCTTAATTGGGAAAAGGGTTAGTCTTTTAAGAGGTTCCAATATATGCCGGACACGTCCTATATTAAAGACTCTTATAGTTTAATTTTGAAAAAAAAATTATAAAAAAATAAGTGATTTAAACGCTTTCTTAAAGAAGAGATTACAAAATAAAAAATATTTTTAAATAAAATAAATATTTTGATAATTATTATTAAAAAAATTATACTTAATAAATTATCAGAAAAATACGAAGTGAATAAATAAAAAAAATATCCTACAACCTTATGTCTCCCCTACCCTCGCACTATATCATCTTCTTTTTTTTATTAACCGTTGTCAAGATCTAGATTGTTGTTATCTTCTTCTCCTCGATAGAGGTTAAAGATGATGAAGATAAAAGCGACGGCATATGATAGAGAGAGAGACAACGATGGCATATGACGGAGAGAACGGTGACAACATATGATAGAGAGAGCAACGACAACATATGATGGAGAGAGAGACTAAGGCACAGCGATAAAGAGCTCCAGTTGAACCTACGACGACACATCTCCTCCATCCATCCCTCCTCTGTCCTGCTATACTTTAAAGAAAAAGAAGATAATAACAAAAAGAATAAGAGAGATATTGTCAAAAAAAATAGAAATAAAATAATCATTTGACAACATATAAACTCTTTTCCCTACTTATAAAATATTTTTAAAAATTATCTAAAATTATAGTTTAATTTATAATTTTTTTAAATATTTAAAAATTATTTATTTTATTTTTCTATAAACTATAGTTTATCATAATTTTTTTAAAATTATACTTTATATCATATCTAAACACATATTAAAAAAAATCCTGTATTAAAAAACGAAAGACACCTTGTTAAATATGTGAATACTCAGATATGATATCATACTTCTGTAGAGGAGATGTGTGTTTATATAAGATTTAGAATCCAAAAATGTGAAATGGGCGGTGAGAAGTGGGAACTGGGAAATGTGGGGAAAGGCTTTAAGGTAATTTCATGGGGAAAGGGGTTAACGTGTCTCCAAGAGAGGCTAATGCCGCATGCATGGTGACACTTCGCACGTCCACGTGGAAGCTTTATGGTTTGAGCACCGTCATTCCGTTAACCAGTTTCTCATCGCACGCAAGCACACGCGCCTCCTCATTCCCCATTCCCATCTACTTTTATTTTTATACTTTTTTAATTTAATTACAACTTTATAGATATTTATACTTTTGAGTTGAGATGAGAAGTGATCCAAAAAGAGAAATAATTGCTTTGTGTACATCATTTTTTAAAAAAAGATTAGATTTATTTACAATTTAAAGATAAGACGAATTTTTTTTATGATATCAATATTAGGCAAAACAAGCCATCTATTATTCTTAATTGTAAATTTAGATACCCAAAAACTATGATATCTCCTCAAATCAGGATTAAAATTATAATAAAATATTATTTTTTAAAATTAATTATATTTTAAATAATTATTATTTTATTTATTTACTAATTGATAGGTGCTCATTCACTAGAAATAACTTTAGATGTGTGTTTTTTTTTGTACAAGAATTTTTTAAAAGGGGTTGGGTTCACCCACGATCCAAGGGCAGGGCGAAATCTCCCTTCCTCTTAGGCGATACCAATGTTGGGTAGGGCGAGCCGTCTATTACCCTCAGGCGTAAACCTAAGCACCCAAGAGTTAGGATGCCTCCCCAAGCGTCGCGATTGGAATCACAATAAAGTGGTACTCCCCAGGGTTCAAACACACTCTAAATAGTAGTATGTCTCATCTCTTTACCAGTTAAACCTATGGATGATAGGTAACTTTAGATTTGTGTTCATTTTAAGTAAGATCATTTATGGGGCTTGCTGGGCTCGGTGGGTTGTCATATAAAAGCCCAACCTAAACACTATACTTTCCACCTTCTTGAGAAAGTAATATATAACCAAAAAAAATGGAAGGTATTTTTTTTAATATGTATATGTATTTTTTTATTAAATATAGTCCTGATACTATATAACACTAAGTATTTTAGGTTTCAGTTATTTTAATAGGAGTTTAAATATTAATTTACTATGATGTAATGACTATTGCTTTTTTTAGACCTAATTTATGTTGGTGGAAGGTAAAATATTTTACATGCAAATATTTATTATATTTATAAGCTTCATTTTATATAAATGATTGAACTTGACTTAACGTTAAAATCAAAATAAGCGTAAACAAAAATGATAATATTAGGGCCCATCAAATTTCATGCGAGTTAATGATAAGCAAAAAAGTAATCATACTTGAGGATAGAAAGGCAAGCCAAAAAAAAACTCGAGAATGAAAAATAAAATTAAAATCAATTTGATTCGACGCAGGTTGCCTTTTATCCATTCTCTACTCGTATGTCGCCAAATCACGGGCACTGGAAGCAATAATAATAAAAAAATAGATGACCGAAATGAAAAGTAACAATAAATAAAAGACAATAGAAGTTAATTCCAACGTATTTGAAAACGAACATCTTGCGAGTTTTTGAGCAGACACAAAAGTTAAAATTATTGGTTAATTACAGCAGGGAGACAGCCGAAAACGGTGAAGTTTGAAACTTGAAACATAAAAAAATTAAGGAAGAAGAAAAAAAAAATCCAAACAAGGTTTTTGTTGTCGTCTACTTTTTCAAGCAATGGAGACCAACTCATCTTTACAGCACACCCCAATTACTTCACCTGCACTAGCTAGTCTCACATTACCGTCATCATTTTTCTTCCCTCTCTCTCTCAAACTCATCACAAATATCATCATTTTGTCACCAATCTTTCACTTTATCACCATCCTCATTCCCCCTTCTTCCCTTTTCACAAGTCTCTCTTTTTCTTTCTTACCAGAGACTGTATACCATACCCCTCCACCCCTTCTCTCCTGAATGTCTCTCATCAGAGTTTTTCGTTCTCGGAAGTTCTCCAGATCCTTTAGGGGAGCTGGGGTTCTGGATGAGGATGACAGTCGGAACGGAGTCGGTGCGGCCGATGGGGCTGAGGCCGGTGAGGAGCCAGCGTACGGCAATGCGTGGTCCACCATGCTGCCGGAGCTTCTCGGCGAGATTATACGGCGGGTGGAGGTCAGCGAGGAGCGGTGGCCCCTCCGCCAAAACGTTGTCTCTTGTGCTTGCGTCTGCAAGAGGTGGAGGGATATGACTCGTGAGATCGTTCGGTCCCCTTCTCAGAGCGGCAAAATTACTTTCCCTTCCTGCCTTAAACAGGTACTAGTTTCCTAATTCTCTTTTGTTGTGGAGGGTTTTACTGATTGGCATTGTTTTTATGAATTTTGTTTTTGTTTTTGTCTGGGATGGTTTCTAATTTGGTTTTGTTTTGAGCGGGGGTTGTACTCTGGGGTTTGTTAAAGTTTCTGAGAAATTTGGGATACTCTCCAGTCGATCATTCATCAATCTCTTTGCTTCAAGGTAGTGAAAAGTCAAGTCCTGCCTGTTGAATTAAGGTGGGCTAGCCGGTTAGGGAAGTGGTTGGTTTTATTGGTGAATTAGATTAGCTGTGAGGATCATTGTTCAGTGGTGATTCTGAGTCTGCGCGTAAACTTGGCTACAGTTGGGGCTTGATATTAACTTTCATTCATAATTCTGCCCTGGTGCAGCTGGTGAACCTGCGCTAGTTTCTTTCCAAAATACATCCAATTGTTAACAGGAGATTAAAATTTATGGAACATAGAAAAATTTCCGCGTTTATTTATGTAGTCTATTCGGTGTTAATATGAAGCGGAAAAGATGGAGGAATAGTAGATGGTGATCCTTTCTGGTGGATTTTAGGAAGGAATTTTTTGAATGTGATTAGTCATGTTTTAGCTCATTTGGCTTGAGATGTTTTAGCTTCGTTATCGTTGCCTTGGTTAAGTATGTTATTTGATCTCTTTGGTCAGTTTCCAATGCTTTTTTTCAACAAAGGGTTAGAGATTTGTTAGCATAATTTGTCTTTTCCCCCCAATGATTTGTTGTTTAATTATTTCAAGCATTCATTTGATGCCTATCTTTTGTTCATCTAGTTTGGAAAGAAACCTAAACTTATGAGAGGCTTGAAGTTGACAATCTTGTATTCCTGTGACTTGCAGCCAGGACCACGTGATTCGCCCCACCAATGTCTTATAAAGCGAAACAAGAGGACTTCAACATTTTACCTATATCTTGCCCTTACACCAAGTAAGTAAGTATTGGTTTGAAAACCTTTTGCTTGACAATTGACATATGGATGGTTGAAAATGACTTTGGCTGGAGTTGAATTCTCCTGTGTGCTCTTCCTATGGGGTAGTATGTTGACTGAATCAAGTCTTTTAATGTTTCTATTTTGATTGGATATTCTTTTCATTTTGTGCATCGTAACCCCAAAGGCATGAAGACCTTGTGTGCTTTGCCTGAACTTTAATTTGACTTTCATATTTATAGAACGTTGATGCAAATATCAAATGTTTACAGACGGCATTAATCAACCCACTTAATTGACTAGACTTAGTCTAAGTTGACCTGGTTCAGTCAACTTATAGAACCGTATTTATTTAATAAATTCATCTTTTGTGGCTCAAGTTCCACCTTAACTCCTTTAAAAATAATAAGAAAAGAAAAAAATGGATACAGGATCTTCCATATTCATGTTGCTCTTCCACCGCCACCATTGTTTTGACCCATGCATTATTTTAGCTGCTGAAAGAAGAAATTTAAATGAGTTATATCATCTGTGATTTGGCACATAACGTTTTATTTCGTAAATTAGAGTCTTGAGTTTAAATGTTTTAACTGTATTTGACATTGACATTGTTTTAGCAATAATTCTGCTAGTATGGTTGTTTTCCAAATACTGGTTTTGATTTTGCACTATTTCTGATGCAATTGATTCGAAATTTTGCTTTCCAGCTTTCACAGATAAAGGGAAGTTTCTCTTAGCAGCTAGGAGATATAGGCGTGGTGCTAATACCGAATATATCATATCACTTGATCCTGAAGACTTTTCCCAAGGAAGCAATGCTTATGTTGGAAAGTTAAGGTAAAGCATTCTTGCTATGTCAATGATCGAATGGAAAACCTTTTACAAATAAAATGGGAGAAAAGTCACTTTTTGTCCTTGTTGATGTCTAGGTTTATGTTAAGTGAGATCCAGCTCTCTTCACCATCATTCCATCAACCACAGATTTTTGTGACTTTCTGTTTTTACTTGTAGCAGCAGAAAAGCATGTCACTACAGTTCTATGTATCTAATTGACAATCTTAAACTCTCTAATTTTCGTCCATACTATAATGGGAATTTGTGGCCAAAATTGACACTTCATTGCTGAAATATTTTCGCAGCTCGGATTTCCTTGGTACCAACTTCACAATCTATGACAGCCAGCCACCCCATAATGGTGCGAAGCCATCAAGCAGCAGGACGAGCCGTAGATTTACCAGCAAGCAGATAAGCCCACAAGTTCCTGCAGGTAACTTTGAGGTGGGACAAGTCTCATACAAGTTCAACATTTTGAAATCAAGGGGGCCTAGAAGGATGGCTTGCACAATGAAGTGCCCCTTTCCTTTGTCAGGAGAGAGTTCAGAAAACAAAAATCTGGACACCGCTGATAAGACGAACAATAAAGAACAAGTCGTTGCTCCTGGCTACTCGATATTGAAGAACAAAGCTCCAAGATGGCATGAGCATTTGCAATGTTGGTGCTTGAATTTCCATGGCCGCGTAACTGTGGCGTCAGTGAAGAATTTTCAGCTGGTGGCCACAGTGGATCAGAGCCAACCAGATGGAAAAGGAGACGAGGAAACAGTTCTCCTGCAGTTTGGGAAGGTTGGAGATGATACTTTCACCATGGATTATAGGCAGCCCATATCAGCCTTCCAGGCTTTTGGCATTTGCCTAACAAGCTTTGGCACTAAACTGGCGTGTGAGTAATATATATAACATAATATCGGTTCATTTGCCTATTTATTCTGTGAATGTTCAAATGAGTAGTTTCTCTTTTTTTGTTTGCCCCCATAATCTTCAGCCCAAAATTTGATTGGAAGAACTTCTTGTAAATGTGGTTCTTGTATTAGTAAAGATATATGTTCCGTAATTAAACTTATTGGCGAACCAGCACAGTTTATTCGTATCATGGCATCAACACAATCACAGTTTACAGCCAAGTGTTTTCAGTTAATTAATGTTAACTTATTAGCTTGAGAAGTTCAGATGTTTTAAAACTATTTGTTCATTTGTTGATTCTGAATGCTTTTACTGATTAAGACTCAGATTTCGACACTACAACTAGATTCTATATTTAAAACCAGAGGGAGTAAAATAAAATAGAAATGGAGGTCTGCCAATGAATTATGTAGCAAAAACAGTAAACAACTAATGGGGAATGAGCATGATGTGATGTTTGATTCGTTTGAGAGTAAAAGTCAGGAATAAACTGGGTACACGTGTGATGCTGATGATGATGATATGGAGAGAAAGGAGTAATCTTGATACACAATTTGCAGCTGGCAAGCAGAAGCATGAAAATTAAGTGGGAACCACGTCGTCATAACTCATAAAGTGAACTTTAAGTATGTTCAGCACTTGGAATTGTATATTACATTATTATTACTACAGAAGCCTCAGCCGTAGGAGTTGAACGATGAAACGAAGGCGGATTCGTATGTAAAAAGTGATAAAAGACAATCCTTGTCAACCCCGCTGGCTTGGCAACAACTCATCTAAATGAGTATATATATATATATATATATATATATATATATATATATATATGCTCATTTGTTTCACATTCATGCCTAATGCCAATTTATTTCTACCATGTGGTGATAATTAATTAATTAATTTAAATAAATTAAATAGTACATACTATACATTTATCTTTTTATCTTTACGGTTATATTTCATTACAATTAATTTATTTATATTTTGATCCACAAAAGCTAACAAATAGTCATTAAAGGTAAGAGTAATCTACATACAGGGTAAAACTTCTTAAAACTCTATACTATTATTTTTTTTTGTTATAAAAAAAAATAGATAAATTTAATACTAATTCTCTATTAAAGTCAGGGTATAATCTTAGAGTTTAGAGTGTTTATAAGAGTTTTATGAAATTGCCTATTAAATAAATCTTCATAACAATAACGAGAATTATATTTTTATAGAATATGAGTTTATTTTTTATCATATATAATTATTTATATTGGTAACTTTAGATCATTGTTGTCCTTGTGAGTGCCACTTAACGTTGGCAACTCACTGAGTGGCATCTCCTGTATGACCCCACTGGTCAATCTAACTATTGACGGCTCCCCTAACGTTGTGAGGGACTTCTCCACCTTGGTCAATCTAACGAATGATTGTCCCCTGAACTTCACATCGATGACCCTCGTCAACATTGTGGGTGACTTCTCCACCCTGTTCAATCTGACCAATGATGGTTCCTTAAATTTCCCCCATGATCTTGTTCAATCTCATTCTGCAGACTACACTCTCCTACCTCACATGCCTTGCATCTGATGGTACCCGCCTAGACTTTTTGAAATAGATCAGCTCTCTGGGTCTCCTACATTGTTTCTAGAATGCTCATCAAGTTTGTTGTTTATAGATTTTCTATTTTTTGACATGATTCAATTAATCTTATATCAGGATAAAATTTTAATGAATCGAGTGGATAATAAAAATGAGAAAAAAAATCTTGCTATTTCCTTAAGGATTTAATTTGGTCCCAAACACTGGTTCATGGATGGCATGAAGCTCCAGTCTAATTTTGAATTTACATAGCAGATTGGAAGGGGTTATCGTTTTTGGAGACAACTTTGCTGTTCTCTACTAGTTGCATGAATGTAGATGGATTAATCATTGTACTAGTGACCATTAATGCAATGCAATTCTAGTATACTTTTGATAGGTGACATGTCTTCATACTCAAAAAATATTATAAAAATATTTATAAATTATTTATTAATAAAATATTTATATTGATAATAAGAATTGAATCCACAATAGACAATAAAATTTGAATTCATAATATTATATAATGCTAAATAATTTTATATTGCACATAAATACCTATATTGGAGCAAACACAGCACTTATGTTTATTGGAAGGATAATAAGATTTTCAAGAGAATAAAAAAATAATAAGAGAAAAGGTAATAATGACTAGAGGTGCCATGAGAGACGGGTCAGAACAATTCTATCATGTGTCATATGTCCCCTGATATAATATATAGGAAGCAAAATACGTCTCACATCTTATCTTTTCCTACAGAACTCTGAGTATATCTCAAAATTAAAAAAAAAATAAAAAACAAATCGGCTATAGGAAACGAAAGCCTCTCAATTTTTAGTTCCCTCTTAGGAAAATGAAAATATTAGAGATCGTTGTATGTGAAAATCACCAAAACACACTACTTCAAAGCAAGTCCTGCCAGATAACAAAATTCTTCAGAAATAGAATATGAATAAATGGGTTTTAAGTATTCATTAGAACAACAAAACCCCCCACAAACCTTTTCGCCTCAAACGCATTGTGATGGTCGGATTTACGAAATTCAAGCCCTACCTTATAGAGAAACCTCAGAACTGCAATGACAACATAAATTTTCCCCTACGCGACCTCCTCTTGAGGGCTATTGAAGAAGAAGAACAATGTTCCCTCAATGTTAAAATCAGTGAATTCCTACTTGGTTCTCTTTCTTCTCTCTATTTTAGTTTGTCAAACAAGTCTATAATTCTAAAATGAGTCAAGGGGAGGGGATAACCTAGGGTTAATCACACTGATAAAGATAGTAATGAGATTTTTTTAAAAAAAAGATAAATATTAGTGGGACAAGACAAGACATCCTAAAAATTTAGTTAAGATGGATTGACGGACCCATCATGCAATACATGAGATTGAGTCAGGATAACTTGAAACAAGACATGTTTGCTTATCCCTAATAATTGCTAGTATAATGTATTGTGAAATATTGTTTAGATTAGCATAGAAAATAATCAAGATATTTGTGTTTTTGAATGAATGGTAGTGTGAAAATAGAAAATGAATAAAAAATAAAGATACTTAAATGGCTAAAATAATTATAATTAATTATTTAAAAAAAAATTTAACTAATTTATATATTAAAATAAAAAAAATTCTTTTCTCTATATTTTGTCCATCTTATTTTTATCTTCTCCATATTTAGATCATAACTTTGTATTTTAAGTATCCTTATCTATTTTTTGGGTGATTTATTAATCTAACACATTTATTTTTTTTATATAATCAATTTAAATACCTTCACACAAACATATCGATATGTCAATTGGATCTTAGGATCTTATCCAAGTGTGTCAGGTAACACTACTACTAATACAATTTGCCACATATCTCGTTGAAAAATATGTCAAAAGATTGTTTTTCTGGTATCAAATCACTCGATATTTGGTTGCCACATTGAACCTCACTTAATTTTGGTTGAATTGTTTAATCCAATTGCATGGCCTTAAATCTTGGGTTATTGGCTAAGCTAGCGCAACCTCTTCCCGAACTAATATTATTAAGCTAACGTAACTTTTTCCCCAAAGCGATCCATAAAATATTATTTTATTATAATTATAATTATAATATTTAAAAAGATATTTTAATTTTTAGGTATTAAATTTACACTTAAAAATACTTGATGATTATCTATACCTGATATTAGTATCGTCTAGAAAGAACAAAAATTTCACCTTACTTTTAAATCGTGAATGAGTCTAACCTCTTTCTAAAAATTATTATACTAAAAAAATTATTAAGCTATATATTATTTAAATTGTAAAAAAATATATGTTTAATATTAATTCATATTAATAGAATTCAATTCAATTTACCCAATTAAAATAAAAAAATAATATAAAATAAATTTAGAGGTTTATTTTATTTTACATTAATATCAATATTTGTAAGAAAAAATATTTAAGTAAATAAATATGCTGAGAGATTTTTTTTTAAAAAAAGAAAAAAGCAGGAAAAAAAGGTGAGAGAATTCTTATATGTGACCCTGTGTCTAGACCCTGTAGAGTGTTGAGACTTGTGTTTACTGTTCCTAGAGAGGCCGTCCCTAGACAGGGAGAAATGGCGCGAAATTTGCATCTCTCCCGCTAATCCTACATGCTCACCATCCCCAGATTTTTCGTCATCCGTGCCACTACTCGTCTTGTTGGTTTACTCCGCATTGTCTCCAATTCCGTTCGTATTCGTTCCTTCCCAAGTTCCACTCGTTTCTTTTGTTCCTGCTCCGAAAACCCTCCTCATATGGCTCCTTCGGCTTCTTCATCCTCGCCTAAAATCTCGGCGGAGTACGCCAAGTCGAACCGGTCTACTTGCAAGAAGTGCTCCCAAAAGATTGATGCAAAATCCCTGAGGCTGGCTCTGGTGTCTAGAGACAATCGAGGGTACGACTTGGTTAAATGGCATCACCTTGAGTGCTTCCCCTTTGATTCGAAGAAATTTGCCTCGCCTGAGTCCATTGAGGGATTTTCGTCGCTCCAGGTTTGGTTTTTATATTCTTTTTATTGGGTTTTCATCCTTTTTGGGAATCATTGAGAAACGGAGACTTTGCCGAGGGATAAAGTTTTTGTCTTTATGAGCCGGAGGAAAATAGTGTAGTTTTCCTATCAATTTATTTTCAACTGAATGCTGATCGTCTGCAATTATTTTCAGAGAAGTGATCAGGATGCCATCAACAAGTTTTTGACCGAACTTGACAAGTCTCAAGAGGTAAGTAAAATCATCTTTGACCTACATGTAAATAGGAGGAAGACCTCGTGTAATTATCAGACTTGGATAAGCTGTAGGACATATTTGTATGATGAGTTACACGTCTCATTAATCTTGTTTCTATTTTCTTATATAGAGCTCTGCAGATATAAGGTCAAACAAATGGCCATAGTGTATCTCGATCCCTAATTTTACCCCATTCCTTCTGGTTGTGTAATACACCACTCATCACTGGTTGGCAGGTTTGCAAGGTAAGCGAAGGCGCACAAAACGAACTAAGAGAATGTGATTCCAAGGGAAGAAAGGTAAGAAAATTAATTAAATGAAATATGATGAGAAAAGAGGAAGAAAGATAAATTGTGCGTTTATAAGGTTAATCATACCAATTCTGTGTATTGTCAACTTTTATTTTAGTCTCTTTCATCTGGTTGTAAGTTACTCTGCCCATTTTAGGTTCATGAAACAACAGAAGACAATCAAAATGAAGTACAAGAAAGCGTTACAAAGAAAAGAAGGGTAAGCACATGCATTTGAACAAGGCTTTCTACTTCTTGATTGTAAGGTTGTTTTAATATAAAACACAGATGCTTGTCCTTTACTCCTGATTCCATTCTTCCAGTACATGTGGAGACTATGAAGAACATTTAAATTGAGGATTTGAAGGAGGAATGAGTTTGAATGAATCATCTTTGATTATTTTGTAAAAGATTGTATCAACTATCAAACCCTAAACCCTACATTTTATCATTATTTCTCTATGTTCCTCATTCCTGTATATTTTTCACCCACTTGCCTGTAGTTATGTATTTCTGATATCAAAGCTAGGGGTGGTGCTGGATAAGAATGAGTAATTATTATTTATTTTTTGCTTCAGTTGACCCCAAATAGTAAGCCTATACACAATTAAAGCAATTGCTCCTCGATTATGGATATACTGAATTGATTTAATTTAAAGGAACTCATGTTTGTACTTTAATTTCCCTTTCCTAAATCAGGTAGTTATTGACTATTCGGCTTCTGATGTCAAGGACAAGTACAAGGTGCGATATGTCCTTTGTTGGTCTTTGTTTCTTTCTTAACCTAATGATTTCATGATTGCGAAAATTTGTCATGCTGTTACACATTTATTTCTGTCAACTTTCTGAAGCCAAATAAATCTTATTTCTTACATATACATTCCTTACCTTTTGGTATTCAATAAATTTTTTTACTAATCCAGGATGCTACCCTTTCACCAAAATGGAAGGCATTCAAAACTGTCATATTTCTTGAACAGGTGAGATTTTAATCTTGGTGTTTCTTCGTAGTTTAATTGCACTACAAAGGAGTTGAGGTTGGTTGCAAATTATTTGATTAAAAGTGAAAGGATCAAACAGATGCGCAATGTTTTATAGAAAAAAAAAATCTAATTTACATAACTCTTGTAATGTGCAGGATGATGGTCTAAATGCTTCCAGTAAGATTGCTGCATTTGATTTTGATGGATGCCTTGCAAAAACTGCTGTGAATATGTATGTCTGCATCCAGTGCTTGAAATTATTGATGATCTTGGTCAGAGACTTAGTTTTTGGATTGAAAAACTCTTAATGAAATTATCCAATTTAATCTTTAATTATTCTTTCCATATTCTCAGACTTCATGAATCAGATTGATCAAGACCTTTTTGTTATTCTTTCAGATCAGGCGCTGATGCTTGGTCACTCATGTATTCTTCAATTCCTGATAAACTACAAAGCCTATACAATGATGGCTATAAGCTGGTGTGTCACTTTGTCTCTGCTATCTGATATTAGTTACTACCTCCGGTTCTTAATATAAGAGTTAGATAACTAATTTGGATAGATTAAAGAAATTAGTTAGGTTAGTTATTTGTAACAAATATAGGTTAATTTTCTTAAAATGACATCTTTCATCATGACTACCCTTGGATGGAAACTTTTTAATGTGTGCAATCAATAGGGTTACTTTGGGAAAAAAATCATAAATTTGGGAGGTAAAGTGGATTGGGGTTTTATACTTAGGACCAAATCTAACCTCTTAACTAGCTCTTGTATTAAGAACCGGAGGGAGTATATTATCAAATGTGGCTAATTACTCAATTCTCTGTCATTTAAATATTTTTCTTGATACTAGCAATGCCAATATGAAAATTATGGTTGTCTATATTCTTCTTATGGCTGTCCTCTACAGGTCATTTTTACAAATGAATCCAATATTGAACGTTGGAAGAATAAGAGACGGGTTGCTGTGGACTCAAAAGTTGGACGTCTAAATAATTTTATAAAGAAAGTGAAGGTTCCAATTCAGGTGATCTTGTTCATACAGAACATTTGTTTTGTATTGTTATCAACAATTTAATTATAGCTTGTTGGTTCGCAGTTTACTGCACATTGTTTTTTGTCCTAATACAAGTGATGCTGAGCAAGTTCTCTCTATATGCAGGTTTTCATAGCTTGTGGGCTAGGTAAATCAGGTAAAGCTGCCAACAAAGAAGATGATCCATTTCGTAAACCTCAACCAGGAATGTGGCACCTTATGGATCAACACTTCAACTCTGGCATTCCAGTAGATATGGATCAGTTATATTGTCCTTTCATTCAATTGCTCAAGTCTTAGCTATTTTTTTTGCTTTGTGTTCCTCTATTATATAAATTTTGTTAAAAAGTCATGGCATTTTACCCATGAACAGATGGAGATTTAACCAAGGTTATTTTGTGTGTTGCAGATCCTTCTATGTCGGTGATGCAGCTGGGAGAAAAGATGATCACAGTGACGCAGACATTAAATTTGCGGAGGTAGTAGATTCCTTTTCTAATATCAGAATTGTGATCATGCTTCATTAACTTCACATATTTCTTTTCTTATGATGTTTTTGTTATTTTCTGACTCGGGTAATCTTCTTGGCTCTGCCAGTTTTCTAGGAAGTGATCATTTTTCATAAATAGTTCTTTCTTAAGTCATGGTTTAATGAATAGCTAGAAGAGACCATCTATTTGTCTGCTTCAGCCATTTGAGGACATTATTTTCTTAAGCTACTTATTCTCACTATGAATGCCGATGCTTTTCTCTCCATTTATCAACATCTACAGAGAATCCTAGTTATTCTCAAAACTTCCCATGATTTTGATTTGAGTAACGATGCAAATGATGTTGAATGCAACACATCTTAGATTGATCTTTGCATGTTTGTTACCCACTTACCTGAACGTTATTATTTGGTGTTTGCAGGCTATTGGTTTGAAATTTTATGTGCCTGAAGAATTCTTTGACGCATAATGATCTATCTAATCTGGTCCCAGTCTTGTTTTGAATTTACATAGCAGACTGGAAGGGGTGATCTTAATTTGAGTCAACTTTGATACTCTCTACTGGCTGTATGAATGTAGATGGATTAATCATTGTACTAGTGACCATTGATGCAATGCAATTCTAAGTATATTTTTGCATGGGCCAATCATGAGTTACTGCTTAGGATTGAATAATTTTACTTTTGTTGAAAGGATAATAGGATTTTTAAGAGAATAAAAAAGAAGTATGAAGATGATAATGGCTAGTATAACGTATTGTAAGATTTTAGGGAGAATCCACGCATGTACATATAAGAGAATTTATCCTTACAGATACCATCAAATCATCAATTCACAAGTTACATGCTACTAATTCTAATTATGAAATATCCATTATGTTCTCGATTATTTATTATGTGTAAAGGAACAACGAACGACAATTCTATTTTTTACAAAATATTAAGTTTAGATTATTATTAGTTGCTCTTTAATTTATCTATTATAATACATAAAGTTATTATTTGAGCCATTCTAATTGTTATTTTTAAATGAAGAAGGCAAGATCATTTCACCATTGGAATTTCATGGGACTTTCCAATGATTTGAAGATTTAGTATGATCTTATAAGGATAAATTCTTTTTTGAGACCTTAGTGGGATTCCTTCAAGATTTTATTTAGAATGGAATAGAAAATAATCAAGACATTTGTGTTTTTTTAATACAATTTTTTGAAAAAAAGTTAGATTCACCAATAATTTAAAGTTAGAATAAAATATTTTTTTTAAATGATACTAATATCGAGTATAGTGAGTTGTCAATTACCCTCAGATATAAATTTAAATTTTTAAGAGCTAAAATGTTTTTTAAACCCTACGACTAGAATTATAACAAAGTGATACTTTATAAGGATTAAACATACTCTAAATAGTTGTATATTTTATCTTTCTATTAACTGAATCTACGAACTATTATTATATTTATGTTTTTTTTAATGAATTGTAGGGTGAAAATAGAAGATGAATGATAAAGGAGATAATAAAATGTCCCAAAATAAAATATCAACCGTTAAATGTCTTAGTTTTAAATCTTTTTTCAGAATTAGAGCTTCACAATATAACATGAATTATTATTATATAAATTTTAATTAAAAAATTAATATTAATTTTAAATATATGACTTAATTAGAAATTTTATATTAGTTCTAAATGTTATATTTATTTTTTTAAAATTATTTATATTAATATTTTTTTAATAATAATAAAGTAAGATAAAGAGAAAAAAATGATTAAAATATTTAAAAAAAATATATTATATTAAATAATTATTTTAATATAATTAAATAAATTAAATAAATTTTATATTAGTATAGGAGTAATAGTTAATACTTCATATCCATTTATTTAAAAGAACCCAAGCGAGCAAAAGAAAAGGCATGATACTTCGGACGTGGGAAATGTGTTTCTCCCTCCTCATGTCTATGCTGTGAGATTCGCGAGAGAGATCAATTTTCTGGTACTCCTTGTCTTCACCCAACGGATCAAGCAATGACTTAGATCACAATAATGGCGAAGCGATCCTATAAGACCGAATTGGGCTGCATAGCTTGTCAGGAGCTTACTGAACTTGGCGCTGGCAAAGAGGGCTGGCTCGTTGATAATCCCAATCTTCTCTGTGCTATCGATACACATTCTCTTGCGCTTGCGAACCGATCCACCATCCTTGTCCTTGGTTGGTCCGATTCCGATGGGTCGCGGCTCAAGATACGCCCTGAACTATCGCCGATTGAGGCTGAGCGTATCTCCGCCATTGAGTGGTTGGTGTTCGATGAAATTCGAGTCATTGTGGCCGGGACCTCTTGTGGGTACTTGCTGATTTATTCTTTGCAGGGTGATTTGATTCATAAACAGGTAATGGATTAGCTCATCACTTAGTTTTCTTTCTGACTGAAATCTGGTGATTCGAAAAGTAAATCGGAAACTTGGTTCTCAAGTGAAATTGATATGTAGGTTTTACTACCGAGGAAGCATATTCTAGTTTCCAATTGTTAATTTGTTACCATAAAGGAAAAAAATCTTAAAAAAAGAAAAGAAACAGTTGGTATTAATCCAAGCGTGGTTAATAAATTTACAACCACAATAAGAGGGATAATCTATATCAAAGTATACATGGATTTCTGTTCTCTCTCTCTCTCTCTCTCTCTTAGTCTAATGTTAGATCACATCCCCACAGATAGTTTATCATGGACGAATCATAAAGTTAAGAGTTCGTGGATCAAAGAAAGGCTTTAGTCAAGATACTTCCTCAGAAGAGTTTTGTGTTGTTATGCCTGGTGTAATTGCCCGTTTTGATGTCTCTGGTATTCAGGTAAAAAGCAATTTGTTTGTCCACACAATTGGAGTTGCTGAAATGTAGCCTTTTTGTTTATCTAAAAACCTTGTCGTGCCTAATTTTGTTATCCGTAATGTAATACGGATATCTTAATTCGTACTAATGTGATAAAACCAACAATTACATTGTTATTTGGCTGTCCAATATTCTAAAATATGGGTTTTGGTAGCTCATAATGAGTCTAATAGTTGGCTATATGTGCTGGAAATGTAGAATATACTGCAGAAATGGTTTGAAGAAACACAAGCTCAGTATTGGGTTCAAAGACCAAAAGAGCAAGATATAGAGGATTTTGGAAGTTCTCATGAAAAATTACATTATCAGTTGTGGAATGTTGGCAAGTACGGTAATTGTGTTGATGCAGCAATCACTGGACTAATGCCACCACCATTGATGGAACCTCAGGTAAAACCCTTGTCATGTCATAATTTTTCATGTTTCCCATGCTAACGACATTTTTTTTTTGCACCTCTAAGATTTGAACCTTGAACTAACCCCAAGTGACAACGTTAGTTTAATTTACATCTCATGAAATGTGAGCGGATAAAATTTAAATAATGATAAACTTTTCATCAAATGCTCTAATATTAATTTTTAAGTTTTAACATGTGAAGTTCAGAAAGTCTCTTTCTCACGTTCAGACATTGTCTTTTAAAACTGACAAACTCGTTCTGGGTCTTTGAACCTATATTATTATGTCTTCTTTTTTCTCATTCGTAGTTATTTTTCATGGTAATGGTTGCAGTTATTTTATCCCTAGATAATGGAAACTTTCTGAAGTTATTTCTGGTATTTGAATTCAGCTGCTTTTATTGTTGGGCAGTCAAGTCAGCGATATTATTGTGCAGTGGCCGTTGGAGAAGATGCTGTGATTTCAGCATTCAGGTACGTAGTGAATTATATATTGGTATGTGCTCTGCTGCTTTTGAATGTCTATTGTTCTGTAGTTTTATTCTATTGACTGATTTTTGTTTCATCATTGAAGACTTTCTGAAGACAAAAGCAGGTCTATAGTCGGAGCTATCTTGTCTAAAGTTGTTCCTGTGACGGTTTCAACAATTACTTCTTTTTCTAAATTGATTTGGCGGAGTGAACGGGCATCTCCAAAGAAGCAGGATCCGAAGAGTCAAGTCACTCAACCATTTGCCCAAGGTAGGAGTGACACACACTTTAATTCTAGCTTTTGTAGTTGTAAGTTCATATGCTTCCTGAAATATCTTTGCATATAACTGTAAAGTATTTTGCCAAGTTGGATAGGCCATAATCTCTAATCCAAATATCTAGTTAGAAGAAAAAGGACTGGAAGGAGTAAATTGAGAACTTGCGAGGTTTCTTTATAGATTCTCATAAAATCAACCTTCCATTTTCACCTAACGGCTTGGGAAGAGGTAATTCTTGACAAGGTTACACTTGAAATAGTAAACAAAGCTCAAGATAACGGCTTGGGCTCAGAAACGATTAAAGTAAAATCCGGGGCTAATCCAATTTTTTTGCGTGACTTTTCTTCATGATTCAATGCAGCTGCACCTCTGACCTGTTTGAAGGATTACCCTAGAAAGGGTGAGAAGCTTACGTTATCACCCAGTGGTACATTAGCTGCTATAACAGATTCACTTGGTCGTATTCTGCTGCTAGATACCCAAGCACTTGTTGTGGTGCGCTTATGGAAGGTTTGTTGATTTCGCACTTGACCTTTATTACTTCATCTCTCCCACACAATCAAGAAAAAAAGAACAGACTAGGGTTACTTTTAGCCCCCACTTCCCTCTGAGTTCTGATATTATTGCAGGGATATCGAGATGCCAGCTGCTTATTCATGGAGATGCTGGTCAATAAAGATTTTGCATCATCAAGCTCCGCGCATCATGAACCAATGAAAAGTGATTACTGCTTGTGTTTGGCTATTCATGCGCCTAGGAAAGGAATTATCGAGGTACATTTTTAACTCCAACAAGAACCAAGATTAATAGGACTATTTAATTGTTCTTAGTTGCATAATGTGGTTTCTTGCTGGGTATGATTTTTAATTGTTCCCTTATTGAATTAATTTCTTGCAGATCTGGCAGATGAGAACCGGGCCACGTCTTCGAACGATTGCATGCACAAAAGGTAGCAAAATGTTGCAACCCGCCTACAGGTTTGGCGCATCAATGTCGTCTCCGTATGTGCCTCTGGAAGTTTTCTTGTTAAATGGTGATTCTGGTCAGATATCAGTTTTAAATCGAACTTTGGATTAATGATTTGGCTTTGATTTTATTTTCTTTCTTTTCTCCGTGTTACACCGAAAACCCTGTATTTTTCAAAATTCAATGCTGTGAAGATTATTGTTTCCATTCAGTCTTCTGATAAGCGTCATTAGGGGAAAAAATGAGATTGTCACAATACAGGTATGGCGTATATCCGGTTGAACTGGGCATTGGCCGAAGGTCAAATTAAATTTTTAGAAAATCCCAATATATTGATTACCAACCTTTCCTAAGTCATGATTATGGCTAAATGAATGATAATGCAAATTGAATTATTCATATTCTAACATTTGATATATATATATATATATATATATATATAAATATTGTCACTAACTATATAAGCTAGTGACATAAAAGTTTTCATGAGATTTTATTTATAATTTTACGCTGTTAGTGTTTTAAAGATATATGTACACACCCACACCTATTATTCATGTCTTTTGTCTAAGAAGAGTGAAGACAATGAGGATACGGATAGAAGCTCATGGAGAAAAACATAGTTCAAACTGAAGCAAATTTACATATACTCTTTCTCCTATCTTAAAAGATAAGAATTAATTAAAATTTTTTAAATAAATTAGTTAATTATATTTAATATAAAAGTTAATGAGTTAATTTGATTATATTAAAAGAGTATATAATATAAATTTATATTAAGATATTGAATTTGATTATTATTAATTGATTTATTTAAAGTTTTTAATATTTTTAAAATAAAATTAACTAATTTTTATAATTAAAATAAAATGAATAATTTGAAGTAATTTTTCTTTTCGTGTTCCTAGGAAAGTTCGAGTTCACATTACAGTTACATATTCTTTTGAACAATGAATAAAAATGTCGCCATCAAACTACCTTTTTTCCTTGTAGGTAATGGAAAGAAATATAAAACAGATATAGAAAGCGAGTGCCTTTATGCCCTTTGTGGACTCCCCTTGAGAATTTCGTACAGGCAAACATAAATGGTTAAATATAAGTATAGTGTACAACACAAGATCGGAAACATCAAAGAACAGCATATCGTTTCAGATTCATAATTATCCTTCACCAACAATATACCATGATTATATCATCATATTCATGAAAATTACTCCCCTTTTTTTGGGGGAAAAAAGCATTAAATATTCTAAAAATTTATGACAGTGACCTATGCTTAAAACAACAATTTTTTTCTAGAACGTTGACTTCTATAATTATATTTAATATCCATGCATTGAATCTATTTAAACTAAAATGTTCTTTTTTAGAAGATCAATATTTAATTACATCTCCTTTTTTCCTTTTATCTTGAATGTTAAACAATAAATACCCCTCAATACCATTAATTTTTTACGATTCTCTGTTATTTTGGATATATATTGCTCTCAGTAGCATTATCCTCGTAGACCTAAACAACAAGCTTAAATCATGCATCCATGGATGTCTCCCTCTTCTCCTTCCACTTCTTCTTCTCCATCTTCATCATTTTCCAGAATCCCATTTCTGCATCGAATCTTCACAAATTCAAGCAACTCAATTCCCAGCTTCTTCTTCAACAACCCACCACCCCTTCTTTTTCTTTCAATGACACCCCACCAACCAGATACTTCGAGGAAACCAAACCCGTCAAACTTCCTCGTACAAAGCCATATTCGTATCACACTCTCCACCATGATTTTGGCTCTACATATGGAAAACCGCCCCTCGTCGCAAATTATACTCCTCCCTCGCATTGCCCATCTCACAACTTCTCCAAAATCATCCTCCGATTTAATACAACTTGCAGAGGATTACAATACGATAGCATTTTTGGAGTTTGGCCTGGTGGGGATGAGATTCTCCAGAGCTGCACGGCGGAGCCTGGGCTCAACGGCGTCGTTTGACTGTTGAGAAGGACATTACAACGTATTATAATAAACTCTAATGAAGGATAATACTCTGGCAGTTTATATGGGGTAATATCGTTGACGATACTTATAGTAGGGTTTACCATGTTGATATATTCATTCAATTTTATCCTCCTGAAGAGAAGAAGAAGGAGAAGAAGAAGATTTTGAGTAGAAACCAATCCAAGTCTGATCATTTAGCACTTGGGTATGATCGTCCTGCGGATTTGATCATACCCATTTCTCGAAATCTTCCATTGAATGATGGGTTATGGTTTGAAATTGAGAATTCTACGGATATGAAGACGATGGAATTCAAAATCCCTCAGAATGCTTACAGAGCTGTGTGGAGGTGTATGTTTCATTTCATGAGACTGATAGGTTTTGGTTTTCCAATCCCTCAGATAAACACAATGCAGCAAACAACCTTTCTGATCGTGTACCTAGAAATTTACCATTTAGGGACGTTCTGGTTATTCTTGATAACCGTTACTTTGTAGGGTCATTTTGGCCATTTACTGTGATATTCACAGGAGGAATTGAACCTCTCTTGTGGAGACCAATAAGTGGAATTGGTTCATTTGATCTTCCTTCTTATGATTTTGAAATGACACCACTATTGGGGAAAATTCTAGATGGGAAAGTTCATTCACTGGGTTTTACAGTAGAATATGGTTTGAATGTGCGGTATATTGATGCAAATTTACATCTTTGGTTGGATGAAAAGAGCAAGAAAACACAAGGGAAGCTTTCAAACTACATAGTAAAAAGCAAGAAGAAGAAGAAACCTCTAGTTGAATCCCTAATAATGGTATCAAATGATGAACCTTTTTGGACTTCTGCAAAAGCATACCTATTTCAAAAAGGATGGGTGAAATCCTCTCATGGGAATATCTCAGCCAGTTTTCTTCAACAATACAATGGTAATTGAAAATGGTCGGAAAAAGCAAATTGTGAAACAAATAATCTTTTTCAATGACTCTGTTTATACTAGGTTTCCTCCTTCATATGATGCTCATATGATGACTGAAACAAGCAGAATATTTTCCTTGGACTTGTTCACAGATAAGAAGCGTGAAGAAAATAAAACTTCTTATGTTTCTAACATAACATTGGGATTTGTTGAGAGGAGATCTGAGTACTGAATTCGGATTCTCTAACATTTCTCTGACAAATGTGCAGAATGGTCAAGGTAGTTTTGTTATTTTCAAGGACCGTAGGCCTGTGTGGAATTGGGAGTACACGACAAGATTATTAGTATGAAAGCAATGAGCAGATAGCAGATGAAAAAAGAGGGGTTTAGGTTCTGATTTTGGTTTCACACATACCTTGTATTCAAACAAGGGCTTCCCCTTGAAGCTCCTATCTATGGGGTCAATATATATATAAGAACTAATAATAATCATGAAATAAGTATATATAATTTGCTAAGAGATCATACTGTAATTTGCTTATTTTATACTCCATTGTATTTTTTATAAGATACAAAAGAAAAGAGATAAGAGAGAATGTATGTAGAAAAAAGACAAAAAGAAAATAAAATTAATTAAAAGTAAAAATGATAAAAAAAAAGTGTATTAAAATTTCATATACTAAACCTCTTCAAAGAATTGTATCTTACAAGAAAACTAAAAGGAGTACTTAAGTTTTGAGTCCGGAAACATATTTTGGTCTTAGGAATCTACGTCTTACTAGTACTATTTAACTTGATATACATACACACACCACCTCTGGCAAAAACAAAATTGCATACACCAAATCGATATCGAAATATTCTTTAAGACATTTATGAGGTAATTAAAAAAATTAAGAAAAAATAACTTTAATAAAAGAAAAATTTTAAAAATAATTTATCATTTAGACTTTCGTCATAAAACACACACTTTATCCCTAAATGAGAAAAAATATTTATATATTTTAAAAATATCATGTCATATGAATTATATCCGATCAAAATATAATAATTTTAATCCTAATTAGTCAATGAATCATTTAGAACAATTTATATTTTATTTTATTATTATAAAAAAAATCTCTTAGTTTTTTTAAATTAAAATATTTATTTTTCTTAAAAATAAAATTAATTTGTGAATTTTTTTATATGTATCATCATATATAAGTTATAGAATTTAGAGAACATGCCACTGCTAGATTCGAATATCTAAATATTTTTTCTATAATAGACCACCAACTTACTCCCAACTACTATAGGTGTAGTTGGATTATCAGTAGAGAAGTAATTTTTTTTTAATATGAATTTTGTAAAATTAAGATTGAATAAAAGTCAGATAGTATAATATAATTTATATTAAGCTTGTCTTTTGCAAAAAAAATAGTTTAAAAAAAATTATTTAAATGAAGACTCAAAACAGAGAAAAAAATCAAAATGAAGAAGCCAAAATTCAGAAACTATAAATTATAAAAAATAGCTTTATCCTTTAAGTCTATTTGGACTTAAAAATCAAATTATAAAAACCATAAAACAAACATTAATATTAGCTAAAAAGTAACTTATACGGATTGGAAAGTCAATTTGGGAACCCAAACGCTATCCCAAAAAATATAGGTTGTTAAAACAATAAATCAAACATTAATACTAGCCAAAATCTAATTTATACTAATTGGAAAGTCAATTTGGGAGCGCAAACGCTATTCCAAACACACCTTACTACAGACGATGGGGACGGATTTTGAAAAGATGAGGAAATTAGTCCAATAAATTGAGAAAATTCATTTGCTAAGCCAAAAAGATAGGCAAGAATTAAGAAAATTATTTACCATAGAAAATTAATGGAGGAAGCTGCAAGTTGCTACCTTTCCGATTTCAGCCAAAACCCAGAAGTGGGCTTTTTAATGCTCTCAAATCACAGGACACAGTAAGCTGTAGTAATGGATTTTTATCTCTCTCGTTCCCTCTCTTCCTCCCTCTTCATCTTCTTCCTCCTGCCGCATCTCATTTCCTCTGCAAATCTTCACGAACTAAAGCAACTCAGATCAGAGCTTTTTGATCAACCCACTTCTTTCAACTACACGCCACCGACGAAGTACTTGGAGGTTACCAAACCCATCAAACTTCCCGGATCAAAACCCTGTTCATACCACATTCTTCACCATGATTTTGGCTATACATATGGAAAACCTCCTGTTCTTGCGGATTATGTCCCTCCCTCTCATTGCCCATCTCACAAGTTCTCAAAAATTGTCCTTGAGTGGAAAGCGACTTGCAAAGGAAGACAATTTGATCGCATCTTTGGAGTGTGGCTTGGCGGCGTTGAGCTTCTCCGGAGCTGCACGGCGGAGCCTAGGGCTACTGGGATTGTTTGGAGTGTTGAGAAGGACATTACAAGGTACTATTCGCTGTTAACGAAGAACCAAACTCTCGCTATTTGTTTAGGTAATCTTGTAGACAGAACTTACACTGGGGTTTACCATGTTGATATCTTTATTCGTTTTTATCCTGCTGAAAGAACATTCAATGATTATGAATCCCAATCTGGAAATTTAGCATTTAGAAATGGTTTCCCAGCAGACCTGATCTTACCCATTTCTAGAAATCTCCCCTTACATGATGGGTTGTGGTTTGAAATCGTAAATTCCACTGATACAGCAACAAAGGAATTCAGAATTCCTCTGAATACTTATAGGGCTGTGTTGGAAGTCTATGTTTCATTTCATGAGAATGATGAATTTTGGTATACTAATCCGTGAGATGAATACCTTGCTGCAAACAACCTTACTAATACACCTGGAAATGGGCCATTTAGGGAAGTTGTGGTTTCTCTTGATGGTGAGATTGTAGGGGCAATTTGGCCATTTACTGTGATATACACAGGAGGGGTCAACCCTCTTTTATGGAGACCCATCACTGGTATTGGATCATTTGATCTTCCCTCTTATGACATAGAAATTTCACCTTTTCTGGGGAAAATGTTAGATGGAAATACCCATTCACTGGGTTTTAGTGTAACCAATGCCTTGAAAGTGTGGTATATAGATGCTAATTTACATCTTTGGTTGGACCAGAAGAGCAATAGAGCCGAAGGGGAGCTTTTGAATTATGTTGGGAAGCCTCTGGTCGAATCCCAGGTATCAGATTTTGTAGGTTTAAATGGAAAATTTTGGACAAGGGCAAAAAGGTCAATTTTGTCTACTGGATGGGTGAAATCCTCCCATGGTAATATCACAACCACTTTTGCTCAAGACTTGAGTTACAACAATACAATGGAAGTGGGGAATGATGGGAATTTGCAAATTGTGAAACAAAACATCCTTTTCAATGACACTGTTCATGCAAATTTGCCATCCTCTGTTGATAATTTGATCATTGAAACAAACAGAAACTTTTACCTAAACTTGTACACAGATGAAGTGGATCAAGCAAATAAAACTTATTTGTCTGTTTCTAATATAACATTGGGATTTGATGAGACCAAGTCGAAGAGCACAAAGTTTGGATTCTCAAGCAGTTCACTCAAGAATGTGCAGAACGGTCAGGCTAGTATGGTTGTGAAGAACAATTTGGTCATTAGTGGAGTTGGGAGTACCCAGCAAGATTATAACTATAAAAACAATGAATTTTGTTATTTTAGGAATGTGAGCAGTTCAAATTACACTATTCTCTATGATAAAGTTGGAGATTCATGCCACAAAAGAGGTCGCCCCTATTTCGGTTTCTTAACAAAAGGGACCTTTCTCCGCAGGTAAGAACAGAATGGTGTAGATTTTGAGCTTCTAAATGCATTTGTAATAGCAAGTTTTTGATGTTATCTATGATAAAGCAGAAGGAACAGGATAGAAAATGGGGCCTCTGTAAACTGTAATGAAAAAATGAAAGATTTGTTTAGTTTGCATGCGTTGATTGTGGAGTTTCTGTTGAATTGTTGTTATATACAACTTTGTTAGACATGGTTGAGGTATTTCCTTGCTGTTGTGTGAAGAGTTTTTGTAATTGCTGATTATGTCATAGCTTGTCATTTTTTATTCTGTATTCTTATACTGACGATTGAAAACTGATGCATGGTGACCTTTGTCAAATCTATGAGACCTGTGAAGGATTTTGGAGTAATACTTATTGGGGAATTATTTTGAAGTCATAAGATAGGGACTTAATCATAAAAAAAAAAAATCCCAAATAACAGAAACTTGTTAACTCTTTTATTGAAACTTATTATTCAGACTTTTGGGTAATTAAATCCCTTATGTGGGACCTCATAATAATTCCTTATACTTTATATTTTTTAATTAGAGGTATAGTTGCTAATAACTTGATATTACGAGTGGAATTAAACTATAATTTCTTATTTATAGGTAAGCTTACATATGACTAAATCATAAGGCCATTGGCCATTTTTGGAGAATACTGTTTTGGAATTTGGATCCCCCTTACACTCCATTGTAATTATTTAAAATTACCAATTTAAATAATTTCTAAACTTATATAAAAAAATGGGTTTCATTTGTGATTGAAATTGACCAAGAATTATGGTATTCAGATTTCAGAGTATGATATTCTTGTTGGCACAACAGAAGCACTCTATTGCACATCAACTTTTTATATTTTTTTCTCTTCATTTTGATTATCCACATCCATATTTGTGTGCTAAAGATGAGTATGGGTCTAATTGACCATGTGATTCATAATGATAAAGAAAATTGAGATGTAATACACACGTGTGTTTTGGTAAAAAAAGACAAAGAAGTTTAAGTGAGTTGAGTTCTAAAAGTTTACTAGGATTAAAATATGCATTTTGGCTTAAAAAATATTTATAGATGTACTTAAAAATTGTCTACTAATAAGATCTTTACATTAGTAATGGGATTTAAAATCTTGACTTTGTGAGTTATGAGTTAATTTCTTTACTAATCAGATCAATCTTTGTTGACAGAAGATGTATATATTTTGCTTGAAGAAAAGAGAGAGCTACGAAGCATGAACATATCTTGTTCAAAAGTTCAAGTTTTCTAGACACTGATTATATGTAAGATGAAAAGATGTACTCTTATTATCTCCTTCGAGTAAATATAGGTTAGAAGTAAGTTTAATGAAAATGCCTAATTAGAGCTTTCAAACAGACTAATGAAATATGAAAAGGTCATTATATTCTCCAAACTCCAAAGGGATAACTTGGCCACTGTTTGGATGGGGGAAAGTTAGGGAGAAAAATGAAAGAAGAGGGTTTTCCCCTATTTAGATAGGGGAGAAAATGTGGGAGGAAAGACAATGAAGGGGGAAATTAGGACACCCCATTTCCCCCAAAACTATGTCTCCAGAGCTGGAGAGATTTGGAGGGGAAGTTGACATTTCAGTGGCGGCACCTACGCCTTCCGTCCAATTCTAAGTCATTATAATATGCAATTTTATTTATTTTCTTTTATTATATTTATATTTTAAAAATTATTCACTTTTTTTTTTAATTTTTGTATCTTAAAACATATTTTTATTAAATTATTTGCTTTTAAAAAATAATAATATAAAAATATATTTTAACCAAATAATTTGATTTTAACTTATTTGATGATTTTGATGTTAATATAATTTTTCTATAGCAATATTTAATTTGATTTGATTTTGAATATGATATGTTTTAATAAGGGTATTTTAGTCATTTAGATATTTACTTATATTTTTTTCATCCTTATTTTCTCTTCGTTGATCCAAATAGGGAGGGAGGGTGATGATATTTTATCTTCATTTCCTCTTTCCCTATTTTATTTCCTCCCCATAAAGTATGAAAGAAAAGTTATATAGCTTCTCACTTATGTATAACTTGGGAAAATGAAAATTTTGGTTGTGATATGAATTTTTTTTATATAAATAAAAATCCAGAAAGTTAAATTTAAGAATTAAGAATAATGAGTCGGCTGTAAGTTTTTTGCTGTAGTAATTTTTTAGAAATCTTAGATTTTCACAAATTTGAGAAATCAATTTTAAAAAAGTGTGTTTAGTTTCATGTTAAAATTTTATTATTTAAACCATAATTTTAATTAATTTCTTAGGTGAAACAACACAAGTATTAATATAGACCCATGAAATTTCAGTTTTCATTTTATCTTCTTCTCCAATATTTGAGTTTGTTTAAATAAGTAATTCTTTGTAACAAATTAATTAACATATAATCTCCCCAAGTGATTATCAAGTTTTGTCTCATAATCAGCAAAATAGGACTTTTAACTTTTTTTTCGAACCAAAAATTATACTTACTAAAAGGCCTCTTAATCCTTTTTGTATATTAATAATTATTAGCTAGTTTTAATTAGGGCACTAACTAATTATTATTATATCTACCCATCTCTCTCATAAAGCCACCAAACAGACATAACGGATTAGATCTAACTGAAAGAGTTGATTCCTCATAATATGATAAATTAATATAATGTTTGAATTTTTATTAGAAGATGTGCTTATATTTAGTTACTGAATATAATTATCTCAAATAAAATATATTTATATTTAGGAAAAAAATAATAAGAAGCATTTTGGAATTTCATCTTAATATGAATTTTTATATATTAAGTAGAATTATCTTTCAGGTATTTAAATTAAGTGACGTGAGGGGATTAATTAGACAAACAATAAATTTATAAGAACAACCAAAAAAACCTGGATAAATCAAGTTTAATTTATCTCTTATATATATATATATATATATATATATACACATACACCAATGTTCTTCTTCGACCCTACTCCACTGTGAAGAATCTAGGTTTCCACCTTCCAACGCATGCTGATGTCACCGATCAAAGCATTTCTTCAAATATATATATATATATATATATATATATATATATATATATAAACCATTCATGACTCATAAGGTATATTTAGTTTCCTTTAATTTTTAACTTAGCATCTGTATATTTTTCTCTCTATATTAAATTATTTAATTTTACTATATTAATACAGTTAGTTTGTTAATCTACAAATGCATGTACAAAAGATAATTGGGTTAATAGAGTAAAATTAAAATATTTAACATAAAGAAAAAAAATACAATGATACCAAATTTAAAAGTGAATGAAAGTATAAATAATACATATAATTAAGGCTGTGCACAAAGCCCGCAACCTAATATGCCCTGCTCAGCCCGCAATAAAAATGCCCTGCCCAACCCAATAAATATAGGGTAGAGTTGGGTATCGGGCTGCAAAATATAGCCTATATATTTTTTGGGCTGGGCACCGGGCATAGAAGCTGCCCTGTCCTACCCATGAGCACCAATTCTTTTACTTTTTTTATTTTTTTTATCTTAGAAGAGAGAATACGATAGCTACTGGTGACTATAAGGTAATTTTAGAAATATAAGTAGTTAAGTAGGTAAGTTGTATATTTCAATATTTATAACTATACTAATTTGTTCTTATTTTTTTAACTTTATTAATTATCATATAATTATATTACAAATTATAATTATTTATTTTATTTTTTTAGATACTTTATCTTTGTCAATATTTGGGAGATTGATGCAAAGTTATAATTACAAACTACTTAGATTTCAAAGCTTATTTTTTTTATGCAATGGATCTCAAGATTTTAATTATTATCTTTGTTCTCTTATTCTTAGTAGATTATAGATATTATTTAACTCTTGAAGACACATGAATATGGTATTATTTTATAAATTCATAATTGCAGATTTTTTTCACAATATGAGCATGACATCATGACTTGGACATGCCTAGTTCGCTCATGTCCAGCCCAAAATTGTTAGAACTTTTACCGGATAGGGCTGAGCATCAGACTATAAAATATAGCCCATACATTTTTTAGGTAAGGCACCCCATGCACACCCTTAAATATAATTGTTTCCCATATATATACGGATGGTGCTATTAGAAGAATCATTATTTCATCCATTACGCATAAAATATAATTGAATCACTCTTGTATCAGTTTCAGGCAAAGCTAGCTAGCTCTTGAGATCACACATCTGTGGATTCTCAGAAAACCTAGGACGGATAAAATTGAACATCATAACTCTAAAATAGCAGAAGCAGTACAATAATAATCTGCAAAAATTCCTTCATTGTACAAATTAAAGCAGGATTCAAAGGTTGCATCTCATGAGTTCATTTCCACACTATTACTATCTAGCTAGATAGCTTCTTAGCAGAAGGTTGTATATAAAGCTGATGAATTAATTGTAGATAATGACAATTTCTCAAGCTAATTATTTATATACTAAATATTAATCTTCCTCATCAACTTCATCCTGAGAGGCTTTAACCTGACCTTCCCACTACTCCATCATCTTTCATGACTCTTCCCCGCTGTTTAGACACCTGAAATTAGTTAATCAGAGACAGATTCTTCAGCATTATTTCAAACCCATCAAACCAGCGTACGTACATATATACGTATACGTACATGAGCACTTATATACATGTGTGCACCACTATATATACGCGTATACATGTGATTAATATTTCACAATGCTATACTACTAATTTTCAAAGTATTCGAGTGAACATATTTGTCCATATGTCAGACATTTTGAAAACCTAATATCCAAAAGAATCGTTCAAGATCCTCGTTTTGATCATATGTAACATATCATCAGATCAGACACGACAATTTTTATTTTACTGATCAAGCATCCTATAAATATTTTAATAGATTCATTCCTGGAATTAAAATCTTGCACACTTCAAATTTATATTTGATAAATGATGAGATGTATGCGTGCAGTGCAATTCATGTACGGAAGTCTGACCCAATCAAGAAAAGGATCCATTGAGATGATGTGAGCAACAGCAAAAGCAAGATGGAGAGGACACAAAATTTGTTGGCTTATATATAAAAAGACAAACTAATTCAGCTTCAATAATACTACACTTAATATCAATGCAATATATATATATAAAACCCATGTACCCTAAACTATCAAAAAATGTCATGCGTATAATTCTTACCTTAAATCTCGTGACCTCCAAGATTCCAATATTTTCTTCATAAAATATATAAAAAATTACAGGAATATAATATTATGCATATAAATATACAAGGTTATCTTTCCATTAATGGTAACTGCAACATAAGGTAGCACGAATCCCCAAAGAAGCAAGATTGTGTGGAGGAAAAAGTAGCAAGCATGTATTCACACATAAATAATCACGAAATTCAAAAACCAGGATACATTATTGTGATACGTTGAATGAGATCGATCGATCGATAAGAGAATATATAAATTGAATATGAAAGTAATATCAATTTCCCTAGTCCCTACCAAAGTAAGTATACTTTGTTGTTATATAAGTCGTTGTAGTGTTGTACATCACACACGATTTAGGGTTTTTTTTTTTTTGAAGTCCATACATGGGCATGGCCTAGCTAGGGTTCATACCTTCACCTTCGTCATCAATGACGAAGAAAATCAGATCGATATGCAGTAATTTTATACTATTACTAGTAAATAATAATGAAATCAAAACCTACTTTTGAACCAACTTTACTATTGGGATTGATGAATTTTCCTGTTGTGATTATCAATTTCAATCAGTTTCATCTACAGAATCTATTCCACAATAATGAATTGTTCATCAAGTAAATTAGCAGTGAAAGTTGAGAAAAATTTTACCGTTTGATAATCATCTTGAACAATGGAGCTTTAATTACTGCATAGTCAAGCCATTATTATTTGAGTTTGAGCTATGATCTCTCACAAGTTTCCTCTTCTTCTTCTTCTTCTTATAAGGGATTCCTCTTGCTTTAGCCTGAGAATCTCTCACTTCTCTTAGGTAAACTCTTATGGCCCCTCTTGCAAACGGGTTTGTCTCCGGCAAGCCGCCATTTTCCTCGTACGCGGCTCTCAGTCGTCCGATGAGCGCGTCCAGGCTTCCCCAAGCTTGTCTCAGAGGACACGTGCATGGCCCCGGCGGCTCCGCTTGCCCGAAGAACAGACAACCTTGTAAGTGCACCTTAGTCTTCCCAAACTGATCCAAGTACCTCAGAAAATCAAGAACATGACTCGAACTGCACTGTGATAAAGCCACCGGTGGCCTCTGATTCCTCAAGTACTGGCCAAAAGTGTTCCAATCCCTCCTTTTCTGTGACTCATACCGGCTCAGCGGCTGTTGCTGTTGCTGTGCGGTATTAGTAGTCGTCCCCGGCGCCACCACCGAAGTCGAAGCCGAAACCCTCGTCGTTGTCGTCGACGATCCTTCTGCGACATCCTTACCTTTGCTGGAAGACATATCTATCATGCTACCTGGTCTGTGTTATTGATTTAATCATTTGAATTACTTGTTTGATTTAATTTTGTTGCTTTCAGGCATAAGAAAGAAAGGGAGGAAGAAAAAAGATAGATGAGAAGACACAAGACGATATAGAATAGAGTGGTGATTGAGGAAAAAATAATTAATTAATTAATAATTTTTTAAAAAAAAATCTTATAAAGATCACATCAATGGCGTACAGTGATGAGAGAGGACATGGTATGGGACCAAGGAAAGTGCTTTAGAGCCTCCCTTCCTTCTTTTTCTTCATTGCATACATTATTTTCTTGCTTTAATCGTACTATTAGCATTAAGATCCATTAACCATACTTTTTGTTTTTTATTTCTATTTAACCCCCATATTTTTCTATATTTGTGTTTCCCCATCAACAAATCAATCATTAAATGGGTTTGATACCGATCTAGGTCATCTAGAAGTAAGCCTAAGCTCGCCACGCAATATAGCGAATTTAGAAATTGATTAAAAAGTTAATTAATCCGATTCTTTTTTTCAACCTTCACAGGGTTGAAAGATGATGATGATGATAAACACAAATTAAAGCTTCTAATTATACTTTTATATATACCTTCTTTATTTATTTTTATTTTTTATTTTTTGCCATTATTAGGGGAATAATTGTGGAGCTCATCGTACAAACCAAGACTTGAACGATGAAATAGAAAGTAAATTTATTTCTTTTTTTTTTGTTTTTCTTTATAACAGTTAATTGATATGTGTGTGTTTTTGTAACCCTATGTTAAGGGGGGGAAATTGAAGATTATAATGATTTCAAGTTGAAGAATAGTCGTTTCTTGCATAATTATTCAAAGCATCTTAATCAGCAAAACATTTTATATTTATGCTTGAGGGCCCAGGTTGCAGCATTTCAAAACGTATAGTTTTTTTTATTGTAATAATGATAATTAATATAAATATTTTATCAGCATTAGCTAGCTAGATGGATATATATAGATAAATCACTGATTAAGGGCTTGTTTGGTTATTGGTACTAGTTAAAAGTGATTTTTATTCTATCTAACTTTTGTAAATTGAAATAAATCGACTAATGTAATGTGATTATGTTTGGATAAGATTTTATGAAATAAATTTTGACATAAGTTTATTTGAATTATATATTGAAAAATCAGTTTCAGAAATTTAAAATGATTTTTAGATAAAAAAAATTGATTTTAAAAGGACTTTTATAAAAGTCAGAAGCTAAAAAAATTACTTCAACTTTAAAATGACTTTTAGATAAAAAAAAATTAGTTGCTTCTAAAACTATGTCAAACATTCTTTTTTTTTGTCATCCAACTCAAGTCTGAAGTCATTTTCATACTTAGAGATCAGTTTGAATAGCTCCAATGTCATCGAAACAAGCCCTAAGAATTTGAGATATGACATATGAACATATAAAAAATACCAAAGAGAAAGCAACTCTGTTTGAAAATAGGAACTTATCCTAATTAACTAATTGATCCAAATAAAATCATCTTTCTTAATGTTTAAAAAATTATTTCAAAATTTCTTAGATCTACAAGTGAAGGCGGCAAAGGATTAATTACAGTATTCCTTTTTTTTTTTTTGATGTGGAATGAATCCTCTTTTTAGCTATGGACCAAAAACAGGAAATAAAAGTTATTCATATTGAAATTCTTTCAAATTCATGAAGTAGACAGGTAAAGATTGATTAATAACTTGAATAATTTGATTTTGACTCTTGCAAAAGAAGATAGAGGACTTGCACAACACACAAAAAATAAAATAATCTAAGATTTCATAGCCGACCCCTGAAAGCTTTCTCATTCTCCACAATAACATTATAAGAAAGTACAATCATTCATTAATTAAAAAGATTGGTGAAAGTTAAGATTTTTTCTAATTGCCCACTAAAAACCAGTGCTTAAGATTAACCAATTAATCCATTTCATACCATCTTTCTTGCAGCATCATTACCATATGTTCTCAAGGATATATCAATGGCGTTTTCCAGGCTAGCCTATATATATATATATATATATATATATATATATATTTGATGATCTGTCACATTTTCATGGGCAAACATATATAATATATTGTGGTACAAAACTTAGGTGGAACTGTCAAATGTTTATTATTGAGATTTTCAAATTAGCTTTTTCAAACCCAATTTCTTCAGATATATAATTATAATTTACTTATAGTATATTTCGTGAGAAAGTGACTGTCATTTTTCAATGAAATATGTCCATTTTAGCGATATAAGTGATGCAGATATCAATCGAAAGTAATTTCCACTTTTAATGAAAAAATATATTCTAAAATCAACTGAAAAGTAAAAATTTGTTCAAAATGAAATAATTATTTTTATGAAGATTTTGAAAGAAAAATTGTGAATATTAATCAATATATAATTAATATCGATATTGTCAATGTAAAAAAAAACTATATAAGTTATGAATAATGTGGCACATTTTTCATATTTCAAATACTCTTTTGGTTCTAAATATAGAAGATAATTAGTTAGAAAGTTTACTTTAATATTAAATATAAAACTTTAATTCATTTTATCTCTTAAATTTATAATTTTTTAAATTATTTATATTAATTGGACATGTTAAAGATTTTTTATTAAAATTGATCAAGAGATACTTCTAATACAAATAATTAAAAAGTATAGATATATTAAAGAAACCAGCACATATTTTTATAAATAACTAAATTAATTTCTAAATCAATGTCTATAAATTAATTATTTAACTCTTATAGTAAGGACTAAATGAATATTGCTCTAATCCTATTTATAGTATAAAGAGATAATATTTACTTTAGTTCTATTTATAGGCTAGAAAGATAAATTTTTTATATGAAAGTAACATTATATCCTTCATTTAATATTATGCTAACTTTGTTTTCATAAAATATAATATATATTAAATAGATGTAAAGTTAAAAAATTATTAAATTTTATGGTATAGTTAATTATGTCTAAGTTTTTTATTAGCATAGGTAAAATATATTAAAAATAATTTATAAAGATATGATGAGAAATATATAAGAATGAGATATGCTCCACTTTTATAATTTATGATAATATTAACCAATTTTTAAAAACTACATTAAGTATTAATTGATTCAAATCGAGTTAGATTAGATCATATCATGAATGTAGAACTCTCCCAACCCTAAATTAAGGTACTTGTTGTTGGTGTGATCCATGTACGTGATTAATTAATTAATTAATTGAATTGTTGGGAATTCGAATTGATTCAAAAATTGTACGAGAGATGCATGTGGGGCAATGGGGAATTTGTTGGTATATATGCTTGAGGGTTTCCATCATCTTTCGCAAATCTTGGAATTTACTTACAAAAACGTGTGCCCCTAACATAACACCTTGGAATTACTTTTGCAACCTGTTTCCATAATTCTAGCAACAAGTCAATTTCTCTCTCTCTCTCTCTCTCCCCCCTACGTACATGCCTGTCGTCACCTACGAACCTTCATTCATGTGTGTGCATATTATTATCAATTTCATTGCATTAACTTCACAATATTTAATTAATTAATAGATTCTTGGATGAAAAAAGAACCTGATATGTTTGATATGATTATATGATTAGGTTAAATTTGACTATTATTGGGACCAATTGAAAGTAACTCTTGTAAAGATATTTTTTATATTCACATTGACTTATTCAAAATATTATGTTTAAGTAATTAAAATCTATTTTACTAGAACTAATGTGAAATTCACACTTAATCTTGTATGTGTTATGTATACACGTACGTAGGTTTGTGGAAACTAGATGATGAACGGTCCCAACCAAATGAAGAAGGCATATTTAGCTAAAGTGTGAAACCTAAGAGGCTATAGTGAATAATTTCCGTTATTGGTTGTTTGTAGGTTGCTTCTTATACAACACATACAAGAGGGTGGTGGCAACAGATCAAGATTTAACTATATGACAAAACATCGATCCTTAGAAGAAAAGTGAGATCTCTTTCATTGATTTCCTCTCGATTTGTCTTCTTCCCCTCAATTATATTGTTGTACCTTTCCTTGTTAATTAATTCATCATTATATATAATTTCAACTCAAAAGCTAAGGTGATAATTTCACTACTAGGTGACGAATTGACTACACATCCATCTTCATCAATTTTATAATAAAATTATCCGTTACAAAATTTTTATCAGGGTGTTTGGATTAGCTTTTTAAAAGTGATTTTATATAAATATATTAAAAGAATTTAACATAAAAATATTTTTAAAACCATGATTTTAGTAGTTTTTTAAATGTTTATATATAATTGATTCTTTTCAGTGAAAGAATGTTTAATGAATCTAGTGCAACTTTATTTTGCTAGACTGTGACCAAAAGCAAGAGAGGTTATCAGTAATTGGAGAATGTTGGGACGTAATTTCTAATTAATGTGGCCACCAATTTTGACTTTAAAGTATATATATATATATATATATATATATGGAAGAAAATCAAAGATAATCATACTTTGAGAAAGAGACGTGGAACATAATTTCCATCCATATTAATTAATGAAGAATAATAAGATTAATTACGTTTTTTTTCAACTTAAAAATTGTATAATATTAATTACTATATGTCATTGTTTTTTTAAAAAGTGGCAAGATAAAATCTCAAAAGGTACAGAGAACAAATTACATTTGGGGGAGATGGTGCAAGATAACCATGTCCTTAGGAATGTGATAGGCATTCTTGGCAAGAAGATCTGCACACTGAATGGCAATTTGGGTGCGTGGCATGTTTCTGATATTAATGATGTTTCAATTCGAGTAGATCAAATTAAATCTCTAACTTCGGAGATCTCTTTTGTTGGAACAGACGTGTGATGAATCCCTCCATCGTTTCGCCCTTAGATTCTATGCACTTCCAAGAATATATATATATATATATATATATATATATATATATATATATATATATATATATATACACCATTGTTGATGCAGACTTGAGTGTCAATCTACTGTCAACGAACTTGGCCTCTTCTGTGTGTGTGAAAATATGAATGGCAATTATCAATGAAGAATAATTTCTGGTAAAAAAAGGTTGAATTTTATTAACTAGAAAAAGGGGGCATTTTATAGTTGATAATTAAGAGAAAATATATATATATTTTAAAAAAAAAGACACGATTACACACACCTAACCTATGGCAATCTTTTTTTCAAGGGGCACACCCTCATAAAATATAATGGTAGAAATTAAACTTGCAAGTTGCAATCTCCTTCTTTCAAGCGGGTGCACATTATAAGTTTCATTTATATTGGTCTTTATATGATATAAATTTTTAAAAAAAGATTTTAAAAAATAATAAATTTTAAATTAAATCCTTTACCCAACAATAGATATAACATTAATGATATAAAAATCTGCTTTGATATTTATAATTTTCTAAAGTCTTTTTTATGTTTCCCTAAATTTTGTTACATAGTATAAGTTTTTTTTTTAAGAATTTTAAAGTAATACTTAATTATATTTTTTCTATTTTACATTTATTTAATTAAATAATTTAATTAATTTATTTATTTAATACAATTGAACACTTGCACTATTATAAGGCAATTAAATGAGAGGCAAATGTGGTAGGATATATTGTATTTTTAGATATTTATTATAATTTTCTTAGCCGATGTGCAAAAATTTTAAAACACTTATATTATGAAACGGAGATAACAATAATAATGGAATAGCACCGACAGAAATTGCAAAGTATACCTAAGAAGAAACAGGTCCCATATATTCGTTTGGTTAATAAAAAATCGATATAAAATCAAAATTAAATTATATAAATGAAGAAAGCTGTAGTGTCCTCACTTATTCATAATGTGTTATCAAATCAAAATCAAAATTACATTTGAACACGTCGTATCATATTAATTAATTAAAATAGTAGATTTTTTATTATTATTCTTTTAATCTTAATTATTATTCTTTCGATCTTAAATACAAGAATAAATTATTTTTTTAAATAAATTAAATAAAATAATTAATTAAAATTAATATAAAATTTAATTAATTAATTTTTATAAATTAAAAAATATATAACATAAATTTATTTTAAAGAGTTAAATTAGTTATAATTTATTTATTTATTTAATTTTTTTAATTTTTTTAAAAAGTTAATTAGATCTATGACAAAAGAAATATAATATTTTTGAGGAATTGTCCAATGACAGATCTACCCTCATTAATTCTTCCTCGAGACGACAAGTAACATGGTTTTTGTGTCAAATGTCTTTCAATTCAGATTAAGGATCTGTTTGGTTTCATATGAAATCATGGTTTTAAAATCTTTTTTGAATAAAATTTTGATTTTAAAAAATTTTAAAACAAGCAGTTATATTTATCCAAACAAAATTTTGGATAAAAATATGGTTTAAAACTATGATTTCAGATAAGATAGTCAGATTAGCTTTTGAAATAGTAACAGAACTTATAAACTACCCAATTACTATTTTACCCTTACTTTTTCTTACACTCTCTCATCTTTCCTCTATCTTTTTTACTATCTCTCCTATCTCTCATATCTTTTCAACTATCTCTTCACTCTCTTCTATTTTTTTCACTATCTCTCTTATCTCTTCTCCACCTTCTCTCATTTCTCCTCTCTCTTCTCCACCCTCTCTCCTCTCTCATACTTTTAATAAATTATACACTTTTTAATTATTTTTCAATTATAAAAATTTTTTTAATAATAACTATCCAAACACTCATTTATTTATAACTATTTTTTTATAAATTTTTTTCTAAAAATTATTTTTTAAAAATTACCTAATTTTTTTTTCATAAATTCTTTTCCAAAAATCAATTCAAACACACGCTAAAATTCCTTTATCAACAAACAGTGTCGCTTTACAGATGCAAACGTAAAGACAAAATCTGAAAGATCCGCTAGCTGTTAATTAATTAAATAAAAAGATAAAAGTGTGTAATATTTTTCTGCTTTTTTAATTGTTTGGCGTAACACAACAAAAACGTACTAGGTACTGTTTTGAACGTTGCCTCTTGCACAATTATTAATTAAAAGATTTTTTTTTACTTTAAAAAAAAATTGGTGTCACAACTCACAAGTTAACATCTATCTTATAATTATGTTTTTCAATGTCTTAAAAATTAGAAGTGGCCAGAAAAAAATGCTCTAACAATTAGAATGCCCAACTCAGCATCCTAAAACAAGAGTAAAAATAGATCAATATATAATTAATGAGATAAGTAAATAATTGTAAAAAAATGAGTTGAAACCAATCTCTTATGTTTTATATAATATTTTTATATGTAAATTATGAATATATTAACTTAATTATGATCAATTATATCATCGTTAAATCAATTAATTTTGAGCTAATCTTCTTATCAATTCAATAATTTGTTTAATTTTTAAAATAATATTTTCCCCAAAAAAAATGGTGACTAAATCTAAAACTAATAATGAACAAGAACAATTATGCTGTGAACTAATATAGAAAAATATTTTAAAGAACGATAAATTCTAAAAATATTATGAATATATTAACTTAATTATGCTGTTTACTATATCTACTATTTTTTAGGGTTTGTTTCAATCATTTTTCTTTTGATATAATATATATATATATATATATAACTGGATTAACGTAATAGATTAGGGTAAAAATAGGGATCAACAAGACCTAAGAGATAATAATAATAATAATAATAATAATGAAGGTAATTTTTACTATTAAGTAATAGTGTATGCAAGGCGAATGGCCCCTCTGCCACCATTTACTAATAGAAACATAATATAATTTTGTTACCTTGTTTTTGACAGAGAGACTTACATAATATATAGACAAAACTTACCTCTCCAGTTGCTTATGTCCTGTTACACCCAGTTCTCCAATAAATAACTGCCACCTGTATCTTCTAAACACGTCAGCCATAAACGCCGTTTCTTATTAAAAATAATAATAAATGGCGTTTCTTTTCCCATCTCCGCCGGACAGACCCAATCGCCGACAAGCTTCCCAGTTCTTCTAACTCTCATTGGTCTTTTATTTTACGGATAACATCGGCAGCACAACCGAAACAAGTAAACCAAGAATATGGTGCTCACCTTATTAGCGATAAGCTCGCAACCCAACTGAACAAAACTATCATCAGGAAACGGAGATCGCTGTAGGCAAAATTGCCACCACCCACATCACCGCCGACATTGGTTTCAACCCACAAGAGGATCATCACAAATGGCGATTATATTGAAGCAGATTTGTTGGACAAGGCCAAAAGGTATAAACTTTTTAGACGAGGTTATCAGTTAAATATCAAAAACCAGTTTTTAGCAACGAGGAAGGGAAACAGAAAAGGTGCCGTATGATCTTTGTTCTCTTGCGAGTTTTTCTTTCTTCTACTTTTTCCCCTAATACAATGTACAGAAACACTGTTGAAATGGAAAGAGCCATTAGAGATTCCTAACGCTTGTGTTTTCTCTTGGAAAGTCACCATAAGAAGCAAGAAAAGGTAGGAGCCCATGTGGGAATTGCACCGTTGAAGTAGCAAAGATATTTAAAATGGTGTTTTAAGTTTTGTTCGTAACTGAAGATGGAGATAGGAAAAGAAACATCGTTGATTGCTGATGCGTCTAGAAGATACAGGTGTCAGTTATTTATTGGAGAACTGGATGCACAGGACATAAGCAACTGGAGGTATGTTTTGTCCATAATATATATAGCTAGGTGGTAGCTCATGGCTAGGAATACCAATAATTGAGAGAAAATGATGCCATGCTTCCAACTAATTGACCCTTTTTACTAATTAATCAATAAGTGGGAGTGTCATAAATTGGTTTAGAATAGGAACAAAAACAGAATCTTGGCATCATCATCATCATCATCATCATCACCCAATAGACTCTCAGTTGCATTAAAATATAGATTCAATCAGATAGTGTTCTTTTGTATTTCACAGAATTAAGAGAAGTTACACCTGAAACTAAACTCATTTTGACAAAAAGCATCCTCATTGATTTAATTAAATTGTGTTTTTAATTCGATCAAATAGACTCGAAAGGCATGCTTATAACTGGCTTTTCTCATCAACGCTATTACAGCTTCATGATCATCATCTTAAACTTAGTTCTGATTTACTGTCCTTGAGATATGGCATCAACATCAATCTCTTCTCTAACACCTCAAATGGGGCAGAAATTGTGAGAATATGGGTTTTGCCTGTGTCTCATGCTGGCGTTAAATTCTGGAAGCAGCTTTATGATACTGTTTGCTGATAATCTTCCCAAAAATGTAAGAACCCTCTGTGCCGTCGTGCATGGAGTTAAGTTAGTTGGTGCAGGATGAGGAAATTGCTTTAGGTTGTCCTCTACATGCCAGTTAAAATCTTAGCCTACTATCACATCTTAACTGTTTTTATCGTCTATGTATTTTTGCTTTTTTGTTGTATGTTTGTTTGTTTCATTGTAATTGTTTCCTTTGTTGCTTTCTGTTGTTGGACTTCATAGCTGTTTCCTTTATCGAATTTTTCTATTTATTAATAAAATTGTCACTTATAAGAAAAACTAACTCCAAACTCAATCTTCTAGAAAGGTTATAAAGCATTTTTACCTTTTAGGAATCATATATTGAAAAGATTATGGTTGTGGCAAGATGAATTAAAAGAACAAAAATAAATAGTCTAAGAAAATAAATAAAATAAGGATAGTCTCTTAAATATTATATCTTAAATTTAAATTGGGATTATGTGTGTAGAAAAAAATTTGTTAAGAGAAATAAGATTTATTTTTGATAATCTTTATACTTTGAGAAGATTAATTGGCTAGAAAATATTACTTATACTCTGTAAAAAATGAAATAAGGAGAGGGCAAGACAAGTATTATATTTTATTTAATATTTCTAGAATTAAGGGAGGGGGCAGAGGAGACAATCTTACATGGTTTCCAACACCTTAACGGGGCCTCTGTTTGATTCCCTCTTATTTATTTACATTATCATTCCCCTTTTTTATATTTATTTCTTTTAATTATTCTCCTACTTTTTTGCTCCCTTCTTATGATGCAACATCATGCACAATCAACCCTTCATATATTTTTTTCCCAAATTTTCATCTTAAAAAAATAAAATATAGTAGAGGAAAAAAAAAAGATTGGCAGTCAACAACATCAATATACTCAGTCAATTCAAATAAAGAGAAAAAAAAATCATCTTTTTCTTTTTATTGTATCTTGGTGTGGGGGGTGGGGGTCTTCAAGATCTAGAAGAATAGATTATGAGATTATTTACTTGTGTCATTTTGCTCAGACTAAATTATGTCGTAGTGTTGGAAGAAAAACAAATTGTAAAATTAATGGATCATGTGCTTATGAGTGCATGTAGATCGTGTTAATAGGAATAATTGGACACCTTCCTAAATTTTTCTCTATATGTATCATTCTATTAGAGACAATAATATTCAATAAATTATTAAATATTAAATGTAAGTATTTTTTCTAACAAAGATTCAAATATTGGTTAAATATATTATGAAGAACTAATTTATTATGTTAGATCTAACATATTGATTTTTTTTGTACAAAATTTTGTGGAAAGGGGTCAGATTCACCCACTATCTAAGGGCAAGGCGAAATCTCCCTTCCTCCTAGGCAATATCAACGTCGGACAGGGCGAATCGTCTATTACCCTCAAGCGTAAACCTAGGCACCCAAGAGTTAGGATGCCTCCCCAAGTGCTGTAACTGAAACTACAATAAAGTAGTATTCCTCAGGGATCGAACACGCTGCAAATAGCTGTATGTCTCATCCCTTCGCTAGCTGAACCCACGGACGATTGATAACCTATTGATTTTCTGTCAGTGCCCAACAACTTATTGGGCCATAAATTCAAACGGCCGATTGTGTTGGGCTCGGATAATGGGCCATAGTTTAAGTAGTCCTCCACTCACACTTGGGCTGCATCAAGAAGCCCATTCACTGGATTTTCTTTTAAGGGAGAGGGACAGTGGACTGGGTCTAGTGGGACTTACAGTGTTACGTACCTGACTTGTGTTTCTCTTCCCTTTGCCCTTTAGTTAGGTGCATCCCCTTTGCATTGGTAAATTGTTTGAAATTGAAGCATTCGCAAACAGTCACATTGATACGGTATTAAGGCTTTTGGATTTGACTTTGCTATATATACCCTAATAACACACATACGTAAGTATAAAAGGCTGAATAATGCTGAATGACAAAAACTAAAAATTTTACCAATACTCGTTTGATCATATATAAAAAATTATTGTTGTTTAAATATAAAATTTTAAATTCTAATCTATATGAATAAAAAAGACGTATTTAGAATAATTATTCTAATTAGATTTGATAATATTTAAATTTAATTTAATCATATAATTATATCAAAACAAAAACAAGAATTTTAAAGAGAATTGAGACACAAACTTATACATGCATGGATCATGGCTTTATTTGTAAGTAAAGTCAACATCTAGTATATGCGAATATGCTCCAAGAACCAAACCAAAAAAAGAACTCACTTATTAGTCCTCCCCAACGGCCCCGTCTATACTCTATTCATTTCTCTTCGCCTTTGTCTTCGTTTTCGTTTTTTTTTCCCCTTTTAATTATTATTATTATTATTATTACAAAATTGCTACCGATGGAAGTCAATATGAAATCATCAATATTTATTTTAATATTAAAATATAAAGGAATGACGAATCCAAGAAATACAACCATCTTCTGTCAAATGTCATGGACCGTGCGCCCAAATAGTGCCATTCTCCTGACCCCACCCCTCTAACGTGGTACCCATTTAAGTTCCACAGAATTTTTATTAAATTGCAATCAATAATTTGAAGGACCTGCCTTCTCTCCGCTGCCCCTCCCATCCCCAAAACTACACCGTTTTGGGTATAAAATGAGGGTGGTGGATATTTTTAAAAAACAAAAACAAAATTTATTCTAATTATAAATATAAAATATATTTAACTAATTTAATTATATTAAAAAAATAATTAAATTAATTATTATAATATATTTTTTTAAAATAATATATTTATTTTCCTTAATTTTACCCTATTTCTCTTAAATAATTACTATTTACATAATATCAATATAAATAATTTAAAAAAATTATTAAATTTAAAAATTATGTTTTATATTTAAAATTAATATTAATTTCTCAATTATATCATTTGTTTAAAATAGGAGGAGTATAATATTTTGAAGAATTTTTTTATTACTACCAATATTTTAAAATAATTTGTGGTCACTTGGTTTCTTTAAAAAAAATTCCATTAACATTATAAAATATTTTTCGAGTAACGGTGTAGTTTTGGGTATAGGAGGGGCAGCGGACTGGAGTTGGAGCTGGCAATAGAAAAAATTCAGCTCATAATTTAAAGTAGTACAACTGGGTGTAGCATTGCTATTGGGTTGGCTTCCCCTTGATATTTTAAGCCATGTATCAACAAAATGGTATTTAAATTACATCAAAGCATGATTACAATATTAATATAGAATTAGTTTAGTAGTATAAAATACTGCTTAGGAGTGCTCATCGGGACCGAAACGGGTTAAGGATAATACAGGAATTCTCAATCCTATTTTTTTTAAAAAATATTATAATAAAATTATCTCAGTAAATCATTTCATATAAAATATCACGGTAACTTCCTCTAAATACCAATATTCCTTCATAATATAAAATGATAATTTACCCAGATAAAATAAAAAAATAATAGTAAGGAAGAATAAAAATATCTGTATAAGAATATTTGTAAGTAAAAATATCTGTATAAAAATATATGTATGATAGTGGCGACTATCGAGACCTGTGACCGTAAGCAAATAAAGAATAAGAGAAGAGAGACGGAGAGCCTGAGACGAATAGACAAAGTGAGAAGGATAAGAGAATATAATATTTTTTTATAAAAAAAATTGATCGGGACTGGAGTCCCTGAAGTCAGGCCAAGACATATTCTGTCCTGATCATTCTCTCTGTCCCATCCTGATAGTTTTCTGTCATGGTCCTTCTCAGGACAGGTCACCGAGACTGGGTCAAGATACCCAAAATGGGATATAATTGAATACCCCTAACACTGCTATATTATTTTCTGTCTCAAATTAAATTATTAAAAAAAGTACCTATATTAAAAAGTATTCATAAATTTTAAAATTATATATTTGATAATATAATTTAGTAAATAGTATACAAAAAATCATGACTTACAATTCTCAAAACAAAACTAATTGCAATTTAAAAAAACTTAATGTAGCTCTCAATAATTTGTCATCATGCATAAACAAGGCCGATTACAAGTCCACCATTTGTAAGCCATCATGTGTGTGTGTGTATATATATATATATATTATAAAAACACATGCAGGGTGACGTGTTTGAATCTAATAAGATAAAACGAAGGGAAACAACTTCAACGTTAAAAAAGTAAAAGCTCCAAAACTTGTCTAGGTAATTACTAGCTGCTTATGGAGATTGCTTACATCGGACAATAATCAAGTCAACCAATGAAGTGTGACATCCACATCAGCAATTATATTAAATAATTATTAGGTGGGGATATGATTGTATAAATAAATCAATTAAAAAAGAATATGCTGATTAGGATAATATTTATTTCTCAATTATTCAACTTGTTTCCAATCCTGATGGGGGGGATACATGCACGATGGACCCATGTAGCCTCCCCATGTAATATAATCATTAATCTTGTCAATTATTTAATAATATAATCAAGTGCTCCTCTCGATAAGAACCACAGCTGATAATTGAGATAATTCCCGTATGAATAGAGATCACAAAATCATTTATTATTTTATAGTCAATCCTGCTTATCAAATACTAGTACATTTGCAAAAAAATAATATGCATTATTTACTAAGCGAATTTATTATAAGAAATAAAAGAATTTTACTTTTTAAATTTTAAAAAAACATAAAGATATCTTTTATTAAATAAAAACATAAAAAAAATTAAGATTTTTTTATTAAAGATATAATTTTTAATGTAAAATATTAGAACGCGTAATTTAATACAATTAATACACATTCTTTAGTACATTTATGAGATATTAGCATGCTTCACTTGTAATTATAAGGCTAGTTTGGGGTGGTGTTGGAGCAGTTTCTAGGTATGAAAAGTGATTTAGGTTGAAGTTAGATGGAAAAAAATGATGTTTGGTATGGATATACGGATAACTAACTTTTTAACTCAAAAAATTATTTTAAAATTAAAGATTTTTTTTGTTTTTAATTTTTAGTTTTTGATTTTTTTAAATTTAAATATTTTAAAACTAATTTTAATATTGTGTTTATTTGGATTTACTTATGATAAGCACGTTCACGTAAATTGAAATATAATTCTTTTCACATATTTATCTTATAAATCGTAAGATTATGGTTGAAAAAATAGATTATGACTTTAAATTGCCAATATAAACAAGCCTATTCATTTGTTTACCGATGCTAAGCTAGTTGGGATACTCCAAACAAGGCCTATAAATTTGGTATAACTTAGATATTCAAACTTATAATTCATTATTGTTATATAACTATATATAGAAAGAGATATTTAAGAATGATACCACGCATATGCTTGCCTCTGTAGATGAGCTACTCCCATCGATGAGTGTGAGGGGAAGTTGAATAAGTCACATGAGAGGGAGAAATTAGGGCCTTGGAAAATAATAATTCACTATTACTAAATGCATTAAAAAGTCAACTTTTCTTCATTCAAGAAACCCTACACGTACACATTGTTTTCGTGATTCAATTAATAAAAAAATAAAATATATAACTATATAAAATATATCTAATTTTTAAAAAATATTATCTTATTATAATTTTAATCGTGATACTTGAAAAGACATTATAACTCTTAAATATTTAAATTTATATTTGAGGGTAATAGACAGTTCACTCTGCCTGATATTAATATCGTCTAGAAAAAATAGAGATTTTACCTTATTTTTAGATTACAGGTGAGTTTAATTATTTTATAAAATTTTTTTGTAAAAAGAAGGGATGAAAAGGGCTGTTTTTGATCAATAATTGTGTAAACTTTTCTATTTTAATTTGTTTCATAAGTTATTATTGGTAGAGCCTCATTTCAAAGGGTTGGTATAGAGTGACCATATCTGGATTTGTTTGTTGCCAAAAGTCCAACCCTGAAGATGGGAAACTCAATTATAGAGGTTTTTTTTTTTAATTAATTCCACAAAAACTGCTTTTGCTGAAATATGAACACTAATCTCTTCCGATGAAATAATATATCTTATTAGATTATATTTAAATATTTTTAAATTAAATTAAAAGTAATTCTCTCAAAAATATTTTATACGTTCACATAAATTTAAATTTAATACTTTATACTTAAATGGCTATAACCCTTTCTATTTAGATTAAGGGTAAAAATACTTCAGATCAAACTAAACTTTATTCTTAACATGTTAGACATTTTATGTTCAAATTTAGCATGTAGCTTTTTATGAGTTTTCCCCCTAAATTTAGCTTATATAAAGCTTGATAAAATATTCACATTTAAAAAAAAAAATTATAGACAGACTAACATACCTTTAAACAAGATGACGTTAATAGGGTTTTTAACAAGCTTTTAAACATGCCTGCATTTTTTTTTAAAATCTTTAATAAGGTTAACATGTCTTTAAACATGCCGGTATCAATAGGCATTTTTAACATAACAACTTTATATAATATTATTTAAAATAATAATTTTATATAATATTATTTTAATATAAAACAGATTATAGACTTTACTTGTTAAATAAAATAGACTTTAAAAAAAGTCTAAACCTATATATATATTTTAAACATGCTAAAAAGGTCATGCCTAGTATAGGTCTTAATACAAGCTTTCTGATCTATTTATACCCTTAACTTAAACTAACGCATGTTTGTACCACCCTTATCAACTTTAATTATTCAGTAAAAACTATATTTAATTAGATGGGAGTAAGATAAAAAAATTCTATTTAAATTTTAAAATAATAAATTGAATTTTTCAATATTAAAAATAATAGATTGGGCAGGAGATCTAATCTGTTATTTATAAATTTGTATGCAAATACTAAATTAGTTTTCACTTTATCAATAGTATTTATAAATTTGACAATACAATTTACAACTTTATCAATAATATTTATAATTTTAATAATAGTATTTACAACTCCTATAATAGTATTTATAACTTTGACAATACTATTTATAATTTTGACAATGGTATTTATAACTTTAACAATAATATTTATAACTTTGACAATAGTGTTTGTAACTTTATTAATGCTATTTATAATTTTGACAATGATATTTATAATTTTGTCAATATTATTTGTAACTCCTATAGTGGTATTTATAATTTCAACAATGATATTTGTAACTCCCGCAATAGTATTTGTAACTCACACAAAGGAGAAGAAATAACTTTACCAGTAATATTTGTAACTCTTACAATATAATTTATAACTTTATCAATGGTATCTATAACTCTCGCAATGGTATTTATAACTCCCGCAATTGAGAAGAAACAACTTTGTCAATGGGATTTGCAACTCCCATAATAGTATTTATAAGTTTATCAATAGTATTTATAACTTCTACTAGTATTTGTGACTTCCACAATGAGATTTTTAACTTTACCAATAGTATTTACAAATACTAGTAGGAGTTATAAATATCATTGATAAACTTGTAAATATTATTGGTAAAATTGTAAATACTATTGTGGGAATTGCAAATAATATTGACAAAGTTGTTAATCCCACTGGCAAAGTTACTTTTTCTCCATTGTCGGAGATACAAATACCATTAGTAAAATTATAAATACCATTGTAGAAGTTACAAATACTATTGATAAAGTTTTAAATCCCATTATAAAAGTGACAAATACCAGTAGAAGTTACAAATATCATTGACACTTATAAATACTATTGGTAAAGTTATAAATAGCATTGGAAAAGTTGTTTCTTTTACGTTGTAAGAATTACAAATATCATTGTGGCAGATATAAATACTATTGATAAAATTATAAATTCTAATGTTAATATTACTATAAGCTTATCGATTATTTAATTAATTATTTAATAATTTTATTTGATATAATTAGTTACAAATTATATAGTGCCAAGGGAATCACATGAGCTGAAGGCGAATTAACGTTGGAAACGAGGTTTAAAACATGGGGAGGAACTACGAGAGACGATAATTGTTAAGTTCATATAATATTAGTTTTTTTTTTTTTTTTTGCCATCAAAGTAAGTTCAGATAATGAAGTTGAAGGATAGAGATTCTCTAACTTCACATGTCCATGTCATAGAACCACTGGAATCTTTATAAATTAATCGATTAAGTGTGATTAATTAATTTATAGTACGACATCGGGTTGTGTCATAATGCAACATCATGTGTGTCCTACCCATAATTCCATATATAAATATATCAACTTGACCCAAAACTATGTGCTGTTTTGTTTGTTTGGCTGCTTCTTCTTTTTCACCCCTGATTTTAATTGTTTTTCCCTATTTTATTTCATTGTACACGTCCTTTGGGTTAGGCTTAAAAGCTTTGGTAAATTTTCGACACTCATTTATTTTATAATTTGATATTTGATTGGATTCATTATTGGGATATTGAACTCAACCGATTTACTATTCACAGTCATTAATATATAAATTAATTAAAAATTAAATTGTATCCTAGATATGGTTTAGATATTATCTTAAATATAAAATCTTAATTTATTTTATATCTAATAGTTATTATTTTTTAAATTAATTTATCTAATTTATATACTGATATATAATTTAATATTATATAAATATTTTGAGAATATAATATCATATTTATTATAATTAATTGATTATTTAATTTTATTAATTTATCTAAATTAATATAAAAAATAATTATTTACCCCTTATATTTTGCACCAAAAGGAATATATTTAATGTGCCTTCTCTCAGTTAAATAAAATTTTTTATATTTTATTTATTCTATAACAAATTCTTTTCATTAATATTATTAACATTTTAACATCAACTTGTTTTGATTTAATTTGATAAATTTATATATAGTATATAAGATTTGCCATCCAAATCTTCTGATATTATTTGCATTTGATATTTGAATATCATAAATTTGTATAGAACTATCTTTGATTCTAAATATTAGTTATTAACTTGAAGGATTTTAAATATGAGTAATTTTTATGATTAAATATTTTTTTTCACAAATACTCTGATTTATTATTTAATGCCTACTCATATTTTAGGAATCAACACAAACACAGGTGGAGAAACATTAATTATGAAAGAAAAGCTTAAAAAATTTAAATTTAAAAAAAAAATTAATTAATTCTCTACAATGAAAAAGGTCTATCAACGAAAAAGAAGAAGCAAACTTTATTTGTGTAGGACCGCGTTTGTCAACATTTTCGGCTTCTGGGATTCGGCAGGTTTCAGAATGAGAACCAAAAATAAACTACCAACAACTGCTCGGAACGAAGGAATCTCTGAATCAGCAAGCATATTCGAATCTCGACCCAAAGGTTAGTTACAAACGCATCCTGATAATATAGTCACCATCTCGAGCAAAATTACTCACTCTGCTTTTTGAGACCCATTGAAGTTAAGAAATTTCTATGAACTGTTTTTCATGTTCCTCTTTTCGTTATAAATACACCCTTTGCGCCGCTTTAGATCCCACTAACACGTCTCTCTCCTCTTCTCTCTCTTCCTTTTCTCCTTCCTCGTATTTAGCTAATTCATATCCAGGTACTTTATTGGACTCCAATGACTACTGATTCAATTTTGGATCATCCTAAACCAAAGTCTGCCTTTTGTGTTTGTGTGTGTGGGGTTTGAGTTAGTGTAGTTAGCATCACTGTTCTTATGCATTTGTCTTGTCTAACCTATAAATCATCGGTGTTAGCGGTTCCTATATTAAGGGGTTGTGATAAGCATTTGCCGCCTTTCCAGGGATTCACTCCGCGATTTTAGGTTACATTTTGATTTTTGTTTGTTTGTTTGTCACAGGTGGGGGGAACTAAGAAAGAGTGAGCCATGGCAAATCGAAACTTGGAAAAGATGGCATCCATTGATGCCCAGCTTCGGCAACTGGTTCCTGCTAAAGTGAGTGAAGATGACAAACTGATTGAGTATGATGCTCTTCTTCTGGATCGGTTTCTTGATATTCTCCAGGACTTACATGGCGAGGATCTGAAGGAAACGGTGAGTTTTGCTTGGTTGTCACCACTTGTACCTGAGTTCTGACGGATCCTTGTTTGAATCTCACACTTTTTCAAAGTAGAAACAGAAATCTCACATTCTGCGTATTGGTTTGATCTATTGACGTGATCTCATATTAATAGTTAGCCAGAGTCGTTAGTTGTATCTTTGTTCTGTCTTCTAACAAAAAGAACAGAAGAAATTGTGATCCTTGATCTCCTGGTCAAACAACCAGTGAAAGTTTGCCATAACATTGTTTGGATTGAATTCAACAGATTTGGTTATATGTCCTTAAATGCAAATCCTTTTGACTATGAAGGATCAGTTGGCAATTTGTTTTTACCTTGGTAGAACATTCTGAACTTGTTATATGAGAGGATGTTGTTGTTTCTGCATAGGTTCAAGAAGTATATGAGCTTTCTGCTGAGTATGAAGGAAAGCATGATCCTGAAAAACTTGAGGAGCTTGGGAAAACAATAACCAGTTTGGATGCTGGGGACTCTATTGTGGTTGCAAAATCCTTCTCCCATATGCTTAACTTGGCCAATTTAGCCGAGGAGGTTCAGATTGCTCACCGACGAAGAAACAAGCTGAAGAAAGGGGATTTCGTAGACGAGAGCAATGCAACTACTGAATCAGACATCGAAGAGACTCTCAAGAAACTCGTGGTGAACCTGAAGAAATCCCCTCAAGAAGTTTTCGATGCTCTGAAAAACCAGACTGTTGATCTGGTTCTTACTGCTCATCCTACCCAGTCAGTTCGTAGATCTTTGCTTCAGAAACACGGAAGGTTTGAATTATCTTACTTTTTCTGGAAAATCCTGGCCTTTTCCTCAATGGATAAAAACCAATGTTTAATCTCGCCTCTTCTTTACAGGATTCGGAATTGTTTAGCTCAGTTGTATGCCAAAGACATCACTCCTGATGATAAGCAGGAGCTTGATGAGGCCCTACAGAGGGAGGTGAGTTTTGGAACACCGTATTTTTTCTACATAATTTTAGACACTTGCGCCTGCAAATGCAAAAATATTATTTGGCCGTTTGCATAATGAAAATTCATATAATCTTCAATCTATACATGGTTTTTTAAAGTGCATTTATTATTTCCTAAACTTTTTATAAAAAGTTTCCAGTTTGTCTGATCTTGTATATTTAAGTCTGCTCTTAAAAATAGAGGTGGGATTTGGTGATTTCATATATATGGAGACAGAAAAAGTTCAAGCCAACGAAATTATTTTAAAGAATACCTTGTTACTTGTGTTCTTGTAGATTCAAGCTGCCTTCCGAACTGATGAAATCAGGAGGACTCCTCCAACACCACAAGATGAAATGAGGGCCGGAATGAGCTACTTCCATGAAACAATCTGGAAGGGTGTCCCAAAATTTCTTCGCCGTGTCGACACGGCTTTGAAGAATATTGGGGTTAACGAGCGTGTTCCTCATAATGCTCCAGTTATTCAATTTTCTTCTTGGATGGGTGGCGATCGTGATGGTACAATTCTTACACATCTGACAAAAATGACTTGTTTCTGCGTAAGGAGAAATTGAAGATTAGCTCATGATCATGATCATCTTTATCTGTTCAATGCGATGCAGGAAATCCAAGAGTAACTCCTGAAGTGACAAGGGACGTTTGCTTATTGGCTAGAATGATGGCTGCTAATTTGTATTATTCTCAGATTGAGGATCTTATGTTTGAGGTACTTATTAGCCTACCTTTAAGTCTTCATCATCCATCAATGATTTTTAGGGATAATTTGTTATCTCTCATCATTTTGCTGACTTTCTTGTTTCTGTTTCTGTAGCTGTCTATGTGGCGTTGCAACGATGAGCTACGAGTACGAGCAGACGAACTTCATCAATCTGCTAAAAAAGATGAAGTTGCAAAACATTATATTGGTAAAAATGAGAACCTCAATTATGATGTCTTGAACAAACTGCTCTAAGCTAGATAGATATTGAAGAGAAATATGCTGTAAATTGAAGTGACTTTTATTATGATGCAGAGTTTTGGAAGAAAATCCCCCCAAGTGAACCATACCGTGTGGTGTTGGGTGATGTAAGAGATAGGCTATATAAGACCCGCGAACGTTCTCGCCATTTGCTAGCTCATGGTCATTCCGATATTCCAGAGGATGCAACTTTCACCAACGTTGAGGATGTATGTCCATTTTGTACCTTTTATATGTTGATTACGTTGAATTTCCACCACGTCTTACATTACAACAATGTATTCTAGTCTTAACCGAAAAGGATATACTTCACTGATATAAGAGTTGTATAAAGTGACTTTGTTTTCTTTGTGATTATCTATATGTAACATACTAACTGGAGTTGATTTTTTTGCAGTTCTTGGAACCTCTTGAACTCTGTTACCGATCACTTTGTGCTTGTGGTGATCAGGCGATTGCCGATGGAAGCCTTCTCGATTTCTTGAGGCAGGTCTCCACTTTTGGACTGGCACTAGTGAGGCTTGACATCAGGCAAGAATCGGAACGTCATTCCGATGTCATGGATGCTATTACCAGACATTTGGAAATTGGCTCCTACAACGAATGGTCTGAAGAGAAGAAACAGGAATGGCTTTTGTCTGAGTTGAGTGGCAAGCGGCCATTGTTTGGACCTGATCTTCCCACAACAGAAGAAATCAGAGATGTTTTGGACACATTGTATGTCATAGCTGAGCTACCACCAGACAGCTTCGGAGCATACATCATTTCAATGGCAACAGCACCGTCTGATGTTCTTGCTGTTGAACTTCTGCAACGAGAATGCCACGTAAAGCATCCATTAAGAGTTGTCCCCTTGTTCGAGAAGCTTGCAGATTTGGAGGCTGCTCCAGCTGCTTTAGGCCGGTTGTTCTCGGTAGACTGGTACAAGAATCGCATCAACGGGAAGCAAGAGGTGATGATTGGTTATTCAGATTCAGGTAAAGATGCTGGTAGATTCTCTGCAGCATGGCAGCTATATAAGGCTCAAGAGGAACTGATAAATGTAGCCAAACAATATGGTGTTAAGCTAACCATGTTTCACGGTCGTGGTGGGACTGTCGGGAGAGGAGGTGGACCCACCCACCTTGCTATCCTGTCTCAACCCCCTGAGACGATTCACGGATCACTTCGTGTAACCGTTCAGGGTGAAGTTATTGAGCAATCATTCGGAGAGCAGCACTTGTGTTTTAGAACACTTCAACGTTTCACTGCTGCTACTTTAGAGCATGGAATGCATCCTCCAATTTCACCAAGGCCAGAATGGCGTGCCTTAATGGACGAGATGGCTGTCATCGCCACTGAAGAATATCGTTCTATCGTATTCAAAGAACCCCGATTTGTCGAGTACTTCCGCCTGGTAAGATTTCTACTGAATTCTCATATCACTTTCTCTTTCATGCTGTTTCAAGTAAATGATGAGTGTCTAAGTGAGATAGAGATGGGAGAACCAATCCATTTGCATACCTTATTAAGCATCTTATATTATTTAATGTGGGACTTAGTTTTCTATATTACTAAGGCTCTCCATCAGTAAACTAAATAACTAACATTTAAAATCCTTATAAAATGCAGGCTACACCAGAGTTGGAGTATGGTAGGATGAACATTGGAAGCCGGCCAGCGAAGCGAAGGCCAAGTGGGGGAATTGAAACACTCCGTGCAATACCATGGATCTTTGCATGGACACAGACGAGGTTTCATCTGCCGGTGTGGCTTGGATTCGGGGCTGCGTTCAAGCACATTATTGAGAAGGATGTGAGGAACTTGCAAATGCTGCGAGAGATGTACACTCAATGGCCTTTCTTTAGGGTCACCCTTGATTTAGTTGAAATGGTGTTTGCCAAGGGAGACCCCGGCATTGCTGCTCTCTACGATAAGCTCCTCGTTTCCCCAGAATTGTGGCCATTTGGAGAGCAATTGAGAGTCAAGTATGAAGAAACTAAGAGACTCCTTCTTCAGGTAATGTTGTTCATCTTAAAAGTGTTTGTTTTGCAATAGTTTATTACAACACTAGCTTATTGATTTTGTATGGTGTACTGATAGGTGGCTGGGCACAAGGATCTTCTTGAAGGAGACCCTTACTTGAAGCAAAGACTCAGGTTACGTGATTCTTACATTACTACCCTAAATGTTTGCCAAGCTTACACATTGAAACGCATTCGGGATCCGAGCTTTGGCGTGAATGTGCGACCCCACCTGTCAAAGGAATCTGTGGAGATAAGTAAGGCGGCTGATGAACTCGTAACGCTAAACCCAACAAGTGAATATGCGCCTGGTTTAGAAGATACTCTCATTCTCACCATGAAGGGTATTGCTGCTGGCCTGCAGAACACTGGTTAAGCATGAGTTTTCTCCAGTTTTTTTTTTCGTTCTACTTTGTGTTTTCCTGCTTTGAAGCTTTCCCAAGAGGGAAAAGCATAAATATATATAAATATAATTCGGTTGCAAGATGATGATGCACCAAAAAGAGAGGCAAGCTTTTGTTAATTTAGCGGCCAGGTTGGTGCTGCGTGCACAATGAGTGCTCCTTTGTTTTCCTCGTAGCTCACTTGTTTAGTTGCAGCAGCAGCACTCTTCTCAGAATAAATAATTATAATGTGGCACTTTCTTGGTCTTGTTTCCATAAACTCCCTGCGACATTCTCTTCTTCCATGCATTAAGCACATTAGGAAGTAGGAAAAACTCAATAGCTTCTGAACTTGCTCTTTCTCCTTAAAAAAAACAGAGAAATACAGACGTATATCATGAGGCCAAACAGAGAGAACTGCATGGTCGTAAGGACATGTTTAAACTGTGTCATGTCAAAACTATAACAGTTATATAGGGATGGATATGTAAGGGAGACGAGGGACTTCATTCATCAAGTCACTTCGATATTACATTAGGTATCTCATACTAAAGTACGATATAGTTGATAAGAAATTTCATGATTCTGTGAGTGAAATAAATGGAGGTTACAGTTTCGTACTCCAAGTACAAAACGACCTTACCCTCGTCATTTTCTATCAGCTCCATCCCACAATGCATATATATATATATATATTTTGGCACCTGACAAAACGTCATATCATGAAGGCAAAAGGACCAAGGAGCTACGACAAACTGACATCTTCAGTTGAACAATAATGGCCTCTTGGTCCCTCCCACCACCCTCCATTTTCTTCCCTCTCAACTTTGATCTCCCCTTCAAAAGAATTTGAAAAGGAGGGATAATATTTTTTTTTGAACTAACCATTTTATCTATGCTTACTTTTAATAATTCCCAAACTAGCCTGAACTCTTCTTCTCCCCTACAAACGCTGTTCTCTTTCTGCACTCCCTCTACACAGAGCGTCGCACATCATGTACACCACCTCCACAACTTGCCGTCGACGTAGTCATGTCCACCACTCCACAACTTTCCAGAATCGACGGCGTTGGGAGGTAGTTGTCTTCCTCTGGTGTAGACATAGGCCAAGAGTATTTCATTGCAAGAATTTTCAGACTAAGCTAGAGAAATCGGCGGAAGAAAATGATGCAACCAACTGGAGAGTGTGAAGCATATTTAATGTATGAAATTCGAAATTTAGAAAGACAAGAAGCTATAGTGTTGGAGAATCTCAAACTCATGGTTTGTTGGTTTGGTGGAGGCGTGAGCGGATAGGCAAAAGCATTAGCTTCGCAAAGACAATCAAAGAGAAACGTAAAGCTGTAACTCGTGAGGATTTTAAGAAGTTAAAACATTATAAAATAATATACACATAATTATAATTATTACATATGTATTATTGTGTATATATTACTAGCTATTACTTATACTAGTAATAGTTTAGAAAAAACTTATAAAAAAAGATTTTTTAGAAAAAAATTTATAGAAAAAAATTATTCTGAATAAATGAGTATTTGGATAGTTATTACTAAAAGTATTTTTATAATAGAAAAATTAATATAAAATGTATGATGTTATTAAAAATATGAGAGAGTATGAGAGAGGAGAGAGAGTGGAGAAGAGAGGAGAAATGAGAGATAATGTAAAAAAAAAGAGTAAAATAGTAATTGAGTAGTCTATAAATTTTTTTACTGTTTTAAAAGTTAATCTCAGTAACTTATACAAAATTTTAGTTTTAAATAATAATTTAGTCCAAAAATCCTTTTGAATAAATATGGCTGTTTATTTTAAAATTTTTATAAATAAAAGTTTAGGCCAAAAACCTTTTTTATTCAATATTAATAATTGTAAAGTTGTAATATTATATATTAAATGTAATATTTCAGTTTTTTTGGTTAAACATATTTGAAAAACAACTTAAAAGAATAAGGGTAAAGTTGTCCATAAAAATATATTTTTTCTCCCCTCCCCTTCTAAACCAAATAAAATAATATTAAAATTGTTTCTCCCCTCTTCTCTCTTATAAATTTAAATAAAATAATATTAAAAAAATATTTTTTTCAACCCCTATTTTTCTCTATTGAAATTTTTCCGCCTTTCACCTTTCTATTGACACCAACACACCTTTATCGAAGGATAGGATGGACGTAATTAGCACCAGAAGTATTTTATTTTAATTTTTGTTTTGGGTTCTAACCCGTTTTGTAATTTAAAAAAAAAAGCTTGGTTATTTTATTTTAAACGTATTTTTTATAAAAAAAAGATTAGTATATGATGCAATGAAATGGAACAAGAAGAATCAAAATCTTTGGGTTGATCTTAAACGTCAATCTCAGCCACAACAACGGCTATATTTGGTGACTTTTGAGTTTCACAGACCACCTTTCGTCCACCACCTCTCCGTACTGTCTGTACTGTATCTGTATTTCCTCAATCATTTCCTCTGCATTCTCGCTTTATTGCCACTCATCTCACCTTTTTCATCCCAAAATTTTACAACTAATTTAATCATTTATAATTTTATATACATATTATATTAGTATTGCTATCAAATATATTAATAAAAAATTAAACGTCTCAGACATATTCGATAAGAGATACCATTATACAGGGTACTCGGTATGTTTATTTATGGAAAAATGGAATATTTAATTTAATAAAATGTCTTGGGCCAAATTAATATAGATTCACCCAATTTTGTTTTTAAAAGAATTTCTGAAACGCTACAAAACTTTGGATCCTTTTTCTGAATTGGCAGTAAATCAATCCTTTTCTGTTGACATCTCTTCTTTACATTTTTGGGGTTTTGGTTGTAGGCTACTTTACAGCACAAGTGTGGGCCCAGCTCTAAAGTGAATGCCGGTTGGGTGTACCGACACGAAAGTCTATCACACATTTTTATCACTTTGCAATTCATCAAACATAGAATTTCAACACCCCTATTACCCAAAACCTGTCCCAATGACTTCAATACAAACGGTGATTTCACATGCAGTTTCAGTTCTCTCTCACATCTTTTGCCATCTCTTTTTCAACTCTTCCCACTGTAGATTTGAATTCCAAGCATCAAAATGTAGAACCTTCCTCACCCTTTATTCTTTTTTTTTTTTTACTAAATATAGATATCATTTTATTAGAGACAATCATATTTAATACACTATTAAATATAGATAATTTTCCAACAGATACTCAAGCTTTAAGTTTATAGGAGACTAGTCCTCCTCACTCACTAGACATAACTCCTATTAGTGACATAAAATACAGTAAAAAATTATGACTTAATATCTAAAGAATAGGTGAATACAACTTTGTCACCACAATCAGAGATACTATTTTCAAAATATGAACCCTAATCTCTAAATCAGATAATAGCAACATTACTATTACACTAAAGCTCACCCATCCCATAACAAAACCATGAAGGAAGAAAAAAAACCTACGTCAGATAACCATTAAAAAAAATGTCTGATGAGCCAACCAATCCTAATTTTACCACAAAAAAGGCATGTTTCAAACCAGAAGTTAATTTTCTAGACTAGAGTTTCCTTGAATGGCCTAACCAACAAAAAAGGCCAGTGAAGGCCCTACCAGTTGTGGGGGGTCACCTTCAGCAGTAGGATAAGAACTATTGACGTGCAGTGTTATAACTCTTAATAAATATACATGGATGGATTGCGCATACAACCAAAGTGAGTGCACTAAAATAACAAGTCCAGTGTTGAACAAAGCAGCCGCACATCAAACTAGGACCAATGCCCTTTTGGATTCATTTGGTTAGGTGTGGGGGAGGGTGACCCGAATAGAAAGAAGGCAACATCTTAAATGCCCACATGTGAACTCAAAGCCCTTTTTCACAAAGAAACTCGGCTCTCACACTCAACACTATTATTATTTCTACAACACAGAATTAGGAATATATAAACAAGAAACTTGTCCCAATTACCATGAACTAGTGGTCCATCCACCTATCCCTCTACCCCTATAAAGGACAGACTGCTAAAAGATAAGATTTTATGAATTGTACAAACCACAAGAACCAGAACCGCCCCTCTCACTTACGTTGCGTAAAGACAGACAGCAAAGTCCCCCTTGCTTCTGTTGTCCTGCATAACACAAATCCAAAGATAGAGAAAGCTTTTCCTACCTCTGCTCATTGCAGGAATAATGAGAAAGTTCCTAAGAAAATCCAACACTTGAAAACTATGCCATTTCTCAATGAGATGCATTTTTCAGTGCAATTTTTCCTATGCCTATGTTTGCTTGCCATAGGCTTTTGTCAAATGACAATATATCCTCAAGACTTATCACCAGTGTATATATTGCCCAAAGAATAGAAAGAGCAAAATATATGTATATATATAAACTAGCACTTAAGAATCAGGAGACAGGGAAAAAAATTGGGAATTTTATTGATTAAATGGTTAATAGGAAAAGGGGAAATAACAATGATAACAACATATATATCATCCTCGTATCTCTAAGGACCCACCACTCATCCAATCTCTTTCAAGGGCTTCCGGTGTTCGGTATATATCTTCACATATATACATGTAGAGATCCTCCACTACCAACAGATGAGATCGTCCATCATCTCCCCCTTCTGTCTACCTCTGCCTATCTTAAAGGTAATTAAAACTGCCAATTAAATCAAGTGTACATACAAATAAAAATCTTCCTCCTTTCTGGATCAGAATTAAATGGGGATACAAGAACAGCTGACCTACATGAACTCAAGAGGAGAGGGGAGAAAAAGGAAATTGACGAAAAGGGAGAAGGGAGGAACATGGAGCCAGAGAAAGTATTGAGGAATGAATGAATGAATAAAAACTGTGAAAGGAACCTAAACTCTCTCTGGGATCTGGTGGAAGCATTGGCTGCTAAACAAGATTATTATTATCATGTGGCTCTGACTATGTCACAGATTCTGGGCAATCATTTTTAGGGTGGGATCAAAAGACTGGAAGAACTGCAGAGATGAACTTCAACAGGGGAATTTGGCAGCACAAACAAAACCATGAGTTCTAAGTGCTGTAATGCCTCACAGAGTGTTCCAACATATCACGGCTGGGGCAAACAATTTCCTTCACACGGCTGCCATTTTTGTATATCTTGAAAGTTGGCACCAACCTAACATTCTCAGCAGCTGCAATTGCTGGGCTTTTTTGAATATCCACCTTTAGTCAAACCCACAAAAAAATTTACATACATAAGAAAACAGCAATGCTTCATATTTCACCTCTTAAATAAGTAGGATGAAGTAAACAAGAAGATTAATCAGTAAGTACCTTGAGAAAGCTAACAGAAGGATATCGACTGCAAAGTGTATTCACAAATGGTGACAATTGTTTGCATTGCGAATCAGATTCACCTTCAAAATGGACAACAGATACACCTGCAGAGTTAAGGTTACAGTCAATCCCTGTATACACAAAATAAATGAACTGACCACAAGAAAGTCATTGATGAGAGAAGAATTCAAAGAAACATTTGTTACCTGGTAAAGAAATTGCAGCTCTAAATTGCTCAAGACCAGATACTCCTTCCACTTCACCACCAAATTTCAAATTATAAACTTCTTCCCCACGAGATTTCTTCAATGCAACGTATGCATGGAAATGAGCTTCAGCAACTTCATTGTCATCTGGAAGTTCACTTCGTAAGACCTCATAATCTTTGAATGCTTCTTCCCACCTTTCTAGCTGTACTCCACAAGTGATAAGCATGAGATACTTGTAACTACTAACATATCACACCCCGAAGAATAAATAACCAAATTAATTTACCTTGCTATTTGAGGCAGCCCTTCGAAGAAGGGCTTTTGTGTAATTTGGCTGGATGTGTAACGCTTGATTGCAGTCCTCAATTGATCTTTCCCATTGCCCAAGCTTAAACCAACAAGCAGCTCTATTGCAATAGAGAACAGCATTTGAAGGGTCCAGTCTTAAACCTTCCTCATATGCAGAGCAAGCTTCGGTGAACCTTTCAGACTTGAAAAGATCATTACCACGAGCTCGCGCTCTAGCCACCATCCTTACATTGCTGAGCAAAACAGCAACTTCAATGTTCCGGGAATCAATCAGGCCAGCTTTCTCAGCAGCTGTAACTGCATTCTCAAACCTGCAATACATCCATCATCCATTCTCACTCTTCAAGAGAGATCATATGCCAACCTAGATTTCTGATGAACCTTACAGTTTCTGAACTCACCTTCCCAAAGCCATCTCAATCTGAGCTCTAACAAAGAAAGAATAAGCTTCAGAAAGCATCCCAAAAAACCTTGCCTGAGACGAGGATTTAGAATGTGATTCTGTTTTTGGAATAGCTGACAGAATCAATTCGGCATCATCAATTTGGTGGAGCTTTAAAAGGGCTTCCGCTCTACACATAAAGAGCTGTAAATTCAATTTCGAACCAGTTCAGCCATTTTAAACTTTTCACACAATAACACATTAAACACAGATATGACACAAGAAAAGAAGTCTTTACCTGAGGAGATGAGTCTGCTCCAGCAGCAACAGCAGCATCAACTTCCCTGAGGACACTTTTCCAATCACCTATCCTTCGAAAATCAGTACATTTGTTGATATGCTTCTCCACCGATTGCAGCTTCTTCAACTCAGAAGGATCCGGCTGCAGTCCATGACCAAATAGGTGCTTCCTCGCATTCTCAACTTGTCCTAACCTGCCACAAGAAGACTTCACACTTCAAACTCCTTCTCTACAAATAAAAACAGATTTTGAAATGACAATAACATACCAACCAATTTGAAGAGGGATAATAACAATGGATAATACAATGAATTCCAGAATCTGAATTAAGTAGGATCATAGGAATCTTCGCAATGCTATTAAATCTGAGAGCTTGCGAACGTACATAAGTAAATAATAATAACATAGAACTTTCAGCTTTGAAACCAAAGAATCAAGGGAATGTTAGAGCAAAACGCTTATTGACTTTTCAGTTTTGAGATTAAATATCCACTACACAAGAACTTATCTCAGCAGAACCACAAAAACGAGATCGAAAGCAGAAAACAACGAACGACAGCATAAGAACAACCAACAAACGGACTTGATCTGAGCTCACAAGACAAGAATAAGAACATCACAAGGAAGACAATACAATACGAAAGAAAAACGGAATACAAAGGGTTGAGTTCATCCACGGTCACTCACCGGAGAAAAAGAGAAGCAAGACGCTGGTGCGCTCTTCCATAATTAGAATCCAATCTCACAGCCTCCTCACACTCCCTCACCGCCTCACTCAACCGACCCAATGCCGTCAATGCAGCCGCACGGTTGCTCCGGTAGGCGGCATTACCTGGGGACAGTCCAATTGCCCGATCGTATAGATTCAATGCTTCTGTAAAGCTACCCCTCTTGTACTGCTCGTTCCCCGCTCTTTTTACCTCTTCCGGATCCAAACCTGCCGCCGCTTTCTTGAACGGTTCTTTAAAACCGCCACCACCGGCTGCCCTTGCATTTGCCATACTTGCCGCCTCTACAGCAGTATGTTTGGATGTTCCACCGCCCCGCATTATGCTTCCGTGACCATAATTGGCCGTACCGGAGCCCAAAACGTCCGACCTGGAGGTCCGATTAGACGCCATGCCAGTCTTCAGAATCCTGCCAGACGGACAGATATTGCCGGTAGGAAGAACATTCAACGCCGGTGATGTGACGGATGAGCTTTGACCCGTATAGATTGAAGGTGCGGTGGTTCCGGCATCGGATCTTGAGTGACCCGGTTTTAAGTTCCTGGCATTCCCCCCAGATCGAAGGCTCTCGGCGGCAGTAGGACTGCTCTCGCTGGAACCAGAAAGCTCACCGGAGTGATTGTTCGCACCAGAATCGGATCTTTTAGAGACCGGGTTGAACCCATTGCGCCCAGAAACCGATCCAGATGAACTGGAACTACTGCTGGTAGTAGTGGTGAGTCCACTCGCAGTTGGTCCACTCTGACGGGTCCGCAATGGCGAAACCGGCGACCCTAGATCGAGCTCACGAAAATCCGGCTTGTTCGCCTCGCACCTCAAGGACTCCCGAAATCGATCTTTGAGAGCGCCTAAACCTAGCTCCGAATCGGACTTCCCAGAATGCGACATTTTCACACTAACAAAACAACACAAGGCTCAACTCTTCTTTCCCTAACAATGTCTTCTTCCTCCAGCTCTCTATCCTATTCCTCTTGTCTTGCTATGTTTAGGCAATGCCTTCAAGTGAAACCAGAGCGGAGCCTTGTAGCATATGCACAGACAGAGGAACACAGAGCCAGAAGCTTTGAGGAAGACATCAAGAAGAAAAGGAGAGAAGAAAGAAGGAGAAGGATGGGGATCTCGTGATATAAAGGAGGAAGCAAGGAATGAATGTGAGTGTGAAAATTCTTAGAGAGAGAAGGACAAATTTACTACCTTTCTTTTATTAAGAGAGAGAGAATGACGTTTACGCCTACAGATCACTGATGATAAAAAATTACTGAGAGATGAGAAAAGAGAGGAAGGCGAAAGAAGAGAAAAAGAGCAAGCTTTTCAATTTTCTTTTCCTCTCCCCTTCTCTCACCTGCTGTTTCACGAGACAGGTTTCACCTCCCTCTCTCTCTACCTTCCCTACTCTCTGCAATTTCTCTTTCTAGTTCTCTTTATATTTGTCACTTATCATTATTTTCTTCTAATCTCTATTCTCATGAGACTAATTTTTTGCTTTTTATTTTTATTTATAAAGAAAGAAAATATTCAATGCTAACTAGATGGGAAAATACCATAAATAAGAATGATAAAAATAAACTCAAATCAATACGCATATTTAAGTCGATTGCACATTTTTTTCTAATAGAATATTATGCTAAAGTCTGAGTTATTCTGATTATTATCCCACTTTTACCTAAATAATTCGTTTTATTTGTTTTCTCACATTATGTGAAAAACACTTTCTCACTCAGGTGTATATAAAATCTGTTCTTAGTCAAGTCAATAAAAAAAAAAAAGGAATGATCAACCACAAAAATGCAAGGTTTAGGGTTATTTGGAAACTAATGAAACCATAATTTTAAAAAAAAATTTAAATTTAGAAAAATTTTAAAATAAATAGTTATATTTGTTCAAACAAACTTTTAGATTAAATCATGGTTTAAAATTAATATTTCAGATAAGCTGATCATAGTAGTTTATAGAATAGTAAAAGAGGTTATGAATTAACTAATTATTATATTACTCTTATTTTTTTACACTATCTTTCCTATTTTTTCTTATATTATCTCTCTTCTTTCCTACTTTTTCTTACACCATCTCTCTCCTCTTATATATCATCTCTCCTCTTATATATCATCTCTCCTCATTTAATATTCATATCCTTTTTCGTAATTTAACAATAATAAAAATACTTATAGAAATAACTATCCAAACACTCATTTATTTAAAATTATTATTTTTATAAGCTCTTATCTAAAAAAAAATTCTATAAATTGCCTAAAAAATTTTTTATATATGCCTATTTTTAAAATCTTTGAGTTAGGCATTAGGTAAGAGCTGACATATCATATAGACCTTTAACTATTTTTTTTTTTATTTTTTGTATATACTATATGTTGAGAGAAGAATATAATAATTATTATTGATTAAATAATTATTTTATAAATATAAATAATTAGGTAGATAAATTTTATAATTTAAAATCTATAATTAAATTAATTATTTTTTTTTAATTTTAGAATTATCACTCTTCCTTACCACTTGTCCCCTCCTTCATTACTCCTGCTATTCAAACAAGTTTTACTAGATACTAGTGTTATGATCCAGCTGAAAAATAAATAAATAAAAAATTGTTTTTTTATTTGATTTATTGAAAATTTGTCCTAACTATATTTAGATCCGACCTACATTGTGTCCTTAACTATAGTGGGTGAGTCTCTCAATAGAAATTTTTTACATACGCTAAGATTTAAATTTAAGACATCGTTTAAGTGATATCAAATTATTTACTATTTAGACTAACTCCTAATAATAATAAAAAATTGTTACCATTAACATCTTGAATGTTAGAGCGCCCCTCGATTAAAACTCATCAATGTCCCTTAAAATCATCTTCATAACTCTTGAAATTCAATGGTCCTATAGTAATTCATTATGAAATTGCAAAAGGATCATTTCCCCAACCCCCGCCCCCCTTCATGGGGTTGGTGAGTTTCAAACCCAAATTAATTTGATGTGTTGGGCAAGTTAAATAAACAAAAACTTGCTTCTAACATTACTCCTAATACTAATGAAACTGCATATGATTTTTCATTGGATAAGACTGTCCATGTCAATTGCATACTTATCATAATAATACACAAATTAAAGGAGAAGCAAAATTCATGTATTTATTTAATGCCACACTATTATTAAAAATAACTAATGCTCATATATTAAAATTGGGAACATGAATCGTATTTTGTGAATCAAATTAAAATGAAAATAATGGCAACTTAATAGGGACATAGGAAATCCTCTCCTCTCCTCTCCTCATTCTGTTCCTCTCATGTCATGAATTCAATTAAGATAATAATTTTCACCCCGTACATTTGGATATAATGCGTCTTGGCCTACATAATTGTCACTTTAAAAAGTTTTGATTTATTTAAAAATAATTGTCATCATATATTTTTCATAAAACATAGGATGATTACTAACTTCTTTAATCTATTAGTATAACTTGATGACAAAAATATTAAAATCGAATAAATACTTTGAAGATTTCCACACATCTTCATTGAATAAAAGCTCATCATAAGTTTAAAAGACAAATGATTATGTTTTTTCACGTCATACAAAATATAAAAATAAATTTATTAAATAAGTTTTTTAAAGAAATCAAGGGCATACTACCATCCTCAAACTCCTTGACTTGTATATAAAAAGAATTATGAATGAATTTTTTAATTACTTGCGTAAAAAATGGGCCTACTAATAAATTTTATCTATCATAGAAAAATGTACTATACACATGGTGATATAATGATAAATATTTACATATTATAGTAGTATTATACTATATAAATTTTATCGAATTAAAATATAATAAATCAATTGAAAATTCATCTAAAAAATAATAAATTATTTTTTTTAAAAAAATAAATATTTCAATTTTAAAAATAAAAGCCCTTATAAATTAAATTAAAATACTTATTTTTTATTAAAATAAAATAAAATATGATTTATTATAGATGAATCATCAACTAACTATAATTTAAATATATTAATTTATTATATTTTGATTAAATAGAGTTCAGATGATATAGTACTAATAAAATAGGTAAATATTTCTATGGTGTAATTTGATATATTCTATTATATTATTTAAATTTTATCTAATTAAAATATAATAAATTATATTATTTTAATCTTAATCATCAGATAATTCATATTTTTTTATTTATTTTTTTAAATAAATATATTAATTTGATCAAGAAGAAATTTTAATTTTTTAATTTAAAATAAAAATATAACATAATTTTATCATCATAAGTTAAATTATTACGTTTTAATTAAATAGAATTTAGAAATATTAACATTCAAACCAGGTGGCAAACAGGAGGTGGGGTACCGCTCAGACGCATCAAAATCATCCGGCGGGGCACAGAGAGGGAAGATTCCTTCCCTGCCACTCCATCATAAATCGTGAATGATGGCATCAGAACCGTCGAATGACAACACTGATCAACAACGTAGATAAAATCTAACGTTGAGTGGGGACCACGGCTAGAGTCTATAGGACATAAGGTGTGAGCCGCATGGTCGCTGTTGGATTAATTTTTTAAAAAAAAATAAAAAATAAATAATGGTAGTTCGTGCAGTAGTTGTATATATTTTCTCACCTCACCGCTGTGTTATCATAGATTTATGTACTTCCTAGATTTTCACTTTCTTACGCAAGCCACAAGCTATTTTACGTGGATTTTTTGTTCCAGAATTTAGACATACCTACATTTTTTTACCTTTTTGCCCTTATATTTTACTCTAACTCCCTCCAGCCCCATTGCACTGGATCCTTTTAAACTTCAAACAGAGTCATTAAAAAAAATGAAATTCAGACATAGCTAAGCTAAAAAGTTTAAAAATAAAAACACAGAAATTATATAAATGTATATTTTTCAAGCAACTATTTAATGATAAAAGGTCACGTGAACAGTCGCGTTGGGAGGCTTGGGTGTAGGGGGAGTAGGAAGTAGGGCCAAGATGGGAATCTCAAGGATGCAGTGATCCACAGAAGTAGCTGGCCATGTGCAGGGAGGGGATCGGCGATCCAGCTGGCCAATTCAGGCGAACCCAAACCGCACAGTTGCGTCCAGCTATGCATTTGACGGAGATAGTAACGCCGTTAGAATCATCCCTTGGATACTACAAGTCTACAACGTCGCCGTAAGATAGTGACGTCAGAGCTGGGATGGGAATGACAATCATGACCAGGTCGTCCTTTCTATTCCTGCCTTTTTGTGGAGGGTGCGATCATCCGCAGCGAGGCTCATGGCCAGTGTGTGAATGTTCGACGCGTGGGACATGTAAGGATGACACGAGGCAGTCGCGTGGCATTCTGCAGAAGTTGTTGCTTGGGGGTTGGGAAGCAGAATGGTGGGCCATACTGAAGACCTCTTTTAGAGTAAGAGCCTCTTTTAAAACCACTCGATTTTCAACAGCTTTTAACCCTAAATTTTAATTTAAAAAAAATTAAAATAAATAATTATTTTTATTCCAATAATTTTTTAGATTAAACTATAGTTTAAAATTAAAATTTCAGATAAACTAATCAGAATAACTTATAGAATAATAAAATAGCTTATGAACTAACTAATTACTATATTATCTTTATTTTTTCTTACACATTCTCTCATACTTTTTCTTATACCCTCTCTCCTCTCTCATATTTTTTCTCTATTTTTTTTCTTACATTCCCTCTCCTTTCTCCTCTCATCTCTTATCTTTCCCATTTAATACTCATACCATTTTTCGTAATTTATCAATAACAAAAATACTTTTAGAAATAACTATCCAAATACTCATTTATTCAAAACCACTTTTTTTCATAAACTCTTATTCAAAAGCCCTTTTCTATAAGTTGCCTATAAACCCCCTTTTTTCATAAGCTCATTTTTAAAATCCTATCCAAACACATATTAAGACGCTTTTGCTAACAACTTATAAATTATCAAGGTTAATATAACTAATCAACCATTCAATATCATTTAAATAAAATTTTAAATTTAAATTTTAGTATATATAAAAAATTTCTATTAAAAGATTTATCTATTATAATAAGATATATGACACAAGTCAGATCCAAATATAGTTAAGATAAAATTCCGATAAATTGAATAAAAAAATAACTTATAAATTTTTATAACAAAAAAAACAACTTATAAATTTTTATAACAAAAAAAAACAACTTATAAATCTTAACTCATTAAAGATAATAAAATAAAAGAGGCTAGCCTTTGATAATGGAAGAGACTAAAATTTAAATAGTATATATATTTAGTATATAATAATATTTTAAATATAATTATTTTTAATAAAAATATACATCTATTTAAAAAAAATTGAATTCACTAACCAAAAAGGTTTGAGTCTAATAAAATAAACCAAAACAGGTGTCTACATATTTTTAATTGACATGATATTATTGTAATTGATCTTATTAAAATATGTGTCTCTTCTAAAATTTGAATTTTAAATCTATAAATTTTGAAGAATATAACAAGATCTTATAACATTATATTAACTCTGTGTTAGTGATTCATTAATTATCTCTTATATATCCTAGTTGTAGTAGTACTCCCTTCTGTCCTTTATATAAAAATTAATTGGATGATCAAATTTAGTTATAAATATAAGGTTACAATATACTTAATCTCCTAAATCTATACTACTCATATTTTTTAATATAAAAGCTAATTAATTTTTCTAAATAAATTTAAAAAGATAAATAAATCAGTTAAGTATAACTAATATAGCAGCTAACTAGTTAGTTTAAATAGATTAAATAGTATATAATATGAATTAATCTTTAGAGGTTAAATTTAATCATAATTAATTAATTTTTTTAATTTATTAATAAAAAGTAATTAGTTATTATATTAAAGAACAAATAAAATATTTTTTTTCCAAAATATCCTATTAATTACACGTATTAAAGAGTGTTCATTCAATTGTAGTTATAATAAAATGTGTCATTTTAAGAAAATCAAATCTATTTATTACAAATAATTAACATAACTAATTTCTTTAATCTACTTAAATTGGTTATCTTACTCTTATATTTTGAATCATAGGTAGTATTAAATAACTCTATACTACTTTTATAGTCATAAATATATGACCTAATTAATGAGTTGATATTGATAATAAATATAAGACATATTTCTCAAATTTATTAATTATTTTTTAAATTATTTTTATTGATATTTTCTCAACAATAATCAAATAAAAAAATAGATAATAGAGTTAATAAAAATAATAGGATATTTTAACTAGGACTCCCAGTGATTCTTTCTCTATATATAAATAATAAATCGAATATCGAGTACTCAAGATCCTCAACACCTTTTATTAGTTAAAATCCATTAACGTGTAGTGCCATCAAAATTAATCTATTGATGTGAATACATATATATATATATATATTATCAAGTAAATTGATATGAATTAGTATTGATTAGGTGGTTATGTTTTGGTTATCGTTAGCAAATCAAATATTAATAAGATTCATTATATATGTAGAAGAAGAAGTAATACAACACACATGTTGCTCCTTAATTAGCTTGACTCATGTGATGCAAAGCTAGCTTGTTTTGTCCCCAAACAAGCCTACATGAAAGAACATGTTCAATTAAATGTCTTCACGTGATTTTAATTATTTTTCCTTAATTCTATTTATATATACATATTCCTTATTCCAAACTCATAATTTTTTCTTACATGTATATATAAAAATATTAAAATTAATAGCTAGTTTGCTTGGTTGACCCCTTGATTATTTTGACTATTCGAGCAAGATTATGTGATCTTATTTTAATTGTCACCACCTCCTCCCTTAATTACACACGTCACAGCAATTAATGGCCCCATATTATATTTCACTATTTCATCACCTCTCTTTCGTGTCTCGGTCCGAGTTATTATAAGATTTAAGTAGTCCAATTATTATTTTATTTAAAAAACTATTAAAATTAAGTAAAAACAATAAATATATACAAAAATACACTTTCTTCCAAAATACCCCATGCCATTATTTATTAGTTTGGTGAGAGTAAGGAAAAAAATATAAGAAACAATTTTTTAATGGGAAAAGATAATAAAAAAAATATAAAGTAAAGATAAAATAGGTAAAATTAATATTTAGACAAATTCAAAATATATCTTTTGTGTGTGTGTGTGTGTGTTTATTATGTGGATACATACATGACTGACAAGTGGTTTAAGTGCCTATGACTTATGAATATCAACTGCCCTAATTTGATTATTTTCCCCCAAATAAAAATGTTTTTTTTTATTTTTTTGCCAGACAAATAAAAATAGTTGAACTTGAAACCACGACTTAACCCGCTTAAGAAGCATATGTATATAATATTAATGTTACTATAATTTAATTTTCCGATTTTTTTAATTTATCTTTTGATTTCATTTGGGATATATTAATTATTAGATTCTTTCTATACTGCTCTCTAGTGTTCCAATTCGAGGAATATAATATATTAATAATTAATATTTAGTACGGCATTGTAATATTAAACAAAAGAGGGCTCATCATTAACTATCTTAATTATATTATTTGTCTAGCTTACCAAGGACTATATAAAAAAGGAGGGACAGATTAAATTATATATATATATATAAACAAATCGATATTTTTCTTAAGAAATACACAAAAAGTAGTAATAATAAAATGGGATGGATCCCTTTCTTTCAGAGAAGCTAGGTTCAGTGTACCAAAGAAATTAATTAAAAGAATCTACAGGGATCATCGTGCCAGTGTTATTATTATAAATGTTCACGAAACACTCATAATCCTTTTTCTCAAAATAAAAAAATATTATCATTTGTGTATGTGGGTTCATTAATCAATGTTAGAGATCAAGGAAGGTATCTTTTGTTCATATTTAGTATAATTCCCTCAACTTCGTATGTATATAAAAAGGTTATTTATTCATATTTCGTAGGCCAAGGTGATAATTATGGTTTAATAAGTGCTTATTGATCAATCTCTCTCTCTCATCCAATTATATATAGAGAGAGAGAGGGAGAGGGCTTCCACTATTGGGTTGACCTACTCCAAAGTGAAGTTTGGTGGTATATATAAATTAGGGTTGATGGAATCAAATTAATTTCTATATAAGTAGTGGGATTGATTGGGCACTCATACTCTAAAATTTATGACATTTGGCACCATTTTTAAGATTGGGACACCTTTTTCGTTAGAACCCACATAATACTACATAGGATCCTTAATCTAATATATATACACATATATATAAACAGTATATAACAAATGCTGTCCTATTCATTTATTTTACATAAATATTATTCTGAATTCCACTTATTAATTCCTTATCATTTACCTTTGTTGCCATATGGATTTTAATAGCTATATACGTCTCCAACCACTATTCCTCTAATCATGTGTGGTTATCCTTCATCTGGAGGTCCTTAATTTAAAGTAGTCTCTTCTTTATGTCATATTTTTAATTCTTTTTTGGAATTATTAGAGGGCAATAATAGTCAAATTTATAGGTATATTTATAAATACTAATTATAAATATAATAAATTTAATTTCTTATATTTCTCCTAAGTATAGTTAGGTATCATCATATTTGAAGTAATCGTATTAATTTTTTTTAATAATTGTTAATTTATGAGAAACCAGTTAGCTCTTTCTATTAAACCTAATCACAGTTAGTTCTTACTCTAATCTTTTGTCCTTCTCACTTGGCTACTCTTATGTGCCTCTTGTTAGTCTTCTTCATCTAGACTTTGTTATTCTAAAAACTTTGATCATCTCCTATTTTATTATGCAATAGAAAAAATGGGTTGGATAGATGGACAATTTATTTTTTCTAATTCCTTTATTATTTTTTATAAGTAATATACTATTTATAATTTTAATTATAAAAAATAGTTGATTTTTTTTATAGATAACAAAATTAAATAGAATAATTAGTTATAACTATTATAAAAAATAATTAATTAATTTAAATAAATTGAAATATATATATGAATTTATATTAAATAATTAAGTTTAATTATAATTAATTAATTTAAAAAATTATTTCACTCTTATAATTAAGAGTAAAACATAAAGTGCAGGTAAGTGGGGATACTGGAAGATTGGAGATGACCTATGAAGTGTCATTTTTTGGTTGGTCGATGACATGCCACTGATGAATGAGATATGCAATTTTGGCCCCACAGAATTTATGCTTTACAGTCTATTATTGAAAAAGCATATACAGACGGTCCAAATTTTGTCACTAACAATTGTATTGTAACGTGATCGATATTATTGTGTGTTATAATATACATTCAATCACATTCAATTTGTTTAAGAGGTGAAAGTGTTAACAATTTTTAGAAAAAATTATCAGAAAGTAAATATATATTTTTTTCAATTTTTAATTTAATATTTATACATTTTTTCTTTTAATTAAATTATTAAATTTTGTTTTATTCGCACTGTTAGTTTTTTTTATAGAGGCTAACTGTGTAATAGTATAAAATTACATGGTTTAATATATCTAATATAATAAAATTAAAGGATTTAATTGAGAGGAAAAACCATGTATGTACTAAATTAAAGATTGAGGAAGAGAGCATAGGTATATGAAAATGTTTTTTAATAATTTTTTTATAATTAATACAATTTTTTTATTTCTTAAATTTTTCTATATTTTAATTTTAGTTCACTAAATTTTTTTATTTATCTAAAACATTTTTCTTTATATAGTTTAATCAATGTGAATTATTAGGGAGTTTTTTCCTCCCAATATCAGTAAGAAAAAGTGGTCCGTAAACTTTGACTGTGTAAATATATGATGAATATATTCAAAGAGAGCTTTTTTATTATTACTATATCTGATTTTAAAGAGTAGTTAATTTTTTTAGATAATTCTAAAAATAAATAAATTAATATATTATAAATTTATATTAAAAATACTATATTAGTCATAATTAACTTATTTATTTAATTTTTTAGATCTTTTTAAAAAAGTTAACTATATTTTATAATTATGACCATAAATAATATTATTATTTTTTAATAAAAAAGAAAAGCTCAACTGTTCGATTGAAAATAGAGAGTTGTTAAAAAGTCTCATATATGTGTGTGTGTGTATGCTGGACTGGTTGGAGTAGTTTCATTGGTCAACATCTGGAGATTTTTTCACATACCAACAAATGTAAAGAAGATAAAAATGGTGACTTTAGGTAGTTGAAATTAAATAGATCGTGACCTCAGATCTTTGAAAAAAATTGGTTTGCTTTCTTTGTTTTTTTCTAAATATAGATATATTCTTATTAAATATAATCATATTCTAATAAGAATTTAAACGTTAAATTCATTATGAGAAATTAACTATTTCTATCACATCCAACCAGTTAGTAATTAGTTTGCTTTTATGTACACAGAGGAAGGAATCGACATGATATTAAAAATAAAACATTTTTGGTTAGCTTGAGCATGAATTATGAACACCCCTCATTGCCCAAGCCAACTCCATTAAACACACACACACACACACACACACACACACACACACATATATATATATATATATATATATATGGTCAAGTGTAAATTTGTGACATGTATTTTTTTAGATTCAATATTTAAAATTACTTTAGAAACGTTAAAATTGAATAATATTGTTACTTTTAATTAAAAATATTATCGATCAATATTAATTTTTTATCGAGATAACAACATTAATACATTTTAAATTTTTTGGGATGACATTAAAATAAAAAAAAATATTAAAACAACATTGCTTTTGAGCAAAATTTGCCGAATCAATTTACATATTTGCCCTATATATATTCAGCCTCTACGGTTTGCTTGTGTTTGGTGTTTGTACCTTTGAAATAATAATTGGCAGAGTTAAAAAGATAGTTGGATCCAATCTGCTACGTACAGGTTAATTAAAAAACCAGAGAGAATAATAGTCTAGGTACATCTATTTCAAGGAGACACCAGACACGTACATATATATATATACACACAAACACACACACAAATTGAAGTGGTTGAGCGGTCACGTTTTAGCAAAATTTTGGTGTACGTACGTTATTGACTTTATTACCTGTAATGAATATACATTGCCAAGTGTTAAAGGAATATATATATGTATATATGTATATATAACTGAAACTAATGATTATATGAAATGGTGTGGGTTTTAGCTATGAGTTCTCGATCATGTGCTTGCACCCTCTCGATGAACTCCCAGACAAAAAGAGACGACGACAACGACGATAATAATAATAATAATAATAATAATAATAATAATAATAATAATAATAAAGAACTGAAAAAACGGTGGTAATTATTGAAACAAGGGAGAACGAAACCTAGACAAACGAGAAAGCAAAATCCAAGGTTGTCTTAAGCAAGAGATCTTGTCTAGTTATACTAATCAGTAAAGGGGAATGAATCTGCAGTATGAAGGTTAATTAGGTAAAGGAACAAGAACATCAAGTGATATTTTTAATAAACAAGAGCCAAAAGCTGAATGAAACAGGGAAGCACAGAGTACTTAGATTTCACTGGACTGTTTTTCACAAACCTAAAAGGTTAAAAGGAAGAAGCAATATACACGAGTATTATATAATGCTATCTTCTATCTTTAATATAATTTATTTAGATAAATTTAAAAAATTAATTATTTATAAAAAATATTGTATTAATTTCCTTAAAATACTATTTTCTTATATATATATTTAAACTATATTTAATTAATTTTTTTTAATATGTATAATCATATAGAGATATTTTAATAAAAATTGATATTTTTTATAGACAGAGTGGATTGGAGTTTTATATTTAGGATTAAAGTAGATTTTTTATTTAAGTTTTATATTTATAATAAAAAATATAAGATATAGATGATAAAGGTAACTAGAGTTTTGCCCACGTAATGAAATGAATAACAAGAAATATTATTTTATATCATCTTTTAATAAAAATTTTATATTAAAAATAGAATTTGAACTACGATATTATGATTCATGGGCTAACTTTTTTATATATAGTATTATTAAAAAAAAATTTATATTCTAATTCATATATTAATAAATTTTTTTTAGAAAAATACTTCTTTCAAAGCCAAATATAAAGTACAATATACTGCAACATTAGGAAATGAAAAAAAAAAATCAATGTAATAATTAATTCAAAGGTTGCTAGACAATAGAATAAAACATGCCCGCACCTTACTAATCCTAATATATTTACGAGTGACTGTTTTTTTAACCCTTTAGACTATTTGGTATTTAGTATTTTTTTAATCTTATAATAAAATATTTGAGCAATCGATTAATCTAGATAGAGATTTCACTGACTATAATGCTTCTCTGAATGATCTTTTGTAACAAAGTAAAATTCAAACATCAATCATCTTACTTTGTAGTCTAACCAATCTACTACTAAACCAAATATATTTTATTATTAACATAATGTTTTGTTATTATTTCTCAGCAGATGGAGATGGGTGAAAGAACGACAGGGTGAGGAATATCGTTTTGTAAGAAGTGAGAACAGAGAACAAAGAACAGAAGAGGAAGGCAAGTAATACTGAAAATCTCATCATCATCATCATCTTCTTCTTCTTCTTATGAGAGAGGGAAAAAGAGGGAGGGGTTTTGTAATTTGTAATCTGCAAAATTATAAAAAATATTTTTTCTTAATGAGCTTTTATTTAGAATTTTTCTGTGTTAAATCCTTTTCTCCAACTCCTCAACACATGCTTCGGATTCTCCTCTCTCTCTCTCTCTCTCTCTTCATTTGCCAATGCCATTAATATCTTTCAACACTATCACTTAACTTCCCCTCACTCTTCTTTCCCAACTCTTCCGTACCTATCTTGCTCCTTTTTCCATATCCTTCTTTAATTCATTTGGTCAAATTTCCTATCTGTACGATTCGCCTTTGTATTTACTTATAACTAATTATTATAATAAAAAAAAATACTCAATGGTGCCTCATTAAAAGGGAACAAATTATAATAAATAACTAAATTAGCGCCCCATAAAAAATACCACGTCACCCTTCCCTCAAAATGCTTCATAAATTCTCCTATTGTCATATTTATAATTTCAGTATATTTTATGTAGATCTAAAAAAAAAATTTAAACTTCATTAACTATATCTTAAAATTTAACCATTTTTTAAATTTATCTCTATTTAATATACATTATACTTTGTGAAAATAAAGTTAATACAATAATAAGTAGAAGGTAAAATTGTATATTCATATAAAAAATTTAATAATATGACTTATAAATATGATTATAAGATGAAAATAGTAAGTTTAATTTAATTTTTCCAGTAAGGATCTGCCGTAAATTGTGACTAAAAAACTCTGTATGTTCGGAGAAAAAAATTAAAGAAAAATAATAATATGAATGAAAACTTTTAAAAGTATAATTTTTTTACTGAGTTTTAAAAGTTTTCTTCATAGTTAAGCTGTCTTCATTACGTTTGAAGAATGAAACCTCTCGAATAATGAGCTCATAGTAGTAGTACGTATTTTAGGATTAATTGTGAAAATCATTACGAGGTCTATCATAAATGAATATAATCATCAATCATGGTATTTTTTTTTCATTGGGATCTAACGGTTAGTAATTTTCTCAAAATAATTAATTTAGGGGATGCTATAATGATAGTCATCGTATGGAATGCTATAATGGATGAAGAGATAAGCTGGACATCCCTATATACATATAGGGTTTTCCTGTCTTGTTCCTGTTTCATAAATGCCACAAGCTACTACAACCAAAGCACTAGTTTTAGTTTGGTCCTACGTTCTCTACCCCCTCTCTCTCTACATATATATATATATATATATATATATATATATATATATATTTCATTGTAATCCAATTGAATAATTTGAGCTCTGTTCACTCGTAATTGAATTCCTCATAATCATGCACTAAATGTCGACTGTCCAAATTTATTTTTTTAATTTTATCTTTTTTTTAAAAAAAATTATTTTGATGGATATATAGAATCTAAAAGAAAAATATTAATTTGTATTTTTAAAAATTATTAGTTAAAAATTTTAAATATAAACTATTAAAACTGTATTGGGACAATACATATCTTATTATAAGTGATGAGCGCCATAAACTCATCACTCTGGTGACAGTGGAAAATAAACCATCGTCTCAAAAAAAATTATCAACTCAAAAAGTCAAATTTAGCTTAAAATTATGTTTGAGATGACTTTAGAGTTAAATGACTCTTGACTCAAAAGTCAAGTTAAAGCTTAAACAATTTTTTTTGGCTCTTAATTTTTAGTTTTTTTTTGGTTATATTTAAACATTATAAAACCGAATTCTCAATATATATATCATTTAAACAAGTTTTTTAAAGTAATGTTTTTATAAAAAATATATCTAAATATAAATCATATTATATTAATTAATTTTTACTTTAGTTTTAGTTTAAAAAATCGGCTAAGAAAAAAGCCATGTTGAAACAAACCAGCAGAACTGGAGCCATGAAAAATTAAGCCTAGCTAGTTAGTGGTGTATTTTGCAGCAGCAGAACAGGAACATAGATAATGTTGCATGAGCAGAGAAAATGAAAGAACAAGTAGTAGGACAAGTTAGGGGTTGGTAGGTGAGATGAATTGAATTGAAGGGCACTGTATTATTATTATTATTATTATTATTATTATTATTATTATTGTTATTGTGCATAGGATTCTTGGACACCTCTCAGTTTTGTTCAAAGAAAAGAACCTTTCGTGTTGTCGTCTTGTACTCTGTTGTATGGTTGAGTGCCATTAATTTACTCCCTCACTCTTTTTCATTCCCCCATTCATTATATATATATATATATATATATATATATATATGACGCCATGCATAGAGATGCCATGTTGATATTATTCTGATGCTGTGTTTTTTTAGGGTTAGGAGCAGAGAGAATATTTATAAGGATTTTGTAGGGATAGAGGAGAAGTAATATATAAATAGTAATTAATGGATTGAAGAGGGAAAAGTAGTGGGAGAGATGAATGAAGAAAAGAATAGTGTCAGGAGTGCACAGTTACCATTGAAGGCTGGAGGGAGCTTTGTTAATATGCAAATAATGCCATTTCTCTTTCATGCTTCTCTCTTCAATGGGAATTTCAGAACACCCCCCCCCCGGGCCTCTCTCTGCCATGCCCCGTGATCCCCATTAGGGTTTTCATTTCATTTTTTACGTCACAAATAATAATATACTATAAATAATTAAATATTTAAGGAAAATTGCCAAAACTAAACCTAAAAGTTTTAGAATATATTATACAAACGTACCTAGGCTTTTATGAAATACAGCTCTTATACAGCTGCCTTAATATATTTTTAATTATATATAATTTCGTTCTATTTTGTCCCAAATAAGATATCTACAATTTATTTTTAAGTACATGTAAAAGTGGTGTATTTGGCTTGATTAGGAGGAGAGAAAAAATCAATTTTAATAGAGAAAAAAAGAGATAATGACATGGAATAAATTTTAATATTATCTCATTTATATTGTTAAAAAGTGAGGAGAGATAAAATCTTTTAATGTTATTATGTTTAATTTAGGAGGGGATAGAAGATTTTTTTATATATACAACTATTAGATATTTAAGGGATATTTTAAAGATATTAAAAAATATTATGAATATAATAGTTAAAATAAGGTTAAAATATAATTTTCTCCCTAAATCCTCCATTTTTTAAGGAGAATAGAGAGAAAATCTTAAAAGAAAATTTTTCTTATCTTAAAAAATTTTTATAGTGCCAAATGAGAAAAAATTGACAAAATATCTTCTTTTCTCTCCCCTCATTTCCAAATCCCTCAAATAAAACATACCCTAAAATAAAAGATATTTATACACAATTAAATAAGATTTGTATCCTCATGACTTAGATAATTTTGGCAATGAAGTATAGAGATATTTTAGCAATTTTTTCCCAAATATTGATCCCCTCTTGTTAAATTATTGACCTACACATTTCTAATTGATGTTCTTGATATAATATTTATTTATGTGCGTGTGTGTCTATATATAATTGGCTCTTGGTCTTTCACATATGACAATTTTTAAAATTAATTATAGTTATTATGAATATTAAATTGTGGATGTCTCTTCATCTTCAATCTCTATCTATCCCTTCATCTTCCATCTCTTCAAATTCTACTAGATCATTATTGCTTATAAATAGTGCATGTCATTTGTGCTGTAGAGAAAGTGGAAGAAGATAATATACTTCTATTATTTTCTTATCTTTATCTTTTCTCTTCTCTTAATCTTGTGGATTAGTTGGTTAGTTTTATAACACGTTATCATCATGACTGCTCTAGAAATTGACGTTATTGTAAGATCTATCATCGGAAGGTAATTTTCTATATTACTTCATATTGAATTATAGTTTCATATTGGATTACTTTTTAATTATTCAATATTCTTAATCTTGATTTCCATTTAACTTTTGTTATACTTTTATGATAGTATCATCATGTTGAATCTTACAAAAATTGAGTTTATGGCTCTTAACATTACTTAAGTTTGTTATACTTTTGGTATACTTTTGATGGTTGAACAAAATAATGAGTTTTCTAATGAGGAATAATGAATCTCGTCTAACTGGCTCTACTGCATTCCTAAAAGTGAATGTAATAATAAATGAATCATCCCGTAGTTGGGGACGTGGCTGTGGACATGGACGTGGACGTGACAATGGCTATGTACGAGGCCGTGGTCGACGTGGTCATGGTCATAATTACCACTCAAAGTGGGCAAACAATGATAATAACCACAAAAAGAAAACTAGTGGGAATGATAATTATATTAAAAATTTATGTCATCGTTGTGGTGGCAAAGGTCATTGGGTTCGTACTTGTCGTACATTAAGACATTTGGTTGAATTATACCAAGAATCGATCAAAAGAAAAAATAAAAATAAAGGCAAAGAGTAAAAAATATAAACAAATTTTGCCGGGGAATAAAGCGATTCTAATTATGGCAATATGGATGTAACTCATTTAGATGTTGTTGATTTATTTGTCAATCATAATGAAAGAATTGATCACCTAATTGGTGAAGGGAATGTTCAAAAATAAGTTAACTTTTATGATTATGTGTGTTTTCCTTTTGCTATAATAAAATTATAATTCTCTCAATAAAAAAAAGGTTTCTACTTACTATAAAATTATTTATCCCAATAAATAAAATTATTTATATTTCTTTTCATTAATTCTTTTTGTATTTCTTTTTCATTTCCTATGTTCCTGTTAATGAAAAATGTCATTCATTGACATTAATAAAGAAGATTTGTGTCTCGTTGATAGTGCAACAACTCATACAATATTTATAAATGTAAAATATTTTTCTTCTTTGGTGATACGAGAAGCCAATGTTCAGACCATATTTGAAAGTATAAAGATGATTGAGGGATTTGGAAGAGCTAATATATTGTTACCTAGAGGAACACAATTATACATTGATACTACATTTTATTCCTCCAAATCTAATAGGAATTTGTTGAGTTTTAAGGATATCCACAGAAATGGATACCATATTGAAACAACAAATAAAGAAAACCAGAAATATCTTGTTATTACATACATGATTTCTGGTAGAAAATGCACATTGGAAAAATTCCCTACTCTTTCATCTGGAATGTACTACATATTTATTAGTACAATTGAAACACATACTATTGTAAACCATAAGTTTGCAAGTAAGAATAAATTTAATATTTGGCATGACCGGTTAGGCTATCCTGGGACAATAATGATGCGAAAAATAATTGAGAATTCATGTGGACATTCATTGAGAAGACAATTAATTCCACAATATGATATTTTCTCATGTGCTGCATGTTCTGAAGGGAAACTAATTATTAAACCATCATCGGTAAAAATAGAAAGTGAGTCTCTCACATTTTTAGAACGTATATAAGGAGATATTTGTGGGTCGATACACCCACCATGTGGACCATTTAGATATTTTATGGTTTTAATTGATGCATCAACAAGATGGTCACATGTTTACTTATTATCTTCTCGTAACCTAACATTTGCGAGATTACTTGCTCAACTAATTAGATTGAGAGTATATTTTTGAGATTATCCCATCAAAAAAATACGTCTAGATAATGCATGTGAATTTACTTCACAAGATTTTAATGAGTATTGTATGTCTCTAGGAATTGATATTGAACATACTGTAGTACATGTTCATACACAAAATGGTCTTACAGAATTATTAATTAAACATTTGTAGTTGATTGCAAGACCATTGCTTATGAATTCAAATCTCCTAATATTTACTTGGGGACATGCAATTTTGCATGCAGTAATGTTAATTCGTATCATGCCAATTAGTTATCTCAAGGTCTCCCTTTTACAAATGGTTTTTGGTCAGGAACATAATATTTCTCATCTAAGGACTTTTGGATGTACAGTATATGTTTCAATTGCCCCACCACAACGCACTAAAATGGGTCCTCAAAGAAGAATGGAAATATATGTTGGATATGAATCTCCTTCTATAATAAAATATTTAAAGCCAACAACAGGAGATTTATTTATGACTGATTTGCTGATTGTTATTTTGACGAATCAAATTTTTCAACATTATGGGGAAAAAAATAAGCAACTGGAAAATAAAATTAGTTGAAATAAATTATCATTATCTAATCTTGATCCTCGTACATAACAATATTAGTTAGAAGTTCAAAAGATAATTCATTTACAGAGTCTAGCCAATCAATTGCCAAACGTATTCATTGACCCCAAGAAATTGACCAAATCATATGTTCTAGCTGTGAATGCTCCTATCAGAATTGATATCCCTATTGGACAATCCACTAATATAAATGGATCAAAAACAAACTTGAAGCGTGGCAGGCCTATCGGTTCCAAAGATAAAAATCCTTGGAAAAGAAAAGGAGTTATAAATATAGATGGTCAGGTCGAGGATATTTAACAAAATTTAGTGACTCCAGAAGAGTACTTTGATAACACTAATATCTCAATTCTGAGAGAAATTCAGGTACATGAAATATGTGAAAATAATAATATCTCAATAAATTATGTTGTCAATAGAATACGATGGGATCGAGATAAAGTCAACAATCACAATATTTTTGCATATAATGTAGCGCTTGATGTAATAAATGATTATGATGATCATGAACCAAAGTCTATTAGCAAATACAAATAAAGAGATAATTGGACAAAATGGAAAGACGCAATTGAGGCATAATTAAAATCATTAGAAAAATAAAAATTGTTTGCCCTGTGGTTATTACACCTGAAGATGTAAAATCAATTGGATATAAATAGATTTTTGTGAGAAAAAGAAATGGAAATGGTGAAATAGTAAGATACAAAGCACGACTTGTTACTCAAGGATTTACACAAAGACCTGGTATTGATTTCATAGAAACATATTCATCAGTGGTAGATGCAACTACTTTTCGATATCTAATTAGTCTGGCAATAAATGAAGGCCTCGATTTGCGTTTAATAAATGTTGTTACAGCCTATTTGTATGGCTCACTTGACAATGACATTCATATGAGCCTCCCTGACTGATTTGAGTTACCGAAAGCATACAATTCAAGTTCTCGAAAACGATACTCAATTAAGTTAAATAAATCTTTATATGGATTGAAACAATCAGGGCACATGTAGTATGATCAATTTTGTGAATATCTATTGAAAGAAGTGTTGGAAATCGTGCCCTAGGGGCCAATCATTGTCTTATGAACATTATTGATTTATGAATTTATTAATTGTGTTATCATATTATTTGCATGTTTATTGTGATGACCATCCTTAGATAATTCATGATCTTATCCTAAATGTCCCTGGTCGGTCATATATACGGGAGCACAGATGAAATAAGACCAGTATGACTTTGAAGATGTATAGAGATATAAATCAAAGTCATAGGCACATGTAAGAGTACAAGGTGTTGGACCGACCCGCTATGAGAGAACTGCATGAGTAACGTCATAAGATTCTCTCATATACAAACTATGTCAATATGCCCTTTGACCTGAGATCATCATAGATTCCTACATGACAAACGCTCAGCTTTGACCTAGTCAAAAGTCACTTTTAACCAAGTGATCATAAAGATTATGTTTGGGCTTAGTGGTTTTTCATGCGGAGGAATGTGAATGGTCAAGATGTAATTTGTCCCTCACATTCGTAGAGAGATATTACTGGGCCCTTCGATGAGTGAGTCTGAGAAATGTATGGCCATACTGTAATGAAAAGGTAGTTCTATTTATATAGTCAGACTACTCAGGGATTAAGAAAGTAACAGTCAGGAATAGGAGGATGACATTATCCATGCCTCAACCATGACCAAAATATCGCGTGAAAGAAGGGACATGATATGGTTGTATAAAAGGTTATATCGTTTAACGATCGTCATATAATTTTGGTAGTCATTATGTCTTGCTAGAGACCGCTTGTGACTTGTAGGTTAGTATAACAAATGGCCCACTGGAAACTTCATATGGGCTTACAGGGTTGCACACAAAATAGCCTAACACGAGCTATGATGTCCAGATTCATTGAATCTAAGACATGTCCAGATTCAATGAATGATCAAGGATAGATGTATATATATTTATTTATATTTATATTCGTATATGATTTATGAGAATAAATCAAACACAGTTCAGTCTTAGCTTTATTTTAAGTTAAATAAATAAGTGAATTAAATCTGTGGGACGAATTTAATATTATTTATTTAATTAGTTTCTTATCAAATTATACAATATATGATATTGTATTAATTTCAGAATTAATATAAGATTAACTCCTAAAATCCAATTCGGTAGAAGAAAATACAGAGCATCCTATATATCTGATATTAGGAGCTACGTTTTGTAGAGAAATACACATAGAACACAGAAAGGCCGAAGGGGACTGAGCAAAGGGTTTGCAGATAAAAAACTGTCAAAATAGAGATAGAGAGGACGAACTCTTGAGAAAACCCTAGAGGGACAAGAGACGCTAGCACGTCGTTCGTGGTTGGAACGCTGTTCGTGTGGATACCAGTAGAGGAAGCCGACCTGAGTCGTCGGCTTCTTGCGATCGGAAAGGGAGCACGAGCCGCGGAAAGAAGTTGTGAACGTCGTGACTAAAAGCTGTGGAAGTCGCTGAGGCACACTAAGGGTAATGATTCTTCCCACTTGACTTAAATACATATGGTAGATCCTGGCAAGGAATGAAAAAAAAATTTAAATTAATTTCCACGGCGTGTCTTCCAATTCTTTTCAAGAAGGATATAAGAATGATTAAATATGTCCATGCATTTTTATAAAAAGATCTGAAGATGAATTTGCTATAATTGCTATTTATGTCGATAACATAAATATCATTGGAACTCCTGAAGAGATTTCCAATGCGATGAATTGCTTAAAGAAAGAATTTGAAATGAAGGATTTGGGAGGAAATTTTTTTTGCTTTGGACTACAAATTGAACATCTAAAAAATGGGATCTTTGTGTATCAAGAAACTTACATGAGAAAAGTTTTAAAACATTTTTATATGGATAAATCACATCCATTATGTACTCCGATGATTGTAAGATTTTTGGAGAAAGATAAAAATCTCTTTAGACCTCAAGAAAGTGATAAAAAACTACTTGGTTTAGAAGTAACTTAACTTAGTGTAATTGGTGCACTTATATATCTTGTTAGTCACACACGACCAGATATATCGTTTGCTGTTAACTTACTAGCAAGATATAGTTCTTCACCAATATGAAGACATTGTAATAGGGTTAAGCACATTTTTTGCTACTTGAAGGGTACAATGGATATGTGATTATTATATTCAAATGAATACAAAACTGATTTTACAGCTATGCCGATGCTGGATTTCAGTCTGATCCACATGTTATTAGATCACAGATAGATTATTTATTCACATGTAATGGTACATCTATTTCATGACGATCAATGAAACAAACCATATAAGTTACATCATTTAATTATGCAGAAATACTAGCGATATATGAAGCAAGTCGAGAATGTGTATGATTAAGATTGATAATACATTATATACGTACTACTTGTGGATTATCATATAGTAAAATAATCCCAACAGTCCTATATGAAGATAATACTGCATGTATTACCTAACTAAAAGAATGGTATATCAAAGGAGATATGACAAAATATATTTCTTCAAAATTCTTTTTCATATATGATCTTTAAAAGAATGGTGGGAATATCCAGCAAATCCGTTCTAAGGAAAATCTAGCATATTTGTTCACCAAATCACTTCCAGCAACAATATTTGAAAAGTTCATATATGATATCGGACTTTGCAAATTCAGAGATATCAATTGACGTTGCAAAAAGGGAGAGTCGATACACGCTGTACTCTTTTTCCCTTGGTTAAGGTTTTGTCCCACTGGATTTTCCTAACAAGGTTTTTAATGAGGGAGCACTATGAGTGTATCAATTAAATATGTACTCTTTTTCTTTTACTAGGTTTTTATCCCATAGGATTTTTCTTAGTTAAATTTTTTTAGGCACATTATTAAATAATGGACATCCAAGGGGGAGTATTATGAATATTAAATTGTGGATGTCTCTTCATCTTCCATCTCTATCTACCCCTTCATCTTCCATCTCTTCAAATTCTATTAGGTTATTATTACCTATAAATAGTGCATGTTATTTGTGTTGTAGAGGAAATGGAAGAAGATAATATATTTCTATCATTTTCTTGTCTTTATTTTTTCTCTTCTCTTGATCTTGTGGATTAGTTAGTTAGTTTTATAACAAGTTGGAGCATTTCTTTTTGGCACGACTTATTTTTCTAATTGAGGTTAAAAAAAGAAAAAAAAAGCAAACGCCACATGTTTTAATTAAAAATAAATCTAAAATATTAATAAAATTTAACATAGTTAATAGATAATTTTATTTCTTTAACATTATATATTAGGTCTGAATTAGATTGTATGTATAAAAAATACTTTATTAAAAAAGATAAGACTCATTTTAATAATTTTTATTTTTTTTAAAAAAATTATTTTTAATTATCGGAGAATATAAAAAAAATGAATAGAATATTATCCAACAAAATCATGCAAAAAGGGGATGATTTTTAGGGTGTTGGTTCTTAATTTTGTAGACAAAATCCGTGGAATTATCTATTTTGAATTAAGAAAGCCACATCTTTAAGCATGTTCTTTATTAATTAAATGGTAAAACGATAATTTAAATTCAAGATCAATTATATTGGCTTTGTATGAACATGTCTATCATAATTACAATTTTGTCAAAGTTCTTAATCAACGGCGGCGTCACATAATATTATTCTTTTAAATCAAATCAAACTTAATGATTGTTTCCTTATGGAGACAAATCCCACACCTACAGACTTCAATTCAAGCTTTTAATTTTCTTGCTTTGTAGTTGTGGGGATGTCTGAATCACAATCCATGTCATATAAACGCCACTAAAAATGATGTGATGTGTCATCGACATTTACCACTTTAATCCAAAAGAAACTACTCATTCCTTCTCATTTTAATTATAAAATCTAAATAAATTTTTAAATAAATTTTAAAAAATTAAATAAATTAATTATGATAAAATATAAGTTTTTAATATAATTTTATATTATTTACTATTTAATTTATTTAAATTAATTAATTAATTACTATATTAGTTATAATTAACTGATTTATTTTATTTTTTAAATTTATCAAAAAAAATTAACTGAATTTTATAATTATAATTAGAGATAATATTAATTATGATTATTATAATTACTCTTTTCTCTAATTATTTTTTTAATAGTTTAAGCCTCCAAAATCTTTCTTTGAGGTCTCAAACAAAAAGGTGCTATTAATATCACTGCCTCGTGTGTGTCCATGTCCATGCTTGTGTTTTACAATTTGTTTAGTTCTATCTTTTTTTTTTCCTTACAATTGCGACGGTATTTGAGTTAAATATTTTTTTAATTAGAAACCAATTTTTTTAATTTAATTAAGGGTATAATATCTTTTGATGTTTATATTACAAATAATCATTATCTCTCTCATCTAATACATTTTTTAAAATTAAAATTAAAATTTTATCTTTATTTAGATGAGACTGCTCATTATATCAATTTACAACTTGTTAGTAGAAATTAAAGAGTATTAATAATAGTATAAATATATCAATGACTACTTTTAAACAAGCTCTTAATTTAGAGAAGGTGTGAAATGAATACAAAATACTTGTATATTTTTAAAAACAATTATTTTATTTAAATTCGATAATATTTAAATATGTTTCTATTACAAATATTCTTGCATATATGGATGTCAATATAACTTCTACCTCTTGGGATTATTCTTAGGATTCCTTCTTCCTTTATGGCATAAAGCTATAACTTCCTCAATAGATGACTTGAGAGGGGTTTCTTGTGGTTAATGATATTTTATTCATTTTTAATCCTTTATAACATTATATTTAGTCTTTAATAGTTGTGACCTATAAATAGTAGCTATGTAAAAAGCATTTGTACATGCGAATATACAAGCATATGAAGAATATTCTATTGCCTCCCATTTCACTCTTTTGTCTTATTATTTCTTTTCTTCTTTAACTTATTTATCTTCTCTTATTTTATAACAGTTTTAGTATATTAGACATTATATCAATTTTTTGTAGTTAAAAAAAATTAAAATTACATTAAATAATAAGATAATTTTGATTTTGGAAAAAAATCTATTTTTAGAAGAAAAATAAAATTTATAAGATGTGTGTGTAAATTAGAAATAATAGAAGAAAATTGAAATAAACAAAATAAATATAATAATTAGAAAAGGGAAAATGAGTCAGCTCCAGGTCAGTGGTAGGAAAGTTTTGAAGGGAAGAGGAAGAGGACAAGTAATGTGGATGGGCCATATGGGGCCCAATGCAGCGTAATTTGTTGGAAAGCTGTGAAGTAACAAGACGGTGGCTCAGCATGATTGACTTTTGATGGGCCAATGATGGGCCCATCAGGAGAGACCCATACTTTGCAATTCCCTTTTCTCTGGGAAGTGCTGTCAATTTATTCACAGCCATTCATTCATTCATTGGTTAAAGTTTTAATATTTTTTAAAATAAATTAAAATAATATTAAAAAATTCAGTTGAGGATGTCTCCACCAACCTGTAAAGGGTCCAATTACTTTGAATTCATTGCTTCAGAGGAATAATAATATTTCTCAGGTCTTTATTTTTTCTCCTAACTGATAATTTTAAATTACTTATCTTAAAATGTAAAGATTACTAAAATATGTGATTCAAACTCAAGACATCATATTTAAGAGATTTAATTATTTACTAATTGTGCCAGCTTTTGTTAATTTCTCTAGTATTATATATAAGAGTTATTTAACTAATTTACATAAAAATAAAGAAACTAAATAAATTATTTACTTATAACAAAATTGACATAATTTTTTTAAAGTAAATCTTTATAACATTATATTATATATAAATTTATAATTTAAATAAATTAATTTAAAAAATAATAAATATTAAAAATAAAATAAATTAACTTGTTATATATAACACGCGAAGAGTATAATATAATGTTGAATCATTAACAACTGTCTTACTGTTCTGCTTCCTCTGTCTGTGTTTGGCCTTTTTAAGTTATTGCCCTTTCAGAATTGAATGGGGCAACATACTGAAACAAGCAAATGAAAGTATTTTTATAATAAGAGTCAACATACATAATAATAATAATAATAATAATAATAATAATAATAACAATAAATGTGTTTGTATTGCTAGTTTGATTCATGTTATAATTATGAGGATTTATTTAATAGACGATCATGTAAGTTTTTTATAAATACTCTTTTGGTAGGGAATCAGTGCTGAAGTAAATTTTTTTTGTAAGAAAAAAAAAGTGTAATGATGAAGAAAGTGATTAAAAATGAGACATATCACAGTCAGTTTTCCTTCTTTATTTCTTTTCACTTTTTTGTTTTTGTTGGTTAAAAAAGCTTGAGGGATCTTCACATCATTAGAAAGTTAATAATAATATTGAAGCCTGACCCAAATGGACCTTTTAGTGATGATGATGAAAGCATGATCAGGGATTAACATCATAAATTCAGTATTAATGTGAATTACAAAATAGTATGATTTTTAACATATGTTTTTAGTCTTTCAAATTCCACAAAAAAAAAAACAAAAAAAAAAGCGATTTGGGATTGAGATTGAGACTATGGCCATGAATGATGGTGAAAGCTTGACCAATGATCAACATCATAATTTCTGTATCAAGGTTCATTTGAAAAAGGGAACATTACTCTTTTAATCTATCAATTATTAATTCACTTATAACTCAATCCTTCAATTTCAGCATAACTCAATCCATGAACTTTTGATTCGTTCATGATTCAATCCCTTTTCTTTTTATTTTTTTATATTATTCCCTTTAGTCATAATTATAAGAGTTAGTTAACTTTTTTAAAAAATATTAAAAAAGTTAAATAAATTAGTTAATTATAATAAAATTCAATCTATCGAGATAAACTCATTATATATTTTTCAATCTACCTAAATTAGTCAATTAATTCTTATATTAGTTATAATTAATTTTATACTAATAAAAAAAGTTATAATTAATTAATTTATTTAAAAAAATAACTAACTCTAGGATACGAGGAGTAACATATCTTCAAAGTTGCTTTGTTTTTTGATTTTTAAGAACAGGAAATCCAATAGTGCCATAATTAGCTAAGCACTTCTGTTTTGTTTTTCTCGGCCCATTGTTTCCAGGCTCGTATTTCGTCTGGTTCTCTCTTTCAATAACTGCCCCAATAAGGTTCCAATAAATCTCGAGAGAAACATTTGGGTGATAAAATGCTTCCTGAACTTTGGACTATTTTCCTTTAAATTAACTAAGGATTAAATTTTTGCATAAAAAAAATACTAAATTTACCATAAACTACTTTAGAATACTGAGTATTGTTAAAAATATATTTTAGTATGCTGAATGCAACTTATCAATTAAAAAATTTATTAAAATTAATTAAATACTACTCAGTTTAGTCCTAATTATATCTATATTATTTTTTTTATATAAATCAAAGAAACTAATTAAATAAATTATGACAATTCAATCTTTTTAAGATAAATTTATATTATACACTTCCCAATCTATCCAAATTAATTTACTCTTATATTAGTTATATTTAATTTTTTTAACTATAAAAAAGTCAACTATCTCAGGTAGTAACATCTTTTGTATTTTTTAGAATTATCCTTAACCTTAAAAATGAACAAGAGAAGGGTGAATTGAGTGAAGTTAGATTTTCGTCAGTTCCAAAAAATGAAAAAAAATCAGTCAGCCAGAGAGTCAATCGCAGAGCTAATTCTATTGTAGGCCCACCCATGACAAGAATGTTCATAGCTGGACACTTGCATTAACCTTTCATTAAAAAATTGCCAAAAGAAATCGATAATATCATAATGAAGATGAATGCCTGTCATTTCTTGTCCAGGTCTTCATTGTGTGTCACAACATCTTTACTACAAGGATCAATTTTCTATTCTTTTTAAGTAAACAAAAACGCTAAAGTGGGAAAGCATAAGAAAATGGCCTAAAATGTTCTCATAAATTCAAATTCCCAGGCTTCCTTCCATAAAAGCATCCACAAAACATGAATCTACAGCCGAAGGCCAATGGTGTTCATGCTTCTGAAGAATGACAACTTGGTGGGAATCAAATCATATATAGTCTCAGAAGTTAAAATTTAGTGTCATGATCCCTAAGTCTATCTCTTTTCTAAGTCTTATCTTTTTTCGTGTGTTCTACATAAAACTTTACTCAATCATCTCCTTTATCTCCCCCTTAACCCCCATAAAAAATTAGGAAAAATGATATGAGAAAAATCGAGAGAAAGGAAAAATATGAAGGCATGTTTTTCATACAGGAAAAAAGGTGAATCGAAATGAAAATGATCATTTGATAGGAAATGATGACAGTAGTCTCGTACAGGAGCATGCAATTCCTTCAGCACCTTCTGAACTTTGCTCTGTAACTAAATATGCGCACAGATACTACTATTCATCAGATTCTAGCGTAGGGCTTTTGGAGCAGCTCTCCTTTTGATGGAGTTCAAGCATTTTCTCTTCTGGGTTACAGAGGCCTAAAGAAAAAGAGCATTAAGATCATCAGAAAAGTTATTTTGCTTTGGTTTAGGCTACTAGTGATCTCAACAAAGTTAAATACAAGAATTATCCACTTCCAGTTTGCTGACTAAAAAAATATGGTGTCAACAGATATGATAAGACGTTCTTTTGATAGCTGGAAACTTTAGCAGTGCAAACCCCTTTACTCCCACATAAAATATTTTAAGATATGAACCTTATGGTACTGAAAGATAGAATAGAAGATTGATAAGCTTAAATTAATTTTTCTGGATATGAAGGCCAAAAATACACAAGAAAAACGACAACAACCAGTCCCCTCATGTATTTTGTCATTGAGATCCATAAATATCATGTGTTTTTAACCATACAGCGCAACTCTACAGTACAAAGCTCCTACATTCTGATTCTATGAAATATTTTTGCAATGATCAAAACACAAACCTGAACACTTTGGAATATCCCACACAGCAATGGATGTGGACGTGCAGTCAGTGGAACACAATTGATGATTATTCTCATGGTTGACATTCATTGCAAGCATCCAAGCTCCAATAGTAACGTCCTCATTACTGAACATCCGGAAACTGTGATTTAACAAAGAAAAAATGCAAATATTATTTACAGTCACAGGAATTAGGAAGGGGGGTGAGTATAGCACAATGTCCATATTATTATCCGCACAAACATTCAGTACACAACAGAACAGAATTGGAGAAAATGCATCATGTGTCACTTCCTAACATTAATGGCAGTTAAACAAGTACACCCCAAGCAATTCATTTGTAGAAAAAGATACTTGCCTGTTGTTCCTTAGAGCCACCAAGCTTGCAACAACATCAGCAGAAAACGCATATATAGGACCATAAGCATGGAGAAAGTACTCTTTTCCAAGCAAATGGGACAATGGCTCATACCTGAAGGTTTTAACAGTCTGGTTACTCAAAAGGCCAAATAAGAAATGATAAATATGCTGGATATAACTCGGCCTTTAACAGTGACTATAACATGAGTACTTAATGACACACTTCATTAACATTGCTGTCCCACAAATTATACTTTTGGCAAGTTAAATTATTCTCAATTTGATCCATGAAAGTATACAGCTGGAAATCAAATGTCTCCAAGGTATAACATTGTTTAAGTTCAATTCATTTGTGAATTGGGTTCAGCTTTCTTTCTCATGGTATAAATGAGGCTGCCATAAAATAATTGACATTTCACAACTTTTCATGCAAAATATCAGTGTAGTGTAGAACAAAGTAATAGTGGCTTGTCACCTTGGTATCAACGGGACTAACCCCAAGTGACAAAAAAAAAAACTGAACTAAAAGAATCCATAGATTTTAGAACTACAAAGCCGGATAAATACTCAATCTTTTAGGGACCAAAACAATAAGAGAGATCTCTAACTACAAGCATGAAAAACTATATGATCCACACTCTTGGTTCAGTTCTTATTGCGAGGTTAAAATCTTCGTTATTACCATAACTGTTAGAACATCATTTATAATAAGATCATCTTGTAATCTAAAGTAGCTTCAGCGCTGACACCTAAAAATAAATAATGCATCTGGGAAGAAAATCTATTACCAGAAGATTGTTATCTCAAGATTGTGATCGCTCATTCATAAAACATATAGATGGTAATTTCTTTTTCTAGGAATCAGCAATATCACACCAAGATGGCCCATTTTATATTCTTATGAAATTTCAAGATAGCAGTAATCTCATTAGAGACATAAACAAAATGCTAGATGAGGAGCTAGAAACATTATGCCCAGAAAAAAATAAAATTAAGATTACAGCTGAAATAATTGAGGAACAAACCATTTAAGCTTCGGGTCAGTGAAAACAGGGCCCTTTTTCATGCATCCTATGTAAGTCTGAGAATGAGATCGCTCTTTTGCCAGCAGTAATGAAAGCCGATCTGACAATAGATTGAAAATAATCACATAAAGCTTATTTTATTTAGGTGGTTGATAAATGAAGGTGTCATATGTATATAATCAACTTAACACTAGTGAAGTACTAGTGAAGTACTAGTGAAGTACCTGGCCTTAAATATATATCGTCATCAGCTTTGACATAAAATTCAGCATCAAAAAGTGCATAGGCAGCTTTAAAGAAAGCCAAACTGAATAAATGAAAAAACTCAATAAGAAACTTAGCAACATACTATTACTACCTAAATGAAAGAACTCAAAAAGTGCAAATTATTCTTAGTACTGACGTTTTGTATGGTAGCTTACTGTACGCCTCTTCGATGTCCAATTGAATGAAATCATCGTATTCTGTTATTTCCTTCCGAAGCGCTGCCATCTTTGATTTATCATTTGTTCTACCAATGATAAACCTAAATGCTAATCCAGTGGCTTCTTCCAAGCTGTAAATCACAGTAATTTAAAAAAAAAAAAACTGAGTAAAGTAAGAGTAAACAATTTGCATTAAACTAGGTCAGTTGCAGTTGTAGTCCAAGGCGTAAGACGGCTTTCAAGCCGAAAAGTAAATGAGAAATGCCGAGGCAACCGAGTCTTCCTAATCGATCCGATGGACTCATGAATCATGTAAACAACATACACTCATGAAATTTACAAGGCATAGAAGATCAATACCGTTCAAGCCCCTGGCGATCCGATGGTAACCAAGTCTTCCTAAGCGACTGGCGCCTACCTACGGATCCGAATCCGGTCTGAATCCCCACAAAGCCCATGACTTTATGCCTATCCTTTCCAATCCCACCATGGATCCCATCGTTCGAATCACCGCTGCCGCCGCCAACTTGCTCCCAAACCACCCGTACGGATCTAGGCCGGGTATTCAGACATCGATAACCGTGAATCGGCCGTAGAAAAGCTGTGATTCCATATAGAAAGCCAGAGAAGCCGATAAGGAGGCAGAAGATTACCAGGAGCGCGGATCTACGAGATGACAGCGGAGGTGGGCGGGCGTAGAAGGACTTGGGGGACGAAGGCATAGCTCATAGAAACCCCAGAAGTGGAAGAAGCCTTAGTCTAGGGTCTATGAGGGAGTGAGGAACTATACCAAACAGAAGAATGAGGTTGAAGGAGCTTTCGTTCATGGCATTAAGGAAGGCTTGCTTTGCCGTGCCCTGTAGTGCAGTGACAAGGAAGCTAGCTATTAGATGCGGAGGAAAGAAACCGATGAACGGTATTTTCCATGGAGCATCCAACCATCCGTTATTATTAGTTACTCTGGTCTCTGGGCTAATGAATTTTTTCTGGTACAAAATTCTTTCTCTTTTTGGTGAAAGCATTGGGTTCTGAACTTTGATCCAGCCTTTGTGAACCATATGGGCTAAATGACATTCGGTTCAATTCATTACTTTTAATTAAGCCCAAAATCTTTCGGCTAATGGGCTATAATTGGATGTGGTTGGATTGTACAACTTCTTTTGATGGAAGTAGGAAATGATATTGTGCTTTGGAATGCTACCACTGATGGCTGTTTTACTATTAAGAGTGCATATTACCTCATTGAAAATCAAGATGAGAATAATTGTAGTCCTATTTATAAAGATATCTGAAAGTGAAAAGGTGCTGAGTGTATTAGAGTTTTTATGTGGTTAGCATTTAATAACTGGCTTCCGACTAATGAATGAAGAAGCAAATGGTCTTCAAATAGTGATGTGTGTCATTACTGCAATGAAGATATTGAAGATGTTTTGCATATTCTTCGGGATTGTTCTTATGCTACCCAAATTTGGCGAAGTTTAGTTCACCCCATATTTTATTCTTCCTTCTTTAGGACATCTTTAAGAGATTGGTTTGCGTTGAATCTTAGAAGGAAGATAGGTGTGGATGACAATACCAATTGGAGTCTGTTATGGGGAGTTTCAATATGGAAGCTTTGGAAGTGGCGAAATCAATCTACTTTTGATCAGGAATTTGTTAAACCATTGAACCCTGATATGGTGATATTGCAAACTTGGAAAAGATTTATGCAAATGCAACAAGATCAAGTTATTAATGAATTAGGGGTTTCAAATTCAATTAGTTGGCAACCTCCACCGATGGAGTGGGTCAAACTTAATGTGGATGGAGCTTATTCTGCAACAAACAGTAAAGCTGGATGTGGTGAGGTTATGAGGGATTGTTATGGGAATTGGATTATTGGATTTACAAATCAGTTGGACATGTGCACTGTGGTTGAAGCAGAACAGTGGGCTATCTATAAAAGGCTTGAAATAGCTTGGGAGCAAGGATTTAGGAAAATTATTCTGGAATCAGATGCTAAGAATGTGATCAATATGTTGACAAATATGACTAGAGGAAGATGTAGTTTATTGATCTATCAAATTCAGAATCTTCTGAAGTTATCTTGGGAGATGAAAATTCAAAATATTTCTAGAGGTCAGAACAAAATTGCGGATGCCCTTACTAAGGAAGGTTTGAAGAACACAGCGTTATTTTATTCTTGTCCTTCACAGTTGATGACTCTTGTTTCTACTGAGTATTTGAGAAGTCATCCCCTTATAGTGTAATTAGATGGATTAATTTGGGCGTATAGCCCTCTTCTTTACCAAAAAAAAAAGTAGGAAATACACTTTTAAGTGAGGGGGAGAGAGAGAGAGAGAGGCAAAAGTTACCTAAAGGGGTAAGACATGCCATAATTTAAAGCCTATTTAGTCTTTTAAGAATACCATTTTATTGTGATTCCAGTTAAAACGCTTAGAGAGATATCCTAACTTTTAGATATCTAAATTTATGTTTAGGTTAATTGATAGCTCGCACTGCCCAGCATTGATACTTCATAGGAAGAAGAGAGATTGTACCTTACTCTTAAATCATGGGTGAGCACATTTTTTTAAAAAAATTGTACCAAAAAAAAGAGGCACAAACTTTTTGTATTTAAGTTTAAAAAAAGGATTAGTCTCTAGCCTGAAGTAGCTTGGCAATATTCTTAATTAAATAAAAAAATTTAAAAAGACCCTTGTAACCAACAAAATTGGTGTCTTCATGCCTCTTATCACCCGCAAATTATCTTTTAAATTAAAAATAACCTTGTAATTAATAAAATTAAGTTTAATAGAAGATATTAATCGTTCACAACGTTATCAATTAAGGTTCAAGTCCCCTAATAGAATCTTTCAATATAGTTTGAAGCCAATTAAATCCAATGTTTGGTTAGAATATTTTTGCCTTTATATTTCATGTCGCTCTAGACTCAGTTTAATTTTTATAATCGCATGGGAGACTTAATTACGCTGAATGCATTATGGGTCACAATCGGTGAGCCCGTTTCGCTTTGACTTTCCATATTATGTTTTACTTTGCAGTCTAAATTTTCTCGAGGTACACACTACTGACCTATAAGTTCCATCTGAATAATACCATTTCTCTAAACAACTAATTCCTTTCTGATTTTCATTCATTCATTCATCATCTCACATGCCTCCTGCAAGTTCTGTTCCAAAGAAAGCCGTGTTTCATCATACATGCCCGAGGATTCAATAATGTTATCCACATCAAAATGGTTGCCTATTACTGCTTTGCAGGACATTTGCAAAAAAGGGCCCTGCAAGCCATTCTCCTGACCTTCACCCACTTTGATATTCCTGTTCTCCATAATTCTTACTACTTCTGATTCAGTGTCGTCTTTGTTAGTGCAACAGTTCCCACTAGAATGCTGCACAGACTCATTTGTGGATGATTCCATTTTGCTGCTAAGTCTCAATTCCTGCATATTGTTGTTTACAAAGCCCATGATCTTCTCTCCACTTAAATAGGTATTCCTATCTGCTGTTTCTTTCAATCCTAATGATGACTCAGCTCTGTAGTCTGGGAAATTGTTGCTGCAATCATGTTCCCTTTCTGACTTAGTACTGAGTTCATCAGTATAATTGTTTTCTACATCTTGCAGCAGTGATTCAATTCTGTAATCTGTGCCATTCTTGCTGCAACCATGTTCGGAGTCTGACTTGGCGCCAACATCTTGCTGCAATGATTCAGCCATCGCCATTTCTTTACAATAAGCACCTACTTTGGAAAAGTCATCTGTTACCGAGGTTGATAGATCACACAGTCAAAAAATAGATTAGGTCTTCTACAAATATGGAGGATATAGTATAAAATTAGCTTGTTGTCCATATAAATAAAAAGAAAATACCTTCTGTTTCATCTTCACTGAACAAGGGTTTTTCAAGTAATACAGTCCCAGGAAAAACCATTAACTTTATTTTGTTCAGTTTCTGCTTTTCATCTTCACCTACAGGTTTGAATCCAAAGCCCTTGGTCCAAGTCCCCACCAAATCTGGAATGGCTGCTATCACAAGCTTTGCTACCTTGACAGATATTAACAACTGCAGACAACAGAAGTATGTATATATAAATATATACACATATAAAGTGCTTAAATAACTGAAGACAAAAAAGAATGAAGTGCAGGACCATTTCAAACTACTGTGTGCAGATTCTCTAGGAAGAGAATCATCCAGTTTATTACTAAATTTGAAAGCGTTTTTGAAATGGACAAAGGAATCTTTTTGAAAAAAGTTGAGAAAGTGAGAAACAATTATAAACATCCCTATGCGCGAATATTGGTTCAAGATAATACATGAAACTACAGCAGAATCATATCACACCTCTTCAACTGCACTCACAAGGAGTCGGCACATTCCCTGCCGACGATACCTACTGCAAGTTGCAATAAGTGGCATCTCTGCAACTGTAGTTCCATGCACCCTGCAAAAGAGTAAAGGGTCTAAGGAGAATGCAGTAAATAAAAAGATGCAGAAAAATAATGGGCTTTACATTTCATTGAAGTAGCTAAACAGATCCATTTGACACAGGTTCCAGTGATTGCTTACTGAAAGATAGAAATGCTCAGTTCAGTTTTAACATAAATTCGATGAGAATATTTACTTTACCTGATAGATGCTACAGATATTAAGACATCTTTCTTCTCCAATACCACAGTGTAAAACCCTTGAAAATTCAGGCGAGCAAAATCAGACCTAAATATCATATGGAAATCAAAGTTGTTAAACCTTAAAGAAGACACACAGAACTAGTAAGCAAATTGCAAAGTGGAAAACACAATAAGGTAAACAGGAAAACAAGGAGGGGGAGTTATCAAAATAAAGAGGAACTCACCCCCGATTGTATAAAACATGGGGTATCATGTCTATGCCTGTTCTAGGATCCACCATTGACAAAAAGCACTCCTCCATGATGGTAAGGGCAACAGTTAATTTTGTATTGCATAGTGCCTTGACGGCGAACCACTGGGCAGAATGAACCTTTTGGTCGTCTTGGATGCACCTAAGAAGCATCCATGAGAGGCCACCATCAATATGATTAACAAGTCCAACCCGAGATTGAAGACCAGAGTATACCTGTGCGTGCTAGAATGTCAAATCTTGAGGCCAAAAAAAAAAAAGCAACAACAAACAGTAAATATAGGATATTCATGCTGTTTAATAATATTTAGTGATTAGTGATAGCAGAGAAAACAAATGAATAATAAGCGAAGTAAAACTAATCATCTTATTAGCCATTTTATCTACATCAAGAAACCAGTAAATATTAACATGTCAAGTTGTTGATATGCTCCTTCTTCACACTAGAGAATGCAATGGGTGAAAACAGAGATTTGAGAATTGCCACCATAGTACCTCTTGACAGCGTCCACTACAAAACCAACCGTCAGAAACTTCCCCTTCTGGTTTACTGCCTCCACTCAGACACTTTTCATGATCTATTCATTAAAACATATAACTATTAGATAGGGTTGTCATGAAAGAATCACAAAGAAGAAAGCGCAGAAAAAAATTCAGCTGAGAATCTTTATAAACAATTATGGTTCAAGCTAAGACAAGCAAGGTAATAACCTAAAAATTGATTGCGCTTAAAATGCCAACTCATCACAAAGTTGCAATTATTTATAAAAGATTAAACACAAAATATGAATTTAACAGGAACATCTCAGCCTGATCAATTTTAATAAATAAGCTCAAGTTATTCATGAATTTGTAAGTAACTAACTCTTGAAATAATCTCAAGTAATATCCTTCTTTCCTTTCTTAATAGAAGGCATAAACAAACCTATCACATCAATTCATAGTTTCCACACATATCTGAATCTTAAACTCATGTGATGACTACTTCTGATTCAGCAATCAATTCATATTTTTGGCTGTCACTCAATTACAAGGCCCGGGTTTCACATCATGAATTGTACAAGTTTAATAACTATGGTTGTCATACTTACATTTATGCTCACACTGTAAACATTGCAAGGCATCACGATCACCAGGAGCCTCTTTATCGTCGACAAAATTCTCACAAATATGACAAGTGCAGTTTGTGCAGTACCAGTCGCCTTCAGGGATATCCTGAGGAATAAAACATACTTTTATATCATCGTTTGAAGAATGATAAGAAGACTACCATAATCATGATGTCCACAAAATTCCAAAAGAAAGGAAAGGATCAGGTCTTCAAAAACAAATTGATTAAGAATAATGCAAGGCATAAGAAGGAAGCTAAACAACATAAAAACACATACTCGTGTCTGAGAAGTTCACATTTAATAACATGAAGGAATTCATAATAATAATTATAAAAAAACTCAACGATGCCCTTATTTAAGCATGACCAAACTAAACATGTCCGTTTGCTATCATATCACAAGTTAAATATAATCCAGGTCACAGAGTACATCTATCGCCCATCATGTTCACAAACTCTCTACACTTTTCCAGTAATTGGCTAGTTATAAAAGCATGCTAGCCATTGACCAGACCAGTTAAATGACAAAAAGGATTTAACACAATATTGGGGGGAAATGATGGTAGAATTGCATATGCAATGCTGCGTATGTAAACACACCCTCAAGCGTATCAAAGATAAAACATACAGAGAGAGAATTTGTGTGTGTGAGAGAGAGAGAAAGAGTATCAGGAAAAGCAGAGGGAAACATTGAAATAATTATTCAGTAGAATGTCCACATTACTGAAAAAACAAAACTTAACAGTTTATTTCCAATGAAAGTAGAAATATGAATGAAAGCCAGAAGAATAGAGGAAAGAAAAAACCTGAGAGCAGACGGACCTGAGTGGACAAACAAGCAAGATGAAAAGCTGATGGACAGTTATCACAGCATATCAACTCACCGCCATCACCACACAATCCACACGAATCATCATTTTTATCATCATCGTTGGCTTTCACAGTTTGATTCCCACTTTTCCTGGCCTTGTATTCGGCAGACCAAGCTTGAAGCAGGCACAATGTAAGGGGCTCACCAGACTCCATAAAAAGGTTCAGGCAGGGGCGATTCAATCTATATCCAGCATGAAACTTGAACTCAGATAATGTAAGCAACTTTTTGCAGCACTTGCATATAATACCATCCCTGGTAATCCTACCATCCTTAATGACAGCATTATCTTTAAGGTTTCGGTATTGAATCACATCATTTATAGATATGATCCCATTCTCAATCAACCATGATAGCACTGTTCTTGTCCCAATATAACACCTCTTGCCTTCCCTAATGCGCTTCCCTTCATTGCCAAGGTTCCTTGGTAGCAACCTGCAATGACCCTTTTGCCTTTTCAGCTTTCTCTGAGCTCTTGATTTGCAGAATTTAGATTTAGATTCACCTTGAGTTGTCTTTGATATGAAACCTGTTTTCTTAAGAATAGCTGAAACCAACAGGTCATCATCTGCAATCTGGCATCCGCTAGACTTTGGTTTTTCAGTTATAGCGTCATAGTTGTGACAACTATTTCTAAACTTTGCGTTTGTTCTCCCAATATGTTGTTGCTGGAATGAACGGATTGATGATAATTTCCTGTGGGCTCCTGTATCCTCTGCATTGTCAGCTACATGCTCACCCTCTTCAAATTCTAAGTGAGTACCGCATGCTTCATCATTTAGTAATTGGACCTCATCAGTAACTACTGAACCCATCATGTCACTTTCATATAACATACTCAGTTCGATTTCAGATACCCTCTTACACTTCCTCCGGATCTTCTTTTCCAGAGTAACATCAGGGGTAGCACATGTGTTGTCTGTCTCAAGCACAGAAGCTCTTGAGCTTTTTCCACCCCCTTCCTCACCATATTCAGACTGCTGAACAGCCTCTGAGGCATGACAATGAACCAAGCCATGTCTTGCTCCGTGTGGATATCTATTCAGGGATTCCTGCAGATAACTTCCATAAAGATCCTGAACTTTGCCGTCTGATGGATCCTTTTCCTCTGCCTTGTCCATTGGCACATCCCCATCTACTCTCTTACTTGTTTCCACCAAATTTTCCAAGTACTTTTCATCAGAGCTTTCAAAATTTCTAACATTACTTTCCTGACAAGTGTTAACTTTGAGCCCTCTATATACCTGACTTGAATTTCCAGAAGTTGAAGTAACATTGGAAGTACAAGCACTTGACTGTGTACCAGTAAAACCCAACCCATCATCAGGTAACAAGACTACACCAAGACTGCTTCTTTCATACACAGACACTTCCCTACATTGATTTCCTTTGCTCTCAGCATTGTGCTCTAGGTACACGTCTTCCTGGTTATCAATACTATTACATCCATATATTGGAAGTTTTATTCCCCCACTACTTGTCTGTTCATGTCCTAAGTTATTTCCATCCCCAGTTTTCTGATTACAGGCATGGTAGTTGAGCAGAGACGCGAGTTTGCTCCCAGTGGCAGTAGAAGGATCAAAAAGAAAACCTGAGTCATGTTTCGGATCAAATAGAGCTGCAGGAGTATCCTCCCAGTCCCAAGCTGAACTTTTGGCAGTATGTGCCATCCTATAATTTCTAGAAACTATACTTTGAGTTACCTTCACTAGCTCCCCCTTTTTCAGTGCGCCAATCTTTCTTTTAATAAAAATTACTACTATAAAAGGATCCAGGAGACACCATTGATAAGCTAACATAGCAGCAGGCTCCGAGTGGTTCATTTTCTTTTCAACATTTATCAGTGCATTGGATAGATCAGACCAGAATTGACCAATGTCGGCCCATTCTTTACAATTATCCTGCATTGAATTGTATTTGTCAACAGACAAAAACTGACCACATAACCTCCAAGCTTTTATAAACTCACGGACTGGCCTTCCTTCTGGTGTCCTATAGACTGACTCAAAGGTGCGTCTACAAGGTCTCTTACGCTTCTCAATAGACCATCCAGCCATCATAAGCAACTGAACACTGCGGTAATGCAATAAATCACGGGGGTCCTTATTGAGGTCTGGTGTCAATAATAAATTTGACTTATCCATGTCATAGGATAAAAATCCTTTAGGCATCTCCTCAAATTGGAAATGAGATCCAGATTTCTCCGCAGCAGTGCTTGATGGACTTGTTACTACAAGCTTATTTGCGGAGCTCTCTTCAGAAACAGGAGAAGCAGCCACTTTACTTGCAACCATTTCTTTGGCCAAATTTCCATCTGCGGTGGTTTTTGTACAATTTAAGACATATCCATCTTCCTTAGCTCTATTTTTGTTCTGCATGATGCTATGCTTCAACAGATAGCAACTGGATATCACACCAAGCTTTGATGATTCAACTAAACGAAGTGAAAGTGGTTTACTATCAAAGTCTATTACAGCACCAGACATGTCAGTAACATGTTCTTTTGAAAGTGTTGGTGAACTCAAAGCCTTTTTTAAATTGGATCTGCTACAGGGAAGTTCTTGCGGGGAAAATTTCATGCGTTTAACATTTACATCCTTGTGATTTGGGCCTTCATGATCGAATCTCTCAGGCATGCAGTCAAGAGCAGTCTCTTTCAAATTCTGAATTACATCACAATTATCCTCAGAATGTGTCACTTTTGAAGAAGAGGGGCTTTTTATAACTGAGTTTTCATTGCTAGAGCATAGTGAAGTATTTGTGTTTTTACCAGATTCACATTCAAAGTTGATGACTCCAGTAACAAGACACCTCTGACTAGGCTGAACTCTGTCTTTACTGAAAAATACCTCAGTAAAAATCCGTCTTTCATCATTAGCACCTTCAAAGTTGTCATCATATAAATCCTCTATTTCTTTGTTTTGTAACATCTCTTCTAGTTAACACTGTTATATTTATTTACAACCTTTGCTGACTGGTTCTACGCGTTGCAGCCATCACAAAAACCCAGCCCTGGCATGTTATAAACCAACAGAAAAAAAGTCTCATCACCTAAGATATGAAGCAAAAATTACTGAAACAAGGGTTAAAACAAAAGCAAGGCAAAACTAAATTTAAACACGCATAAGAAAAGAAGAAGCATTTAAAAAACTAAATATGAAATTGGTAAAAACGCACCTAAATATGATAATCACTGGTTCTGCAATAGTGATTCAAAGTTTGTCTAGTGGCAATAAAAAAATATTATTCTGGACGCATCAACATGTGATTCAAAAAAGGCCAAGCACAGCAAAAAGGTGACAATATTTCTATATGGTGCAATTCTATGAAGCATAAACTGTCAATATATTGTTTTCCCACAACCTACTGCATTAACTGATACTAGTACTACTAAGGTCAGCCCAAAAAATAAAAGTCCCTGGATTTAGACAATCTTGGAATGATACATTTAACTCAGTGCAAAAGGAATTATTTTCAAAGGACATATAATGCTGTGAAAAATCAAAAAGGTTTTGCGCTCTTTTCTTTTCCTTGGCAAAGGCTGTTTCACATAGGCCTGGAAGAGGAAAGGAGGATGGTCCCTGTTGAATGACAGGAATTACCAAGTACTAGTGCATTAGCTTAAAATGAACCAAAATAATTTTGGAAAATAGCCAACGGTGCAATATTTTCCTTGTAAGCCTGACAAAATACAATATGCACATCTTTTTGCCCACACAAACTTTCGTGCATTGCTGATAAGTATCTTCCATTTCATTTTTCTTGTCCCAGGAATAATAGCAGAAGCTTTCCTACTCGCACGTCCAAAGCCTATTATTGACATAATATGGGAAATAAATGCATTAACATCCTAGATGCGAACCGGAAGGAGTAAAAATTTCTAATAGACAATAAGTTGCTTCAGATGTACACTGGCTCCAAGTTACTACGACATGGTTTATGGAATATAAGCTGAAGTTCTTGTGCTTTCCATAACCACTAAAACTCTACTACAACATCTTCGTAAACAAACATAACTTCATATTCAAGCCATTTTTAACCAGAGCAGAATGCGAGCTACTGAGTTAAAAATTGGACGCGAAAAAGTGGGCATGCAAGACCGAGCACTCATTGGTTGAAAAAGACGCTCCAATGAGACAGGCAAACGCAGAGGGACGAAGGAACCATGAATCCTGTGACAAAATTGAACCACCTCACCCGCATGCATTGATCCCAAAGGATCATAGAGTCAATGGACAAACAGAAAATCCAGAAATGCAAGAGAAACCAGAAAATCAAAAGCACAAAAGCTCATCAGCTTCACATTTTCGTGAGAATCATGACCTTTTACAGCTAAAATTTCAGATAAAGAGATTCAAAATCCACCCTCCATTTCCACATTCCTCAAACTTGGCATGCATTTCAACAAACAAGCAAGGACCAGATATTCCAGTAACCTTGGCAATGCATTCTCCACAATGACCGGGCTACAGAATTAGGGTTCCATAGCAGCAGAAACTGGTCCAAATCGCTGGCGCAGATTGCATTAACTTCATTCGCAAAAGCACACCAAACCTCACCGGCAACGGCAGCGAACGATCTGATGTTTCCAGAATGAAGCAGGTGGCAGAAACCGCTCTCCGTCTCTCTCTAAGAGCTCCTTCGCTTTCGCTTACTCTCTCTTTGTCAAAGCATTTTCCATGAGGCCATGAGTGAGTGTCATCGACTATTACGCTCCCGTTTCCACTTAGCCATGAGGACATTGCAGGTCAGCTCAAAAGTGGAGTTTCTTTTTTTCCTTTTTCTTGAAAAAGAAAAAAGAAATAAGATTTATGAATTTCAGACATTATTTGCATGTGATTTATTAATAATTACTAATTTCAGAAAAGTTGTCATCACGTTTTCGTTATATTACAGAACAGAGCAAGGTAATAATTACTAATTAATTAATGTACACTCAAGTAGATTATGTTTCTTTTTTAAAAAGAAAAAATAGAAATGCACTTGTTATATAAATGAGCGCACACTCGAAAATCTCTTGTTCAATTTATTATTATCAAATAATTCTATCCTTAATATAAAAATTAATTTTAATATTAAATAAAAAATATATTTTTTATATTTATTAATTTAATTTTAGTATTAAATATAAAATATATTTTTTTAAAAATTATATTTTTAATATTTTCTCAATAATAATTAAATAAGAAAGATAATTGAGGAGTTAAAAAATATTAAGATATTTTAAAAAAATTATACTATATTAACTAATTTTTTTAATTTAATTAAAATAATTAAATAAATTTTATATTAAGATGTAAATTGTTTTCTGAAGTATTTTATTGCGTAAGATTGTGAATTTTTTCTCCCCATGATAGTCAAAATATTATAATAGATGTTAAGCTCAAATATATATAATTTATGATATTTCTTAAATTTTTAATATAATATATATTTAATTAATTTAATTATATTAAAAAATAATTTAATTAATTAATTTAACATATTTTTTTAAAATAATTTAATATTTTTTTAATTTTTTCTCTTATTTAATTATTATTAAAAAAATATCAAAGGTAATTTAAGAAAAAATATATATATATATAAAATAATTATTATATTTAAAATTAATACTAACTCTTAAATTAGATTATATATTAAGGACTAGAAGAGTATAATTATTGATGTGAATAGAATTTTTTTAAATATCTAAGTGCATCTTTTATAAACAAATAAATTTATAAATATAAATTAAAAATTAGAAGGAGCTAAATGTGAATTTTGAAGTAAAAAATAAGCCGTGTTTAGAAGTTAGTATAATTTTATAAGTCAGTACTATATTTATTTATTTTTTTTAAAAAAATAATTATTACATGACTAATAAAATGTTTAATAAGATTCTAGAATAATCTATCCACTTTAGATTAATTAGAAAATTCATATTCATAATGATTGGTGTACAGAAAACTAGTTTTTTTAAGTAATTATTGGGAGTGGGGGAGGGAATAATTAAATAATTACATTCAGGCCTTGTCCTGTTTTTTTTTTTGGGTAATATTTAAGGATCGATAAAATGAGAGAGTTGCTTTTGTGCGGGGGTGGGGATAACTTTGTTTATTATAATTGACAATTACCGACAATGGAGTTTCCTTATGACATCATGGGACATAGCCCATGTGATCGGCTTTAGATACTATATAGCCGTTTTCAATTGAGGAGAGACACAGTACAATGTTCTTGTTTTTAAGGACACTCAGTTACCCATCAATGGAGAAGAGTTTTTTTTCCCCAAAAAAGATTGTTATCTGACACATAAAGTTACACTACAAATTAGAACATGGGAAAATATTTTTTTTTGAATAAAAATAATATTAATATTTAATATAAAATATATTTAATTAATTTAATTAGATTAATAAATTAATTAAATTAGTTAATATAATATTTTTTAAAAAATATTTTAATTATCTTCTTTTATTTTCTCCCTCCCTCCCTCGCTCTCTCTTTTATTTATTTATTATTAAAAGAGTATCAATATAAATAATTTAAAAAAATAATAAATATAATAAATATATTTTATATTTATAATTAAAATTAATTCTCTAATTAGATTATATATTAAAAATTAAATGAATATATTTTTCAAGAAAATTAATGCTCTAATCCCTATAATTTCTTTCAATTTTGAAATAGATTTATAGAGTTAAAAATATTTTGAGTTCATACACATAGATTGCTAAAGGTTGAAACCATTGCCCCTAAAGTTCGAAATTACATGTAAACTTATTTGTGTGCTACATAAATGTCATGGACACGGTTCAAAAGTTGTGTGTGTGCGTGTGTGAATAACATGGGTTATATGTGTGTGTGTGTGTGTGTGTGTGTATAAGATACAGGGGTTACATGATGAATAGAACAACCTAACAATTGAATAAGTTTGAACAATGCATGGGCTAAACCGGGGAAAAAAGAAAGAAAAATATAGTAGTTGAGCCAAATGGAAAATATTTGTTAACAAAGCCAACGAGATTGTATATATCACATACCTCATTTAAGCCTAATTGTGTACAAGTTATTACAAAGATTTTGATCAACCCACCAACTAGTAAAATGTAATTATACAACATTTAAGTTCCAAAAATTGGTTTTGCCGTCTTCATGAATCATACTTCAACTAAGCTCCAAAATATAAAATTAGATTAAACACAAAAAAAAATTGATTTTGAGAAATTCTTACGAGATTTAAGTGTGTATTTGGATAATCTAAAAGTTAAAATTTTAAAAGGGATTTTAGTTTAAATGTTAGTTTGAGAAAATTTTAAAATAAACAGTCATATTTGTCTATAAAGACTTATAGGTTAAATCATGATTTTATATAATTTCATAAGAATAGCTTATAGAACAGTAAAATAACTTATAGATTGTCTAATTATTATTTTATTTTTATTTTTTTCATTTTATCCTATCTCCCTCTTTTGTCATTTCTTTCTCGCTATTCTTTCTCGTCATTTGCTGTTTCTTTCTCGATGTTCGCTATTTCTATTTCTTCACTTATAGAGAGGACTTCTATCACTATTGTTGTGGATCTTATGGAAATGATCGTCGTTGAAGCTTTAATAGGCATCATTGATGCTTCGTCGTGCCATACCTTGCTAGCATCTATTGCTAGAAGAAGAAGAAAAGAGAGACGAAGTATAGGTCAAAAGAAGAAGAGGGGAAAAGATAAACAGTACCTTATTGTATTAATGGGACATGATATTGAGAAGAAAACAGCGGGTAATTCTTTTTTTTTTCCTCCATACCTTTACTGATAATTTATAAATTATAAAAGTTATTATAATAATAACCATCCAAATACTCATTTATTTATAAATATTTTTTATTCTATAAATTTTTCTTTATAAACATTTTTTCAAAAACTATCAAAAAACGATTTGTTGTCATAAGCATTTTTTCAAAAATTTATTCAAACATGCCATAAATAACAAATTTAGTTATCTAGAAGTTTAAATCATAACTGAATAGCTAACAATAATAAATTTAAATTGACCATAAATTTATATTACTTTAAACTTTTTGGTGGTGATTAAGTAGATAAAAAGGGTATTTAGATTATGTTTTTTATAAGTGATTTTAAATAAATATTGTTACTCTAGTTCTTATTATAAGTATATTTTTACTAATTCTTATATATAAAAAATATTAATTAAATAATTAAATATACATTAAATTGATAAAATTTGTTAAATTTAACCTCATTCTTTTCACATTTATATATTATCATTCTTATTAGAGGTAGAAAATGGGTTAACTTGTTTAAAAATATGTTAGCTTGTTAATATTGGCAGGCCATAGGGGGTGGGTTGTGCAGCCCGCCTCGTTTTGGGAGCGGGCTAGCCGTGACCAGCCTTGTTTTTTAATATTTTTAAAAAATTATTTGTAAACTTTTAAAATACTAGTAAAAATTTCTAATGTTATATTAGTATAATAAAAAAATTGTTAATGTTATACTCTTAAAAATTTCTATTTTTTATAAAAAATCTCAAATTTTATAACTATAAATCTAAATAAATATTAGCATAATATTAATCAATTATAATATATTAACACATATTAACAAATAAGTAATCATCTTTACTAGTATTCAATAATAAAAATATTTAAAGTAATATTTAAGTAAAATAAATAATAATATTAATAATTTTTTTAAAATAACAAATTGACGGGTTGGCTTGCTTAAAAATAGGCCAACTTCTCTAAAATTGACTGATAAAATGTCAGCCTATTTTTAATCTATTTTTTGAAAAAGTAAGCTAATCCCATTTTCCTTACTCTAATTCTCACCTCTCTTATTTCTCTCTCATTCAAACAGGAATTAAACAAAAATAAAATTAAAAAATATTTATTAATACTTTTTAAATATATTTATATTTAGAATTAAACTATTTTTTTTTTTGCTAAACAGACTTATAATAAAAATTTAAAACTATGTATCAGATATTTCTAAAACAAGCCCAAAGATTGTCCCTATCTAATATTCAACGAACTGGAGCAATGAATTCTAGCAGGGCGGGATTCTGCCCTCTTCTTACGTGGCAAAATCACAGCAGCACCCTTTCATCTTCTTAGGTGGCAAAATCACAGTAGCTAATCCGCATCGATGAGATACGTGTTGGCAACACACAAACTCAAATCCGAATTATCCGCGCGGACCGGACCCAACTGTCCCTCACTCTTTCGCTCTCTCACGGAGAACCACCCGGAAGCATAAATGGCCTTGCGTCACTCCCTTCTAAAACTCCCGTCGCCCCCTTCTATTTCTAACTTCACTCCCAAACCCACCGTTCTTAAAAAACGCTCACTCTCTGTCTCAGCCTCTGCAACAGCCATGGCTTCCACTGCTCGAAAGGTAAACCAAGCCTCTCATCCTTCTTCCTTTTCGCTCGAAATTTTGTCCCTAACGGGATCGATCACTGATGCTGAGCTTGCTCTTGTTTTGGGGGATTGGTAGGTTCTGGTTCCGATTGCGAATGGCACTGAGCCTATGGAGGCTGTGATTACGATCGATGTTCTCCGACGATCGGGAGCTGACGTTACTGTTGCTTCTGCTGGGAAACAGCTTTGGGTCGAAGCTCTACATGGCGTCAAGATTATTGCTGATGCTCCTGTTTCTGATGTTGCTGATACTGCTTTCGACCTTGTCGCTTTACCTGTACATTCCTCTTTCCGTGACTTAATTATGTTTAATCATCGATTTCGTCCGTATCGCTGTTTGCTGTGCTGTAGAAGTTATCTTGATTGTCTCCGACACAGTTGACCCTGCCGACAAAATGTATAACATGAAATAAATATTGCATCTGAATTTTGATGAAGAAAATGAGTAACATACTGTTCTATGTATTGTCCAGTCTCTTAATTTCCAGTCGTCTGAAGTTTTTCTTCTTCGATAGGGAGGTGTTCCAGGTGTGGATAATCTCAGAGACTGTGAAACTTTGGAAAGCTTAGTGAAAAAGCACGTTGCAGATGGACGGCTTTATGCTGCAGTATGCGCTGCTCCTGCTGTGGTACTTGGAGCATGGGGCTTGCTCAAGGGACTGAAGGTAAGTTAGCTGATTCGTTTATATTACCCCTATTAGAACCCACAATTACTCATGTTGGTCTTGTAGGATCTAACAAATCCAATGACGAATGGATTTGTGGTAATGGGTGTAATGTAATCTGACAGGCAACTGGCCATCCATCATTTATGGAAAAACTTGCCTCTCATGCGACTGCTGTGGAATCAATAGTGCAGCTGGATGGAAGAGTAGTGACAAGCCGTGCACCAGGCACTACCATGGACTTTGGCGTGGCACTGGTTGAGCAGTTATATGGAAAGGAGAAGGCCAACGAAGTTGCTGGTCCACTGGTGAAGACTTCCTTCGTGATAATTCTAGTAGTTTTTTAAGGGGAAACAAGCTAAGAAGTGTTACCATTCACAACAATTCTGTTAGTATGCTCAATCTGTCTGTATCCAGGAACTGATTTCCTATATTTTCCATTGTCTAAGTAATTTTAAGCTTAATGTTGAGTGAATAATTGGAGGCGGCTAGAAAACATCAATGATTTAAATACGGGCAGTTGAAAAATATAGGAGGTCGTCTATTTCATTTAGATGTAGAAAAGGATAGAGGTCAAGAAACTGGAAGAAGTCACAACATATAACATTGAGGGAGGTAATAATAAGGGGCTTGTTCTGGCATGCATAATGACTATTGATTTTGAAAAACGTGTTTCTCGCTTTTCTGTTAGTACTCAGTCATGATATCTTTTCTCATCTTGTTCTACAAGGCTTTCCCTTTTTACAAGACCTGGAATCATGGCAGTCTTCGTTGTTCATTCTCTATGGCATAACACTTCATGTCCAGCTTGAGAATTGCTAATCAGCACCTATATAGATTTTGTCATTCAGCAAGAAACTTAAGATTGACTGGAACATCAACACTAGTCACGGATTCTGGAGGAATAAGAAAAGGGGTTGAGAGGGTTCTTATTTCGTTTAGATGTTTAGCACTTACCTTTCACAGAAATGAGTGAGCAGTTGCTATTCTTTCATCCAAAATCCTAATAAAAATCGCAATGCATTTTGATTCTTATTTCATACCACTGACTAACTGTACTGGTTATACATGGGATTGAGCTTTTTGCAGCTGCTTTTGGACATACAAATGCAAACGTTATTAAGATATTTACATGTTTTATTTTTATTTATTCAGGTCATGCGATCCAATCATGGGGAGGAATACACTTTTACTGAGCTAAACCCAGTCCAATGGACATGTGATAATCCCCCCAAGGTTTTGTCTCAACTTTGGACATTGAAATTCTCTCATCATCATCATTATTATTATTATTTTGGTATCAACTATTGAGATTAACTGTGTGGACTGATGTTGATTTGAGAAGAAACGATGACTATTTTAGTTTGAGTTTTTTAAAGCAACAGAAGTCATTCTTTTTCCTAAAATGACGTAGTTTGGCTATTGTATTTGCATTGTCTTGTCAGATTCTTGTACCAATTGCTAATGGCACTGAGGAAATGGAAGCTGTTATTATCATTGATGTTCTACGAAGAGCAAAAGCAAATGTTGTAGTTGCTTCTGTTGAGGATAAAGTAGAGATTGTAGCTTCTCGGAAAGTTAAACTGGAGGCAGATATGCTCCTTGATGAGGCAGCTAAACTTACATATGACCTAATTGTGCTGCCAGTAAGTTCGCATGTTGTTTTCCACATGGTAGCCTGCACCTAGTATTAGTTTAAGTAGTAAATATAATCCGCTATCTGTAGGGTGGACTTGGTGGTGCCCAAGCTTTTGCAAATTCAGAAACTCTGGTCAGTTTGCTGAAAAAGCAGAGAGAATCAAACAGATATTATGGAGCGATTTGTGCATCCCCAGCATTAGTCTTGGAGCCCCATGGCTTGGTAAAGGTATCTGTTTTTTTTTTATCGATCAATCTTCAATGCAAGGACAACTCTTTAGGGAAATATTGATGAAATGGCATGTATCATCCCTGTATGGCCAACTCTTCATTGAAATCTTAAACAAATGACTGCATATCTGGATTTAAGCTGTAGGTTTTTTAAACAAAACTTTTGCAAGTCTTTGGTTTTCCCCCTTCTTGTTTTTGTTAGATGAAAGTAACTAATGTGCTATTTAAAAATATCCAGTCGATATTGTACCAGATAGCAAGTGTCTAAAATTACGCCGAACTAGATTATGAGTACAAAGTCTAAAGATGAGCCATTCATGACTTATGAATAGTGTGGTTCTATATAAATTTTACATTAGATATATAGAATAGACACACTACTTGATGTGCAGAATGTGCGTATTTACTGCATTATGTTGTAAAAAATGAGATATATATATTTGCCTCTGTTATAGGGTAAGAAGGCCACTGCCTTTCCTGCTATGTGCAGCAAGCTATCAGATCAAAGCGAAATTGAAAACAGGGTCGTGGTTGACGGCAACCTTATTACCAGCAGAGGACCAGGGACCTCCATGGAGTTTGCATTTACTATTGTGGAAAAGCTATTTGGGCGGCAGTTAGGACTTGAACTTGCAAAAGCGATGGTCTTCACACGCGCATAGGGATGTTAGCATGAATGACTCTTTGTGCCAACGTATAGAGGTGTCTTAGTATGGCTATTTGAATGTGGTATGACTTGTAAACAGGAAGACAAGCGGCTGTTGCTAGTCGCTTCTCATGTGCCCTGCTGGAGGATCTAGACTACTTATATGGAACAGAGTCGCCTGGAAGTTTGCTTTGAAGAAGAATTTGATTCTTCGAGTAAATCTTTTCATCTCCTGATACGTTGGGTTTGTGGTCCCCAATAATCTGTTTTGTGGAATAAATAATTGGTTGACTACTTGTTGGTATTTTGGTTAGTAAATAGAATTATTTCTCACTATAATCATTTTATAGAGTTTTATTATTTCATGTATGTGCAAGAAAGTTGAATCCTTTCTTATAGGAGGTTTAACATATTTAATTATAAATAGTTGGTTGATTCTTGTAGATTGATTAAAAGAGTTAAATAAATTAGTTAATTATGAGATGAATTTATATTATATATTTTTTAATTTATTTAAATTAATTAATTATTTTTATATTGATTATAATTAATTGATTTATTTTTTTTAATTTGTTTAAAAATTAATTTTTATATTAAAAAAGGGAGGTGTATTGAATTTGAATATTCAAATAAATTAGGAAGGATAGAGATGGAGCATTGGATTTTTGACGTTGGCATCAACGTGAGAAAAATTCTTGGGGGGGGACTTCGTCTGTAAAACATGAGGACATTGAATAAGTCTATATCTCTCTTAATAAGTAATCTGACTGATAAACTGTTTTTTATATATCTAAAACAAAAGGGTAAAAAGAAAAAGAAAGCTCTTTTTGTCAAGGTGAATGTATATAATAGAGAATCATATTATCAAGTAAAAGGGGTAAAAGTGGCAGTAAACGTTGGATATGGTGATTGGATTGCTGGATTGGATTGCTGGATGATGACTAGGAACCATGCTTGCATAAGCTGACCAATTTGAGTGCTGGATGACGACTTCTACCAATGCTTGCATAAGCAGGGCAAATTATGCCGACAAATCACATTAGTCTGACTTCTGAAGGGAATAATATCAAAACTAAAAAAATGATTTTTAATTCAAACCTGTTTGTATAGAGATTATCATCATATGTTGAGCAAGCAGTATTTCATTTATTTCGTCTTATGGGTAAGTGATATGATAAAACGAGAAATCTCATTTTATTTAGAATATTTGAGTATATTTAGAGAGTGTTTGGTTTAGCTTATTTAAAAAATTGGTTATAAAGTAATCTTAGAGTATAGATTTTATATAAAAAGTGATTTTAAATAAATATGTGTTTAGATGTTTGTTATGAGAGTGATTTTTTAATAGATAAATTATTAAAAAATATATAAGATATAATAATAATTATATAATTAAGAGAGAGAAAAAAGAGACTATAAAATGACAAAAAAATTAGAGGGGCAAAATGTTATTTCCCAGGAGAATATCTAAATAATGCATATAAAAACTGTTGAAATTCGCTTATCGTAAACTATAATTTCAAACAAGGGAAACAATAGTTTTGTCAATAATTAATTCTGATACAAAAATAAATATTTAGATTAAAAAATATTTATTTTTTTTTAAAACCAAACAAACACTTACTATTAAATATTTACACATACCACATACCTAAAATGTTAATAAATTTTAAAAAATAAATATTATATTTAGAATTAATATTAAATTATCAATTAGGTTTTAGAATAAAAAAATATATAAATTTATTTTAATTAATTTTCATATATTAAAGATATATCAAAGGTGTGCTTGATAATACGATGGGAGGGGAAAAAACTACTTCACCGTCATAAGTTACTTTTCATCTAAAATCAATTTTATTATTGCTTATAGATTAATCAGCTTCTGGACTAAAAGGTAAAAACAATTTATAGTTATTTATCGCTTATTTTTGTTAATCTTATTTTTTTAATAAAAATCAATCTAAATAAAAAAGCATATTACCCTATCTTGACTTTAACTTCATATTAGAAAAAGCCACAACTTCCACTACTAAAGGTGTATTTAGATTAACTTTTAGAGAATATATTTTGAGAAGAATAAATTTTAGAGAATAGATTTAAAAAAAAATTAAAAATTAGAGATATTTGGATGATTAGTAGTAGAATCACTTTTCTATAGATAATTTACTAAGTGCTTCTTTGGCAACAGCTTTTAAAATTAATTTTAGCCAAAATCTTAATTTGAAAAAATTTAAAACAAATAGCTATTTTTATCCAAAATTGATTTTGGCCAAAACCTCAATTTAAAAAAATTTGAAACAAACAACTATTTTTGTCCAGAATTGATTTTGGTCAAAACCATGATTTTGAATAAATTACTGAAAATAACTTTTAAAACAGTAAGAAAACTTATGGACTATCCAATTATTATTTTACCCATATTTTTTCTTATACACTCTCTCCTCTCTCATCTCTTATCTCTCTTCTTCACACTATCTCATCTTTCCTATCTCTTCTCTACGCTTTCTCATCTCTTCTATTTCTTCTCTCTTATCTCTCCTATTTATTCTCTCCCCTCTCATACTTTAATCAAATCATACCCTTTTTAGTAATTTATTAATATAAAAAGTGATTCTATTACTAATCATCCAAACATTTTTATTTTTCAAATATATTCTTCCCAAAATTTATTCTCCAAAATCTATTCTTCCTAAAATCTATTCTCTAAAAGCTAATCCAAACACACCCTAAAAATAATATAAACTAATATGATAATTACATAAAGAATAAATTTGATTTTAAATTTTTTCATTTAAGTGATTACAAAATAATATATATACATATATATATTTGAGTAAGGTAAAAATTTATAATATTCACTTGAATTTTGATTTTTTCCCACTAAAAATTTTATTAGGGTTAACCAATCTAGATTATCATAAAAAAATATGGAAGACGGTAATTTTTATTGATAAATTCATCTTTCCCCAAAATTTTAAAATTTTAGATTTTAAAAAAAATAATATTTGTTTTTATTTTTTTTAAATAAAAATAAAAATTATTAATTGTAAACCCACCATGTGATAGTGGGGTCAAGTGTGTGAGTGTGCATTTGCTCTAAAAACTGAGAACCTATAACCGAAAAACTATAGGAAGAGTAATTATCTCATAAACCATAGTTTTAGACTCAAACCATAGTTTGAGTTTTAAAATTATTTTTTTTAAAAAAGATCTTATTTATCTCTTCTCTTATAAAATCATAGTTTAAAGTTAAAATCTATTCTCAAAATTGGATCCCAAATACATACTAATCCAAACACACTATAAAAAATCATAGTTAAATTATTTAATATATTTTTGATTAAAAATTTCTTTTAAATTTACACTTATTTAAGAATGAGAGGCACATATTTTAACCTAAATTAATTAATTTTTTATTATGTTTAATAGAGATAAAATTAGAAAACTCATTAATACCCGTTTAGATTGACTTATTTAAAGATAAAAATTTCTTTGAAAATAAACTTATATATAAAACTTAAGTGGTAGTTACTAAGTAACTTGTATTAATTATATAAATGATTTTTTAGTAAGTTGGATGTGAATGGGATTAATTATATAGACAATTTGTGAGTCTGATTAATTTTTAATTAGTTATATTGGCAATTTGTCTTTGACTGGAGAAAGTTGGATCGGGTCAATATTGTGACGCCACGTGGTGCAGTATGCGAATATGGCCATTGAGTGAATGAATGTAACGTAATTTAAAAATTTGTATGTTCTCTTTTTGTCAGCGTAATAATTAATTAACTATTTTCTTAAGAAAATTCGAAGTTAAGAATATTTTTTAAAAACAATTTAAAATTTAAAAATTATTTTAAACGTATAAAGGACTTAGATTATAAGAAGTCATCCGTTGATCAATAATTAATTAAAAAGAAATGAGAATGATAACGGGATAATAGTGACAATGACATCAATTTCACTATCTCAAATTTAAATATTAAAAAATATAATTGAGGTACTTCTATTAAAAATATTTTTAATATTTACACTTATATGAATTTGATATTTTATATTTAAATAGTAAATTTTTTTTATTTAGTGTTGGCAAGTAAAAACTATTTCTCAAATCAGATTTTTCATTTATCTCTAGAAAAAATATAAAAAAAATATCAATATAGAATTAGTTTAGCTGTATAAAGTCTCGTTAAATCTCTTTATATCTCAAATTTAATTATTAAAGGAGACAATTATGATTTGTCACAATTCACAATTATATTATTTAATTTTTGAACAAGTTTATTTTAAGCCACGTCAAAAGTCATTTTAATATAAAAGATGTGTATAATCTCCCAGACATATTATATTATTTTTTGGTTTGGTTCATCTATAGTTTAAGGGCAAGACGAGTATCCCTTTCTTTTATGTGATATTAATATTGGATAGGGTGAGCTATTTATTACCTTCATGTGTAAATTTATGTATTCAGAAACTATGATGTCTCTCTAAAAGAAATAACTAAAATCATAAACTGATACTCCTCAAAAATCAAATACTAATATGTCCCAATTCAACCCATGACATAGGTGACATATTGTATTGTTTTAATTGTCTATGCTTGTAATATATATTGGCCCAAGTGGCATGGTCGCTGAATTTGGGAATGTGCTTCTCTACAAAATACTATTAGATACACGTTGCATGTGTATTTCCTCTGAATCTTCTGTTTTGGATTTCATCTGTTTTAAGATCAAGAAAAGTCAGCTTCCTCCAAGCATTAAATTGCTTCTCATTTTTCCTCATACACGTTTTGCCTTTCTGCTGTTTCCATCTCCAATTCTCTCTCAAAGGACAACGACTTATCATAATCCAAAGGGAGACCGGTAACTTCAAGTCAACATCCCAATCCAGCGATTCCCCTTCTCTCCATCTCTCTTCTCTTCTGCTACTCGGTTTCCAAGAAGTAAGTTAATCTTTTCTGGTCCATTTTTAGCTATGATTCAGTCTGCATTTGGGTCGTGCTTTTTCAGCGATCTATTTTTCCCTCAGTTTCTGTTTGTTCCCTGAGCTGATAGAGGAAGTAAATACTAGAGACCATTCATGTCTTCGCTAGTTTCTTCTTTAATTCAACCTTCCCATTATTAACTTTTCCGTTTCAGCAAATGCATGCTATGACTTCTGTGTTCTGATTTGACAGACAGTTCAGCTAAAGAAAATTCCATTTAAATTATGACTGTTCTTTAAAGAATACGCATCGGTTAACAATTATGCTATTCAATAGTAGAGGAATTGCAAAATTAGTGATTTTAAGGCGTTTCTTCTTACAATGAATTCTTTCTTTTCTGCACATGATCTCTCAGTTATCGGAGGATTATAGATTAATGTTGGATTACTTACGTCGCAGCACTGAGTTGGATTCATTGGAGCCACTGAGTTATTCTGTGATGAGTTGTTTCTCTTGTCTCATCAGAAAAAAGGGATGTGCCTCGGCTACACAACCAACTAAAATTGATCTTGGTACACAAATACTTAATTGTTTGGACTTTCAATATAAATCTACCACTATGCTTTTATTGTTTGTCTAAATTAAGCTATTATTTATGTCTATGTTGGCTAAGAGGTTTCAGACATTCAGAATGTGAACCTTTACACCTACAAGGAACTTCGAATTGCCACGGACGGTTTTAGCCCGGCAAACAAGATAGGACAAGGCGGTTTCGGATCTGTCTATAAGGTGACTGCAACAATAGTATGGCCTCATTTGACAATTAATGAAGAATTCTCAACCTGCTGCTTTCTTTAGTGACCAATGATAACTTTGTTTGTTGATCAGGGAAGGCTGAGAAATGGGACTCTTGCTGCTATAAAGGTGTTGTCAGCTGACTCGCATCAAGGGGTTCGGGAATTCCTGACAGAAATCAAGGTGATCACTAGCATAGAGCATGAGAACCTGGTTAAGCTGTTTGGATGCTGTGTGGAAGGAAATCACAGGATTTTGGTGTATGGCTATCTTGAAAACAACAGCCTAGCTCAAGCACTTATTGGTAAGGATGTGTGTGTATACACATATATATATTTTGCATTGGATATGAGTATGAATTGCTGACATAATGATGATTCATCCTTGTGATTTTATAGGTGGAGGGCATAGTAGCATTCAATTCATTTGGCCTGTGCGAAGGAACATTTGCATCGGTGTTGCGCGGGGCCTAGCATTCCTTCATGAGGAGGTTGAACCACATATTATTCATAGAGACATTAAAGCAAGCAATATACTACTTGATAAAAACCTGCAGCCCAAAATTTCTGATTTTGGTCTCGCAAGACTTCTTTCTTCAAACCTGACTCATATTACTACACATGTTGCTGGAACAGCGTAAGTTCCAAAATTTTTAACATATTATTTGCTTCCTTCTATGACTATATATTAAACTGTGTGTGTTTTTTAAAGTGGTTATCTAGCGCCTGAGTATGCAATACGAAGTAAAGTAACAAGAAGATCAGATGTCTACAGTTTTGGAGTTCTACTATTGGAAATTGTGAGTGGGAGGTGTAACACAAACAGACGGTTACCTGCTGAAGAACATTATCTTCTTCCAAAGGTATGGACCTTTCATTTGGCAAGTAAAAAATAAGGAAGAGCTATCAAACACGGTTGTTGATTTATTTTTTATCGTCAGATTTCAGTTGGAGTGAAAATAACTCATGAAACTGATCTATATTGGAGAGAAATTATTCATAGTTCTTAAGGTAGTGTGAAATTCCCACCCATAAGAAGTTGGAACTCAAGGTTTTCAAGATAAAATCCTTGAGGTTTGGCATAGATTTGCTTTACAATCCTGGGAACAACTTTTATGTGTTCAAATAGCACATGATTCTGTCTCTTTGGTTGCATTTTTAATCTTTTAACTATAATTTGGATAACACTAGTCTAAATTTTGGCCCAACATTTCTTACCATGCTTTCTGGATCTTGGATTGAATTGCATATTATTTGCAGTGTTCATAGCATAGAAGTCATGCTATGGGGATGGTTGAAAGGATGATATAATTTTATGACTTGCAGGCATGGACTATGTATGAAAATGGGGAGCTGGAGAAACTGGTGGATGCATTGCTAGAAGACGACTTCAATGTTGAGGAGGCATGCCGGTTTTGTAAGATCGGTCTTCTCTGCACTCAGGATTCTCCTCAGCTCCGACCATCAATGTCTTCTGTGCTTGGCATGTTGAAGGGTGAAATTGATGTTGATGAAAAGAAAATTACAAAACCAGGATTACTGTTTGAGTTTGTAGAAGGCAAAGATGAAAAGATTCAAAAAGTTGAGGCTGAAGTGGAAAATACATCTTCCCTTGGCAACACAGGGAAGCAAGATGATTCCTCTTCGATAGGAACCACGACCTCTTTTGCTGCCATGACCTTCACTTCAATTTATGACCGAAGCTATTAAGTCAAGTATGTGCATTTACTCTCGAGTTCTGCTCTTCCCTCACGTTCGAAATTTGTCTTCTCTTCTTTGTCGTGCTACATACTGCATTGTAAATTTTTGTTCTTTTCCCCCCTCATGTAGATGGATTCAGTTAACACTTTCTAAGCCTAGGATAGTATTTGAAGTATGTTGCATTACCATATTGCTTATTTGTCTAGCGTAGGTCTTAGCTCTACACGACGTTATTGTCTTGAGTACTGCTCCCTTAATATGGTTGAAGTGAAATCATTTTTGTTCTGAGAGAGAGATGACGAGCCTAAATACTGCTCTTTTTCATATCATATTGCTTCTTTTTTCGATAATACAAAAGTTTAAGTGAGTTGAGACTTGTAGCTCATTAGGGCTAAAATAGGTCTTCAAGTTCAAAGTAATATTTACAGTTTACAAAAGTATATATAGATCACTTACTAATAAAATTCTCATATTGGCAGCGGGATTTGAACTCACGACCTAGTAGGTTATGAGTTAACTCATTACCAACTAAACTGACTTTTGTTTTGCTTTTTAGGTTGATAGTTAATATATATTTATGGCTAAGTGTAGACCGTATAATAGTCACACATTGGGCATTTCTGAAGAATCATTTGGCAGGTTTGCACTGATTATTTTGCATACAATATACAACCATAAATTGTTCTAACCTTTTCATAAGCTTATGGTAAGGGAAAAATATACATAAAATAATTTGTGAAAAGTACCTACTCCTGTATGAAGCTGATCTATTATTTTCTGGTTCTGTGGCATCTATACCACATAATAAAAAAGCATAGCCCTCTATACCCAATTATGAAACCCAACATCACAGCCAAATTACTCCATATTTGGGACTCAGGGACCTTGCTGTCTTAAGAACTCATCTCCGTATAAACTGCATTCTTCTCCATTCCTGTTCTCTAGGCATCTGGTTTTCCCTTGTTTTCCTCCATATTCTTTATCACAAAACACTCAAATGGGTACTTGAATAGACTTATAGTGCATGAAAATCCAGTATCTGGGTACGTTTCCCTTTGATATGAAATACCCTGAAAATGGAAAGAAAGAACCCATTAACCCTGCAATCACTGAGGTTCCCATGATGAAATTTAGCACCAGAGCACTGAAACAAGCTACAAGAGAATTTGACATGAGGATCCCCAACCAAACAACTAGAGAAAAGTATAGGAACCCATCTATTTCCTTCCCTAAACCCACCAGCCAATAAACTGAAGTGGAATATAGAAGACCAACCATTAAAGGAAAAGAAGAAATAAACACTAGGGTGTTTGCTAGAACATAGGAAGAAACTCTATAAGCTCCTCTTGAGGTCTCTTTCATTAATGTCCTTTTCTCTTGTAAGAAAATAGGGAGCCCTTATGTTGTTGAAGATAACAAAAACGTAAACCTGAAATTGAAGAATCCGCTTTGTGTCTGTCAGGCAACTTGGCCTTTTCTGTTGCCAACATTAAAGAATGTAGTCCCTGGTATAAATCCAGCTACTAAGGCTTGTATGACTCTGGTGACAAACAGTTGTTTTTTTTCTGAATATGTTGCAGCAAAACCTTTGTCCTAGGATTAGAATTCCCTCCACTGGAGAATTTTGGAACTGAACAGCTTTTTCTTCGACAATCATCGAGCACCGCATCCTCATTTTACAAACTTGCTCCTCTCTGTTGTCTCTGAGAAGAATCTGATTGCTCATAGATTCTGAAGTTTGTATCACCAAACTTCCCATGACATCGAGGGAAAATTCAAGGACATTGACATGGTGGGGAATATGATGCCCAGCCAACTTGAGCCTAGCCTCAAGAAGTTTCAGCGACCCGTTATGCATGACAAATCCATCCGAAAGCAGAATAAGATGATCAACTAGCTGTAAAATCCGAAACCCAGGTTGGCGAATGGTTAGAACAATAGTCTTACCTTGATTAAATGCCATTAATCTAAGCGAGGAGACTAAGTTCAGTGCTGATGCTGAATCCAACCCTGAAGTTGGTTCATCAATCAAAATAACTGCAGGGTCATATACCAAATCAACTCCAATGGAAACACTTCGCCTCTCCCCGCCCGATATACCTTGCTCCGATGATCCACCACGACAAGTACCGATTCTTGAATCTGCAATGTGATCCAACCCAAGCTCCTTCATCAACTCTGCAACTCTTGCAGCAGCCACTTCTCTCTCACCAGGAAGCCTCAGAAGTGCATTATACATTAGTGTTTCTCTAACTGTTAAGTGAAGGAAACAATGTATCTTCTTGTGTAATATACACACATGTTCTTCTAAATTGCTTCAAGTCCATAGGCTTATGATTGACAAGAACTTGCCCTGAAACCTCATATTGTGATGCCCTCCCTGCAAGAATCTCTAGCCGTGTCGTCTTTCCAGCTCCACTAGGACCGGCAATGACCGTAAGTTCTCCAGGTTTTACCTCACAAGTCACATCTTTTAAGATCAGCTTAATAGCATCACTTCTTGGACTTGAACCAAAACACAGGCTTCTGAACTCATCAAGCTGGTTTCGCAATCTGCATGACAAGTTCTTGGTTTCTATTCTATATGGGGTTTTTCTGGGACATGAAACTGGTTCAAATGGTGATGATCCCATTGTATGTTTCTGTGCATGCAAATGCAAAAGTGAGAGAAGAAGGAACCGTATAGTATTTGAGATATGTGACTAAGATGAAGAAGAAGAGGAATAGGAAGAGAAGGAAGAAGATGAGCTAACACACCAAACCATGTGCAAGTTATTTAAGTTGAAGAAACCAGCGAAGTTTTTTAAATGAATGCTATGTTAGAAAGTGTTGAACATGAGGATTGACTTGGCCTCTGCTTGCTATTTTCTATTGGTTCGAAGGACTTAGGAAAGAGTTTTTGGAGTTAACAGTGCCTTAAGAAACCAAAGAAAGAAAGAGTGTTATTGGGAAGTTTTTTCTTCTTTTTTTTAGGGGTGAGCAGAACATGACCGTGCAGGTTCAGGGTTTGGTTGCCCCCACTATCGAAGTATCGATTATTCTTAAAGACAGCTCACAGTTAGGTTGATAAGTGATGCAAATTATGAAACCCGGTTGAACAAGTTAGCATCAAGTTTTCTTAATTAATTAATTAATTAATTAATTAATTAATTAATAAATATGTTCATCTAATTATAAGTCAATAAAACACATTGTTTATAACTTGTCACTCAGAATATTGTAAGGTCAAAGGTCTTGAAGCTAAATGATTTTTTTTGATATTATTTATTAAATCATATTATTATATATATAATTTTAGGTTTTGTAACTATTTTATATATATATTTTTTTTGAAGAATTGAATTTGAGGCTTATAAAATCTAACCTTGTAGTCAAATGATATCCCATATGCTTATGTTAATTTTTTTTAAATATAAAATTTTAAGTTTAAATCTTTTTAAAATATTAGAGATTGTGTGACTTTTGTTGTTGTTGAAAATATGCGCTAGAGCCCGTCCCATTGTGACATATTTTATATGATATAGATTGGTATACTGAAATTAATAAATTGATATTATGTATTTCTCAATAAAAATTTGTCATTCGGTTAATTTTTATTATGGGAACAAAAATTATTATACTTTCACGTAATTTCCGTTTCAGCCAGCTTAGCAAGGCTTTATCGCCATTTGCGCTTCCTACTTTAAGATGCTATATAGCCCACAAACCCTTGTAACAGTGTTTCTGAGCCTAAACCTTCGCTTTTTAGGGTTTTTCCTCTGTTGAAGCTGAAGCTCGGTCCTTTCTCACTCTACCCTCAAACATGGCGACTCCAATCTTCTCTCGCACCTTCCCTAAATCCCTAGCCTCAGCTTTCTTCATTTCTCGCTCTCTTTCATCCTCCATCTCCGCCACTTCCTCTGCTTCTCTTTCCGTCGCGGCTCGTTACCCCCACTCCGCGCTTGCGTTCCTCCGCCGCCTTCGCCCTCTCGCCGTCACTTCTGTTGATATCCATCGCCGCATACTTGCGCCTCCCTCCTTGCGGTTCTTCTCAACCCGCGCGACTTCCTCTTCGCTCAATGATCCCAACCCCAACTGGTCGAACCGGCCTCCTAAAGAGACAATCTTGCTTGATGGATGTGATTTTGAGCATTGGCTTATTGTCATGGAGAAGCCCGAAGGTGATCCCACAAGGGAAGAGATCATTGATAGCTATATCAAAACTTTGGCGCAGGTGGTGGGCAGGTATGGTCTTTTTAATATCCATTGATTTACTCTGTCAGTATGATTAATCAGCAGACGATTAGGTGATTAGTTTCTTTAGCATCTCAAAATTTTTAGTTCTTGACTGTCGTGAGATGCGATTTATTGAAGTTGGAGGATTGTTTTCTTTCCCCATAAATTAACCAGGTTGTGTTCTCTTGTCGGTGTTTTATTGCTGCTTATTTACTATGGTATACATTTTATTTTAGCGGCTTAATTGATTACTTGACAATAGACGAAGCAATTTTCGCAGGTTATTCATATGCACTTCAACTGTAGTTTTGTGATTGGCTTGTATACTCTTGCCATTGGTTTATGATCATACTTTAAATTTCCCACGCCCTTATCAAATGGTGGAGCAGAAGAGGAAGTGAATCAATTTTGTTTTGCTTGTTACTAAATGCTCGCTGTCCCTTTATTTTTAGGGAAAAAGATATTTTACGCTAATATGACTTGGCATTTTGGCCTAATGATTGACAATGAATTGTTTCTTCTTTTAGTGAAGAAGAAGCCAGGATGAAGATATATTCTGTTTCAACTAGGCATTACTTTGCATTTGGGGCTCTTGTATCTGAAGAACTTTCTTACAAAATTAAAGGTGAAAGACAATCCTAAAACACTTTGACTCTTTTTTATTTTTATTTAATTGTTAAAAGCAAGGACTTAACTAGTCTTCTTTGAAATTGCAGAATTGCCTAAAGTTCGGTGGGTCCTTCCTGATTCATATTTGGATGTCAAGAACAAAGATTATGGAGGTAAAAACTTTGCTTTTGATTTCAATTAGCTTTTGGATATTGCATGATATGTCCATTTCTACCTGCGCTGGCCAATTCAATATATCATCAGCAACTCTCATAAGTTTGTAAGGATCTGCACTATTTGTATGATGCCTGAAATCTTGCTTGAATACAATCTTTGCATATATTATTATTTTCTTCCTGCTGCATAAGTGCAATCACTTCACATCTAGTGGAATCTCCCAATTTTCCCACCAGGTGAACCCTTTATAAATGGGGAAGCTGTTCCATATGATCCCAAGTATCATGAAGAATGGGTAAGGAACAATGCTCGTGCAAATGAGAGAAACAGGCGCAATGATAGGCCTCGAAATGCTGATAGGTCAAGAAATTTTGATAGGAGAAGGGAAAATATTGTAAACAGAGATATGCAAGCTGGACCTCCCATGCAGAATGCTGGTCCTAACATGACTGGACCTCGTCCTAGCAACCCTGGTGGAGTCCCTCCAAGCCAACCTGGTGGATATCCTCCTAATAACCCAGCTGGATATCCACAGCAACAAGGTGGATACCCTCCCAACAATCCAAGCAGATATACTGCCCACAACCCAGGCGGGTTCCCTGCCAACAACTCAGGCGGATTCCCCGCCAACAACCCAGGGGGATACCCTGCCAACAACCCGGGGGGATACCCTCCCAACAACCCAGGCAGCTACCCTCCCAACAACCCAGGCTGCTACCCTCCCAACAACCCTGGCGGCTACCCTCCCAACAACCCTGGCGGATACCCCCCAAACCAAATGGGGGGATTCCCTCCTCCTAACATAGGCGGAGGACCCCCAAACAGTCAGGGCAACATGCCGCCACCCGGCAATATGGGAGGGATGCCATCAAATCAGAACATGGGAGGCCAGGGAGGGGTTCCGCCAAATGGAGGATGGTCCGGTAGAGACTATTAGTTTAGCTTAGTTACACTTTGAAACTAGTAAGATAATGAAGGTGCAGCTGGCGGGAGTCAATGTTCTACTTGAGATGGTTGGGAGATATGTCAGTCTTGTGGCCGTGTAGATAATGAAGAATTATGTCCAAGACAAACTGGGGTGTATGCTATGCCCTGTGTTGGAAAAATTCTAAATTTTTTTTTTTTTAGTTTTGCTTGTCTATCCAATGAATTATGAATCTTTTATGTTGTGTAATTGGACAACTCCATAATTTTTGCGGATTAGATTATGTTTTTTTTTTGAATCTATATATACTCTCTTCAGATTTTGAATAACACACACACACACACACACACACGCACACACATATATATATATATATCATTGACTCATTAACGGTGTTACCAAGCAAATGTAAACATTCAGCATCTTGTGTGTTAATTCAACATTTGTCAAAGCCGAAGAAACTGGCCCCGTTAGATATTTAGTATATGCTATAGAAGAATTATGTTTTTTAGTTGTCTTTCATTTTAATGTCACGCTATTTTAAATCTTTACTACCATCTAATTAAAGTAATACTAGAAACAAGTAATAATTATATTTTGAAATTTAAAACATGATATATATATTTTTGGGAATAAAATGAAAATTCAAATTAAGATAAGTAAATAGAGACGAGAAATATTATTCAAAAGCTTTGGGGATTAATGTAACTGTATACATAATATTGTTTTTAACAATTAATGATGTTAACTGGATTTCATGTTAAAAAATGATGTTAACTAGACCCTTTTTTTCCTAATACAATGAACAATATTGAAGGGAAAAAAAGTTTGGCCAAAAAGAGACATTGCGAGTGATTAATTATCAATTATTATAAATAAATATTATTCTTAAAAATTTAAAATATCATATATATATAGAATTAGTCAATAAAATTATTATTTAATTCATATATTGTGAGACTCAAATTTTTTTAAATTTTTTTAATAATTATTTAAAATATTATATAATAAATTAATAAAATTATTAACTAATTATTATCAAGTGACTTAAAATATTTTAAAAATTAAAATATGATTGTTAATTAAAATTATTAATTACGATTTATAAATAAGAAAATTAAATATATTTATTCGGATTTACTTAAATTTATTTTTAATTAAATAATTATTGTAAGATTTTAAAAATATAGTTGAAAAGATAATTAATTTTAATTAATATTATTGAAATATTGATATTGATGATTATCTTCTTTCTGTTATATATTTTTCTAATTAGATTGATGATTATAATTTTTTTGACCAAAATGATTATATATAGTTTTTCAATCTCGGCCTTTTAAGTATGGTTTAGATATGTATATCAATAATAAATAAAGTTGTCCTTTTATAAAAAATCAGTAAAAGAGCAATATTTTTTGACACGGTATACAAAATACTAGTTAAAAGGAGATTTTGTTTCTACGAATACAAACGAAGATAATAGATAGATGGTTGGATTCATAAAAAAGAAAAAAAAATCATAAATGATGACGATAATAATGATTACTAAAACCCTATTATTCTACCCAAGTCTCATGATCAAAACCCTGCCCTCCATTTGCCGTGAAGGTCATACCTTGGCTTCAGTTTTCTCGCACTTGGTCCTCGACACTCTTATCAATGCCTCAGCTGTTTGAGTTTCCGATAGGCAGTCGTATCTGTTTCAGTTCCTTCTTCATGCTCCTTCTCCTACAGCTTTCCTAATACTGATTTTAGTTATCCTTTGTTTTGGGGAATTGCCAGTTTGATCATGCCGTATGTTCTGTGTGGAAATTTGATCATGGTTCATATGGGTTTGTTAAAGGTAGTTCCATTGCTTATTTCTTTCTTCATCATTAAATGCTTTTGGCAGTGGGCTCTGCATATCTTCATTCATATATTCATCCACATACAATGCATTGGGTTTCTGTTGTAAATTTGACGAGTTTTTGAAAACTTCCTATTGATGATTACATTTCAGGTTCTGGCTTTCCCCTGGATTATATGATTTTGAAATCCTTTCGCTTTTTTGTTTAGACACCTTTACCTGATCACGATGCTGTGATTGTAGAAAATTCGAGGTTCTTTCCCTCCCTTGGTAAACAGCTAATAGCTGAACTCCGGTATATACCAGCCAGCTTTGTTTTTTGGTCACTGTACATATGAGGAAAAATAGGTAACTTTTGTCGAGCTACTATCTGATGCATAAGTTAATAACCGTAACGATAATATAAGGAAGCAGTATGGGTAGGACCTCTAAATACTAAGATCGCTTTTATTTTGTAGCTGTTGAAGCTTACAAGTCATCCCGTCATAAACCTGTTTTCAAACAGTGTGATGGGTTAATATAAGCTCACAGTCCTTTATTCTGTAGTTATGTAGATGCTACCAGCTTAATTGTGCTTTAAAAGTTCTATAGCATAAGAACAGGGTCTAGAATTCATAAATCAAAGATTCTTTGCTTTAACTTCGTAGAGTTAACTTCATTTGCTAATTACAAACTTGGCTTTGTTCTCTAATTTCAACTATGCTATCTTTATTTTCATTAATTTGGTTTATCTTCGATCGTGTTTATGTAATATATCATGGAGTTCTCTCTTTTTTCCCCCTCTCTTGTATGTCTAATTTTAGGTGTTCATAGAGATGTCTGGAACTGATTATGTCTTTGATGGTGATAATAAAAATTAAGGTGCACTATATAAGTGAACATTACTTGCGGAAGACAATTTTATGTTTAACTGCTAATATGTTTATCATGGGGGCTTTCTTAAGTATAAGTGCTTCCCTCTACTGCTGTGTCAGATTTTTCTGGAATCTCCTAGTTCGTGAGTGAAGTTAGTCCACATGCAGTGAAGTATCATCTTTTTGACACTCTAGACCTGGTGCAGTAGTGCATGGTATAAAATGGAGTTCAAGTTTAAAGGAATATCATGGGTGGGGGATATTTACCAGAAGTTTGAAGAAGTGTGCCAAGAGGTGGATGATATTGTTGCGCAGTTGCTATTTCATTCTTTCATTTCTATTCGCTTTTTCCTTAACCTTTCCGTTAAGTTTTCATGTACAAAAGTACTCTGGCATTTTTTTGTTGATTTAATATTTACACTGTCCTATCTCTTGAGTGCTATTGTGTAGTTGCGATATTCTTATAAATCTTTTGTATTCAGGATGCCGTTAAATATCTTGGGAATCGGGTTCAGAATGTTGGAGATAGTGTAAAAAGGTTCTATTCTGATGTTCAGGAGGCGCTTCCTATACCTTCCTTGGTCAATTCTGTGAAACATGGGCATCTTTCACTGGCTTCGAATAATAATGTTGACTCTCCATTGGAGTCGGTTACAGCTGTTACAAAAAATAAAGGATGGGTCGAGGAAAACCCTGTTAATAAAACCATTGATTCATTTCATGATTCTGATGCAAATAATCTTACCAATAATCAGCATGCTCAAGCTTCCGTTGGACTTGACCTTGTAAATCGGGTTCATGATGAAAATTTCTCAAATTCCTGTGAGGTGGCAGATTCTTGCACTACTCAAGAAGAGGTTGGTGATGATTATTTCAGGGAAACTTCCGGTATCATGAAAAAAAACTTGAACGTGAGCCTTGAACAGAATGCTGTCAAATTAATCCCTGAGCTGTTGAATGAGAAAGAACCCCTTGAATCCTCAACATTTAGTGCATCTTTAGATACTCTCACTTCCTCAGAATTGGCATCATCTACCATGCCAAGTGAAAGTTCCTGCTTGTCTGAATCTGAGAGTCTACCTGCAAGATCACAATCGAGCTATTGCTCTGAAAATGGTTCTTGTAAGGAAAATTCGGTTGATGTTGCCAGGAGCAGCTTAGACAGTTCCATGGTGGTCATATCCTGCACAACGACCCCTGATGAAGGTGTAGCTGGGGAGTTCACGACATCACAGGCTGGACTTCTTTCCCGTGGCAGCAACAAGTCAATGGGGTCAAATGGTTGGCATCTCCCGTAATTTTCTTTCTCTTTCTTATAATGATTATGATAACTAGCTAATTCTTTCTATCCTTGTACCGTTGACTTGGGACGTGGTTCAATATTGTCAGAGGGAGAGACTTCTGTGGCCAATGAAGTAATGCCTTTGAATAACTTAACGGGAACCGGAATTAAGCCTGTAAAGATATCTTCTGCTCAAGATAGGGCTATAATACCAGGGTCAGAGAGTGGTAAGTCATAATTATCAGACACCATGAAAATTGTGGACTATGATGTCTTGCTTCACTTCGGAACTTGAGAAACATGAGACTCATGCTTTTCCCCTCATTGCTTTCTTTTTTAATTATATGCTTCTGTACCATTTGGTGCTTGTCTATATTTATCTTTTTTCAGTGTATTTCATTGTCCCTGATGTGACATGGGTTTTCCTTGTTTAGATGAACGTCTAGTCAATCCTATGGAATCCAACATGGAAGACATTCAATTGCGTGATGATGTAAAGCTTAATGAAAGTTGCATATTTGTGGATGACATGGAACTGCATGCTGCTTCCTCCAGGGCCCAAAGGCTTAGATCATACAAGGTACTCCTTTCTTTCCCTCTAATGATCAATATACATTGACAAGTTCTGGTGTAGAAAATGACAATAGATCTATATTATCTATGTATTGTGGGACTTTTTAGTGATTACATTCCTTACCTTATAATGGTTTTCTCTTTGTATTTTATCAGAGCTTACTAAAGCTTGAAACTTACTCAAATAACACCCTTGATTTATCCTCACAAAAGCAATACTTATTTCTTTGCATATTATGATTTTTATGGGTGATTAAGAAATATGAATCATCATGCATTTCTTTGTTCCAACAGAAAAGGATCAAGGATGCGTTTGGTCGGAAGAAGCGATTAGAAAAGGAGTATGAACTACTAGCCATATGGTACGGAGATAGTGACATTGAATTTAGGGAAGGAACATCACAAACTGTCATGCCATTTAGCTCCACAACATCGTCTCTGGACACCAAGAACCTGCAACAAGTGCAGAATTTGTGTGAAACTGAGTGGGAACTTCTCTAATTGTAAATACTTGAGCTTTTGCTTTTGCAATCTGTAAATGGTCGAGTTGGTAAATCATGCTGGTTCCATACAGACCAAGGTAATTTAACTCGGTCCTTTTGGGACTAAACTCTAGTTCTGAGTGTTTGTTAATAATAGTAGGGAGAATTATTAGGAGGTCCTAAGAAAATGACTTAATAATTAAAAGTCTAAATAACATAAATTTATTGTCGATTTTTACACTATAACTTGTTATTGTTATATCTTCAATTATTATTGTGATTTTTAAATAATTAAATTATTTCTTTAGGACCTCGTAATAATTTATCTATAATATTTTGCTGGGTAGGAAGATTCTTTACAAGTATGCAGAAACTTAAATAAGGGTATAGTCGGGATATTTTCTTCAATGCAAATTCGGGAGAGTGAACGTGGCGCAATAATCTTTATATTCTGTTCCAAGTTCAAACTCAAATTTTCTAATGAAGGATTTGTGTTCTGAGGGGTGACGCGAGTTTCAAACACAAGCAACTCCATTCTTTTTAATGGTTCATAAATTACTTCATTACATTTCTAGTGAACCTCGCATCAAGTTTGCCATATTCATAACATTTCAAATTTCTTGTAAATTCCGATTAATATTAAGTAAATAAGTTTTGTTGTACATTATATTACATTTATTATAAATTTTATATTTTATGTTAACATTATTTAAAAAATCTTAATGCTTAAGCACTTAAACCCTACATAAATAGATTTTTTTTATAGAAATTGTAATATTGTATTTTGAAATTGAATATAATTAGTTTTTTTTTTCCTAAATCTAATTATCCTATTTTCTCTAATTGTGTGTATTCTTGATTATTATTTTGAAATGAATTTGATAGTTTTACAAACATTAAATGTTTAATATATTATCTATAATCAATGACATTTTTTTTTACAAAATCATGAATATCACGACTTATTTCTCAAATTTGATACCCTTCTATATATTCTTAAACTTTCCAAAATTCCAAAATAAGGGCATTGTTCAAACATTATCGTCAGTTATGAAAAAAATGCATAACAAAACCGTAATTTCGTAAAATAAAAAGGACGAAAGTAAATAGGTAGTAGTTACTCTAGTTGGTGTTTGGTTATGCTGTAAAAAGTCAATATTTTGTATGGAAGTCTAAAAATAACTACTTACATATATATATGGGAGCCTCTGGGTTTTAAGGTTTGGTTTTGAAAGAGTGGGACGAGCCTATCTGAGCATCTTGCCGCGCTTTAACTCCCATCGCTTTCAACCGGAGATGATTAGCGGTGGATTATGCAGTCTTCGAATGTGTTGCTTGCATCTCTCCTGCTTCTCAGAGAAATCTCTGCTCCCACCAGCTCGGTTATCTTTCACTTGCCGCCGCCGCCTCTTGGCCACTGCATCCTCGGTTTCCGGCGCAAATAAGAAGGAATCTAAAGAGAAAGTCATCATCATTTCTGGCCCCACTGGGTCTGGTAAAAGCCGGCTTGCTTTAGAGCTCGCGAAGCGCCTCAATGGTGAAATTATCAGTGCAGATTCTGTCCAGGTAAGCTCTGTGAATAAAAAGACAACATCTTTGAAACGTGGAAAACAAGAGACGTAGGTTGACTAGATGGATGAAGGAGGTTTCTGTCGTGTAAATTTAAATATTGGGAAAGGGGAAGGTTTGAGAATTTTGTAGAGGACCACCTGGTTGATGGATAGGGAAGTCATTCATGTAGAAGAAAGGTGAATGTATCATTGGTTAGTGTATGTGTAAGTTCATGGATAATGGGAAGGGTCTTTAACCATGCTATATATACGGGAAGACTATGATTTTTTCCCCAGTTTCAAAAAAGAATGAAATTGCATTTTAACTGAATGTGAACTGTCAAAGTGAGAAGTTATTTCATGGTTACTGAAAAAGAATTGCAGTCTAATTTTAAATAAATCGTATTTTACTAGTGTCACTACGGTTTCCATTTTTCCTATTCAGAATTCAAACCCTCGCCTTTTGAAACATAGCCATTTCTTTTATGGATGCCCTTTAACAATTCAGGAATGAAAATGAAAAGGCTACGAGAATGCTATATAATCAATTATAGGTATCCTACTATTGGTATTGACTTCATTGTCTACAATAGAACAAGTGTTTGCATTCCTTTGGGCTGTATTTATTCACATGGCTTGTATTGCAGGTATACCAGGGTCTTGATGTTGGATCAGCAAAGCCCTCCAAAAATGATAGAAAGGTCACTACATGAAAAATAGTATATTCCTTCACACTAGCTTTTTTAAAGAAAGCTTTGTCTGTAATTGAATTTGGAACCTAGATGTGCCTAATATGATTTTGGTTTTCCAAAATACCTCGTTCAACCATGCCTGTTTGTAACTGCTTGAAAATTAGTGTATTGGAAAAAAGAAGTTACTGATTGAAAGGATTCTTTATAATATATGATAGAGTATGACCCTTTAATTCTTTTTCCCTCTATGTGTATTGAATGATTTGATTGCAAACGTGATGTAAATAATTTGAATTTTTTTTCTTGTTTTTTCACCTTTTTGCATTCTGGTTTTTCTTATCAGGAGGTTCCGCATCATCTGGTTGATATATTGCACCCATCTGAAGGTTTGTTTCATTGTTGGTTGACCCTATTTATTTTTCGAGTGCAGAAACAATATATGATTGTGCTCATATACATTATTTGTTATATAAATTTACATTTACTTATTGATTTCCTTGTTGTTAAGTCTTCAAAGAATCTTTGGATATTTTCAAATAAAAATATTTCTCTTCTATCAGATTATTCTGTTGGGCAATTTTTTGAGGATGCAAGGGAAGCTACAAGAAACATTCTTGACAATGGTCATGTTCCTATTGTTGTTGGGGGAACTGGATTGTACTTAAGATGGTATGTCCTTCCCAACCTCTTGTTCTGATTGATAGTCTACTTGTCCAGTCATGTAATAAAACATTTCAATTATTGCAAGTTTGTAATCAAACATGAGTAGGGAAATGAAACCCAATTTTCTTTTGCTTCAAGCTGCTACATTGCCTTAGTCAAAAAGATTCTGTTAACCAAAGTCCAAAGAAACATGGGCACCAATTCTTTCATTGATCATTCTTTAAAATTGTGCATAAAGGAACTAAGAAAATGGCCTCTTTTAATTTCTCATAGGATGCAAAAATTTCTCTTTGGTGCCGCTGAAGTTTGCCTTATCTATGTCTACAGTGTCTCTGTTAGCAAAAGCTACTTCTGTCCATAAATTTTGGTTTTAATATGCCAGTGGTCATGTTGGTTTTGCTTTTGCTGAAGATAGATATGTAGCTAAAGGTCGTGTTGGATTGGCTTTTGTATACTAAATATTTTTCTGCCAGATGCTGCTGTATGGGCATTCAATGCTTCTGAATATTTTTACTGCATCATACGTTACTTTGTATGGTTTTCTTTTCTATAGGTTGTTTGAAACTAGATTATGTCGCATATAGTTTCCTATTAATCTTTCGTTTGAATTTTGAAATGTAAGGTTCATTTATGGAAAGCCTGATGTCCCCAAGGCCTCTATAGAGACTACATCTGAAGTGTATTCGGAGTTAGCTGAATTCCAGAGAAATGAGCAATGGGATGCAGCTGTGCAGTTGGTTGTAGAAGCAGGTGACCCAAAGGCCCAATTTATAACTCCCAATGATTGGTATCGACTGCGACGTAGCCTTGAGATTATTAAGGTAGTTTCTTAGTTTATTCCAAGGAAAATTTGAATTCCCCTCCCTAGCAACCAATTTTTTTTTGTTCATACCTATTGTAGAAGAATGAAGGAAATTATCTTCATATGAACTTAAAGTTTCTCCCTTGGTTCATCTATCTGTCTATTCCGGCCTCACTTGTTTGTTGTGCATAAATCTAATAATTACACTTTTAATCTAAATGAAATTATCATAATATTTATCTCAACGCGGTCCCATTATATCTTTTCAGTGTGGTTATTTCATACTGCATTACTAAGTTGTCTGGGGGTACATTTACTAGTATATTTGTTCACCTTTTTATTAATATTATTTTGGAACGGCAGTCTAGTGGATCCCCTCCGTCTGCTTTTCGGGTACCATATGATTCTTTCAGGGAACAGGGAGATTCTAGTGTTATGGACAACTCTAACTATTCTGATGTCAATGCTATTTCCGGTGGAATGAAAGAAACATCCTCAGATTTGGACTATGAATTCATTTGTTTTTTCCTTTCTACACGAAGGCTTGGTCTCTATAGTTCAATTGATTATCGCTGCGAAGATATGCTATTAGGTAAATCATTAACTGTTAATAGATGTGATTTCTAATTTTTTCAGTTGTGAACCATATATATACATGTTTGAGTGTGTGTATCTTTACTACTCCTTCTTGTCCGTAATATAAAAACTAGTTGACTCTTTTGAATAGATTAAGGAAGCCAAACAAATCAGTTAGTTATGACCAAATCCAACTCCTTTAGACAAATTCATATTATAAACTTCTTAATTTACCCAAATTAGTCCACTATCTCTTATATTAGTTATAATTAACTGATTTATTTGGCTTCCTTAATCTATTTAAAAAAAATCAACCAACTCTTATATTAAGAACTGTAGGAGTATTTTTTAATGAACTTCTATTTTTCTTATTGTGGACATTATTAGCATACAAATAACAATTCTCACTTCATTCCATGTGTGGTTATTAATGATTTATATGTGTGCGCGAGCGCGCACATTTGTGTCCGTGTGGGTCTCCATAGCAATACATGCTGCATTTTCTCCTTGATGTCCATTAATATGAGGTCTTGTTCTCTTTGGGCAGAGAGGGATGGGCTGTTGTCTGAGGCTCAATGGCTTCTTAATATTGGTCTTCATCCTAATTCAAATTCTGCAACAAAAGCAATTGGTTACAGGCAGGTATACCTTTTGAGCGTCCATCAAAAAGGGGGCTTGAAACATCCCTTTGCCCCTCTCTGGATCCGTACATGCTTGACAGCGCTATTTCCCTAGTTTTTTGTTCCTGTTAATTTTTCTCAGTTCTTTTCACTTGTTCATTGTAATTGCTGGATAGATTGATGCAGTGATTCTTTCTTATATGACTCACTGTATTAGGCCATGGACTACTTAGTAAGATGCAGACTGCAAGGGGGTCAGAGTTCAGTTAGAGAATTCTTCCATTTTTTAAATGAGTTTCAAAAGGCATCTAGGTATATGTGTTATTTAAGATAGATGTAACCAGAGTTTATCTGTTTTATATATTGTATAAAAAATTTCATCCTTTTGTATATTTATTTTTCTTGATTGAAGAATGCTGACAGCAGAGTTTTTTTCCCTGCAATTATTCATGTTTTCCCTTTTTCTGAGAAATTTTGCATGCTCTGCTTTGTTGGGAATATATGGGATCATGAGGTTCTCATTTCAGTTGAACTTATTGGTTACACTTTGATGCAGGAAATTTGCCAAAAGACAATTGACATGGTTTCGAAATGAACATATATACCACTGGCTTGATGCTTCTAAACCTCTGGTATCTTTATTTAATTCTAGTTTATGGCCATTTTGCTTTTTGTTTTTTTGGGGTATGATGCCATTTTGCTTTTTAACTACAACATAGGAGAATGCTTTTTCTCTTATAATTGTGGGCCAAACAGTAAACTCTTTTCAAAATACTCCCCCGATTCTTAATATAAGAGCTACTTAATTAATTTGGGAAGATTAAGGAGATTATATAAATTAATTATAACAAATGTGACCTGATTTCCCTAAAATATTCTTATATAAGGTTAGATTATACTCCTCTGGTCCTAAATATAGGACCTATGTAACTAATTTGATTAGATTAAGGATGTTAGTTAAGTTAGTTATTATAACACGTTTTTCCTAAAGCACCCTAATCATCTTCCTTAACTCTCTCCTTTATTCTCTTAATGATTGTTGAGAGAGTATTAATAGGGGTAATTTGGGAAATAGTTAGTAAATTTGGGAAATAGGTCTTATATTTTAGATTAAGATCAACTTATTACTTAGGTTCTATATTTAGGACCGAAGGAGTATATCAATTTATAAATTTTGTAAATTAGTTTGGAAAAAACTGATAAGATAAAGTGGATTGAGGTTTTTTATTTAGGACCAAAACCAACCCTCTAGCTAGCTCCTAATATTTAGTTAAGATCTTTCATTTATTATCTCAGAGTTTTACAAGGCTATTTATTGTTTCTACCCCAAATTAAATGTTTATTGTGGCTTACCAATATAGAGTTAGTCTAATAGTGTAAGGCCCCGATATATCCCTCTAGGTCTCGAGTTTGAGTTCTAGAGGGGTACTTATACTGGAAGGGGGTGGCCACAACTCTGAAATTAGAGTAGTAGATTGCTCGGTAATAGGATCCAAAAAAAGTGCCGGGTAGATAGCGTAAAAAAATGTTTATTGTGGTTTCCTTCTGCATGTGTTGCCTTCTCTATCAAGAAGCTTTGCAGTTCATCTAGGTTAAATGGTTCATAATCTTGCACTGAACAACTTATTGCAGGACACCATTCTAGACTTTATCGATAGATCTTACCATGATCACAGTGGAGCTCTCATTGTTCCTGAACACTTGAGAATGTCTAGAGATGCTTCTAACGGTCGAGAAGCCAATCAACTAAAGGCTTACCGAAGCAAAAATAGGTATAACTTTATTAAGAAGGCGAAATAATGACAATACATATCCCTTTCCTTGCCTCTCATCTTTGACATTTAATTTCTTGAGTAGGCTTTTCTTGAATAAAGATGATTGCTCTCCTGTTCTCGACTGGATAAGAAGAACTCAATGCTGAATTTTGGATTCTCTTGAAGTGGCCTCAATTTTGACGTGACACAGAAACAAGAAAGGTCTGTCTTGAATCTTGATTGCTGTTACTTGGAATGCATTTGTTTTTTGTTTTTGCCTTTTGGGTTAGAAGTTGCATTGTGTTTCCCTGATATAACATGTAGCAATAAGTAGCACTACAGCTTTCTCTTACATACGGGAATATGTAGATTTCTATTGTAATTTGTACCCTGTGAATTGCACTTTAAAAGAATATGCTCAAGGGACTTGTATATATGCTAATTTGATCCAATTTCTTCTGTCTTTTTTCTTGTTTTTAATTTTCTCTTATTTTCTCTCTTTTTTTTTCTTCCCTAAGGACCTTGGAGAGCAGAAGCAGCAGCGCAGGGAAAATAATGTAATATTTCCGCACGTGCGTGCGTGTGTTTTCTGGAAGAGCGAGCAAAAGACAGTAGATGGGAGAAAGGAATAGGAATGTAAGGGAAATTGGCAATTAATTAATGTAAAATTGGTAAATGGTAATTAATTATTCTAATACTATTTTGTGAACGAGGATATTCCATTTAACATGCTTGGTATCTTTTAATTATTTTATACAAGTTTGGCCAAAAAGGAAATTAAATTTTGAGCAGCTCTCTCATTTTATAAATTTTAGGCCAAAAAAGAAATTGGAAAGGATAAAAGGATTCCACTATCCCCCACCACATATACAAAGCTGCAGGGATTTCAAAACCTATTCATTTTTCTCATTTCAGATTTTAATCGAAACAAATGAAAAGATGAGATTTTTTTTTTAAAAATATCGTTTATACATTTTACCACAATAACATGTACTAAAAAAAAATTCAATTGAGACTATGGTAATGGCAATTTACAAACTATTCTAATGTTAAGGTAATAGTTAGTTCGTTGAGGATATATTTTAATTTTAAATATAAAATTTTAATATATTTTATTTTTTAAATTTATAATCTTTTTTAAATTATCTCTATTTAATTAGACGTGTTAGGAGTTTTTATCTTTTGAAATAAATAATTAAAAGATTATTTTAAAAAATTAACATATTTTTTATAAATAATTAATTTATTTATTTTTAAATATTTTTAAATTAATTATTTAGTTCCTATCTTTACTATCTGGCCATTACAAATCAGTAATCACTTCTAATTAAATCTAACTTTTTATATTTAAATGATCTCTATATTTAGAGAGAATATTACTTAGTTTTTTAAAAAAATCTTATTTTTTAAATTAAAATATGATGACATGGAGTAATTGATAATTTTCTTTTTCTTTTCTGAGGTATTTCTCGTGGACCGGAGCCGAAAACGTTGCTGCCGCCAGCTCATGAGCCCTAATAAAGTTGGCCAGAGTCACTTCATCGCGAATTCCTTCACTCTAAAACTTGCACTTCTACTCTCTCTCTCTCTCTCTCTCTCTCTAGCTTTCCGATCGTTTCCTGAGAAAGTTCTGAGCGAAAATGGTGAAGCCCTCGATGCTCAGATCTCTCCACTCTGCCCTTTCTCGGGGTTCCTCCCACCTTGCACGTCGTAGCTATTCCTCCGAATCATGTCCCGAGCGCAAGGTAGCCGTCCTCGGAGCCGCCGGCGGTATCGGTCAACCCCTTTCTTTGCTGATGAAGCTCAACCCTCTTGTTTCGAGTCTGTCTCTCTATGATATTGCCGGTACCCCCGGTGTCGCTGCCGATGTCAGCCATATCAACACCAGATCTGAGGTACACTACCCTCAGGCTTCTATCTATAGTTCTTAAAAAATACACGCTTTGATTTAATGGTTTTTTTAATGTTCTTGTGCAATTATGTAAGATCTTTTATGGGTGTTGAAATTTTAGGTCGCTGGATACCAAGGTGAAGAAGAGTTGGGGAAAGCTTTGGAGGGGTCGGATGTTGTTATAATCCCCGCTGGTGTGCCGAGAAAACCCGGAATGACTCGTGATGATCTGTTCAACATTAATGCGGGCATCGTCAAAACCCTCTGCACTGCTATTGCTAAATACTGCCCCAACGTGAGCTTCTTTTTTCTTGCATTGTTCTTGGTGGTTTTCTTCTTTACTTACTAACCATTCATGCATGCCACTATCAATATTATTTCCTTTTGGTTAAACTTATATAATATTGGGCCCACGGAGGGAATGAGAATCTGAGTGTGATCCTTATTAGGTATGATGCTATAGATGACGAGACCGTCTGTGTTATTGAAGATATGGACTTGTGATTTACGGCTTTCATTTAGTGCCCTGAAGTTTGTTACCTACACATCAAATCGTTAAGTGGTTAAAAAATGTTAATAATTTGACTATATTTACATTGTTACCTGCAATACTAGTGCTTTAGTTATAATAGTATTTATTGAATTTGCTCAGAAGATTAAACATTTCACTCTAATGGAAATTTAGTTTTGAGAATTTGATATGCTATTAAAAGCGTGCAATTTGAATCATTCCACTTAAAAATTCTTTAACCTTTTAATTTGATGTTGATTTTTTGTGTACGCAATCAGGCCCTTGTTAACATGATTAGCAATCCTGTTAACTCCACTGTTCCCATTGCTGCTGAAGTTTTCAAAAAGGCTGGGACATATGACGAAAAGAGGTTGTTTGGTGTTACTACCCTTGATGTTGTTAGGGCCAAAACTTTCTATGCTGGGAAGGCCAAAGTTCCAGTTGCTGGTATGTTGACAGTGGGAAACTTGTTACTTTTCATATTTTGTTCAGTGCCACTATTTTTATTTTCTGATAAAGACAGAATTTGAAAAACTTGGTCAAAGAATTTCGAAGTTACATTTATGTGCTGAAGGTTTGCATAGTGACCAACTCTCATTTGAGGTTTATAGTTGCGGCCTTGCTGAGCTTTATGATTTGAACTCTGAAAGTCAAAAAGTGATTGGGATATTCTTCTGTTTTCCGTGAGTTAAAATTGTATTAATGGTCCGTAACCATTGATGTGGATTTGTGCTGCAGATGTGAACGTGCCTGTTGTAGGTGGCCATGCAGGCATTACTATTCTTCCATTATTTTCTCAAGTACATCCTTTCTCTTAACTCAACGTTCATTTGCTTTGACTGTTTACGTCTTGGTTGACTGCTTACCTTGCATGTACTTGCTAATATTTTAATTTTATTCACTTCTATAGGCAACACCTAAAGCCAATCTGGGTGATGATGAAATTAAGGCTCTTACAAAGAGAACACAGGATGGAGGAACGGAAGTTGTGGAAGCTAAGGCTGGAAAGGGTTCTGCGACTTTATCAATGGCGTAAGTGTGGGACTAATCCTTCAATTCACATGTTGACAGTATAGTTTATCTTGTTACTTGGGAAGACAGTTATTTAGTGTCGCACCATGTTCTCTGGCATTAGAAATTCATTTACTTTGGGATCCCTGACTGATACTTATGCAATGCTTGCAGTTATGCTGGAGCCCTTTTTGCTGATGCTTGCCTCAAGGGTCTTAATGGAGTCCCAGATGTAGTTGAATGCTCATTTGTGCAATCCACTGTCACCGAACTTCCTTTCTTTGCTTCCAAGGTCATTGCACTGTAACACCTTTTCTTCTCCTTTATTTTCTATTTTTGTTTTTGTTTTGTAATTCTACTGCTCTAATACTTGAAGTTCATGCTATTGATTATACATGCACATGGACCTGTTACCAGTTGTTTTGTAATTCTACCACATGGACCTGTTATTGATAAATACGTCGAAATGTTTGCAGGTGAGACTTGGGAAGAATGGTGTGGAGGAAATCATGGGTTTGGGTCCTCTTTCAGATTATGAAAAGCAAGGACTTCAAAGTCTATTGCCTGAGCTGAAGGCATCTATTGAGAAGGGAATCAAATTTGCCAACCAGTAGCCAATGCGAAAATCAAATTTTGCAATTCCAGGGACCATTGTTGTGTGCTGCTGGCAGTTGTGGCAGATTAGTTTTATTTAGAGTAGGTATACACCGTGAGCTAATAATGATTTCTAGAAGAGGAGTTTGTTACTCAAGTTATCGATCATAAAACCAGTTTAGGCTGGCCATTCTTGAAAACTGGATTGGTCCATATTTGCTTCATGTACGATTTCATATAATGCAATTGCGGGGTATCATTCCCGTTTTTCTTTTATATTTCTTTTCTTTGGATTAAGCATTGTTTAGAAGGATGATTTTCCCATCCTTTGCAGAGCACTCCTGTCAAGCGCCAGGTGCCACCATATATTCTCATCTTGGCAGTTGGTACTATTGCTACAGCCATTACCATCAGCACAGCCGCGTTATGACATCTGATTTTTCCATTCTATGCAGAGAATGTGTCTTTAACTTGTTAGTCTTTTGGTCCTAACTATTAGTTAATGGTCAATTTACTTTATTTTTTATATTTATTAATTTTTTAAAACTAATTTACTTAATTTATAATCATACAAGGTATTTTAATAAGGAGGTCAAGCTGTATTTGTTACTAAGTAATTTATTTAATTTAATTAAATAGTTCTTGTACTCGGAGTTGAGAGTATTATTTTATATTTTAAAACAGCTAACGGTTGAATGCATAAAATGGTTTGCGAGTTTAATACCTTTCCGAGTCACTTATTTCGTTAGTTCTTAACTTGTAGGATGAACCAAATAGTGCTTTGCTATATTCTACCCATAATCGTTTGCTGTGATGGGATTGGCGAACTTCGCTACTGGTATGGAATTCTAATGAGAATCTGAAACCCTTTGAAAATTCTTCATATTTTTAATATAAGAGTTGACTAATTTTAGTATATTAATACATTAAATTAATTAATTAATTATAATTTATATAAGAATTAGTTGAGGAATAATTAAGAAAAGATTTTGGATGGCGTAATATTGATTGAACATTCAGGTATGGAGGCCAGGTTATATGAAAATTGAGTATGAACTACAATTGCTAGAGACTAAGCAACTCAGATACTTGGGAGCCAAAATCAACGCTATTACACCCTCTGACGAGGTAGCAACAAACAATATTCGTCTATAAGAAAAACATATTGCACAAAACTATGCGCGCATGCATTTTCATCAAATAAGTTGTGTAGTTTGCTAGAGATTATTCAGGAATATATTGAATGAACAATTTATAAAACAGTATAGCACAGCACTATATGCTGAATTTTAGAGATACTGGAGGCAACAATTAGAGTTAGGCTTGAGTACATACTGTCAGGACAGTGTACCCTCTTCAACTATATTGCAAATAACTGATCTTTGCACTGAAACATTTTAAGGTTAAAAGATTGTGTCTGATCAGAGATGAACTGGATCAGAACAATGATTCTTGGACATAGCCACTTCTGTATAATTCTACTGATAAAAGTGGGGACAACGGTTCGAATCAAGATCTCAATCACAGAATTTGTAGTCTGAGCTTCTTAAGTCATCAAGCTAGTCATTCTTTTAAGGGAAAGCATAGAACAGATAGACACAGCATTTCAAATAGTTCTTAGGAGAATTGTACTGTATTTGTAACTTAATTATCTGCGGACAGGTTTACCTCTGTATAGGAAATTGTAGAGATGTATAAATATTATATAATTAAGTCTAGGATTTGATATGATATTATTTTCTCATAATGAGTCATAAATGCAAAGGCTCCTCTCTCTTGTACATATATATGTGTATAATCTGATCATGAAATACAAGAGAGAGGAGCCTTTGTGTATCTCATGATCAGATTATACATATATATATATGTACAAGAGAGAGGAGCCTTTACATTAATGGCTCATTGTAAGGAAATAATATCATATCAAATCCTAAACTATTTCATAAGATTTACATATCTCTACACTTTTCTTCAAGTTAGAGAATAAATGTTAATCATACCCAACTTATTACAAAGATAATCAATATAGGCCCTATTCAGAGCTTTAATAAGAAGATTACCGAATCGATACCTAGAACGCACATGTCTATTAGAGATAAAATTTTCTTTGGACTTGTCTTTGACAAAGTAACAATCAATTTCAATATGTTTGGTACGTTTATAAAACACATAGTTGGATGCTATGTAGAATAACTTTATTATCACACCACAATTTTGCTATTAACGTGGTCTTGAGACCAACTTCTTTCAGTAACTGATATATCCAGACTATCTCACATACATATTGTGCCATAGCTCGGTACTATGCCTCTGTACTCGATTATGATACTACATTTTGCTTCTTGCTGGCAACGGTACTATTTCATAACATTTAAATATCTCTACACTCTTTCTCAAGTTGGAGGATAGATGTTAATCATACCCAACTTGTTATAAAAATAATCAATTTAGGCCTTATTTAGAGCTTTAATAAGAACATTACCGAATTGATCACTAGAAAGCACATGTCCATTAGAGATAAAGTTTTTTGAGCTTGTCTTTGACAAAATAACAATCAATTTCAATATGTTTGGTACGTTTATAAAACGCATAGTTGGATGCTATATGTAGAGCGACCTTATTATCACACCACAATTTTGCTGGCAAGGTGGTTTTGAGACCAACTTCCTTCAGTAACTTATATATTCAGACTATCTCACATACAGATTGCGCCATAGCTCGGTAGTATGCCTCTACACTCGATCAAGACACCACATTTTGCTTCTTGCTTCTCCAGGATACCAAATTTCTACCCACAAAGACACAATATCTTGCAGTAGACTGTCTCATGGCTTTTGATTCACCATGATCTGCACCACAAAAATATTCAATATCTGTATGACTATGATTCCTATACAATATACCATGACCTGGACATCTCTTCAAGTAATGTAATACTTGTTCCAAAGCTTCCCACTATTTAACAGTTGGGGATGCCATGAACTGGTTAAGCACACCAACTAGATAAGTAATATTTGGACAAGTCATGGTGGGATAGTTCAACTTGCTAATCAATCACTTATATCTCTCAGGATTATCAAATGGCTTGCTCTTCTCATCCTCATGTTTTCTCTTCTTATCATTGAAAGAATCATCAAGTCCTATGCTCCCTTCCACATTAAGGAGTGGGTTATGAACCATGGGAAAACTAGTCAGTGTAGCTCCCAATTTTTCAGTTTCCTTTAGCAGATCAAGGACATATTTTCTGTGTCGGTAGTATGCCTTTCTTGCTCCTCATGACTTTAATACCCATAAACTATGTCAGAGAGCCCAGATCCTTTGTTTGAAAGTGAGAATTAATTAAGGACTTGAGGTGTGCGATCCCTGAGCTATTATTTCCTGTAATCACAATGTCATCTAGATATACAACTAGAAGAATCATGCTAGAAGTTGTTCTTTGGTAAAACAGAGTGATCGCACTTGCTTTGGCTCATGCCAAATTTCTATATTATGGTACTAAACTTGACAAACCATGTATGAGGACTCTATTTCAAACCATACAAGGACCTCTTAAGAGGACATACTTTCTCACGTTGCCCCTAAGCAACAAAATCAGGTGGTTGCTCCACATAGACTTTTTTAGGGAGATCACCATGCAAGAAAACATTTTTAATATCTAGCTAATATATGTCCCAACCATAAGTAGCCACTGTAGAGATAAATAGACAGACAAATGAGAGATTGGCTAAATGTGAGAAAGTTTTAGAATATCAACGCCATAGGTCTAGGCATAACCTTTAGCCACAAGACGAGCCTTAAGAACATCAAGTGTTCAATCAGCTTTAGTTTTAGGAGTTAGCACCCACTTACATCTAATGGTCTTCTTTCTGGAAGGTAAATCCACTAAGGTCTACGTGCCAACCTGGTCAAGGGTCGCCATCTCCTTTTTATAGCAGCACGCTAACCAGAGTGAGCTAAGGCCTTATGAAGAGTTTTGGACACAAAAATAGTATCTAGGGAAGCAATAAAGGAGTTGAAAATAAGAGAGAGGTCGTCATATAAAACAAATGATGAAATAGGATGGGCACAAGTATGTTTACTTTTACGAAGGGCAATGGGCAAGTCAAGTGAGGGATCCAGGTCTAGAATAAGAAGTGTCTCAGAGTCAGGGTTGAGATAAGGTTCAAGGGTGGTGGTGCTCACCTCAGGATCTGATGCTGAAGCAAACAATTGAGGGTCATAATCTAGCATGGCAGTGATAATTTCCTTTAATCGTTGAATGGGTGCTCGAGCGGGTGTGAGAGCTGACGGTGGTGACATGACAAAATGGATGAGAAGATCATCTTCCTCCACAGGTGGAGCAAGTATGGACAAAGGAGAAAACTATGGAATGGACTCTTGAAAGGTAACATATGTAGAAAATACATAACATTTAAGAATAGGTGAAAAAAAATGATAACCCTTCTGAACCCAGGGGTATCCTAGAAAGACACATTTAAGAGACTTGGGATTTAATTTCGAGATAGAGGGCCACACATCCTAAACAAGTAGACACACCCAAAAATCTTAGGATCAATAGGAAATGGAGGTCTATAAGGAAAAAGAGTAGTGTAAGGAATGTTACTATCAAGAATAGAGGAAGGCATTCTATTAATAAGGAAGCATGCAGTAAAGACCATATCAGTCCAAAATAGTTTTGAAATCTTTATTTGAAACAAAAGTGCCACGCTACTTCAAGTAAATGACGATTTTTCTTTCCGCAACACCATTTTAAACTGGTGTATCAACATAGAAATACTGATGGAGTATACCATTTTGAAGCATATGAGATTGAAATGAAGTAGAGAGTTATTCTTTAGTATTATCACTTTGTAAGGTACAAATAAAAACATTAAATTGAGTTTTGATCTCAGCGCAAAATGCACAAAAATGAAAAAATAATTTAGAACGATTTTTTATTAAATATGACCAAGTTGTACATGAATAATCATCAACAAACATAAAAAGCACTTAAAACTTACTTTAGACTCAACAGAACAATGACCCTAAACATCAGAATGAACTAACTCAAAAGGGGATGAAACCTATTTATTGACTCAAGATGGTAAATGAAGATGATAATGTTTAACAAATTGACATGACTCACTATTTAAAAACGAAAAATTTTGAAATTGAGGATAAATCCTCTTAAGAGAAGACAGGGACAAATAAGCCAAACAACAATAAACTTAAAAGGGAGTATGACTGTCGGTATAAGCCACTACATGAGACACTTGATCATCAAGAACATAGTGCCGCCCACCATATTCATAACCTCTACCAATAATATGCTTAATCAAAAGACTATGTATCAAGCAATAATCAGAGAAAAATGAGACCCAATAGTTTAATTGACGATTATGCTTACTAGGAGAAAGAAGATTAAAAGCAAGGTTAGAAACATGTAGTACAGATAACAAATGAATAGAAAGAGTGTATTTAACAGTGCCAGATCCAATAACTCGTGAATAGGAGCCATTAGTGATAGTAATATTGGACGGGTTGGTAAAGGGATTATAAGTTGAGAAGAGAGGATAGTTATCTACTTACCTATTATATGATCAGTAATACTAAAATCTATGATTTACTTCAAGGAATAGGATACAAGGGCTGGAATAGGATACAAGGGCAGTGACAGTATTACCAGTTGTAGCAAAAGCACTAACAGGTGCATTCACAAGTAGGGGCAGCAGATTTTCGTTTTGTTTGGTTGCTTTACGTCCCTTGGGTTTCATTACTAGCTAGACACTTGAGATGCGGCTAAATGATAATACTTTGAGAATAAATATATCATTTTCACTGAGACTCTCATAAATCCCCTCAATTCATTCGGCTGGATCCTCAACTTGTATTGTATTTCAACCGCTGTTGTAGAAATAATATGAAGTGAAATTCTGTGAAGGTGAATCAAATCATCAACTATCAAAGATAAAAGGGGCTGCATGGACCTGAACTGAATTAGTAATGCAAGATTTGGTATAGAGAAGACCTTGGCTCATCTCTCATCTAATTCTAACCTAAAGTTGGGTTAAATCAGATTTAATTCACCAGATTATAAACTAGACTGATCTAAAGAGTTCATGATCTTAATTTGTTTCTTTCCCCTTATGAAAGCAAGAATTTAACATAATATACACAATTAAGACAATAAAAAAATACTTACGATAATATAAAACTCATCCTAAAATATTAAGACTTAATTATAAATCTATAAGAATCTCTAATAACATTCAACAACAATAAAAAATAACCCAAGTCACAAAATATTAAAAAAATTCAGATGGGCCAGAACATATCAAGTGATCTAATCATTTGGTCTAAAACCTAATCCAATTTAATGAGTCACTCTAGTATAATTATATTACATAGTTTATTTGATTTTGGATTAGATTATACTATACTACCTCATATTATATTAAGTTAGACTGAACTAGTAAGTTTTTATATAACTCTTGAAATTAATTAAATCCAAGGACATGTAGCGTGGTTTCCAATGTTTTATAATTACATATTGCCGACTAAATGTTGTTTAAGAAACCAAAATTTCTCCAAATTCAACTTATCAAGTTCTCACTTGGAAGATCATCATGACAATTAAAGAAGAAACAAAGAGTACCTTCAATTTTATTAAGCCCCCAGTGACCTTAAGCACAATTATAATGATGATTAGTAGTACAATGCTAATAAATTCGATATCTTATTTATAGTACAACTAATATATAATTTAAACTCAAATTATTAGTGGTATGATTTTCCATATTAAGACCTCACTTTTTGAAATGCAGGTTGGTACTATATAATGATATACTATTGTAAAGTTGCTCATATATATATATATATATATATATATATATATATATAACTATTCAAATCTACAGTGATCCCCTATGCATTAAATTATCTTAATTAATTTCCACTCTCCATTTAATTTCCTGGTACGTCAATCTCTTTCTTTGACTCTCTCTCAGAATCGTTCATTGCCATTTGACTTCACAATGGGCACTTTGATTTCAAAACTCATCATTGTTAAAGCTGCTCAGACCAAGTGCCTGTTTAGAAAACCCTACAACTAAAGTGAATTTTGGGTCAGCGTCAGTTGACATCGGAACTAGAGCTAGTGATAAGTGGTTGGAAGTTATTATTTTAGTGGTTGATTTCAACCAACCAAAGTGATGTTAGCTTTCCAAGAAATAATAAATTGGTTAAAAAATAGAGTAAAGTACCACTAATATTATTTTTATTTTTATATACAGATATTATCATGATATTATTTATAATATAATTTTCTCTATAATTTTTTAATTTAATATAATTTTATCATAATATTTTTAATTTAATATAATTATTAGTACTTAAGAAATAAAATTATGGATAAAATTAAGCTAAATTAAAAATATTATAAGTAAAATTATAACAAATTAAAAAGATTATGGGTAAAATTATACCATAAGTAAAATTAAAATACTAGCCGCATGTGAAAAATAAAATTAGGATATGTACTATTCTACCCTAAAAAAATTAAAGGAGTAAATTTTTTTTAAGAATTTATATAAAAAAAAGTAGTACGGAATATTTATATAAGATCTTGAATCTGGATGAATGATACTCTATCAATTTAAATGTTCATCAAAATTAAATAATTATATTAATATATCAATTTAGGGGCATTTCATATGAAATGATAAATGGGATTTGTTTTTTCTTTTCTCCACTAGTAGTATAATATTGCTAGAATTATGACATCTTAATAATAACTGAATAAAGAGAAGCATCCTTATTTTATATCATAATTAATGACTAAGAACAATATTACTTTAGCTTTAAAGACCTTAAAGCTTGCTTATGGATGCTTCCTAGCTTATGTGTGTACCTATATATAATCATACAAGTACACTTGTAAATTATCCAGGCATACTTATTTCTGGTACTATAGAATGAAGAAGGGAGATTAATGGTGATGAGAATTTGGGCCTCCTGGGCTGAGACGATTGGGCTTATAATACGGCCCAAGTAATTGCTGTCTCCGCGCAATCTCGTTTATCACCGGTTTGGCACTCTCCACAAAAGTCTGGTTTCCACCATCCCTGTTCGTGATAGGAGAAGGAAGAACACGACCTTGGGACAAGAAAGCAAATGAAAAGAGAAAGAAAACCAACAAGAACAGCCTCCATTTCCCAAACCTTGCCATGAACGACAGCGTTTCGTTCTAGAGCTATTAAAACTTGCTGAGAGGTAGAAGAGAGAGAGAGAGAGAGTCTGTTTTTATGGTTAATTAGGACTAGCTATATATAGAAGTATAAACTTGGCACATTTAATATTGAAGTCAACAAGTACAATCATTTAGTGTATGTAAATATTGAACATTCTTGAAAAGAAACATTGACTTTGGGTTAGTGATAAGTAAAATGATAGGAAGTGTTGAAAAGAGAGAGAGAAGAATGAAGAGGAGACCAACCTGGGTGGAGTGTTGAAAGTTTCTTTACATCATTTGAAGGAACTCAACTAACTAAACTAGCAAGGCTAGCTAGGCTTGCCATGAATATTTGCCAAGAGAATGCATTTGAAGAAAAGAATATTCTTTGCATCTTCCTTCAATAATCCCTTTTCTAATGGCTTTAATTCAACTTTTGGCTTTCTTTTCTTGTCAACAGATTCTTTTCTTGTTTCTTACAAAACAAAGGTCTCTACTTGGATTGTTTCAGAGTTGAGTGGTATTGTTCAAGGTCTCCAAATATGTTGCGACAAAAGGCTCCCCAATGTCTTGGTCGCTGCCAACTCTAACCATGAGATTGGATGAAGGGAAAATAGTGCGGAAGATAATAAGGGCAAATTTTTCAAAAATAGTAAAAAGATTTACTACCTCCTGTACTTATTTTGTAAATATTAAAAAATTAGTTAATATAATATATGATTCTTTAAATTTGTATGAATTTTGATTTTAGTCCTTCAAGGGCAAAATAATCTAGATTTTTATTAAATTATAATGACTAAAATAAATCTATTATCTAATTCTTATATCTAATATCAGAGGTAATACTCATATTAGTTTTAAAATAAAAATTCTTGTAATATTTTTTTCTCGATAATTTTCTTCCCATCTAGACATAGCATGACACTATGCTTTAAGGAGGCAATGTGGAGAGCAGCAACTAATGATACAAGAAGTCTCATATTGTCAGACTCTAATGTCAAGATTGAATAATGTTTAATGTGAAGCTAATAAAAGAATGCTTATGATATTGAAGGATAACTTTATGTTTTTTTATGATCTCTACTTCTATATTATAAAAGGATTATTCCTCTTGGTTCAAAGCTCTTGAAGTAAGGCTAATCACTTTGTAATAGAATTGAGGTATAAAATTTCCTACTTATAACTTTAAATTGTGAGTATTTCCTATTTAATTAAGAAAAATGAATTGAAGGTAAGGGAAATGGAATGTGTCCATTATTAATTATCCCATATTTGGTTTACATGAAAATCTCATAAAATCATTCCATCAAAAAGGGAAGGAATGTGATGTAACTCTATTGAATAAATTGTGTAATGCCCCGACTGCCTGAAAATACAATTTATTTTATAATCAATATCTTATTATTATTATTATTAAAGGCAGGCTAGTAAATTACTATTATATCTTTTCTATTCCTATCGTATTTCTATTATACCAAACATGGAAACACAAAAATATTTCTATATATATATATATATATATATAATAAGTTGTATTATTCAAAGTTACAAATAATATAACGTAATTTTCAAACTCTGTACAATTGAGCAGTTAGGATTTGTATAAGATGATTGATAAGCTTATTGTGAGCAGACGTGTGGGTTCTTACCCTGCACCACTACTGTGCTTGGTAACTTGTTACTCATCATCGTCTACGGCTTTCTCATGTACAAGGCAGCTACGTACTTGTCCGGTGGGAGGGCGCTCTTGCTTGAGATCTTAGGCCGTGGTATAGTTGGTGAGTTGTTCCTTCCCATGCTTGGTGCTCTTCCAGATGCCATGCTAATGCTTGCTAAGGATTTGATTTCTGATATCTGTTTGGTGAACTGCGAAGTATGATAGGAGCTCTTTCTCTCTCTGTGCGCGCTGTTTGTTTCGCATGAAGAAAGTGGGAAAAAAAGGATCCTGCTTTTTTCTCTTTTGATGGCTGAAATGACGTTATAAAATATAGGAGGTCAAAAGATCTCGCCGGTTTGCCTCCAAGGCAGGAGTGAGGAGGAAAGTTGGGAGCTGCCTTATTTTCTGATTGGTTCCCTCGAGTACTGATATTACTTGAACAGGAAACTTCGAAATTTTGATCTTATAGGCGGGATAAAATTTGAATGCATTAAATTCTTCAGTTATGTCAGAAAGTGTTTGCTGAACTATCAACTATTCAGTTCTGTAAGTAAATCAAGTGTCAAATATGATCCTTGCTGTCCTTATTATTTATAATCAAGCCAAGAGGCTTTTGTGTGAGGAGACATCCCGGATTATAATAAAGCTATTTGTGCGATATTAAGCGAAATGACCTTTGATAATGTGAACTTCATATCCACATCTAATACTGTATTTAGTTTTAAAATTTCTCTTGATTGAATTTTTGTGTTTATCTCATTATTGAAACCAATTTTCACTAAGTTCTGTAATTTTCCTTTCATTGTTTCTAATCTGTTTCTCTCGTTTATTTTAGTATCCGGGCTTTCTGGTAGTAAAGAAAATGCTCAAAGTCAGGTCTATGTTGGAACGGGGTTGCTGGCTGGGTCAACAGTTCTGCTTCTGACTATTATATGGGGAACCTGTGTAATTGTTGGGAAGTGCGACCTTGTGGATTCAAAAGCAATAGATTCTCAAAACACAAAGGGGTTTAGCTCAACCGGTATGTATTTTTTATGCTGCTCTGCCTCACATATTTGATAATAGAGAGCCAGGTTAGCAAACTTTTCCTTTCTCAAGGTGAGGAAAAGAGTCTTTATTTCTCTCAGTGGTCATTCAAGCAATATGCTTATTTAGTCAGCTTGTTCCGGGGTTTTAGGATAGTAAGTATAGATGTTCTCAGACTGTTCTATTATTCTGATCAAAGTGGAAGAATGGATCATAGTTAAGAGTTTGACCAATTTTCTCTGAAACTGGGCTAACTGAGAACGAAACCTTGGTTAAATGTAATATATTCATAGAACATGTTCATTTGTAATTACTCATTATTATTTTTTTATGCTAAGCGGATTTTTAAAAAAAAAAAAAGTTGGAAACTGTGGAAATTATGAGGAGGCGGTCGATATATACTGAATTGATGCTTCTTGTTGTGCCTCAGTTCTTAGTTGGATTAATTTGTGACTTTGAGAATGGTGCTAGGTAGAGTTATATATGCCCTGCCATTTTCTTTTTCTTTTCTTTTGCCCCTCTCATACTGTAAATTGTAAAAGTGTAGACATGTATCATTCATAAGGATCCTTTGTTGATATAACCTTCGATTGCAGGTTCTGGTGTTAGTACAGATATTTGGACAAAATGATTATGGCCATATCCGTCCTTCCATTTCTGACTTTTCAGTTACCACAAATTCTTAATTCAACTTCAGGAAGACAGCTGGCTGTTTTGATTGCACTCATTGCCTCCGTGTCTTTGTTGATTGCTTATTGCCTTTACCAGGTAAATTTACTGTAACTTTGTTGATGATAGGTATGTATTTTGTTTTCTGAGCCCTTCCATTATTGTGTTGGCTGTCTTTAGCATCTTTAGATATATAATTGACCAATTTAGAGATAATTACCATGCCTTTTCTGATTATCGGATTAGTAGGCTTTCTTACAGGCTTTTTTTATTTGGGTGACTTGGTGCAATTAACAAGTGTTTTACTTTAAGCAGCTGCATTGCATCCAGCGCTAAAGATATTTTTATTTTTTGTAAAAAGTTGCGACTGGCATTCCAATGATTACTGCATACTGGAACTAAAATTTATGACTTTATTATTTTAAATAGTAACTTCTGAGAATTGTTTCGCTATCCTGATGAAATTATGGGGTGGACAATGCAGATTTTCAGGCCTTGGATACAAAAGAGGAAACTTGATTATGTGAAACACAAGCACGTTATTTTAGGCCTTTTGAGACACTTAAAGCAGAATTCATTGGGAAGGTTACTGAGAGATGACGGTGAACCTGATGAAGCTATTATAAGAAAGTCAGTTGTTCTTCCTGATTTGACTTAACGTATTTTATTTTCTAAGGAATAAGTATTCTTCTCATATTTTCATCTTTTTTGATAGTTACTAACTTCTCAATGGATATTTGTACGGGGTATTTGAGAGAATTGATGAGAACAGTGATAAACACCTTTCATACGGTGAACTAAGAGCACTAATTATTGGAATTGAATTTGAGGAGATTGACCTGGATCATGATGATGCTGTGAAAAGAACAATGGAAGATTTTGATACTTCTCGGCATTCACTTCTTGATGAAAATGAACTTGTGTAGATGGCTTCGAAGGGCTACGAGTTCTCAGGCTGCTGCGGGGAATGCTGGTCCACGCACAGTAAAGTTCTTGAGCGATTTTCACCAAGTGGTGCCCTTCTGAACTACCTGTAGGAAATCAGTCTTTATGGGGCTTCCGAATGGCTGACATTTTGTGTGCAGGAAACAGAAAGGGAGAGTGATCTATTGCATGTGGGGAATCATAGAGAAACAGTCGAAGAGGGTGTAACTGATTCTAAATGGAATGTTATGAAAGCAGTGCTGCTGCTGCTTCTCGGGACTATCATAGCAGCTGTATTTGCTGATACTTTGGTTGATGCAGTTGATTTCTGATGCCACAACCATTCCTGCTTTCTTCATCTCCTTCATTGCGCTGCCTTTGGTTACAAATTCCAGTGAAGCAGTGTCGGCTATCATTTTTGGTAGTCCTGATAAGAGGGAAGCAGCCTCATTAACCTTTTCTGAGGTTTTTATTCTATTTTGCACTCTTCATTTCTTTTAGGCATTAGAATGCATGGATTTAATTTTAGAAAAAGAAAAAGAAGTTGAAATTGGGTTATTTAATACAATGGTGTCACTGTCTAGATTAATTTATTTATTCAGTACATGGCAAAATAATAAGAGCTTTAATTTGTCAGAACCTATGAATCATTCACTATGATATTTATAGGGCTAGGGTCACATGAATTATTTTTTAAAAATATAAAACGACAAAAGCCAAAGGAGAAATAGGAATCGAGGTTTCATGTTGAAGATGTGAGGAACAGCGGGTGGTTAGAAGTTGAAGAGAAAAAGATGTGAGGAACAGCGGGTGGTTAGAAAAAAAGATGTTCACAGCTTCGAATTTAAATCAACACTTTCTCCCACTTCATTACCATTCTGAATTCTGGCACTTGTCTGCCCTATTTGTGCTGCTTTTACTTTTTAAATGAGGTAGCAGAAAGTGGGTCTTCCTCTTACTCTGCTAAGGACCACCCCACCCACCTCTGGCACCGCTCTTTGACGCGGAGCTTTGAAAAGTCAGAGAATAATAAAATTAAATACTCCTAAATTTAATAATCTTTATTTTAAATATAATATCTACTTTTTAATATATAAATTATTTTTTAAATCATTTATATTTAATAATAATTAAATAAAAAAATTATAATATTTTATTTATTTAATCTAGTTAAATATATATAAATCTCTAATCTAATATTTTTTTAATATAAAAATTTTAAAAAACGGTTAAACTAATGGATCTCATTTTTTATTAAATAATATTAATATAAGATAAAATTTATATTTAACATAAAATTTAAATATTTAAGAGAAATACCACGACTTAGATCCAATAATTAAAAAGCAACGTGAGTAATTGTGAGTTTTTGGAAAGCCATTCAAACTCAAGATAAATTAATAAAAACACCATTAGTAGAAGGAAGTTAATTCTTCCCAACATAATAAATTTAAATTTAAATTTATATTGAAAAAGTATATATATTTAGTGCCTAATAATATTTTAAATATAATTATTTACAAAAAGATTATATTTAACAAAAAAAACTAAGGCAACTTAAAGTAAACTATAAGGATTTACAAATTAAGTTTTCTTTAATAATATTGAGATTGAGAAGGTCATGTGGGTATTATGAGTTCAAATTTATATATAATAGGGTATAATAGTATTTATCACTTGATGTTATTTTTTAGTAGTATTTAACACATTCATCTTATATTAAAATATATGTTTGATTATTTAACTTTATATTAAGTTTTACTTTAATCATTTAAATTTATAGAATGTACTTTTAGTCTTATAATCTTAATACTATTAGTATTATTTAATGGAAGATGCTGATTTAGCAAATTTAAGTGTTGACTGTATAATTAAATATTGAAAAAAAAGGGTTAAATTTTAATGTTTTAATATAATATTTTTATATTTTAAATTTAAATAAAAAATAAATTAGGTGACCAAATACATGCCTCTTCTCCTCTTCTTCATGAAATGCCATTATCTCCACTCATCGACCTTCCATTAAATACAAAAACGAACCTCTGTGATCGGTGAGAATTAGTCCTTACCTATGGTTTATCGTTGCTTGTATCAACATGAGCAGTTGAATTTGACTGGTCTATTTCAAAATTACAGCTCTCGATGAACTCCTGGTTACTCAGATGAAGAAAATTCTAGAAAGAAAAGGTAATACTACCATAATATATAGCGTTAGAGGTCAAAACCGGCAATTAGATGTTCCTTATTGTTGCCTGCAAAGACGTGTAATATATAATGGATGATGCAAATTGGAAGCATATTCTTTGCGAACGAAGAGGTGGTTTGCAGAAGCAGTTGCATTCTTGAAGAGAAGGGGTTTTTTCACCCAATTTATTTTTAATTTAAAATATAAAAAGTTACACTAAAATATTAAAATCTAACTCTCTTTGCGAGTATTTAATAGTACACTCATTATTTGTGAGTATATACTTTTTTTAATATTATTTGTCAATTATATCCAACACTCTAATCTTACTTATGATTTAGAGTGATGAATATATTATAAATAATATTAGAGAGCGCCTGAAACAACTGAAAAATAATATCAAGGTGATGAATGCACTATAAATAAGACTGTGATGCTGAATATAACTTTACTCTATATAATATAAAATTTATAAAAAAAAAATTTTTTTATAAATCATGATGATTAATCTAACTTTTACGTAAGCATAATGCTCACATTCTAGTTATTCTAAATCTTAATATATGCTTAATACGCCACACCATATGATTATAAGAAAAATATGCCTTTGGGTTCCTTGACTTTCATTTTTATTCATAATGAAATAATATTACATATATGTTGCATTCGGAACTATGCCTCACTTCAAATATCCAGACTAGATTTGAGAATATCAAAACTTTATTAATTAGTCTAACTTAAAAGGCCACAAATGGCTTCTTATATATATACATGACTTGACTCTTAGGCTGTGTTAGGAACAATGCATTACTTAAGACATCATTATTAAGTTAGGGAATTGGAGAGTTAAAATAGGTGTGAGGTCACTTTACATAATTTGTCGTGTCTCTTTATGAGATGCCAATAACGGAAAAATATACCAACACTTCCAATTTAAGCCCCAACTAACAAACTACCATATGGAACAATTCTCAATACACAAGTAGGAAAACATTTAAACAGAAAATCAGTATCTACTAACACTAACAGATATTGTGTTTAAAAAGAAGAGAATAATTATTATAATAAGGAGAATTAAGATTTAAATCATCATTAAGAGATATACCCATGTTTAATACTCGACACTACAATGTCTTAAATAGGATTACTTTTATTAAGAGGATACTTATATTTTAGGCAAAAAAAAAAGAAAAAAAATCAGCATCTATCCATCTCAGAATTAAATTACAAGTTACAAATCCATGAAAGATAGTAAACAAATTTTAGAGCCTCCATGGCCCCATCTTTTCAATCATTTGCAGACTTGAAGATAATACATATATATATATATACTTGAAGATAATAATAATAATAATACATACATACATACATACATTCATATATATTGTGGTGACATTTCACTTTCATTTGGGCCTTAGTTGGATGAGTCATGCCATCTAACATCATCGAACATTTATGGAAATTAGATTTATTTATACGATATATATATGTGTGTGTGTGTGTGTGCAAACTATTTAGGTTGTGATATTGAAGCAAAAAACCAATGATCATGAAAGTTACTTACTTGGGTCTTCCCTGAATCCTTTATCCAACTTCTCAACAAGTGAAATGGCTATTTACTTTAATATAGAATTTATCAGATCTAAAACTCCTTAAACAAAATTTTCTTAAATTTACAGCTATTTACTTCATATTTGGAAACACACCTGGAAATGGAGATCCCTAGCTTTCCTCACCTTCATTCATATGGACTACTCATCTTTCTAGAGATAAACCATCTTCTTCAGTGTAGTTGGCGAGTCACTCCACCATTTTCTGTATTCAAACACAATCATTCACCATGCAAGCTATTTGCTGTCTTCCATCTCACCTCATCTTATATCACCACCCTCACACCATTTCATCCTCCAGAACCAATCTTCAGGTCCCTGCTTTCTCTTCTCCGGTACGTATCCCTACATCCCTTCGCCATGGTTTTTCATTCATGTTTCTGCTTCTGGGTATCTCAGATTTTAATGTTTTAATGGTGTTTCAATCTAAAAGAGGAAGCCTTGTGGCTTGCTCTTGCTAATAGGGAGGCGGTTCTGTTGAACTCAGATGCTCTGCTGCTGTAGTGTCATTCAATAATTATGTATAAATATTTGAATAATTAAATTGGAGTATTGAGTTTATGTTTTAGTGCTTTAAATGCCTCAATTCTCAAGCTTCCAAGGATGTGAATGCTTAATTTGGGGTGATGTTGTCGGCATAGTGTAACAGGGGATGTCCAGAATATTCACAGCTGATTCCAGAAACTCATTGCTTTGAACGAAAGAAAACCCTTTAAGATATTGAAACTTACAGTTCATGTAGATTCTATCATGTATATGTCTATTCTTAGTTTAAAATAATGAGAGCTCCTGTTCTCTAGGCTTTGTGGAGTAAGAATTGTCATTTTACATATAATGGAAGCTTACTTTGAGTGAATTTGCAAGGACTTTGGCCTTTAATTTAAGGGTTTATAGTGGGTTCTTGGTCCTATTTCAGATACTGACTAATCGATTACTAATGTATCTCAGTGTCTTCTTTCCTGTTGTTTTGTCTACGTCGAAGTGATGTTAGAATAAGTTTCCAACATTTGGAAAATTAAATTTTCCATGTATAGTACAGCACCTAAGGGAAATTTGAACGGCATGTCTTTATATTATTGTTCATTTACTATAGATGTGTTATTCCAATGCAGATTTAGTGTTGGCAGATTCCACGTCTCGCCTCCCTAAGCCAAAAGAATGAGTCCAAAAAAATGGTTTAGGACGATAATCAAGCTGAAGAAAAAGGAAAACAAATCAAAACGACAAGAAAAGGTTGATTCTTCACTTGTATATGTACACATGATGAGAACTTGAAAACTTGGATCTCTCTTTTAGCTTTTCTAGCATATTATTATTAAAAATTAGTGACTGAAGAGGATTAGAATCTTTGTGAAATTGCCAATTTGCCATGATTTTTCATGCAGTACTTTAAGCTGGTTCTGTTTTGAGCTCTTCTAAGCATAATCATATTTTATTAAGTGAACATTAAATGAAAATTAAACACTTGTTAACAACACTTTGAACATAAACTGTTGTTGAAATAGGTGGAGTCTCCTGCTGAAACATTAGACGAGTCAAACAGTGTCCCTGTTGAAGCTCCAGTGATAAATCGAACAATTCCAACAAGGTTGATTGAAGATATCGCCGCTACTCGCATTCAAAATGCATTTCGCTCATTCATGGTATAATAAGACACGTCTCAATTCCTTTATCTTGTTTGGACTTTGTCTAGATAATTACTCTTGTTTCTTTATTCCTTATCAAAACCATGCTAATGAATCAAATTTAATGAGCAAAGTCCAAACCCTTCCCCAAACTTACAGAGGAAGCCATCTTCTAGTCATAATTCTATGAACATAGTGACATTATTTGCTGTTCATATAGTTTTCTCGCGTTGTTATTGTAAGAAGATATAATTTTATTTTCAATGTTTCACTAGATTTTTTTAGGTGAATTTTGTATGAAATGCATGTGAGGAGCAAAACATACTTTTTATTAGTACTTTTCATGGTTTATGATCATTATGCTTCACTTTTCCAATCAACTAAAACTCTTATATATGAACTAAACTTATGTCAAGATGTTTATATTTATTAAGTCAAATTTATAAAATAAATTTAAAAGTACAAATACATGTTTTAATAACTAATGATAACAAAATAATAAATGTCTAAATGAAAATTTAAAAATCATAATTTATATTATAAGAGCTTATATAGAAATTTATAAGTGTTCGACAAGTGAATTTACAATTGCATATTTTGACAACTAACAATAGTAATATGATAAGTATAATTGGAAAACTTAACATGATAAGAATAAGCGACTTGACCGAAGTTTTGTCCTTCATATATATAACAATTAAAATGGTAGATAGGGAAGGATTTGTATGGATTTAATCTTTGGCCACTTCAACAAATATAGAACTTATAATTTGAGCCTTTTTAGGTAGATCAAGCAAGTTAGGTTCCTAGGTGAGAAGATATGCTTTGCATACTTGAATGTTTATTTTAACAACTGATTTGGTTTATTTATCTTCTGTAAATTAAATTATACAGGGAAGGAGAACAACAATACACCATCTGAGGGGAACCGAGAAATTTGAAGCTTTGATTCAAGATCACTTGGCCAGAGAGCAAACAGAAACTGCACTAAGCTACATACATTCATGGTGTAGAATACAGGACCAAATTAGAGCCCGCAGACTCTGTATGGTAACAGAAGCCAGGATCAAGCAAAAAAGGCTAGAAAACCAGTTGAAGCTGGAGGCTAAGCTTCATGAACTCGAGGTATATAATTATAATTACTATTGGGTTTTTCTTCTACAGATGTTAGGTGAGTTTTGTGAAGCCTTAAATCAACAGGATATGTTTTTGTGATGTTTTAATGATATAAGTATGCAATTTAGTTCGTCCATTTCTCATTTGTGATTTAATAGAAGTTCTACTTCATCTCACAATATAAATCATATGTATGTCACTCGACTTTTGCATTTGATGACAAAACTCTAATACTGCATATACTTCAAAAAACATTAAACATTAAGTTTATCTGTTGTGGTATCGTTATATTTGGGAGTTATATATATGATATAAATATTCACTCCAACTTAGGCATCAGTATTTGAGTGTTATAAGCAAGATCAAACCTTTACTCAAATGGTCAAGACTCTAATTTCATGTCAAGATACTGTACCTGAACTTAAACTTGTTAGTAAAAAGTCTCTAATGGTGAGAATAGGTTGAATGGAACTGCGGCTCTGAAACAATGGAAGAGATACTTTCAAGGATACATCAGAGGGAAGAAGCAGCCGTGAAACGAGAGCGAGCCATGGCATATGCATTCTCTCATCAGGTGGTGGAACAACAAAACTTGCTTCTTGAATTTTATTCATAAAGTTTTCTTGCTATATGAACTATCACAATTCATGGACTATTCCACTTTTTCTTTATTCAATTATGGGAACATGATGAAAATGCAGTGGAGACCAAACTGTAGCCAGTATTTTGGGCAAGCTTCTTTCAGTCTTGGCAAAGAGAGCTGGGGTTGGAGTTGGATGGAGAGATGGGTGGCAGCCCGCCCATGGGAAATTCGGGTTCGGGTTCAGCCTCCAAAAGCAAAGAAGCCCAATGGACAGAATCAGACCAAATCAGACAAGGTAACAACAACAGCAGAACAGATAGATAGTAGTAGCACACTAGCAGTGGCTAATGGGAATGAAACTGGGAAAGCAAAGGAAAATACTACAGTCCTATCCAAGTAGTAGTTTTTGCTGTCTGAGGTGGCAAAAATCAAGGGTTGATGGCTTGAAATGTTGGTGGGGTGTTTTGGATTTTTCATTTTGCACTTTTGATTATCAATTTTGAATTTTGTGCCTTGGTGATGAGAATATGATATTCAGTGTGTATATTATTGTTAGAAGACTTATTTCTTTGGTGTTTTGATTTATCACTAGAATGTGCTTAGTTTTGCATCTCCCTAAAGATCCTTGTTCTAGTTTGAATACAATTTACCATATCAATTTTCATATAAAACTTAAATACCAAAGTTATGCTTTCACTTTGTATGATTATATGTAAATAGATCAATCGGGATGAGAAAGGGTCCTAGAAATCTAGTTTTATGAAAAAAGAACGGATTCATACCAAATACTAGTGGAAGATAAAAGTAATTTTAGAATATGGGTGTATTATGCTCTATATCATTATGTCTTTTTCTATATTATTTTCCTTCATCAAGAAACCCTTTTATAGACTGTAAAAGGTCACGAGACATGTTTTTTAGATATATATCCCTTAAATTCAAGAGTTATGTCAGAAATATGCTTCTTTTTTTAACACACCCTTTCACAACCAAGAGTCATGTTAGAGAGATATTTCTTTCTTTGACACACCCTTTTACAATATTTAAAATATTTCTCACAATCCCCCACATGTGTCAAAGAAATACCATTAGCTGAGTTATATACATGGACATAATCATTATATCCAGTAGTCATTTGGACTATAAACTATACCCAAACTAATAATACTTGGTACATAGAGATGCCAGTGGTCTTATGGACTTGAACAAACACTTATTGGATGTATACCAGAGGTACTAACAGCTAAATTATACCCCATATATTTTCACTATTTACCACACAGTTTTGCGCTTTAGGCGGCCATGTGCGTTAACGAATGCTCTAGAGATTTCGCCATAATCTCACAGGAGCGGCTTACACCCCTAATTCATATAGATGGTTTCTTTAAGTGTATCTGCACATAATACACCATCATGTGGGATTTAAAATCATTATGAGTTTTTGCTCACCCTCCTCTATGCAATATAGCACTTTCTTATACATCATAGGAAAGGACCAGTAATACTATTTTGGTACTATCAGAACTAACAAACGACTTATTCGTACCCATTAAACCTTCTTCATAGAATTACAAAGGTTGAGTTGCCATTGTTGTCATTATCAAATGGCTTTAGTCTTATTTCCCTCAATGTCTCAATAATATATTTTCTCCCCAAGGGTTTTGTTAAAAGATCCAATAGGTCTATTTTTGACCTCACCAAAATCGATTGAGATAACTCTATAATTTTTAAGCATGCTTTTTTCATAGTATCTCAAACGATTGTACCATTGCTCTATTAGCAATATTTATTGCCATTTTACAATTATAACTCATCAACAATAAGTGTTATTAATCTTTGTTCTCCTTAACAAAGGTTATTGTCATTTGACAAACACAATTCATCTACTCTAAGTGTTGCACATTTTTGTTCTCTTTAACAAAAGTTATTGTCATTTGGCAAATACAATCCATCAACACTACGTGTTACACATCTTTATTCTCTCAACAAAAGATATTGTTATTTGGCAAATACAACTCATCAATACTAAGTGTTGGTTTTACGTCAAAATATTTGCTAAAAGGTTTTCAACCACTTAGCCTGAGTAACAGCCAATTCCATAGTAATAAATTCATAATAACACATAAATACTAGTAGATTTTAACCCTTCTAAATTCGTATTCACATCACTGTATCCTTCTAATACAGCAATAAATCTACTATAATATGTACCATAATTCATGGTCCCTTTAAGGTATATCAATAACTGTATTAGAGCATCCTAATATTCATTGTTTAGATAATAAGTATATATGCTCAATCTACAGAGTAATAAACTCAAGATAAATAATCACTTATCATCTGTGTATTTTAGTATAACGAGAATTCACCATACATGATACCAATAGTTATAGTACCCCTCAAATATTTCATTCTCCTCGTGAGATTGAATTTTATGTGTGTATACTCAATATTCCATATAACATATATTATGTCATTGGAATTAATATTAATACATCAAATTCTCATAATTTGTGCATAAATAAATTGAGCAAACAACACTATCAAATAATGTGTTATCATTATAATAAATAATCGCACTATAGTTCTCAAAACTAAAATTTAAAACACTTTTCAAAATGTGATATATTCATTTATGATTTTAACACTTAGAATCATATTTAATTCACCCCATGCTTTTAAATTAAATTTGAAGCAGCAGAACATTAAACATATCATATATGTTTATACTAAGATAAATATATATATCCACAAATCATGAAAATTTAAAACACATCTATCTCTCCACTAGATAAAGATTAAATTTTCATGTACTCAAAATGTTTCTTTCAAACAACATAAAAAATTAGATTATTCACAAAATTTGTTCTTAACAACAAATAGAAAAGCCTTTCACAATATTTAAAATATTTTCAACATGCATTTATTTTGAGAGCTGACATTTCTAACAACTCCACATCACTCGTAACAAAGCACTCCCTTCGAGAGCCAACGATTCTTATCCCCAGTGGCTCCACAATACAACGTCTTATTAGTTTGAATTCTTCATAGGTAGCCTCTCCACAAACATTTGGCTCTGATTAAAAGCATCTTTGTTATGAATATAAATCTAAAGGGAGAATCTAACCCAAAAAACTAGTTTACTAAATGAAAGAGCCCATTGTATTTATAAATCAAATCTTACTTGTGAGATTTCTTGATGTAGGACTTCATAGGATAAATGAGGAAATCATGATTATATCCAATCTACCTCCGAGACTGTAGAATTTTTGTGTATGAATAGAGGAGGCAATAAAATGAATGCAATTTTGGTAATGGCATAAAGCTATAAAGCAACATTAATCAGGTTCAATCTTCAAACGTTAGTAATGATGCTGACATCTTTAATTACCCCAATTCATTTGGGGGGGGGGGGGACATTAGAGAGTGCAATAACCATACGGGATCATGGATATTATTAATTGGTAATGGGGTAATATTTTTAAATTAATTTCATGATTTAGTTAGTATTGGCATGCCCTGATCGATGATGCTATCTCATTCTTACGCACTTCAATTATTTCTTTAACCTTTCCATTAGTAAGACGATATAATCCATTTTGCTTTGCCTTCAAATCACCAATCATCGTTAATTAACCTCACCATTCTAATCTCTGTTTTTTTAGTGTTATAACAAATACTTAAATAATAGTTAGTGTAGAAGAAATATAGAGAGAGATGTACGCACACATTTATGTGGCTTTGCAATGCTTAGCTTGACACCCTTTTGTAAAATCTTTTAGTACCAAATATGAATGACATTTTCAATTGAATTTATATATATTGATAGAGTCTACCCAATATCTCTAGTCGCAACAGCTAGAGATTGAATTTTACATCTCCTAATAAAACTTATATATATAGTTTTTAAAGTTTATTGGGAAAAAAATAGAGATAGATACATACAAGTGAATCTGATTACTATTTGATCTTTAATATAAGAGTTAGTTGATTAATTTAAGTAGATTAAAGAATATATAATATAAATTTATCTTAAAAGATTAGATTTAATTATAATAAATTGATTTATTTAATTTCTTTAATTTATTAAAAAAATTAACTAATTAACTGTTATATTAAAAATTAGTTAGAGTATTAGATGTATATTTGTCCCCCCCCCCCCCATTTTTTTTACCTACGTACCTACTTTCCCTTACTTTAGATAAAGTTACTTCACCGGATTCAAAATAAGTATGGATGGGCAAATTAATTGACGATTGATAAATGGATTCAAATACTAAAATAGAACAAGTTATGCAATATAATTTTCAATTAAGGGTTTCCTTTTGAATGGTATGAAGATGGTTTATCTTAAAGGCTTGAGGCCACTTGACTTTGGAAGAAAAAGGTCAAACCCTTTCTCAAGAAGATAAAATTAATTTGCACTCTCCACCATAGTCATTCATCAAATTAACAGGCTTAGGCAACATGGTCTTGTAATTTGGAACTAAGACAAAAGTTTGATATAGGGGGTTAATATTATAGCATTATAATATGGGTGGATTTCGTGCTTTTACAAATCTATTTGGCGTGGCTTTTCTTTAATTATTTTCCCTTCGTATGTTTGGGGCATCACCTCATACGCAATATCTCTAATCTCTATACAAAAATAATGGAATTATTCCCCTCCATGACGTAAAAATACCACATAATGTCACAAATTAAGATTAGAATCCCTATTAAAAGATGTAACTATATTTAGTGTCTAACAATGCCTTGAATATTATTATCTATAATAAAAATATATATATTATTAAAATATATATTTATTGGGCAGTATAAATATATATAGCCTGCATAACACTTACAAGATAGTTTATACAAACCAATTGGCGATTCATAAAAAACATTAACACCAGATTTGGTATGTGGAAAAAAGTGTTTAAAAAAAATAAACAAAATGATCAGTGGATCAGAAATATGGATATGGGACGAGTGTCGTGATGATATGATTCCTTTAATTTGAATTCATAAACGTTATCATTAGAAAGCATACTTTCTTGGATACAAAACGTAACTGGATGATACATATATCCCAAGTAGCTATGAACAAGATAGTATGTTTTGAGGTGTGAAAGTGAAATAGGGTTGAAAGAAAACCCAATATGACAAGCAACTTCATTATAATTCTTAGGATAAACAACATTTGACTAACATTGATAGACTGAATATTCATTATTCTTTTCTTTGGAACAAAGATTTTGACTGTGAGAGAGAGAGAGAGAGATCGTCCTTATCTAATCTTGTTGGGCAAACGCCTATATATACAACACTATTACATAGCAATTCCTTGTTTAAACTAGCAGATGCTATCATTCACATTTTGGTTATTCATATACTCTAAGGAATAAAAGACTTTACAAGCACGGGTCACCCATATATCCCAACAAATATACATCCAAATAAAAGGGACCACAAGGAAGAGGGGAAAACGGGGTATGAAGAGGCATAATTGAAGAAAATCAGTATCAGAATTTCAGAGGGTGAAGGGGAGGGAATATGCAAAAGGCATATGTCAAGTGAGCTATGGCCGAGAACGAAGTCAGAGAGATTCAACAGAAAAGGAAATAACCACGGGGATATTTGGTGATTTTACGGCGTTTTCACGAGATCTTTCTGTGGGAGGAGTGAGAAATAGCAATATAACAGGCCGCGAATGCGAAGCGGGTCCTGAGAGCAGAAAGCTCAAGTAGGGAGAGAAGAGACGAATTTGTCTGTTCGTTAATTATTATCTATCTATTTATCGTTGAGGGGTTTGAAGGATCCTAAGCAATTCCTCTATTACCATTTTTTTTTCATTTTTAATTTGATATTTATGTATTTTTTCTTTTTAATAAATATTTTAATTTTTTAAATAATGGAATTAACTTATATATCATGATCAACTAGAGTTGATAAAATAGATACAACTTGCAGGCTACGCCCATTTTACCTCAAAAGGGGGTGGGTTCGGGTTGGCATGGCGGGCTGTATAGTCCACCCCCTCAGCCTGTAGCCCACCTTTTTTTAATTTTTAATATTATTATTTATTTTATTTAAATTTTATTTTGAATACTCATACTAGTAAAGATGATTACTTATTTATTAATATATGTTGATATATTATAATTGATTAATATTATGTTAATATTATTTAGATTTATAATTATAAAAATTTAAGATTTTTTTATAAAAAATATAAATTTTTAAGAGTATAACATTAGTAATTTTTTTTATTATGCTAATATAATATTATAAATTTTTTATTAATATTTTATAATTTTAAAAATATTTTTTTAAAAATATTAAAAAATAAAAGAAAAGTTGTAGTTGGCTAAGTGGGACAAGCTCAGGCTAACATTTTTTCCCCGTTTTAGCAACTCACCCCCTCTAATTTACAGTTATCGCGAGTTAACCCGCAACTCACAGGTTAGCCTATTTTCCCCCTTATAGGACCAACAATACTAATAAAACAAAATAATAGAATTTTTTATATAAAAATTTATATAAGCAATAGATTAATTTTACCAAATATAATGTTATTCTTTTAAATGATATGATTTGTTTTAAAACTAAGATATATAAACTTTCATAAAGTGATTAAGTAAAAAAATTATATTTATTGGCCAAAAAATAACAATTATAATTACATATAAGTGCATTTTTCCCAAAAGTATATCTAACACCTAGGTTCTTCAGAAGCATAACATTTTTAATTGAAATTATTTTGTTTCTAGTAGAGCCCATGCTATTAAAAAAATAAAATGGATAAAGGTACAAAAATACCTATGTATTTTTTTTTAAAAGTATATCCTACATCATAGGTTCTTTGAATGCAAAAAAGATACCAATAAACTTTCAAAATATGAACAAAAATGACTCAGATGTTAAAAGGGTAGTCTAACCTCCTTCTGTTACCATATGAAAATACTAAAATATCTCTCATTAAAAAAATAAATATCTCCCTTTATTTGTCCTTTACATCTAAAAGAACTAGAAACAATGAAACCTAAAACCAAAATTTATCATAAACAATTTTATATCTAAGTTTATTCGATTTTTAGTGTGATTTTATTAAGTTTGCTTGTTTATGATTGAATGTTGTTGATTATTTTACATCTAAGATTGCTTGTTACAGTATATTTTGATTGGACGCTTTTGTTTCTGGTTGTTTTAGATGTAGAGGATGGATAGGGGATTTTTTTTTTTTTTAAACGAGGAGTGTTTTAGGTACTTTCATGTGATAATAGATAGATGTTTTAAGTTATTTTTGTTCCGATTTTAAAAATTTAGAGGTATTTTTAAGCTTTCAAACAACCTATAATATTGTGCGTACTTTTTTTTAAAAAAAATATATGGATATTTTTATACCTTTATCTTTATATTTTTTTAATAGTGTGGGCCCACTAAAAATACTTTTTGCTCTAATTTATATAATGTTAGATGTACTTTTAAAAAAGGGTATATGTATTTTTGTATATTAATTCCAAATATAGTAATAATTGAAAAGATTATGTTTAAAAATTTTATTCATGAAAAGAACCTAAATTTAAAAAATAATACCTTCTATGTATAAAATTTATAGAATATTAATACTTTATATATATATATATATATGAAAGTATATCATTGCATTATTTCTTGAATAACAAATTTTTTAAACTAGAATTTTATCGATTATTTTAATTTAAATTCACATTAATATCAAAATTGAACTCACATTAATGAAATTCAGTGATAAATCATGAATAACATCCGTGACCCTATCATGGGGGAGTAGGTTTACGTTATTCAAGAAATAAACCATTTCACATTGGATATTAATTCAACTTCGGCTAAAAAGAAAAAAATGGGCAATTTTTAACAATTTAATCATGTTTTCTAAACGTTTGAAGAAATATTAGCTTGGTGACTGGCTCTAGTATTCTATTCAGATCCACTTGGCCCAACGATCGATCTGATCCTCTGTGTGTGTGTGTGTGTGTGTGTGTGTGTGTGTCATTGAGAAGAGATGAGAAAGTCAGTAAGACAAGACTTGTGATTTTTAATTAAATAATAATTAAATTGATGAGGCTGAATGTGATGTTAGGAATTTTAAATTTGGACGTGATTTGGGAATAAAATAATAATTTATAAAAATAATAATATGGAAGGAGTAGGGAAATATTATTTTTAATTATAATATTTAATTAATTTTTTTAAATAAATAAATTAATTATATTTATATTTATAAATTTATATTTATATTTTTTAATTTATCTAAATTAGTTAAATAATTTTTATATTAATTATATTAATTATTTTATTTTATTTTTTAAAATTATAATTAAATCTTAATTAAAATTAAAAATAGTAATATAATAGATGCGGCATTCCGCTCTTAGCCAAATCTCCACTTGGTTACGTGTTTCATGAATTTAGATTAGATTAGACCGGTGTGACTTCAGCATCTTTATGTTTATGCCTTTTTTCCTTCCTGCCTGACTTAAAAAATTTTAAAATATTTGAGAAAATTATTCAACAATCTCTTATTATAAAATTTATTATTTAAAATTATCTAAAATTTATTTAAAATATTAAATATAACATATTTTAACATGTACTACTTATATATATAACATGTCTTTAAATATATGTAAAATAAATATTTTTATATATAACTAACAATATGTTATACATAATTAAAGATATATTACACTCATTAAAAATAAGTTATACTTATTTAAGAATTTAAATTTTTACATATCTTTTATATTTTTAGGTAATAAATTTTATACTGGAAAATTTTTCTAACAATTTTTCCATAATTTTTTGGCATGACTTCAAATATCCTTTAACAAATAATAATTTTTACCTTATGCCAATGACAACAACTAAACTACTTATTTCATATATTGGACAAAAATTTTAAAGTTATCTTATATAATATTTTGTATTATATTACTAAAATGTATTGACAGTTGAAGGGTGTCAATTGTCAGGGAACTATTTTGAAATTATTATATTTTAGTGATGTTTAAATGTGTGTTTTGATAAGATTTTAGAAACAGATTTATGAAAAAAACGGGCTTTTAGACAGTAGGAAAATATTTACCTTATGCGAATGACAACAACTAAACTATATTAGACAAAAATTTCAAAGTTATCTTAAATAATATTTTGAAATTATTATATTTTAGTGATGTTTATATGTGTGTTTTGATAGGATTTTAGAAATGGGTTTATGAAAAAAAACAGGCTTTTATACAGTAGGGAAATATTTACCTTATGCGAATGACAACAACTAAACTATATTAGATAAAAATTTCAAAGTTATCTTAGATAATATTTTGAAATTATTATATTTTAGTGATGTTTATATGTGTGTTTTGATAGAATTTTAGAAATGGGTTTATGAAAAAAACAGGCTTTTATACAGTAGGGAAATATTTACCTTATGCGAATGACAACAACTAAACTATATTGGACAAAAATTTTAAAGTTATCTTAGATAATATTTTGTATTATATTACTAAAATGTATTGACGGCTGAAGGGTGTCAATTGTCAGGGAACTATTTTGAAATTATTATATTTTAGTGATGTTTATATATCTTTCTCCTATATAAAACAAGCATTGACTCTTCATAAGTTTTGCTTATGCATGTAATCAATATAATTTAATAGTATTAACCAATAAGTTATTAATTGATATAGTAGACAATCTTATCTTCATATAAAGAGAATAAAAATTTAAATTCTAAAAAATATATTTATTAGAAGATTTTCAAATCTTAACACTCTCTACCTAATAGAGATCAAGGTCAAGTTTAGAGTGACTTAAAAGATACTCTGAGTTCAAAAAGAAAAATCAATGATATCATCATAGTGAAGGTGTGTTATAAAAGAAAGATCCGGTTCAAAGTGAGCTTAAATATAGCTGAGAACATGTTTGAGGAGAAAAACCAGGACAAGAGAGAGTGGATACAAGAGGTATGCACATAAGGAATACCATACAGGAAAAGTGGAATTAAAACTAGCAGAAAGGCCAGCCAGAAGACAAACCAGAGCGACAACCAGTGCTTCAGCTGAGAATTCCCATGTGATTCCTCTAGCACATATCAGAACTGAAATAGCAAAGAACCCTAGCACATTGTTCATGAATACCCCTCCATACATCTGCAACCATTCATTTCCCCCAAAATTTCTTCACATGTTCAATTATATATCTTTGTCAGTGAAATTCAAAAGAAACAAACTAACTCCCATTCAGTTTTTAACTGTTTTGGCTTCGTTGTAACTTATAAACTTTAACTCAAGAAAACTCATTTTTTATAGTTTTAAATTAGTTGAAATTTGATTCTTCAACTTTAACTCAATGGAACTCAATATTTATAGTTTTGTCTTTTAAAATATTAGTCCCTAAATTTAAAAAAAATAACATTAATCCTTATAATTTTATTTTCTAAAATGTAGGGCCTAACATTTTAAATAGTTAAAACTATATAGATTGAATTGTATCGAGTCAAAGTTTATAGACTGAATTATAATAAATTAAAGTTGAGGGACTGAGTTGCAAATCAAATCACTTACAGGGACAAAATGATTAATTTTCTCCATGTTTTCAATCATTATTATTGAAGAAATGAAGGATATGGCTAACCTCAGAAATGGAAAGAGAAGTAGTTCTGGACTTCTTATGGCTTGCTTCCTTGACCGCAGAAATTGCCTTTTTAGCATTTGTAGCCAATGGGACCAACATAAATGAGATAAAGAATGCATTAATTCCTGCACTGTTTGAAAACCTGCGTACACTTTCTATCAATGGCTCTGCAAGAACAGATAACATAGCAATCCCCACCAACACATATATTATTGCCTTCACCCATGCCCACACCGATTTATCAACCACTGCTTTGCTTTGATTCTCTTCCACCACCATGTCTGTCTCTTCCCACATCTTAATCACAATAATATGGTCTCAGTTTTAACTTCTAGGTCTTTCACTCACAAAAAGATGAACAAGATTGGAAACTTTTGTGTGTGTTCTTTTATGGGATAAGTAGCATCTAGTACAATGAAGTATTTTTCCAGTAACACTCAGTATTCTAGACAATTTTTTATGTATTCAATACATTAAAGTATTTTTCCAATCGCACTTGTATATTATAGTATTTTTTATACAATTTTGCCATTAAAGTATTTTTCTCAGTATCAATGAGTATTATAAACTTAAGATACTGGGTTTAGGGTTGATGGATGTTAGATTTACTGGGTACTACTGAAAAAATACTTTAAGATGATGAATATACTAAAAATTACTTTAGATACTAAGTGTTACTGGAAAAATAATTTAGGGTATTAGATGCACCAAAAATTAGTTATGATACTAAATGTTGTTGAAAAAATACTTTAGAGAGTTGGATCCTATTTAACCCTTCTTTTATTGCGCTTCACTTACCTGAAGTGTGTCTTCTTCAGACTCAGAGCCTGAGACAAGAGCAGAACTGGAAGATGATGAGCTGAGCCATTTTTTGAGCCCAGAAATAAATTCCTCCTCACTAATGACAAGGTCTCTGTTAACGTCAAGTTCTTCAATGAATTTATTAGCTGCTTCCTCCACATCTATGGATGCTTTAGCAATATTGATCTCCTTGAGTAGTTTTCTTAACTCAGACCGGGAAATGCAGTTATCTTTATTGGTATCCGTCTTGTCGAATAACCTGTGGAATCATTGTATATGAGATCTGTTGGAGAATTGGTGGTATATATACAATGTCCCACATTGAGTAGTTGGGATAATCAATGAGGTATTTAAGGAGATTGGTTCTCTTACCTCAACAATTAACTTTTAGGATAGGGTTTCCCATCCCAATTTGCTTCCCATCAAGCTTAGTTATACTTGCACCTTACTTGCTCATTTCCAGTATTATTAACTAGCTTGACATGATTTTAGAGTCTATTTGGAAAAACTTCCAAAATCAGGGTTTTAGCCTAAACTAAAGTTTCAAAAGCAAAATATTCAAACCCCAAGAACTGTGGTTTTGGTATAAGCTCGGGAAATAATAAGTGTTAATCCCAAAACCATAGTCTTCTCCAAAATCTAATCCAAACATTCTTATTGTTATTTATTAAACTTGAGCCTCGCTAGGTGAGAAGAAGAATTCAAGATGTTAACCTTCTGATAGCAAGTTCATCAGGTTTGCCATCTTCAGTGACAAGGTTGACAACCAAATCGCTCTGAATACGCCTAAAGATTTCAGATATGATATGTTGCTTTGTTTCTTGTTCTCTCCTTTTGTTCTCAATCCATGGCTCAAAAACCTGTTAAATTTGTTACAAACACAAAATGTATGTGTATTTATAGATCCGAAATTTGAAAATGCCTAGAATTCTAAATCACAAGGTGAATTTATTTGTACCTGATATAACTCCTTGAGGGATTTCCTTGACATATACTGTTTATTCATAGCAAACTTGGCTTGTTCAAGCCATTTTATAAAGCCACTCACAAATTCATCTTTAGTTATTCTATTTTCATCATCATCCAAGTTAAAAATTCTTAACATGTCTTCTATTTCCTCTTCACTGATACTTCTTTCACTGGATTTGCTCTTATGCAGGATCCGCTTTACTTCAAAAGCTGATAAAACACTGTCTTCATTTTGATCCACTTCTCTAAATGGCCTGCAATGTATAAATGGCCCTTTGTGATGAATTTAAGCAGAACCCTTCTGGACAAGAAAACAAAATTTTTCATCTACTTCAAGAACTGTGGATGAAATCTCACCTTCTTATGGCACTTTTATTTGGAGATCCATTCTTGGTGAGGATCCTCTCCAGGGTACTCTTCTCAACATGCCGTAATATTCTTACTAGTAAATGATTTCTTTTCACATATTCCAATCTTCTTTTCTGTACCCAAGGTTCAAAAATCTGCAGATTTTAAGAGCAAAATGAAAGTCAATTGGCGGAAACATTTTTTCCTTGTCTATTACTCCCTGCATGCATTCTCTTCTCCTTTCCAAGTTAATCTTATGGTCCCCATAGTTTTGACCGGTTACAATTCAATTCTTAAACTTTAACTTGGAACAACTCAATTCCTATAGTTTTAACCATTAAAAATTTTAATCCCTAAACTTCATGAAATATATGACTAATATTTTAAATAGTTGAATTGTAATAACTAAGTTGTATTGAGTTAAAGTTCATGGGTTGAGTTATAACAAAGTCAAGCCTATAGAAATTGAGTTGCAGTAAGTTAAAATTTAGAGATTGAGTTACAGTAGAGTTAGAATTATAAGACTAAAAAGATTAATTTGCCCAATAAACTATATCATATTACTTTTCTTAGAAAGGAATTCATTAGTTAACTTCAATACTAACAGAAATGGGATGGCTGGAAACCTGGTAAGTGAAGTACAAGAGCAGAAAAATGGCAGTGATGATAAGAGCAATTATCAAAGTCACAGTTCTTGGCCCAGACGAGAATTGAAATAAGTTAGGTATTTGCACTATCATGAGTGGTATGACAGAGACAAGCATGATTCTTGCAGTGTAGCTGGTCTCCAAATCTGTCGTAATGCCATAACCTAAAAAATCCCACCAAATGAACACGTCAGGAATTTAGGTAGTTCTAAGAATCTGAAACAACATTTGTAAGTTAGAACATAATTAGAGGATTCAGGATTGAGATGGAACAAACCAGTCAAGTATAATTTTAGTTTTGTAGTTACTGAATTAGAACCATTACAGATTCTAGGACTTGAATAATTGTTAAATTGTTGGGCCCCAGTTATAATACAGGTTCCCCAAACTACTGTCAAGAGCAAGATGGATGATCCAGCTAATAAACCAACTCCAGTAAAAGCGTACTCTTGTGCAATCTCCTTACTGCTGAGAAGTCCAGAAACTGATAATAAATACTACTCATATAACTGATAGAGCAAAAGGGTATTCTAGTAATTTAATCAAATATGGCATTTTTGTAATTGTGATATAAGAGATGAGATATGTTCATACATTGGTTTTTTTAATCTTATCAAAATCAGATAGAGATGGAATCATCCGTTTGGAATTCATGAAATTTAAATATTGCACATAATTAAGAATTACTTCTTTGATTTTATTTATAAGTCACTTTCAACACATTTCATCGGAACTAAGAAAGCCTTAAATCTCATTCTTAAAATTTATAACTTTTCAACATTACCATTATTTAATATATACTCTATCTCGCGACTGCAAAATTTACACAATAATAAATTAAGGGTAAAAATATGCATTAATGTGAAAATTTAATAATGACTTATCAATAAGACAAATCACCTCTCTCTCTCTGCTTTATAAATAGGACCAGAGGAATAAAGTGCTTCACATAAGTATAGACTTCTCTTATACAAACTAGTTCTAACTTCCATTTAAATTTCACAGTACCAAATAACTCAAGAGAGTTTATGAAGCTGAATTAAGATATGTTTGTTTCTTGTGAATTTCATAATTACAAGCAATGCTGCATCTTTTTAGCCATATTCAAAACTTCACTCACGTTTAAATTTATTTCCCAGATTTTCCAATTAAAATGTCAAAAGTTAGTATCTCAAGTTCATCCAAAAAAAAGCTAGCATGCGTAGAAACACTGCATCTCTACAAAGACAATAATTAGATCAAAACAAAAAACTGTTTGAGTATAATAAAAATTCAAGAGAAGTTGCATACCAAGAAGAATTAAGGACTCAAGAAGGGCACTAAGGATGTGAAAGGCACTTGCACCGAAAATCCCAGGACCAAGAATCTTGAAGATCTGCTCACCTCCATCAACCAAATACGATTCTCCATGGAACAACAAGTACTCATAAACCAAAATCAGAAACAGGTGGCCAAAAATATTATTTGAACAAGGCAAGAACCCATACATTTGCTTGCACTCTTCTGGAGAATAGGGTTCAGATTCAATGCCTTTCAAAAGTAAGTAAGAAGTTTTGTTATGCTGAAGTTCATCATCATCGTAAGCTCCATCTGAAACCAATCCATTATGAAAAGTTCTGGAGTTCAGACGACGCCCTTCAACCACAATCACTATTGCAAAAAGAATGAATAAAACGAAACATGAATTTCTCATAATGGTTCTCACGATTTGCTTCTTGGTTGTTGTTGCCCAGATGAACGACAGAAAAACTTCGTTTACTTATTATGAAGTCGTTGTTGAAAAGTATATGAAGAAACAGTGGAGATAATAAATTAAGACGCACAAGTTATTGAATGTTATACAGTTTCATCTTTCAACTTGTGGAAAAAAACTTGACGTGGTCTAATACTTTAATTATTGCTCAAGAAAAAAACAACTAGCTTCAAGCACAAAGAAAATGCGATGTATTCCAGGAATCTATCAAAGTTGAGAACCAAACGGAACCTTAAAAAACAAAGTCAAACTTCATGGGACGTGGTTCAATCTGATCATACGAGATTCATTTATCATATTATATAAAAGAGTAATCAGATGCACAAGCAAGCTCAAGATCTTGAAAAATAGACGTAACTAAAATTTAAACCTACAACAATACATTTAATTATACATCATCCTGATAAAGTCATGTTGAGTTGATCAAGATCTTTCAAAGAGTGGTTCACTCATAATGAAGAACATCATTGAGAACATAAACCAGAACTAAAGACAGCAAATATAAAAGGTATGCGCCGAAGGATGTCCACAGAGGAAAATTGTGCCGAAAACTTGCAGAGAGGCCAATTATAGAACAGACAATTGCAACAACCAGCACTTCAGCTGAGAATTCCCACGCTATTTCTCTCACATATATCAGAGTTGCAATTGCCGCAAATCCAAGAATGTTGTTCATAAATACTGCTCCATAAATCTGCATCTCAAATATTAAGAGAATCAATCAAGTGATATTTTTAAAATAGGGTTAATACCATTGTTAGTTGTTACAATTTGATCGAATTTTGTTTTTAGCTCATGTAGTTTCAAATCATGGGGTTTTTGTCTCTATGGTTTCATAATAGTTAAAGTAATTCAGTATAGAACTAAAACTAAAACTTATTAAAAGTACAAGACCAGATAAGTTTTGATTTTGATCAACGAATATTGGTTTTGGTCCCTATATTTAAAGGCATTATGGAACTAAAGTGACCAAAAACTACAATTTGAAACTATAGGAACTAAAACTAAAATTTGATCAAAATATAAGGACCAACAATGGTGTTAAATCTTTAAAATAAGGGGGGTATCAACTGTAATTTAGTTAAACTATGGAGGAGATTAGTGTGATTTGCTCATGATGACTGACCTCATAGATTGCGTGAGAAGTGTTACTTTTCTTCTTGTGGCTAGCTTCTTTGATGGCTGAGGTTGCTTCTCTAAAATTTGTGGCCAGAGGAACTAAAATGAAAGAGGCAAAGAAAGATGGGATTCCTGCTTCTGCAGAAAATGCCTGGACACTGTCTACTAATGGCTCTGCAAGAATAGATAATATAGTGATTCCTAAAACCACATTTATTATAGCCATCGTCCATCCATGTATTCCTTTGTGCTGATGCTTCTCTTCCACAACCTTCTCTACATATTCCCAGGTCTAAAAAAGAAAAACAAAATTGAATCATCAAGCGTTCAAAACATTATAAAAAAGGAGATCATCATTTAGTCCATGTAATTTTGACTCAATTACAATTTAGTCCTGGGGTTTAATTCATCCAACCCAATCCCTCAAGATGAGTCAGAACTGAGTAATAAAGTGTAGAGGCCAACAGATTAAATAGCTAAAACTTGAGGGACTGAGTTTAACGGTGTGGACTAACTAATTAATTTCCCAAAAAAAAAAACTGCAGAAGAAAAATGGATAGTGGAAATACTTGATGATTTTCTTCTTCATGATGCAGAGGTTTTGAGTGTGGAGATTGTCTGGAAGATGAAAGCACCCATTTTGTGATTCCATCCACAAATTCTTCCTTAGTAATCACATTGTCACTGTTTATATCAAAATCTTGAATTATTTTCTTGACTGCTTCCTCCTCATTCACTCCCTCACCAAAGTGCATGTTGGCCACTAGTTTCCTTAACTCGGATTGAGAAACACAATTATCTCTATTGCCATCAACTTCCTCAAACAACCTGTTTCATCACATCACAACAAAAATCTTATCAACACTTTTGTTTCTGGGACAACAAACACAACCTTGTATGATCAAATGACAATTGATTTCTTGTTTTAGGAATCTTCAAAGTATGTAAATCTGATTTTTATTTTTATTTTGGTTTAGGTTTATAGTTGATACCTTCTTATGGCAGACTCATCCGCGGTTCCATCATCATGGAGAAGCTGCCTAACCACCGTATCACTCTGAGCATGCCTTAAGATTTCAGATACAAGATGTCCCTTCATCTCACGTTCTTTTCTCATGTGTTCCATCCATGGCTTGAGAAAACCCTGCTAATGTAAGATCAATTAGCATTTTGCTTTATATTTTCCAAAACCATTTTTTTCTTTTCACATTCACAAATTAATACAGAATGAAGACGGGCTTAACTTAGCAGAAGTGAAACGTATGCATGGCATTCATATTACAAGGTATATTATGTTATTCCCTCATGTCTTAATTATAAAAGCTAGTTGAATTTTTTAGATAGATTAAGGAAACTAAATAAATTAGTTAATTATAAGTAATAGAAGAACTAGTTGACTAATTTGGGTAGATTAATGAGTATATAGTATGAATTCATTTAAGGGGTTGAATTTAGTCATAATTAACTTATTTATTTTGGTTCCTTAATCTCCCAAAAATAGTCAACTAGCACTTATAATTAGGACATGAGGGAGTATATGATTATATCTACCTGATAAATGTTCTGGAGTGACTTTCTTGGTATGTATTGTTTATCCAAAGCATGTTTTGTTTGCTCAAGCCATTGTGTTAATCCATTGACAAACTCTTCCTTGGTTATAATTTGGTCACCATTGATATCAAACACTCTTAACATGGCTTCAACTTGTTCCTCTGAGATGTTTGTCCCAGTTAATTTGTTCTTGAGAAGAAGCTCTTTCATTTCAGAAGCTGATAAATTCCTCTCTCCACCGTGTTGACTGCTAATTTCGTTATATAGCCTGCATTATCAAGTAGTTGTGATTTGATTAATCATGTATTTTTAACAGAGTCTACTGTGACAAAGTTCTTCATTAAATCTTCAACTCACCCATTAATGGCTGCCACATTGGGAGATCCATCCTCAGTGAGGATCTTTTGAAGGGTTTGCTTTTCGACATGGTCGAAAATTCTCAGTATTAAATCATGATGCTTTATGTATTCTAGCCTTGTTTTCTCTATATGTGGTTTAAATATCTGCAGATTACAAGCAAACAAGAAGTTACTCTCCCCAATACTTCCCAAGTACTTGACTGTAACTACAATTGCTTTCTCATAGAAATTAATGAAACATAGTACTCTTAATTTTTAAGGATTAACTTTAATAGTGTTAGAAAATGTTGGACGAGTTACCTGATAAATGAAGTATGAGAGAACAAAAATGACAGTAACGGTAAGAGCAATCATCAAGGTCACAGAGCGAAGCACTGAAGAGAATCTAAACACACTGGGAATCTGCATAATTATGAGTGGTATAACTGAAAGAACCATGATTCTTGCCATTTCCTTTGTCTCTTTATCCATAGTAATCCCAGACCCTATTAAAACCAGAAACAGGGAAAAAAATCAGATGCATGTTAGAATAACAAAGGCAATGCTAGGAAGTAATCACTAATGAAGAATCTGAATCTGAAACATAAAAAACAAGTATTAACAACATGGCTTCATGCAATGCTTACAGAAGGGACTCTATATTAATGCATCAAAAACGTTTTTACAAACTTAAGACCAAAATAACATCAAACCCAGCTAAAAGATGCCATGGGATCCTCATATGTTTGTTATCTCAATAATGTGTAGGTCATTACTTCCACGAGTCATAAATATAGGAGCTAGTGAGGAGGTATATTTTGATTCTAAATATAAGATCTCAATCTACTTTGTCTCTCAAATTTATAATTTTTTCTTAAAATATCCCTATTGATTGCACATATTAAGGGATCTCCCATCAAAGGATAATTTCAATACAAATGGTTAAAAAAGGTATTTCAGAAAAACCATCACATATTTTTTATAAATAACTAACTTAACTAATTTATTTAGTCTCTACAAATTAGTTGTCTAGCACCTATATTGAAGACCATACCATCTTCTCTTCAGTTGTTACTAGTTCAAAAGGTATAAAGTTTTTCACATATCAACTGTATAGTTCTTTACTTCTTTTGGTTTAAGTAGTTCCAATACCACTTACAACAATAACAACAATAAGCATTATCCCACTAAATAGAACTAGCTAAACGTATCACATGATGTCATTGTATTCTATTAACAGCTAAATTCTTAAATAGATTGTTAAACAAAAGGCCCCGTTGAGATACCACTTAACAATTGGAAAATAATTAATGGGCATAGAAATTATAGAGAAGGAAAGGGGGGAGACCAACTAATAATTCTTTAGGGGTTGAACTTGACGAATTTGAACAATGAGAAGATTTAGGCCTTGATGAGTCAGTTTTCAAGTTTTGCCTGCCAGTGATGACACAGGTTCCCCAAACTATTGTGAGGAGTAAGATGGATGATCCAGCCAATATGCCAACTCCAGTGGAAGCATACTCTTGTGCACCCTCCTTTGTCTCTGTAGAAAGCCCAGTAACTAATAACAAAAGACAAAATAAAAACTCATATATGATATTCCAAATTACAAAATCTCTGAAAAAAATGGTAAAGTAGTCCACACAGGTTATTTCAACTTGTTACTGATATTAGGAAAAAAAATATGACAGGCGTGCTTAAAGTACCATGTGATTCAGATAGTTCCAAGATGAAGATAAGTTTAGAGAATATATTTTATAATCTCAGAGGCACCAGTATTTGGGATTTCTTCGAATTTTTAAAGAAGACTGAGACTTTGTCTTTTGGTATAGATTAGGAAAACTAATATAATAGAGTAATACCATAGACCATATTGGAAATATGACCGACAGACATAAAACTTTCCAAAAATGTAGATTTTTCGATCCAGGAAAGTAGTTCAAATTTCAAGTTCAATCTTCATTTCCATATATTAGAGCTACAAGTTAAGAGAAAACTAAGAAACTTGGCGTACCGAGAAGAATCAGAGACTCAGGAAGGGCACAAAGAAGATCAAAGGCACTTGCACCGAAAAGCCCAGGGCCAAGAATCTTGAAGATTTGCTCACCCCCAGAAGCCAAGTATGATTCTCCATGGAACAACAAGAACTCATAGACCAGAATCAGAAACAGATGACCAAATGTGTTAGTTGAACAGGGCAAGAAGCCGTACATTTGCTCACACTTGTCTTCAAAATGTTCGGTTTTTCTGGTATCCCCTCTGAGAAACAAGTGAGGATTCTTCTGGGGTTGAACACCATCCTCCTCGTCAACTCCATCTGAAGTCAACAATGCAGAAGTTCTGGTTTGCAGATAACGGCCTTCAACCTCAAGAACTGCTACTAGAAGAAGAATGAAGATGAAGCATGCTGGTTTTGAAATGTTTCTCATTTGATGCAGTAGCTAACGAATCTTAATGGGCTTGAAGAAAACGCCTCAGGGTATCAGTAGCGAGTGAGCTGAAGAACAGGTTCTTGTTCATTTTTTTTTATCATTAAGTTGAACTTTATAACATGTGGGGTTTGTCAAGAAAGACAAAAAACCAACACAAAACGTGATATGTGTGGACACTGAACAGTAAAGGAAAAACGAGAAAGCCTCGTAATTCAGATGTACTACAAAAATTTGATTGGTTATGAGGTTATCTTACCAAGTGGCGCAGAGACATATTAATTAACTTAATTATAATTTTAGATGTGGCCAAAAATTATTGAGAAAATTGCATTTCAGTGATTCAGATTCGAAACATCCTAAGATAATCTTTGTTTCAGTATATAGACAAAAAAATATATGTATTTATGAGAATTTGTAAAAGGGTTCCAGATGATTTTGTATCTTATTTCTGGAGAAAATTTTATTTAAGCATCTCTGTAGCAAATTAATATCATATTCCTCTCATATAATTCTGAAATTTCACCATAACCTAAGTATTAAAATTAAATTAAATTTTATGAATGAAAAGATATCTTTGTCCTCTTTTGTTTTTCTTTTTTTTTAAATTAAAAGGGCCAAGCACTGACAATTAGTCAGACTCTGCTCAAGAGCTAAGACACTGACAATTAGTCAGACTCTGCTAATGGGTGGTTGGAACTCATATTTGTTATTGATTATATTATTTTTATTGTAATTTTTTATTGTTATTGATTATATTATTAATTTTTTATTTTAGTTTCCTTATATTTATTGTTAATGGCATTTTTTTTGTTATAAATGATATTATTGTACTTGTTAATGTAGATAATAATATTTATATTTATTGGGTATATTAATTCCTTTATATTTGTTATTTGTTGCTTTATTTTTATTATAAATTATCTAATTATATTTATTAATGTAGACATTAATACTTTTATTCATTTCTTTATATTTGTTACTAAAGGCTATATAGAGGTATATGGGATAAATATGTTTTTTTATTTATAAAATTTAATTTAATTTTAATTCTTAGGGTGCAGTGAAATTTTAGAATTATATAAGGAGAATTTGATATTAATTTGCTATAAAGGTGCTTAAACGAAATTTCCCCTTATTTCTGCAACTTAATTTTACAGTGATTACCACTCCAAATGAATATGTATTTGTGTGGACATGACATGAACCCATATTGTTTATTCTTTTACTGATTAAGAATCAACTAATTAAAAAGGTATGTTACAAATTAGTGTCTTGGCTTTCTGGCCTCAAAAAATAATGTCTTTGGCTAAATATGTAAGAGTTAATTAAAGGTTTATTTAATTTTAAATCTAAAACCAAAATCCCCTTTAGCAAACAACTTTTGAGAGAGAAAAAATTGTTATAAATGTTTTGCAAGATTTCTCAAAGAACATTTTCCCCCCATCCAGTCAATTTACAAGTTCTATACTTTTATTTAATTTTTAATTTGGTACTTGTCATTTTTTTCCTTTTTAATAAATTATTTAATTTGCTCAGTTAGCATACTTAAGTATATGGATTAATAATATTAATAGAGTAAAGATATCATAGCAAAATTAAATGATTTAGTAAGAAAAAAATATAAATACTAAATTAAAAATTGAGAAAAAATATAGGTATCTGTAAAATAATTTTTCCAAATCTATACACTTTCATAAATTAAATGATACTCTTAATGTTCTAAATATAAGAATTGGTTTGAGGATAGGATTATTTTATCATAAATAGAATACATTAATATAATTTATTTATTATATATATTATTTTTTAATATTAATTTACTTAATTTATAAATTGATATACTACCTCCAGTTTTAATTATAAAAGTTAGTTAATTTTTTTAGATATACTAAAGAAACTAAATAAATTAATTAATTATAATTAATATAAGATATAGTTGACTAATTTGAATAAACTGAAAAGAATATAATATAAATTTATTTTGAGAGAAATAATTTTGTTGTAATTAATATATTACTTTCTTAATCAATTAAAAAAATCAACTAGCTCTTATAATTATGACTGAAGGAAATATAATATAATATTATATAGGAATATTTTAAAGAAATAATATGTTATATATTATAATTAAGTAATTTATTTAATTTTTTTTAATTTAACTAAATTAAATAGATTTTATACTGAAGATGATGGAAGAATATCATTATTCATAATAGAAAATGAAAATCGTCTGTCCATGGTCTCCCATGGGATTCTTGCTCATCTTTTGTTTATTTTATGGACGAAAATTATGAAGGACAAGCAGATATCCTCATGGCTGATTTAGAACACAGTCACTCACAATGAAATAATACTTTTGTTGCTGACACATTTTTTTCATATTTTGAAAAATAGAAAAAAAAAACAACTTATTGATATTTAATACATATATTTCTCCCACAATAATCCTCCTAAAATCTTTTAATGGTCCATGATATAACATCTTTTGCTATTAATTAGAGAAAGTATATCATCTTTGACTCCATGCTTTAGGGAAAAAGAAATGAGCCCTCAATTTATTAGTAGGAGGGAGCAGTCAGTATCATGGTAGATGATACTAACTTAAATTAAATGGGTTTACAAGGTTTTTCTCCTATTCTTATTATAAGATATTTTTAATATTCTCATTAAAATTAAAAAGAGGTGGTTAAATTATTAAACTAGTTTTAAAATTAATAAAATTTTAAATTTACATATATCTTACAAAAATGTAATGGATACTCACTTAGGAACTTATAACAAGAACAATTTATCCCAAAACTCTGTTTACCAAAACGAGTTGATATGGGATGTGTGGAGATAGATTTTTAAAAAAAGTTTATAGAAAAAAAATTTAAAAAAGTTTTTGAAAAATTATTTTTAAAAAAAAGTTTATAGAATAAAAAATAATTTTGAATAAAAGATTATTTAGATATTTATTATTATAAGAGTTTTTTTATTAATAAATTATTAAAAATAATATATAAAATAAAAAAAAATATTGTTTACTGTTTATCAAAACATATCGAAGCCTCCTTCATCTTTCTCCTCCCACGACTCTAACGCCACGCTGCTGAGCCCAAGGTCCAGATCTGCGATGCCGAGATCTTGAGGTAGTACTTTATCCCTGGCACCACTTGACTCTACGCCTCCACCACCTTCCTGAATAGTAGCTTCTTCGCCAGATTCTGCCACAACCTCAGGCTCCACTTGTTCTTGTCCTTCAAAAAACTCCCCAGCTCGTGCACCTCTGTGTTGGAGTTGACGTCTGAGATATCCGTCTTCCCTACCATGAGCGGTCCTTTGTGAGCAAAAGAATATCAGAAATGGAGGCAGAAATATAGGTGAAGAGAAGGCAATTATGCAAAGAGAGGAGAGAGAGATACTAGAAATGGATAAAATAATAATTAGATAATTAATAAATTTTTTTATTATTATATAAGATATTTTTAAAAATTTATTTAAAATTATAATTTTAAATTATGATTTAGTTTATAAATTTTTTTAGATAAATATAACTATTTATTTTTTTTAAAAAATAAAATTTAGTTTAAACTAATTTTTTTTTTAAAATTAAAGTTTAATGATTAACTAAACACATGACAGTGTTCTATGAATAATAAAAATAATTGAAAATGGTGTTTTTTAATTAAAATAACAAGTACTAACAATATAAATATATTTTTGAAAATTTTTAAAACTATAATTTTGACATATTAAGATTTTAAAAATAGAGTACTCAAATACTTATCCAAAGTCTAAAAAGGATTTTAACTCTCCAAACTACAATTTTAAAACCAAAATCTTAGTTTTAATATAAATTAGAGAGAATAACTTTTAACTCTAAAACTATTATTTTCTCTAAAACATCTGTTTTTAAAATCTAATCCGAATAGCTTTTATAAACAAGATTTAACTTATAACATTTCATTTATATAAAAGCTTTTATATCACTGTACTATAATGTGGTTGTCCCCAAAACCACTTTTGACTTAAGTAAAGATGCACGTCCATTATGGGCAACCAAACGGGGTTTTGGTAAATGGCATGATATTGTTGTATGGATAAAGGATAATAGAAAGAACCCAAAGTTGAGAATCTGATCTGCCTCTGCTTTCTTGTTCTTGTCCACCGTTATCTCCTCACCGATTAGCTGGTAAGGTTCTTTCTGAATAGTGTTTGCTTTTTGGAAAGGATTCTCTAATACAGTTATTTATAAAAACACAAGCTCATGGTACCAAACATCTGTAACAATTTTGCTTCCTCATATCAATTTAAGAATATAATACGCCCTTTAACAATTTTTGTTGACTTGTAGGCCCAACTTCTCAAGCCAAGCTTACTACCACTACCGAAGCAATCTAACAATTTTTTTTTATTTGTTCAAGGAGATTTGGAGGTGAGAAAGAGCACAACGAATGAGGATTTTTATGTAAATTGTATTTAATAATTGACTGTGTTTAGAGAAATAAGTGTCATCCTCGTCAGCTTTATGTCAACACTATAATCAAAATATAGAAGATACCTTACACATCTTAAGAAATTGTGAGTATACCCGACGACTATAATATTATTGTATTCAGCCGATATACTATAGGCAATTTTTCTCTACTAATGTAAGGAATTAATTTATTATGAATCTCAAAAGAGAGATGGGTTTAATTGGTTTTAATGATTGGAAACTGAGTTGTGGTGTCTAGATTTGACGTTTATGGAAATAAAAAAATAAAATTATTTTTTATCCTGAATTTATTAAGCCTTATCAATATTAAAACAGGTCTAGCACAATTTTATGTGTCAACATGAGCATTTTGTACATAGTGAGGCAATTTCCTCTCAAACTAATTGGAAAGCCCCACCGAAAGGTTATTTCAAAGTAAATGTAGATGGCTCCCTAGCAAAGTTACAGTCTAAGGCTACATGTGGAGAGTTATTCAAGACTCTGTTGGGAAATAAATTGTTAACTTTATACATATAATTAGACCTTATAATATTCTTGAAGCTGAATAATACGCAATTTTTAAAAGACTATCATTGACATAGGACATGTGAATTAGGAATCTCATATCGGAGTCAAATACAAAGAATATAGTTAGCTCCATACAGCAAGGAGACAATCAACAATTGTATAGCCTTTTGATGGTGCGGATCCAATCTTTATTAAAAATATGAGAGGTTAAAATAATCTATATTTCACCTCTCTATATTTCTTATGATATAAACTTGTGTTCTTTTTTTTATATGAGTTAGACTGCTTACCAAATCAACTAATAACTTATTGGTACAATCTTCCTTTTTCAATCTTATTGTTCATGGGATCTTTTAAAATTTAAAATGATTGTTTTACATCCCCAACCCCTACGTATATTTGCATCCTTAATATCTTTTCAGGTAGATTTGAATTAGTTTTTGAGAATAAATTAAAAAATTGATTAAAATAATATATTTTACTAAAAAATGAACTGACACATTTATATAAAATCATAGCTTTAAATTTAGAACATATTCAAGGTAATAACAGGTGTTTGCTTAATCTATTCTAAAATCATGGTTTGGATAAAAAAATTACTTTTGTCTTCTAATCTAAACACAAGTCAAGTGTCAAGTTTGGTATTGAGGTTGCTCAAGAGTTCTTCCACTCAACATACTTCTGATCATATCTAGACATGAACATCATCATTGAGATCCAAAACATCAGTCACAACAATCTTTACAAACATATTGATTCTCAAGCTCCACATAGCAGTGACAAAAACTACCCTTATAATTTACTCCTCTTCTTCTTTGCTTGCAATTTCTTCTTGAAAGAGAGAGTAAAGTAAGGGGAAAACTAAATTAGCAGAGCAGACAAATACAGCAAATCAGACATCCCCTCCCTTCAGGGGCAAGAACAAAAGAAAAGAGAACATGAATTCTCTGACATCTTTCATGCATCCCAACACAAAATCCACAATTTTATGTCTCTCTATCCCACCCAAAACAAAAAAAAAAGGGTATAACATTAATTATTAACACACAAAATGAAAGTTGCAATCAAATGGCTGCATGTAAGTTGAAGTTAGGAGAAGAAGAGACAAATGAGTTGTCAACTGAGGAGCTGTTCCTTCTCAACAGAAGCAAAGGGAAATGAATTGCCATTCATGTTGTTGTTGCTGTTGTTCCCTCTCTTCTGCAGCCTCTGTTGTTCATATACTTGCCTTAGCCTCTCTATTTCCTTCTTTAATGCCTCTTGATGTGCTGTTTTTCATTCACAAACAACATACAGTTATACAACATTACGACCAATTTCTCACTAATCCTGCTGCTTATGTATCTAGAAAATTTTTATTTGTTAAATGGTCCTTATTACAAGACACCTTTTAAAAAAATGAATGATCCTTATTATAAGTCATTTCACATAATATTATTAATTAAATTTTTCTAATATTATTCCTATTTAAATTATCAATTATAAAAAATAATGTAATATAATTAATAGACAGATGTCAATTTTTATGGAAATGACTTTCATCGATTAAACAAGAGATTAAGTTTATGTGAATATTTATGGAAGAACTTTCTTTAATTAGATCTAATAATATTTGAAGCTGACCCAATCAAATAATTATATTAAAAAGAAAGAATAAAATGTAAAATTAAAAAAAATATTTAAATATAGTTCAACATGAAAATTTATTGACAAAGTTAATGAAGGGAAGTGATTATACAATGGAGTATTAATTTATATACATAATTTTAGATTAACTAGTATTTATCTTATCCTTAATATATATATATATGACATAATTAGATACTTATTTTTAGTCTTAAACATAAAAATTATTTTTTATATTTAATATTTTTTTTAAATTATCTATATTATACTACCTTAATACTACTCAATTGAATAAAAAAATTAAGAAAAATGATTATTTTATTTTTTAAAAAAATATTATATTAATTAATTTATTTAATTTTATTAATATAATAAAATTAATTAAATTAATTTTATATTAAATATTAGATGAGTATTTTGAAATAGGAAGAATATATGAAAAGAGGACATGTGGGCTTTAAAAAAAAAAATCAGAGAAAAACAAGAGACGATTAGTATAGGGTAAGTTTTTTATGTATTATAATTTTTAAATGTTTAAATTTATATTTATTGATAATTTATTTTATTTAAGTGTCTAATATCTATGTTTCAGTCATATTGTTATGTTTTTTTAAAATTTGTATAAAAAAAATCATAGAGTAAGAGTTTATTATACCATCTTTGAAAATCTTGTCTTGGGCCAAAGCAGCGATGCGTTGCTTCAAGGCACTGTTATCGATGTTGAGAACCAAACGTTGGTGGTCCAAGAACGCTACACGTGGCGACAACGCTGATACCTCCGTCTTCATCCCACAACATTCATATAATTAACTTTTTAGTTTTTAATTAATACTCATTAATGTAGTAAACTTGTATTACAAGCTTAGTAATTCACCTGCAATGTCGTCACGCTCTTCTCCAGATCGGAAATGTATTGAAGCTTTCTCACCCTTGATCTCTGAGCGGATTGTCTGTTCGCCAATATTCTGAATTCCACCAAAAAAATCACTCAATTAACACTTATATTATCCCCATCACCCTATTCTTTGAATTTTGACAAAACATGGATTTTTAATTGATCCGTAACTTGTTCTAGGTTTTAGTATGCGATCAATTTTCTTTTTCATATAACCAACACGATAATTTTGTGGCCAATGTTACCTTTTGACCCTTTTAGGATCCGCGATGGTTTCAACGCTGCTAGGGGCACAGGACGACGACGGGGGTGATGCTTTTTCAGTTTTGCATGAGCTCTCCCCCTCTCCTTGCTCGCTATCCTTTGGAGGCGGCGGCTGTTGATTCTCTTTAACCGGGACCACTTCGACTAATACCATTGGCTTCTCATCATTGTTGCTATTTTGATCGGACGGTGTGGAAGTGTTCGACAACGCTGGAGGGGAGCCACCGGAGGCAATGCCATCGGAGAACATCAACATAAGCTGCTCCTCGTCCAACCGGTCGAATCCATGGGCTCCCGCGACAGTGCCTGAGCTCCTGCATTCCTCGAGGAACGCAATGGAGTCGTTCGCCGACCGCCTGTGAGCACCACGCCGCGCTGATGAAAAGTCGAGGAACTCGTCGACCCAGGAAGGTAACTGTTGTGATAACGGTGGTGAAGAATTTTGTTGCTGTTGTTGCTGATGATTATATTGTTGTTGAGTAGTGTTAGTAGGATTGAAATTAGCCATAGCTGGCATCTTGTGATGAGGAAAAGAAGGCCAATTTTGTGGGATGCTCGGTATTTTGGGAGGTAACTGTGCCATTTCCGCTATATGAGATGTGACCCCAAATATAGAGATAGGGCTAAAACACAGTGCAGGTAATGTGTGTGAGAAAATGAATGAGAGAAGGGGAGAAATCGCAATAACTTACAACTAACACAAACAACCTCAACTGCTGGAACAATAATCTGCTTCTTGGGCTTCTAAAACTTGTGGGAAGATAGAGGTATTAAAGGGATGGGAGTTATAGAACCAAGTATGAGTCATAAAATCTCTTTCCCATCAAGGTTTTTTATTGGCTTCTCTCTTTTCTTAGATTTTAGTGTATGTTTGTTCGTTATGATTTTTTTTTTTAAGGTCCAGAGGTCTTGGAAGGAGGTGGGAAATAGGAAGGAAGGGAATGGAATAGAGAGAAGAGAGAGAGAGGGGTAAGCCACATGGAAGGGGGATTAGAGACAGCTAGCAACAGCTAGGTGGTGAAAGACTCAACGGTTTTAGTGGAAATTTGGCAGTGTAATTTAATAACTAGAGGAATGAGCATCCACGTGCCGATGTGACCCATCTCCTTGGCATCCATTCTCTCTTACATTACCATATTGAATTCATTCCAAAGCTTATTATTATTATGCAGCTTACATGTTTGATAAAATGTTTAGTGCATACTGCATATCAACTCGTGTGTCGCTTCAGAGTCTGGCCCATTGGTTTCCCCTTGGTCACTCTATCTGAACCCTTCACTGGCTCATCTCTAATCATCTTTATTTTACTGTACCATTTTGGTAAGCTTATTTTATGGGATTTTTCCCCTGCTGACAAGTGTTTGGAAGAGATTGACTCTCACTATATGTTCTCATTTTTGGATCAGATTGCCCGTTGTTTATAATTTAGGAATAATTGAGGGCATGGGTTTTTCATCATTCTGTGGGTGTTTGGAAAATTAGAAATCAATCAGTATATAAATTATGCAGCTGGACAGACTGAAATAATTTAAAGGGTTAGTTTTTTTGTACGAGTGAGAATCAATTATAACAAATTATATTATAATGCCATGGAACGTTCTTAATTAAGCATATATAACAAAAACTGATAAGATTAAATAAGTGGACATCTCTTGGGCAATTTAATTTATATGGGGATAGTGGGTGTCGTTGGAAAATGAAGGACTTTGGCTAAGGATGAGCTGTGAAAAGCAAGGGCTTGTAAGAATCATGTCCTTCCTCCCCCCATGTGAGACTGTTTCTAGGAGCCCCCAGCTTTCTTTCCTTTGCCCCCAAATCAGAGTCACATGGGGATATTTGTGTCCCTGTATTCCTCCCCTCTCTGTCTTTGATTTTTTATTAACTTACATCATTTCTTGTTGGCTCCTACGTTCTTTGTTTTAAGAAAGTACTTAAAAGACACTAATAATGATTAGGGGAAAAGTTGGAATGCATGTTAAACTACCTATTTTTTAATAGTTGGCCGTATAAAAAAAGTTAAGAAACACCGCCCACTTTTGGTATGTTACCTTAAGACAGAGATTATATTTATAACTTCATTTCTTGGTGAATAAGGAAAACTTGATTAAACAATGAAATGGGGCAATATTTGAAGGATGAGATTCCTCATGAGACTTCAAGATGAATTCTTTTAGGAACCTAACAGCCATCTAGAGCATCATAAACATATTCCCTCAAAGTAATTAGAGTCATAATCTGACTTTTGCCCCGTTTAAGTGACTTAGCTAGCGTTCCTAATGGAAAATTCACATAATCCTGTTCCATGTTATACATGTATAAATATTGCAATAATTATAGAGCTTAATTTATTGTTTTATTGAACATATTTGAGCCAGGAATATAATGGTGGCTCAGTTGATAGATAGAATTATGTGAATTAGAGATTTATGGGCCAATATCTATGGATGATTCTTTGTTCATAGGTACCTGTCAATTGCAACTCCTAAGACTCAAAAAAGCACTAACGAGGCTTTCATATTTGCAGTAGGATTCATATCCGCATAGGTAAGAAATCTTCTTTTCATATCTATAGAGGAAGAGAAAAGCTAACACACACACACACATCGTGAACTTCTGGTAAATGGATGATAATAAAAGGGCTTTGCATGTGCACACTATGAGACGAGCTTACAACCAAGAGAATGGGTAGATATAAACAGTTGTAACATTATGTTTGGGATTTTTCCTTTTCTTTTGTGATCCCAAGAATTGTGTTTTGTGTGGTACCGTACGATCAAATGGTGGGGAAAAGGGGTATGTGGGAAGTGAAAAGGATGAAGCATAATTGCACGTGGGAAGAGCAATTCAGTCCCCACCTGTCTTCCTCTTCCCCTTTATCATAGTGTTGCATTTTCAATAATATGATGAGATATTATCAATGTTGAAGGCACAAAAAAGTTGACGCGTTGAGACATTAATTAAAGAAGGAAGTTAGATGACCATCATTTCATGAGTATTCGTTAATATTTATTTCTATCGATCAATATTAATTTAAAACATTTTTTGTAATACGTTTCGATTTTTATTATATGGTTGTTAATAGTGCAACTTATTATTTAGAGAGAGTCTACATAATCTGTTATAAAATGTTGTGGTTTTGATTTGATTATCTATTAATTAATTGATTTTAGCGTGTTTACATATATACTTTAATTAATTGATTTTAGCGTGTTTACATATATACTTTATAAACAAAATCATTGTTGCTAATATTATGAGAAAATTTTCTCTTATCCTCACAAGTTCTTGTTCACTGAATTTAGATATATGTATGTATTGTTGATTTGATTCTTGTCAAAATATGCAGATTAAGTTCTCAGATGCAGAAGAAACTGAGAAGGAAGGAAATTTATTTTGCTCACCAGGGATATACATGAACACAGACGAAGTATTTTATGAAGTCAATTCCAAAATCACATTTTTCACGCAGAGTACTTTTTTTATTAAAATTTAGCTCAACCCATATTTTTTATATTAAATAGATCACAAGAAGACACATCTGCTGTAGAAAATTTGATTTGCAGGTATTGTTTTGTTTGGAAGCAAGTGGGTATCACACTATCTCGGCAGAAATTGAGGAGCGAGGGACACTACGAAATTATCAACATGCTTAATACTTGTTCATTCATGTCAACATCTATAGGGTTTAGGTGAAGAAAAGAAGGGAAGCCTACTGATCATAAAGCTCAGTTTTGAATGTGGGTACCTCCAGAGATAGCAAGATTTTGAATTTATGCCCCCTTGGATGCATAGAAGTGTTTTTAAAGGAAGTAGAAGCTAAAAGAGAGATCGAGATAAAAGTAGAAACAGGAGTAATACGCCTTAAAGTATGTTTGGCATGTATATAGAATTGTTATTTTTTAAATAATTCAAATCAATTTTTGATAGTCTAAAGATGCCTTTCAATTAGCGTTGTGTAAGCTAGAGTTTGAATAAGACTGATCTATAAATATGATTTTGGGCAGATTAGCATTTGGAAGTTACCTACTTATGAGATAACATGGTTGAAAGTCTCATAACTGGTTTAGGGTCTGAAGAGTTTAAAAAAAAAAAAAAGACTTACAAAAAAAATAACTTTTGATAGCTTTTAAAAAATAGTTTTTAAGAAAGAATTTATAAAAAAAATAATTTTAAAAAAATGAGTGTTTGGATAATTATTATTAGAAGTATATGTAATTAAAAAATTACTATAAAGGGTATAATTTTATCAAAAATATGAGAGATGAGAGATGATGGAGAGAGAGAAGAGAGAGGAAATAAGGTGAAAAAGAGAAAATAGAGAGTGAAGAAGAGAGATAGTGAAAAAGAGAGAATAGAGTATAAAAAAATAAGTGTAAAATATTAATTATATAGTCTATAAATTCTTTTACTATTCTAAAAGTTAATTTCAATAACTTATCTAAAATTTTAGTTTTAAATTATAATTTAGTCTAAAAATTCTTTTAAACAAATATGACTATTTATTTAAAAAAAATTAAATCAAGATTTAAATCATAAATCTTTTTAAAACTAAGGTTTTAGAAATTACCAAATACACACTTACTAAAAATTGAGTGTTTGATTGAAGGCCATTTAATCAAATTACATAATTTTATTTTTTAAATTTATTTATCGATATTCAGCCTTTCTAACAACCAACTAGTTTAATTCTAGAGAACATAAACCACGAACGAGGAACCACACTACCTTCCATCAAGTAATTACGTATTTAAATACTAGTAAATTGTTAGAAAACCATATTTTGAGCTTTTATAGTTTAAATAAACTCAATACCAATTTTCTATTAAGATGAAAATATAGCCCTATAATTCAAAAGAAACTTATAAAAAATTTATAAAATTATCTATTAAAATTAATCTCATAATAATAACAAAAATTAAATTTATATTTTTATAAAATATAAGTTTATTATTGACAATTGTCTTTGGCAGCTGGGTTGAACTTTTTAACACGTGATCGTGTCCTTCAACCCTGACCACTGTGCAGAGCTTCAATTCATACAAATTTATGAACCGATTTAAGTAATTTGTTGTGGCAAAAGCTAACTATTCTATTTTTTGGGGAACAATTCTGTTCTTCTTTTTTTCATTTTTGTTAATTATGATATTGTTACAAACCCAAAAAATAAGTCATTTTTCATATAAACCACAAATATAAATAATAACATGTAATTTTTAATTTTGAATATTATGGATTTTAATTTTAAAAATCTAATAATAAAAGTTTTAATTTGTTTAATCCGTAAATTATTTTTAAATTTTTTTTTGTACAAAAAGAAATTTTAGGAAAGTCTAAGACGTTCCCCATTGCACAGCCCGGTTGATTGTATCTTGGGAATGGGCGTGTGACCATACGCAGGATTCCCCACAAGGAGTGGACTTTGATTTCCAATGGCCATTTAAGATCTCTATCGCCCGTAGACTGTGGATTCAACTAATAAAAAAATGACTAATAAAAGTTAATTTAAATAGAGAGTGACTCAGTATCACTTAAACGAGATTTCGAGTTCAAACTTTAACGTATGTAAAAAATTCCTGTTAAGAGACTCATCTACTGTAACCAGATATGTGACGAAAGTCAAATCTAAATATAATCGGAGACAACACTCCGATAAAACAGGTGAGAAAAAAACTAATAAAAAAGTGAGACATTATCATTTGAATCATATTGGATCCTTAAATAATACTATTTTGTTATAATTATAATCATAATATTTAGAGAGACATCTTAACTCTTAAATGATTAAATTTACCCTTAAATTGTAGATGAGCTCAACTTATTTCTAAAAAATTTTATATATATAAAAAAAAGATCTCTATCAACAATATCAGCTCTAACATGCTGCAGCTGTCAAGTCGGTGAATATCGGCCATTAGGAAAACTTGGATTTTAGCTCCCGCTAGTTCACAAAGTTGGCTTCATTAAAATCCAATTCAACTAAGTCTAATGGAAAAAACTAATCCCTCATACATCACTAGGGACCAAAATTTGAATCTAGAAAAAGTTCTCACATTTATAATTGTAGGATACCTATGTTTAGGGGGGAAAATCCCGTCCAACTGCTGACGTGGAGCACGTTGTTGATTTTCATCAAGCCTTGCTCTTCAGGACTTACTTCAATGGTTTGATGAAGAGTTCGAGAACAGTAGATATGCTCCCATGTCATACAAGACATAAAGATCAAGTCCCATCTCCATCCTAGCTCTGACAACCACCATGCATAAACCTACTTCATCATCTCAGTTTACATGCTCAGATCCCAAACTAAGCTAATCGCTATGCATCCTTAAAATTCACATACTCCTAGTAGAATCAAGGCACCTACTCCGTTAAGAGAAGACATCTGAGGGGTCTACGTTCAGCAGCCCCATTTGTAAAGGACGAATGGCACCATTTTTAAGAATATCATTTACTCACAAGAACTGAACACAAACATGTTTCCAAATTTTACAAAAACAGCCGCCCCTTTCAGCTGCCAGAATTCCCAAATCTTAGTAGACGGAATATCCTCAATAAAGTTGTGCTGATCCATGAGACGACCTATCAAAGAGTGACCCATGGCAACACCATTCAGCTCTACTTTCATATCAGACGCTACATTAGTACATTGTAAGTTGATGTTTCACTCCGGGAACTTGATAAGTCCCTAGAACTCAAGCCACCAAAACTTTTTCTTTTTCTCCTTTTACCCAAAATAAAACATTTGATTAGGTAAAATGAACCCCTATTTTTCTGTTATGTAATGAATCCATCTACGGCATCACTACTTGAACTCGATTCATTTCAACATTTTGGAAAAGAAACAACTAAACAATAACATGCTAGTTTTCACATCTTGACTTCCAACTAATTCCCTTCCATCCTGCCCAGACCCAGGCCCTTGAGAGTTTAGAATAAGAGGAAGGATCAAGGACATTGCCCAGCGACAGTTTACATGTAGTGGCATCATAGAGGTAGATTATACTGAAATCCTCCCAAGAGTCGTCTGTTTCTCTTATTTTCTTTATGAACGTCAATGCAATGAACAGAATTGGAAAATTCAACTATAAGTTTATAGAAGTTAAATTTAGAAAAAGAATAAATCAACAGCACCTTTTAATTGGAAGAAGTTGATGTTTAGGGGAAAGCAAAACCCACTGAATCCTTATCAGGACAAAAGTCATAAGATCTTGTTGCATTGGGCTCTTTAACTCTAGGTCAAAAACAAGACTAGACACTCGCTCACTAGCAGACCTTCTGCAAATACAGTCGAATTGGCCACGAGGTCCCTAAATTTCTAGTAAGATAGTAAATGACCAACACAAAGTATAAAGTAAACTACAACAGTATATATCTCTAGGAAAGAAAAAAAGTATGCTTTAAACAAGAAAATGTAATGAACATGAAAATTACACCATAACACTGCACAATATTCAAGTATCAGGATAACCGCATGCTCAGAGTAAGAACAAAGAAACTTATCAACATGGTTTATCTCACTATCCTAAATGAATAAAGCATCCGCTACAACCATAAGGAGGCAAGGGTAGAAATATTATCCTCCGTGTTTACGATTTTGATACAATTCTAATTCTAATGTTTAAGTAAAGGGAGAAGCTAAAAATTACCAATCAAAAACTGATGCCACTCTAACTCCGAGGATACACAGCAATCTACTTTTGAATGTTAAGCATGGATTTCACTTCATTCTGCTCCTCCAAGAGACCTTCACTGACATACTTATTCAAGAGCTCCATCTTTTTCTTCTCCAGTACCATCTTCTCAATCTCCTTATCATCGGGCAAAGGCACATGCACCACAAACTGCCTCTCGTTTTCCTCCAATTTCTCCCTTATCTCCCTTTCCTTCTTCCTCTCTTCCTCCACCACATCTTCTTCCTCTTCATGCAAGAGCTCCCTTGCAGCTGCAGTAGCACTCAAAGTTACCACTTCCCCGCTCTTCACACTCTTCCTAGCCTCCCTTCTAATTTCTTCCAATCTATTCCATTCATCCACCGCTTCCCTCCTCATCTTCTCCTCTGCTGGGCCTTCAAGCCTCTCTAAAATTCCATCTTCATCGTCCCTATACCCATAATAGCTCGCATCAATCCTCTTGTAAATATCATACCGCGTTCGCCTCTTCCTGAGCTCAGGAGGCTTCTCAAACAACTCTCTAACCCCCGGCAATTTCTTTGCAGCACCAAAATACCTATACCCAGGGCCACGCCCCCCGGGATTAGGAACATCTACGATATTACCCTCCAAATCCGTCATCTTTGCGGAGTGTTTGGTATAATTAGGGCCACCGAGCTCAATGATTCGCCGTTCCCAGTGACCCTTTTCTCGTATGAGCTTGTTGATCTCATCGTTGAGGTCGCGGAGGCGGTGCTCGCCGAGACCCTCGTTCTGAATCTCGGCGACCTTGCGTCCAATCTCTCGCATGATCTGCTGGCGCCATTTGTCAGCCTCGGCGAGGTCACGGCACTCGGAGGCGAGGTAAGGGCGGCGCTCCTTGGGCTTCTTTTTCTCCTCAGCTTTGAGGGTGATGTAGCGATTGAGCATCGACTGCGCCTTCTCTTCATTACGAGCCATCTTCCTAAACCAATAATCTGATTCAGAATTCTACTTCCTTCCTTCTACTCTTTCAGTTTGAAGTTTTTCAGGGCTCTCCTCTCCTTCCGTATCTTCTTCAAGTGTTAATTCCCAGATCAAGCTCCAAAACCCCAACCCTACATCGCGCAACACCAATATTTATATGTGTTTGTATTAATTTATTTCGGTTTTTTTTTTTTTTGGGTCTTATGAGCCGGAAAATTGTTCATCTTTAGTTCAACATATATTGATTATTTCATTTTAGTTGTAATTTAAAAAGGAGTCAGAAGTTATATTCTGTGGTTAAATATTTTTAATTAAGATATAATAGATATATATTATCTGGAAAAATACCCGCTTATCTTATTATTGTATTATAGTAATTTATTATTAATATAAAATCATGTGCCACTCTCACCTTTTTATTGTGTTTACTCAAAACTATTTACTTATTACTTGGATCTTTTTTATTAAATAAATAATAAATATTAAGTTTAAAAGATGAATTGCACACCCATAAATCATATAATTTGTTTTTTTTTTGCCAAAATATAATTTGTTATTAATTTTATATTTTAATTTATATTCATTATATTGATACCCATACAAATTACTAAACAAAAATGACTATAAGTCCACCATAGCGATATACGCAATATAAATTAGATCTAGATGTAGTCAAGATAAAATTTTAATGAATCTAGTAAACAACAAAAAATAAATGACTATAAACCACCCACTTTAGAAGCTTGTTAAATAGAATGTGTAAAAAGAAGAAGTGAGAACAAAGGCAAAGGTCTAATAAAATTATTCTAATTAAACAACTGCATATTTTTCAAAAGATTGATATAAGCATTATTTGTTAGAAACTATAAGAGGTTAGAAATAGAAAACTTTTTCCAGACAAAATATATATTTTAGATAGAATTTTAACACAAATCAAAACTATAATTAGCTACACATTGAATAGTTTATAAATAGTTTTTATAAGACTTTTTTATTAATAGAAGATTATATAGTTTAAGTTGCCCCGTTTAGTCTACTGTCTTCTTTCTCCAAAAAAAAAATGTATTATTTATATTCTAAATTTATTTATATTTCACACAGACAAAACCATACATTTTATTTATGTCAACGATAACAATTACAATTGTCTTTATAGACAGACATGAGGCATCCTGTACAACAAATTATGTACACAGCTAAAGCAAATACTTATTCTGCCTCCTCTTCATTCTTTATTTTGTATCACGATCACCTGCAACCACTTCTTACTTCTCATCATGTCCATTCTGCAAGTAGTTTGCTTCAGGATTTGTTGTGTGAGCATGTGTGAAATGAGATTTCAGGCCAATCCAACATCGGTAGTAATCATGATCTATGAATGGGGATTCCAGAGCCCATCTACATATACGAGGTATTAAACTCGATTCGAACATAAACGCCATCGTGTTCGTGATTTTCTGAGGTCCTACATCGTTCCCATGATCAATCGTAGCCTGTGAACCAATCCATTTTGTTATTGCAACTTGGAATCCTATATAGCAACAAATGTTATTGGCAGCAAGTTCTTCAAAAAGAAAGTTTTTCAAGTCAATGACACGATGCCGATTAAGAAAATATATTCCCACATTATGTTAACAAAGAACTTGATAACAAACCTAAAACAAAATGTCAGGCCTTTTCTTTTATAATGCACAACACATACCTCGTATGACTTGGTATCAGGACCATGAGGAGTCATACAGCTGTGAAGACTAGCACCACCAGGGAGAAAACCATCAATTTTTGCCTGAAAGGGACATGAGATGTTTTAGGCAGAGACATTAAAAAGACAAGATTTGCCTCCAATGACCAGGAACTCCCACCCAAACTAAACTACAATTGAAAATTTAGAACTCTTCCGATACTTAATATAAGAGCTAGTAAACTAATTTGAATAGAGTAAGGAAGTTAAACAAATCAGTTAATTATAATTAAATTCAAACTTTCAAGACAAACTCATATTATATACTCCTTAATCTACCCAAATTAGTCAATTAACTCTTATATTAATTATAATTAACTGATTTATTTAATTTCCTTAATCTCCTTAAATTAGTTAACTACTTCTATATATTAAGGACTAGAGGGAGTATAACACAGTCAAACACTTGTATAAGACACAATGTATCATTCAGAATAACACAGGTACTTTGGATCTTGTGTTGCAGTGTTTCTTTCTGGTGTGGGTGCCAATGTCTCTGTTCCTTAAGTTACAAGGTAAACAATGGTTTGTTTAAAACAGCAGTCTGAGTGTCAAAATTTTTAAATTTTGCACCTCATAGCCACCATAAATAAGGCCCATAAATTCACTCATGCAATTGCGATGATAATATGGAGGCCGGAATGTGTGCTCAGCAACCAGCCACCTAGGTGGGAAGATGACAAAATCAAGCAGTGCCACTCCAGGTTTATCAGTTGGCGCAGTCAAAACTGGGCATATAAGATCAAGAGATGTTAGAAAAAAAGTGGTTACCCTGCATTAAGGAGCTAGGGAAAGAAGGCAAAGAAAAAAGAAAAAGCAAGCAAGGAGCCAAACAAGGCATACCAGTAAATATTGAAGGGTCACTATGATCAAACAGAACAGTGTTGTAAGGGCAAAATTTGGTTAGATCATACTGAAAATGACATGCAACAAAATCAGAATACACTCAAAAAATCAGCAAGAAGATGATGGCTCTAATATAAAGACACTTGATATGAAACACGCAGTTTAAATAACACAAGAGAAGAGAAGCACACCTTATATGGAACATAGTTACCATGCCAAGCAACGACATTGAATGGAGAGAAATCTTGTACTGCATCAAAGAGTTCACCACCAAACTTTTGAATGATAGTGTAGCCAGGATAGGAATTGTCTTCAAACCATGCTGTAGGAACAAGGAAGTCCCTTGGAGCAGCGAGGCCATTAGCACCTAAAATGCAATGAAACTCGATCCTTTACTCATAGGGTTGCTATAGAAAATGTTCAATAAAGTATAAATTATCATGTGTGTAAGGAATTTCAAATCAAATGCTACAGTGAATTTGTTAGCTCGAAGTCCACAACTACAAAAGAGATAAGATACCTATGGGTCCAAGCTCAGGAAGTTGAAAATGACCACCAAAAATCTCGGCAACATATCCACGGGATGGACCGTCAGGCAGAGAAACAGCAAAACGAAACCCTTGAGGTAATACAGCTATTTCACCAGGGGAAATCTCTAATCTACCACATTCAGTCATGATTAAGAGCCCTACAGGAACATTAGATTGCGTTGAGCAGGGAAAAAGAAAAATGGAATACTTCACCATAGCAATGACTATCTATCTAACAACATGATATGTCATGACCTAGGAAGCACGAACAACCATGTTCAGAGTCCGTGACTCCATGCCAGTATCTATACTATTTCATGCCACAACAACTATGCCATGTCAGCTATGTGGTGACTACCTTTTGTCAATCATATGATAAGACTTCATATATAAAGAAACAAAGGAAAATACAAAACTCGTGTAAAAATATGAACTTCCAATTGAAAAGCAATACTATCAAGTCTCAAAAAATTCATTAGTCATTAAAATTTGTTGTTCAATTTAATGTTCTCTGTTTCATAATTTCATTCAGGAAAAAAATTAATAGCTTTTTTATTTTTGGCAAGTAGAAGTTAGGATCTTGATTCTTGAGTCCATTAGGCACAGATCATCAACGAAATCACACAATTTCAGTTTAGAACAAATTATAACTTCATTGAGCGAACCCAATTAAATTTTTCAGCCATAGTGAACGATGAAGAAGCTAATGATGATCACTTACTTCCTTTCTGAGGAACTACGAGGAAGTCGCCATCAGCGTTGCAAAAAGCACAATTATCCATGGACTTGTTGGCAGTGTACCTATGAGTGATACAACAATTACCCACATGATCAAAGGACACATTTTACCATCAGAATATCCACTAGTCAAAGTGTCACACCAGTTGCCTATACCTAAAGACATTCTTAGGAAGAAAAACCTACAAAATATAAATAGTCCGTGCCAATCATAAAAGAGAAGTTTATCCAAATAGCTACCATTTCTAATAGAAAGTAATCATTCACAAAAAGTTTCTATAGAAGGAGAAGGAGAAGAATTGGCTTCAAAAGATGTTTTGACAATTATAGCAGAAAATCAGAGTAAACCAGAAGCAAAATGAATAATCATATGTAAGATGTGAATAAATTACATGTCAACAGCCAAAAAAGATTAAATTACATGTGAATAGCATATCCATGGCGTAGGAATGAGCTGCCAGCACCGCAAATGGTGAACAACCCATCCACAAAATCCGCGGGTGAATCGGGTATATCGACGGGTTTCCATCGGAGCTGAGTCGGGTTTGCAGCACTGTTAGACTGATTGAACTCACTCAACAAGAGTCTCCCATTAGATTGGACCCGAGGCTTAAACGGTTCGTGGGTCACCGAAGGCTTGACCCGATAAAGCCAACTGCCCCAACCGGAAAAGAGAGAATCAATAAATCACCGAAACAGAACATAACCAAAGTTAGTAACATTTTTAAAGAAAGTAAAACTGACCTGCGAAGATTGAGATTGCGAGGAGAGGTAAAAGAGGTGCCGGAGATTTGCTCGGCGTAGAGGCCATAGGGGCAAATGAGAGGGCTGTTCTGGTCTGGAGGAAGAGCTCCGGCGAGTGCCTCGGAGGAGAAATGATTGCCGAAACCGGAGAGGTAGTCAAAGTGGAGGTCATCGCCAGCGACGGAGGAATCGGTATCACCACTCTGGTGTCCCATGTGATTCGGATGGACCCAATCGTATGTGCTTTGATGTTGGATTAATGGGAAAATGCCTTTTGTACAGCGCGATCAAGGGAGGTGATGAGAAGATCAGACGAGGAATTTTTTTTTTTTTTGGTAGAAAAAAGAGCAGACGAGGAAGTTGCCGGAAGGTGAGAGCCGTAAGCAATCAAAAGTAGTTTCGAAATGTGTGAACTTTTTGATATTGATGCATTCGTCATCGATGGATTCATTTAAAAAAAGAAATGGAAGGATTATCTATAGATTCCGTATCAGGCAAGCTAATTTATCCAGAACACATACGACTTTTATGCAAGAAGTTCTGTAAAATTTAGACAATAATTCATCCTCGTATGACTTTTTTTAATTATGTCCTTATAATTAATTAAAAGAAAAAGTAAATAAGAAAGATAATAAAATTTAATAAAAAATATATAATATATTTAATTAAATTAATTAAATTAAAAAAATAATTTAATTAATTAATATAATATATTTTTTAAAAATATTATAATTATTTCTTTTAACTCTATCTATTTATTTTTTATTTAATTATTATTAATAGAATATTAATAAAAATAATTTAAAAAAATTAATAAATATAATAAATATATCTTATATTTATAATTAAAATTAATTTTTAATTAGATTATATATTAAAAAATAAATAAATATTTATTACTGACGGCAACCATCCCATTGGCTATTTTTTCCGACCAATGTCCATTTGCTTTTAGTTATCACATAAATGATGTTTTTCATCTTTCATAACGCTTGTTCCCCTATTAATTTTAGAATCCAAGTGCACTAAGTGTGTGTTTAGTTTTAACTAAAATTTAAAATTTAAATTTATATTTTAATAAAATTTAGAGTTAAATTTTTTTAAAATAAATAATTATATTTGTTCAGAAAAGTTTTAGATCAAATTATAATTTAAAACTAAAGTTTTAGATAAACTAGTCAGAGTAGCTTATGGAATAGTAAAAAAATTTATAAACTATTCAATTACTATATTACCCTTACTTTTTTTATACTCTCTCTCATATCTCTTCTATACTCTCTATCCTCTCTCATTTATTTTCTACACCCTCTCTCATCTCTTTTCTATACTATCTCTTCTCTCTTATCTCTCTTATATACTCTCTCACATCTCTTATCTCTTATTTATCCTCTCTCCTATATTTAATAATCATACTTTTTTTTATAATTTACCAATAATAAAAATACTTCTACAAATAACTATTCAAACACTCATTTATTTAAAATCATTTTTTTTTCATAAATTCTTCTCCAGAAACCATTTTCTAAAAACTACCCAAAAACCCTTTTTTTATAAACTCTTTTTCAAAATATTATCTAAATGTGTCCTAAATTATGAATATTACTATTCAAATAACTGAACGCGTGTTTTAAAAAATTGATTAAAATTAATTAAAATTAATAAATATATAAAATATATATATATTTTTTAAAATATGTTCAGGATAAATGATAGAAAGAAATAGTAAGAAAAAAATAAAAATAATAATAATAGAAAATAGAGGCATAAAATTAATTAGGAATACATTTAGTAAAAAAAATGTATTTAATGTTTGAACAATTTTAAACTAGATCTTACAAAAATGATTGGATCAATTTAAAAATTTAGATCTTATAAAAAGGGAGTGATTATTTATTTAAAGAAAATTAGTGAGATTTTAGGGAAATAGTATATTAATTTTACAAAATCGGATATCGTCAAACGATTTCCATGGCTTTGGGTAAAAATTTGTTTATGACAGTTAATATGAAACAGAAGAGTCCAATGTACTAGTTGAGCAAGATAGGGATACCACGTGTAGAAGTTGTTTTCATGGCCATCCGCCCATTGCTGCCATTTTCACACGTTACTAGAAGGCTCACCAATCCACATGCCACCCAAAAACAACACATGTTTGGTAGCAAACGTGAAAGGGACAAACAAAATGATGTATTTGCCCATGCAGGATGGCTTGTACAGACCCACAAAAAATAACCATATTTAAGTGGAAACCATTAAAAGCATTGTCATGGGTTCATGAGTTTGATGATTTTTAACGTAAAATCATACCGACTAAACCTTCATAACAAGCGTCCACATCCCCATGGAGAAAATCAGCTTTTTTGCCCCTTTCTTTGCCAATGGAAGACAAGCTGATTACGCTGTTCAAGATTACATTTTTTAGTCAACTTGGGTGTGTTTGCCGATCAGGTTTGGACCCTTAAATATGCATCTCAACTGCTAAAAGTTAATTTTTGGATAAAAATGATGTTTGGTTTACGGTTTTTGTATTTGACTTTTTGAGTCTAAATTGACTTTCACGATAGGCCGAGTTATAGTGCAGTGAATAAGACCGTTATGGAGCATTAATTATCTTTTAAATTTCTCGTGTACCCATTTGACCCTCTTTTTCCACGCCTTCAAAAAAGAACACAATCAAGCACAATGTCTTCTAGTTTTCAAACTGACTTTTGGCTTCTAAAAAAAGCTCATTCTTTACTTATGTACCGGTTTATATAGGTTTTTAGAAATTTTTTTATAAAAAGAATAATTTTTAAATAATTTTTAAAAAATAGATTTTAAAATAAATTTATAAAAAAATTAATTATAAATAAATGATTGTTTAGATGATTATTATCATATAAAAATATTTATGATTAATAAATTACTATAAATGGTATGAGATAAAAAAAAAATGGCTACTTACCCTTCAATGTCATCTTATTCCTCTTTCACTATAATATTCTTTCCTCTTCTTCTTTGATGACGCATAGGCACTGGAAAAAAAATTAATTTTAAAAACTCTCTTATACTCTCCCATCTTCTCTTTTTCATCTTCCCATTTTCTCATCACCTCATCATCTTCCCTCAAGCCAGAAGATAAAGAAGGAGATAGAAAAGAAGACATCTATGAGAAGCATCGACAAATACCCACAATGACAGACTAGGCAACCTATAGTGATCTAGATGGACCATACTAATAAAGAAAGTAGAAGAAGGCGACAAGAACTTTTTTAAGGAGAGAGAAGAGAGAATAAAAAAATATAGGTTAAATAATAATTGAGTAATTTAAAAAATTATTTTACTATTTTAAAAGTTATATTCAATAACTTATCTAAAACTATAATTTAATATATAAATTTTTGTGAATAAATATGACTATTTATTTTAAAATTTTCTCAAACTAAAATTTAAATTATAAATCTTTTTAAAATCATAATTTAAAAGTTATCCAAATACACGCTATATTTGGATTGTCTTTTGGAATAATTGATTTTTTACTTAAAAATTACTTTAAATTAAAGAATATTTTTTGAATTCACGACTTCTGATTTTTTTGGTTTTTTTATATTTAAATATTTTAAAATTCACTTTTTAATATATTATTTAAAATATTTCTTTCTATCTGTTAAAAGGATGAATTAGTAAGGTGGTTAATTAGTTTTTTTTTTTTTTATAAAAGGTGGTTAATTAGTTAATTGGATTAATCATTTAGTTAGGCTACCCTAAAAGTCTGTGGAGCTTTAGTGCCTCTTTCAGATCAATAGCGCCCTCCAAAAGTCACTTTTGAGCCCAAAAGCCACGTTGAACCCATTGAATGTTGTTTGGATTAATTTTATGGTTGATGGGCTTGTTAGCATATAAAACTTTCTATTAATTTAGAACAAATTTAATTGTTAAAAAATATTATTTTATTATAAGTTTAGTTATAATATTTAAAGAAATATTATAATTCTTGGATATCTAAATTTATACTTGAGAATAATAGACGGCTCGTCTTACCCTATATTAATATCCCTTATGAAGAATTGAGATTTTACCTTGTTTTTAAATTCTGAGTGAGCTTAATATTTTTATAAAAAATTTTATAACAAAAAAAACTCCCTATAAATTGCTTTATGGTTATCAATATGATTTATCTATAATTAGGGTGTTTGGCTGTCTTGCATATGCCATCAATTTGCATACAAATGATAAATTCCAGGCACAATCTAATCCTTGCATTTTTTTTTTTTTTTGGGATATTTGGATACTTATAAGGGATCTTTAGTGTACGATATAACTACTGCATTGTATTGTGTTTATTGAATATAAGTTCCCCTTTCGAGATTCCATGGGTATCAATCAAGGGGAAGACAACAATGTTGTGATTGATCCATTTGAGACTAATTCGCCTAAATTTGATGATGAGATCGAGATGCCACCAACCTCTGTACCAAAAACTGGAGTAGAGTCGCATAATGTAGAGAATAAAGCACCTATGAGTCAGCAACACGCGGGGAGACCGGCATGGATGTATGATAACTCTTGTTCTGAACAAATAATCACTGATAGAACATTGATTAGGTATGCAGCTACTGCATCATCATCACAAGCCACTTCCACCACAGGTAAAAGGTAAAATATCCTATACAATCATATTTGGATTATTCAAACGTTTCCTTGATTATAAAGTATTTTTTTTCTAGAATTGACAATATTATCGAGCCAAACCGCTTTGAAGAGGCTGCACGTGACCCAAGGTTGAAGCAATGCAAAAGGAAATACAAGCATTGGAAGAAAAAGGCACATCGAAATTAGTGGACTTTCCCAAAGGTAAAACTCTCATAGGATGCAAGTAGGTATTTAAGATAAAATATGATTGTAATAAAAATATGGATAGATTTAAAGCTAAGGTAGTAGGCTAAGGGATATAGCTAACAAGAGAGAATAGATTATTTTAAAATATTTTTTCCTATAATTAAAATAGTCACTATTAAAATTGTAACTATATTTGTTGTGAAGAATGATTGGCTCTTTTTCAGATGGATGTATACAATGCTTTTCTTTAAAGAGACTTAAAGGAAGAAGTATACATGCAAGTACCACAAGTAACATGCAATAAGGTATGCAAGTTAACAAAACCTTTGTATGGCTTCAAATAGGCTTCATGGCAGAGGAACATAAAACTTACTGAAGCATTGATAGAAGGTGGTTTCAGGCGGAATAAGTACGACTATTCCCTACTTGTTAGACAAAATGATTCAGAGATCACCCTTGTACTAGCCTATGCTGATGATTTGATAATAACAAGAAATAGGATTGACCAGATAAATGAAGTCAAATTGTTTCTACATAATAAGTTCATGATAAAGGACTTAGGAGAACTTAATTACTTCCTAGGAATGGAAGTAACTAGGTCTAGTAAAGGAATGGTGCTCAACCAAAGGAAACATACACTTGATATTATAACTAACATGGATTTAAGTGCAGCTAGACCACTTGCTGTTCCAATGGAAAGAAGCACACGACTGAGAACAAATCCCAAGCGAGAAGAGTATGATCCTTTACTGCCACAAGCAACTGCATACAGAAGATTGGTAGGAAGATTGTCATATCTAACCATGACTAGACCTAATGTGAGTTTTGTGGTGCAGGGACCAGTCAATTCATGGATGCACCAAGGAGATCACATTACAACGCAACTATGAAGGTAGTTAGATATCTGAAGGGATAACCAGGAGTTGGGATATTAATCACAGCAGGACAGCAGACAAAGCTGGAATGTTTCATCGACTCAGATTAGTGAACCTGCCCGGACACTCGTAGGTCGATTACAGGGTACCTGGTGAAACTAGTGAGCTCACCAATCTGCTGGAAGTCCAAGAAATAGCCCACTGTCTCCAAATCTTGAGTAGAGGCGGAGTACAAGGCCTTGAGTTCAGCGGTATCAAAAGTTGTTTGGACATCTAGAATCTTAAAAATAGGAGTGAGCAATCTGGAGCCTGTTCAAGTTTATTGCGACAACCAATCGGCCATATATATTGCAAATAATCCAGTTTTCCATGAGAGAACCAAGCACTTAAAGTGGATTGTCACTTTGTTTGAGAAAAAATGCAAGAAGGAGTGATCAGACTTGAGCATGTCAGAAGCAAGGAACAGAAGCTGATATTTTTACCAAAGGTCTTAGGAAAAAAGACCATAACAAGATCATGAGCAAGTCAGGGACTATCGACCTCTATAGCCTCAAACTCTTGAGGGGGAGTGTTAAGCAATGAATTATAAATATGTTTAATATATGTTTGTAAATATTCTTTAGTGGACAGAATAATTAGTAAGTGTACACTTGGTAGAATTATGTGGTAGTGTAACCTGTGATATGCTTGTATCATGTATATCCATTGTATGTTATCAAAGTTACACCTCCAGCACTCTGTTTCCTAACTTTTAACTTGGGTGTCCCTCATGTAATCCCAAGAATTTTGGGATTAATTCATTGTGAATTTTTGTAATAAGCATATACCCTTTTATGATCAAATAATATAGTTTCTCATATATGTTCATGTTATTTTTCTCTAACCACTATAGCTAATACTGTCAAACTGTTTTTTTTATATATATAAAAATCTATCCAAATATAAATTACATTATATAAATTAATTTTTACTTCAATTTTAATTTGTAAAAAACAATTAAAATAAAAGTTAATTTTACAAATATTCTCCTAAATAAGTCTTTAGAGCATGTTTGGAATACAATTAACATATTCACAATATATTATTTTTGAAGGAAAAACTAGTTGACAAGAAGACTTTTTTTAATGTTTGAGAAAGCATTGGTTGTAAATGATTTTTGAATTAAAAGTTAAGTTAAAGCTAAGGGATTTTTTTTTTAACTTCTAGCTTTTAACTTTTTCTTTTTTATATTTAAATTTTTTAAAATTGATTTTTAATACATCATTAAAATAAATTTATATCAAATTGACTTTTTATAAAAGATTATCCAAATAAAAATTGTATATATAGTAATTGATCTTTACCTTAACTTTAGTATATACAAATTATTGGGAATAAAACAAAGTGTTAATTAACTTCAAAGAGAATTAAAACTTACAAACTTCACTCCTATCCCATCCACTCCAACATTAATAACGGGGATAACGTTTAAATACGTTATTAGAATCTCAATCCCAGTTCCTATAATAGTGGTAACATTGTTATTTAGGCCATGCATCTTGAAAAAGAAAAGGGAAAGTTAGTAAAGTAAAACAATCTTGCAATAGTCTCATAAACATTTAAGTGGGCCTTGTGTTGTAGGCAATAGACAAAAGAACACAACTCTAATCACTTTGTTATACTCATGTGATTATTATATATATTTAATTATATTAAAAATATTATTTAAATTAGTTAATATAATATATTTTTTAAAAAATACCTTAATCATTTTTCTTAACTCTCTCATTTCCCTCTTCTCTTACTTGATTATTAATGAAGAAGTATCAATAGAGATAACTTTAAAAAAAATACATAAATATAGAAAATATACCTTATATTTATTATCATAATCAACTCCTCAATTATGTCCTATATTAAGGATAGGAGGAGTATATATTACTCCCTCCATTCCTAATTATCTACTTTATCTCCTAAAATTATATTTTTTCCTAATATATTCTTATATGATTATATATATTAAAGAGTATCTATTAAAGGTAGTTCAAATACACATGATTAAATGGAGTATTTTAAGAAAATTAACATATATTCATTAAAATTAACTAATTTATTTAATTTATTTAATCTAACTAAATTAATTAAGTAAATTTTATAATTAAAAATAGAGTACAGGTAGCATTATTTAGTGGATTCTAATGCGCATATCTAATTTTAGCTGTTTTTTGTTCTAACAATCAAAATATAGTTGAAAATATTAACTAACTGAATAATTGTGATAACTTATAACAAAAAGTCTACCTAAATTATCAACTTAGGGTAAGCTGAGTAAAGACTCTTGTCATTTAAGCAAGGATTTAGGATTTTTATTTTTAACTTTTGTGCATAGAACTAGCCTAATTAACAGGATTTATTTTAATTCGTATTGTAGACACTAAGTTATAAAAGCTAACTAAACTGTGCATTGCATATATTTATTATAGTTTTTATATTCAACATATTTTATCAAACTTTTTAGTTATAAAAAATTAAAAGGGAAAATTGAGGAATTCGTGATAAGGATTTGAATCTGACACTCTTAATACAAAATTTATATAATATCCGTACCCTCTAATTATATAAAAATTCACCAGGTCATTTTTACTAATAAATTTTTTAATGGGGTAGTTTTTCGTAATTTTCTTCTCAAATTAAAACTGTTACATTAGCATATCCTTCTTGCTGATCCAATCTTTGAATAAATGGGTAGGAATGAAAATTTTTGCATAATGTATGTTTAGAAACTTTCTAAATTTAGATTTAGATAAAATTTAAATTTTAAAAAAATTTAAAATAATTAGCCATATTTATTATTTTTAGATCAAATTATAATTTAAAATTAAAATTTTAGATAAACTGGTTAGAATAGCTTATAGAACAGTAAAAGAGTTTATATACTAACTAATTACTATATCACCTCTATTTTTTTACACCTTCTTTCCTCATTCATTTTTTTTACACTATTTCTCCTCTCTCATCTATTTTCTACACTATTTCTCGTATCTCATCTATCTTCTACACTATTTCTCCTCTCTTATCCCTCTTCTACACCATCTCTCATTTCTCCTATATTTAATAATCACACCCTTTTTAAAACTATTTATTTAAATAATTATTTATTTAAAACTATTTTTTTACATGATCTTCTTTAAAAATTATTTTTTAAAAGTTACTTAAAAAAAATTATAAGCTCTTTTGATAATAAGGAAAAGATAAGGAGAAAATTCAAAATTGAGAAAAAAAAAGTGGAGAGAGAATAAAATTAGAATTGAGGAGAGAAGATCTTTTGGAGTAAGTCATTTCAAAGTCTTAAAATTCAAAAACATTTTGAAAAAGAGGAAGGCGTACATCCTCGATCCTCCTCTTCTTCTTCCCGATCTCTTTCAATTTCACCTCCGTCTCCTTCCCCCTCTTGGAATCGTCGCTTCTTGTATGTGTTATTTTCCGACGCATTCACATATCGCAATCTTGATCCGACCCGATCCAGCTTCAGAATAATGGGCGCCTACAGAACCGAAGATGACTACGACTACCTCTTCAAAGTCGTTCTGATCGGAGACTCTGGTGTTGGCAAATCCAACCTTCTCTCTCGATTCACTCGAAATGAGTTCAGCCTTGAGTCTAAATCCACGATTGGGGTTGAATTCGCCACGCGCAGCATTAGTGTCGACGACAAGATGGTCAAGGCCCAGATTTGGGACACTGCTGGCCAAGAAAGGTTGGTAGTTTTTTACTTTTCTTCTTTTTTGGCGGAATGTGTGAATCTGAAATGAATTTCAGCTCATGGATCTCTTAGTTTAGTTACGATTTTAAGCTAACCAATTGGATTGCTTTACTGTAAATTATTAGTAATTTGATTGGTCTTTGCTTCTCAACTATTCTCGCCTCGGCTACTGATCAATGGGAGTGAAATGGAAGCTTTTAGATTTGCTTCTAAATGTATAGTTAGACGTTGGAACTGGTGATACTGATAAGATAAATGGCAATAGATCTATTTCAAGGTTTGAGGCAAGTGTGGAATTATTTTTCGTTTTAATCTTGTCCATCCTTAAAGGAAAGAATTACAAAACAAAGTGGCAGTAAATCCAATGTTTCTGCTCTAGGTTGTGGATTTATATGCAAAAATAAAATTGAAGCATGAAACACAAATAAATATAAAAAGAAGCTGGAAGTATCATGTGATTTGCAAAAGAAGGTAGAGAGCTGGTTTATAGATGTCGCTGTGATTTGACTATCCATCTATCTTATAACATTGATGGGTTAAGATAGATATGGTTGTGCACAAGAAGACAGGAGATTTATGTTTTGGAGATCGTAAGAAAATTAATCATGAGCCCTCACTTTCTGGCAAAGACTTTGGAATAAATTAGTTCTTTTTGGGTAGAAAGGTTCTTGATATGATGTAAACGAGAGTGATATGTATGCATAATCTTCTAATTATGATTATTTACTCGATCATAACTGTTTCTGGACATTGTTGACAGTTATTTATTCATCAATCCACATATTATAATCATTATGAAATTTGTAATGATTCGTTCCCTGTAATAATCTGAATGATAAAATGTGTTAGCTTCGTTAAATTTTAGAACCCCCCAGCTGAACTAAACCATGATTCTTTTTTTCACAGATATCGTGCAATCACAAGTGCATACTATAGAGGAGCTGTTGGTGCTTTAATTGTTTACGATATCACTCGACATGTTACTTTCGAAAATGTCGAGAGATGGTTGAAGGAGTTGAGAGATCACACAGATTCTAACGTTGTAGTCATGCTTGTTGGTAACAAAGCAGACCTACGGCACTTACGAGCAGTTTCCACTGAAGATGCAAAATCATTTGCCGAAAAGGAAAATACTTTCTTTATGGAGACTTCTGCACTAGAGTCTTTGAATGTTGAGAATGCATTCACTGAAGTGCTAACCCAAATATATGGTGTTGTTAGCCGAAAAGCACTTGAAACGGCAGGGAATGGTTCTGCAGATTTGCCCAAAGGACAAAGCATAAACATTAAGGATGATGTTTCAGATGTTAAGAAAGGTGGCTGCTGCTCATCTTAACATAAGTGACAATAATCAATGAAGTCATGCTGGTTGTATGCCATTATTTTCCACACAAATTATTATAGCTGAATTTGATGCATAGCGATCGTGTTTTTTTTTACCAGACCTTGGGCATGTTGGAAGATGATTGGAGATTTGAGAGGTAGAAGTATGACATTTTATGTGGCCTTGATTGGTCAATATTTCGGTCTTATGTTCTTTCACATGTTTTTTTAATTTAGTTTCTTTGGATTCATGGATGTACTTTGTTGCTACTTCAAATTTCTAGTTGACCAATTCCTCTTTAATGGGTTTATGACAAACTAAATGATTATTAGGATTTGCTTTCAATAATCACTTTCATGCAGACTAAAGACAAAATTTATCTAACATAATTACTGTGTAAACTGTAAAATTACAATTGAAAAAATATAATATAATATAATATAATAGGGTTTTAAATCATCAATTCAAACATGTACTAATGAGTATCCATCCTGAGGTCACTCCTAGTGGAAAATTTCCTACACGCCTCTTCAATACTTCAACTGTGCAAAGAACAGAAATCAGAAATTTTCAATCAACTCATGCACAAAGCCATCCACACAAACTCTCTCAAAGGATCGAACACGCTCTAAATAATCTTATATTTTATCCCTTCATCAATTGAATTCACAGACAATGATTATTACCGCATTTCTATGTTCATTGACGAATAGTACTATTTTATTGTGGTTTCAGTCACGGTATTTAAGAATACACTATAGTTCTTAGGTGCTTAAATTTACGTTTGAAGATAATAAATAACTCGCCCTACCTAATATTAATATTATTTAAAATAAAAGGAGATTTCGCCCTATCCTTAGATCGTTGATATATCCAACTATTTTCCAAAAAAATTTATATCAAAACAAATCTCCAATCTAATATTTCATATCATACATCAGACTTTGAGACACAATACTAGTTTTTTTTTGTCAAAAAAATTAGATAAATTCAATATTAGTTCCCTAACAAAATTAAAGCAAAATCTTAATATTTAAAAAATATTTATAAAAGACTTATATGACTAATACAATACTAGTTGATATAACAATCAGAAGTCAAAAGTTAGCTAATAAACCAACAGTATAAATGACGCAAAACTTTTCTTCCCAATTACGAGCCTTTTGATTTCCATGTACCATTCCCATGAGAAAATCGATAATTATATAGTTACTCGATGTCCAATATTCAATATTGGTTAATTCGTCACATAGAACAAAGCCTGTACAACTTGATAGATACAATGTTCTGGTGCCAACAAATAAATGAGTTCGGGAGGGAGGTGTGACTGTCTATAGTATATATGTGCATGTCAATATACAAATATGCTTTTTGTTCAAAAATAATTTATCATCCAAAAGGATTATAGGAAGGGAGGAGAAAGAAATTTTTGACGTTGATTTTTACACGTCCTTCCTTCTAGGGGGCAATGCCTCTGATTTGCATATAGGGCAGACGTTCTTCAGCAGCAACCATTTCTTCAAGCAATCGGCGTGATAATCGTGCCCGCATTCGAGAATTCCAACTGTCTCTTGGTTCTTATATTTGTCCTGAAATTATACGTAAATATTCCAGGGATACAAATTATTCCATTGAAGCTTGGATTATGAAAAATCAGTGCTCAAATAAGTAGAATGTTGGTTACAGAATTGCTCCGTACCAGGCATATGATGCAAGAATCAGTTTCCTCATCCTCAGAAGCTACCTCCTCCAGATTAGCGGTGGCGGAGGACTCGAAAGTTTTTGTTTTCAATTGAGTTGTGATAGTTTCCTCCGACAAACCCATGTTCACGCTGCCAATCCGCTCGCCCAAAGCAAGAAGCTCCTGTGGTCCAATCCCAAGTGCAATCAATACAAAAAGAAAATTTCCACAAGTTCAAAATTTCAGCATTATGATAAGAAAGCATGATCAGAATATTAGTCCACTTGCCTCATAAGTCATATCCTCTATGTCCAAACGCATATCACCATGACGACGGTCGACTAAATTTTCCACTTCGTCAAGTAAAGCAACATCCTACATGCATTAACATTCATTTATGATGAAACCAACGTCTCAAGTAATGTAAAGAAAGTAAGCCTCGGCCTTCATAAAGACAGCATATTACAGAGTAAATAATATTTTGGAGTTAAGAGAACTTACACCAACGTGGAGAAAACTCATTGGACGGGAATTGTGATGTCTAAGAGATGTATCAGGCATGACTCCTCTATGAGAACGATGTACCCGTTGGCTTCCTGATGGTGCAGGGCCGACATGGCTAGCACCCAACCCAAAACCATTCTGCACTGGGATAACGCTAACGTGTGGAGAATTTGACGGAACCCCTCTATAAGTAGTTGCAGTAACTGGAGGGTGAAAGTTGATATTGTGGCCTCTTACTCCTTGCATAGGCATAGTTGGAAGGTGATAATTATGGCGCTGGTGGTTAACGGGAGGAGAATGAGCAAACCTGAGGCTGCTTCTGTTGCAAGCTGTATCATGATATCTCTGCATACCTGTATTTGCATTCTCCAATGAACTTCCATTAACAGCTTCTGAATAGTAACAGAAAGAGAGGAAGTGCCAGCACTTCACTTTAATCGATGGAAATCAATGAAAAGGAAGGGGGGAAATTAAGATTCAACAAAATTTGACGTGTACCTATGCTAAAAATTAAGATTGAGCAAAATCTGTCCAGAAAGCCAAAATAGAAAAAACTTTGGAAATTTTTTATTCATATAATTTATAACACCATAACTTGAAGTTAATTTTCCTTCTTTTTTTTCAAGTTAAAGAGGGAAGAGGGTAACGTTTGAATTTTATGTTAGTCAGTTCAAAGCTACATGAAGGTTCTCTTTTGCTCTGCATGGTTTGGTTGCTTTATAACCATTACCATTCGATGCAATTCTGTTTAAGCTCCCAAAAGAGGAAAGGAATTCTGTTCCATTTTCTAATACAAATTCCAGACATAAATTTAATTCTATCCCCCCCCCCCCACCAAAAGGAAAAAAAAACAATTCAATTACTTTCAACAATGACCCCAGAGGAACAAATTGACAGTTTATGTTTTGCCATAAAAATAGATCTTCATATTTGTAAGGCGGCTGGAAAAAAAACACTCTAGTTTCCACTTTTCATCAGAAATCCTAAAAAGGGCTTCTCGCGGATCATACATTATTCACAAACAGAACATCGAAGTAACAAAAGAGAGGCAGTGAAAAAGAAAGAAATATCATTTTCACCTGGCATATAAGGCATTGAATGAGACTGATTCCAGGCCATATTATGTCCTTCACTGTTCGTACCATTCAACTGCTGGTCCAACCAGGGAGGTGGAGCTGGTTGAAAATGCTGGCCCAAATAGTTTCCTTGAATAAAATGGTTGTGTTCATGCACCATAACTGAGTCACCACGTCTGCTCCACAAACTACCATGATGTCCAATCTCTACAGGTGATGGAAGGTGATTCCCTCTAAATTGAGGCAAAGAAAATGATGCCGTAACCCCATCAGGGTGCCTTACATTTGGAGGAGCTACTGAAGAACTAGCGGCAGCATTAAAATGTTGGTAATTTCCTCTGATGCCCTCGGTCATTTTTTGTTTGTATGGACATCTTGCATCATCCATGCAAATTCCAGAGACAGCATAAACGCCTGGGGCTGGCAATTGATCAGATGCTTGGTAATTAATTGGCTGAGGTACTACACCAGCACCAGAGGCAGAAAAAAACAAGCTAGATGATGCAGCAACACCCCCCTCGAGATTGGGTTGATGATGAATCCCATTAAACTGTGTCGTCCCATACATCAAACCATTGTCATAAGCGTCTAGTGAGTAGTGGGAATCGATGTTACCAGTGTTGCCTGAAGCTGCCACCATTGTGTGGATATTTGGCTGTGAGATGTTGGGGGCCCTCAGCATAATACAGGGTTCAGAATGATAATAGTCTTGCCTCCATCGATCCATTTCCAAATCAGTCATCAGACACTGAATTTTTGTATAAGGTGATGAATAAATCAATATAAACCATCAGAACAGCTAAAAAGGGAATTCTCAGCAGTTTTCCATTTTCACTTGCTCCAAAATTGCAACAATATATTCATCTAGTAAAGGTTTTGTTCAATAATTATTGAATTCATTTTTGCTCCAACCACTTTTGGGACCTTTTGTTTTCATTCTCTTTCAACTAGCCATAATTCACGTTAACTTTTAATTTGCATAATTGTCAAAGTGCGCCCCATTTATCAACCAGATGATGTAACAAAAAAAAACGCATATGCAACAAATGTCTCAAACTCAGGTTAAAATCAGCCATATTGACTTTAAGCCTCAATGACATTCGATCAGACTCAACTAATTTTAAAACAAAAACAAAGAAAAGGGAAGCTGAGAACGCTTACACATAAGCTAATGACAATTTTTAGTCGGCAAGGATAACCTTGACATTGTGATCCTGCCATACGGTCAAACTAAATGACAGGATCGCAATTAATCACAATTCATAAAAATTAGAAACCGCTCACCCTAAAACAACAAAGAAATTCTTAAATTGTCTTCTATATTTCCAGCTTTTCTTCACTTATTTTAGCACATGAGAACGGATTTCTTTAAGAACAACATCAAGGGTGCACAGTGCCCAAATTTCGAGTACATAGAAACATTAACATCATTCTGTGAAGAAGAAAAATTCTCCGGAAAAGCATATGGCTTCATACAAAAATTAAAGCGCATACACCAAAAAAAAGTAACCAACAAGAAATACACAGACCTTAAGAAGAAATTATCCAACTACATCATCCAATAATCCCCAACTAATCATCCACCATACATACTAAAATAAAAGTTCAATAACCACACCTTCTAAACATGCAAAGCTTGCAACTTCCGAGTTTCATAGATCAGTATAATTTACAACGTCCGGGAAATCGATTCTGGCGAAAAGTACACAATAAATATTATCACTGGGTCCGAACAAAAATATGAAAAATTAAAATCGGCTACAGTGAATGTCTTCATAAACCATAAATGCAAGTTCTTTGCTTCCATCCGATGAGCAAAACATGAATTTTATAGCCCTAAATATCCATAAAAACACAAAAATTTACCGCAAAAAAAAAAACTTGAAGGAAAAAAACGAATGGGGATAGACGCAATTACCGTAGAAAGAAACCGAAAGCTAGAGATGATCACAATCTGTGGTCGAAGATGCCAAGTAGATAAATTTCCAGAGAGAGAAAGCAAGAGACAGACAGCGGGGAAGAGAGATGAAGAGAACAAGAGAGGATCGTGCTTTCGTGAGCAATTCTCGTCTGTTAAATATGTAAAATATATCTCGTGGTTTCCTATTTCCTTCTTTAGGATTTTCTTTTTAAATCTTAGGATCAGAAATTTCTTTTTATTATTCTGTCTTAAATTTTTCACCAATCCGTATCATCCGTGTTAACCAAGAATAAAAAAAAAATCACAAATGAGTAACCATTAATTCACATATGACCGTTACGTAATCATTAATATGATCCAGAAATAAATTATGATAATTTCAAAAATCAATTTATAATCTCTGATTTTTTTCCACTAAAACCAAAATAATTAAAAAATCTGACCTAAAAACTTTATTCCAAGTCCAAAATTTAGTGGGGAAAAGGAGATTCCCTGCAGCCAAAAATTACTTGCCATTGAAGGTAAGTGATGGCTATTCTGCCAGTAATTAGGAATGAGCTTTTTTTTTCTTGAAAATTATATTTTTCTCATTCTTTTAGTGTTTTACTTGAATTTTAATCCAATCATGTAATAAGATAAAAGTAAAATTATAATCTTTTCCTTAAATAAGAAAGTTGGATAAGACGTAAATACATTAAAAACATAAATTAATTTCAAGAGATTAACTTATATTAGATAGGAATTAGATTATACAAATTAGACGTAAATCTTATTATACATTATTTTTAAATAATTTTATTTTATTATATATATATATATATATATATATATATATATATATCCAAGTCAAGCACATGCTAAAGTTAATTACTATTAGGGTAAGTGTGTGTTTGGTTTCACTAATTAAGAGGATATTATAACTTATAAAATTATATTGTCAATATGAAGAATATATATTGTTAGAAGGTAATTTATAAATATTTTTATAAATATTTTTTTGAATTTAAATATATGCCTTCAGTTTGGTAAACTCCCATTTCTAATTCATTTTTTTTTATAAAAAAAGCGCCTACTGTATCATGAGATCATAATTTTTTGTTTTAAAAAAATAGAGATAAATGAGAATATCATTTATTTATTTTTAATAACAAGAGGTAACAGAATATATGATATATGAGTGGTTTTTCTGATTTGTGGGGAGATAGTAATTTATTAATTTAATAGAAACTAAAGGTTGAGATTGGGTATTTTTTAGGTTGAATATCCAATCATGCGTTTTGTGGCCCGGCAGGGATCAACACAAATCCACTTTCAACCTATTTTAATTAACTAACCAATCTCATTCTCCACAATGATACATTATCATCCCTCCCTCTTTTTCATTTTTAAAAATTTTACAAATAAATAAGATAAATCTATGTTCCTTTTTCCTTATTTTAATTTTGATCCCAAAACATGAAGTTAACATTGCCCACAAATGAAACTTGCTCTCCTCTAATTTTATATGGAATTTCATATTTTTTGTTGAAAACATAGGGTGTTCATTTTTGTCTTGCATTATTATTAATTTTTTATATGATAATTTTATCATGGGAGAAAGAAAGGGGAAATAAAATGCTTAATAGATCTATCAAAAGGAGCTAGTCTCTCGAAATGTAGTAAATAAATATTCGAATACTTATTAAGAGAAATACCCACATTTAATATCTGACAATATTTCAAATAGGATTATCTTCAATAAAATGATATATATATATATATATACATACTTAAAGAAAGTCTAATTAAACCCATCAATCAGTATATTTTAAATAAAATATTGAATTTAAACAATACAAATAAAAAAATATGCTTGAAGATTTTTTCCTATTAGAGCTTAATGTTTAAATTTGTTTAAACCAATAGGAAAAGGTGAAAAAAAATGGTGAGGCATAAGTGCAAAAGTATACTCTTTTTTTCATGAAAATACAAAGATGATATGACATTTTCAAGTGGTCCGTACTTATTTTATTTTTCATTTTTTATAATAATGATCAACTTCAAAATGAGGGAGGGGTTGGAACTTGACCCCTTTGACTCCCTTTTAAAAAATTATATATATATATATATATATATATAATAATCTTAACTTCTTATTAACAAGTTTTAATAAAAAAATATAGGTAGGAATACATATTTTAATAACTAACCATAACATAATAATAATTATTCATATAAGAATTTATAAATTACAATTAACCTTAAAAGAGTTTCTAATATAAAAGTTACAAGTGTTCAAAGATTAATTCAGGAGTGTACATGCATATATTAAAAATTAATAATAGTAAAATAACAAATATCATTCTAAAAATTTATAAGTTATAATTTACATTATAAGAATTTTTAAATATTTATAGGTAAATTTATAAATACACATATACATTTTAATAATTAATAATAGTAAAATAATAAATATCTATATAAAAATTTGTAAGATCTAATAACATTATAATACCTTCTTATAGAAAAATTTATAAATATTCATAAGTAAATTTATAAATACATATATACATATATATATTAATAATTAATAATAGTAAAATGATAATTGACAAAATAAGTATGTGTAATTATAAATTTTTGTCAAAATTGGTAATATGTAAATTACTAAGCTTACCTTATTACATATATAATTTTCTGCATTGTAAAATAAAATGAGTTCAATGGTTAGGTGGTTATGAATTTTTTGATCAATCAAGGAATTTAAACTATTCTTTGGATTTATTTGGATATTTATTCTCCAACAATTAGAGGGGATGAATTAATTTATATGTTAAATACGAACAAATAATAATGATAATGAGATGAATCAAACTTCTGTATTTGTCTATTTGAGTGATTCCTCACCATGCACAGATAAAAATTACTATGAAATTTAATTTTTTTAATTATAATCAGAATCTTCTGAGCTTTTTCCAAAAATATATTTTAATTTTAATTTATTTTTACTAAAATTTTAACACGTTTTGTTTCTATTCAATCTTTTAATTTTAATGAGTAATCCGTTTCTATTCATTTATCAAAGATAACTTTGGAAAAATCTGTTGGCAAAGAAAAACAACTTCAGAAAAAGTTACATAAAATATATTTACATGCCAACCAGAATTTAGATATGAATATTATTCAAAATTAAAGTTAAAAAAATAAACTGATAAAATAATTACATAAACAATTACATTAAAAAAAATAGATATCAATTTTTTTAAAGCTGCCTCAAATATTTTTTAAATTGACACTTTATTCTTCATTTCACTTCACCTTATGGGGGTCGGTTGATAGGTTTCTTAATTGATTAACCCAGATTATAATATTTTGTAAGAAAGGTGAGGAATCTAACTGTAGGTTTCACATTCAAATTCTATTAAACATGTAATTTTTTTTTAATAAAAAAATTTAGATAAATTCAATATCAACTTCTCATTAAATTAAAGTTATATTTAAAAAATATTTATAAAAAATTTATAAGATCGATTATAAATAAATTCTCACAATATTAATAAGGCAAACTCTTGTTTCTATGTGCCAATTCTCTTTGGCTTGTTTATTTTAACTGCTGCGAAAATGTACTAATGAAAATCATCGCCGAGAGAAAAACACATGGAATGACGCAAAGTTATGATGAACCAGGGACGTAGAACTTCAATAAAGCATATATTCCTTGTATACATTTGTCAATTCGTAAAACCTTGTATATATCCCAAGTGAAGTATTTATAATATTTATACATTCCCAGATCAGTTTTTCACCCTTTATACAGATACATCTGACTTAAAAGTATTCTTGGTCCATGAGGTAAATATATCTTTTGCATGATATAAATGAAAAATCTTCATTGGAGTACAGAAGCAAGACCAACTTCCAATGAGATGAGAACTTTGTTTTGACTACCAATTGTGAGAAGAGAAATATGTCGTTAGAATTCTCCCTCGGTTCTGTTCATTTGCGTGCCTCTGCCTTCTTCTGTTCTCGGGCTGTTAAAAATTAACAGTTACTTTGTTTGATTCTTTACCTTTTCTGGTTGAGACGAAGAAGATTAGGGGAAAAGGGAATTACCAGCCTTCTTCTCTTGACGCTTTTTTGCAGCCTGGGCTCTCTGTTGCCGTATAATTGCTAGTCGTTCTGCAAAAAAGAAGAAACGGTGAAACAATGGAGAGCTGCAAGTTGATCTGTTTTACAGAGGTAAGACAAAAAGATGATTGCTGATGGTAAGCTCAACAGTGAAAGATGAATGTGACCAGAGGTTGAAATCCATACTCCAAGGCCCCAGCGAATTGCTCTAGAAACAAGGCCACTCATCCAATTTGCAAAATTAAAGGAGGATTGGAATTCACCAGATTTTTGAAATATATTGAGACATTGGAAAGCAAACCACAATATCCATATTTGTAATAAAATATTGCAGGACAGAAATGTTGTCATTGGCAAAATCTGATTTCAGTAAACCACCAAAAAAATACAATAACAAAGCATTATCCCTATGCGCCCGATTTAATCATGTTGATATCACCAATTTTACATTCTCGAGTATGTTCCATAAGTCATGAAAGAGGAACGTGATATTTTACAGAGGGTAAGCTCTGCAAACAACCAAAGAATTACCTAAATCCTTTCTGGCTTGTTCTGTTTTCCCCTGTTCCTGTAGCCACGCACATCGCTCATGAGCTTTTTGTTTCTCTATTTCCTCCCTGCAAACAACTGTGACAACAAGTCCAAATGCCAAGGTCTATGAGGCCAAGAATCAAGCACCAAGAGTTACCCTCGTGTATAGATTTAACTAATAAAAATATAAGACATATAATTATTTAGAACGTATTCGATCTTTAAAAGTACTATTTATTATGGTTCTAGTTATGACACTTAAGGAGTCATGGGTATCTAAATTTATACCTGAAAGTAATAGACAATTCACTTTACTTGATATTAGTATTGATTAGGAGGAAGATAAATTTCGTCCAACTTTTAAATCATGAGTGAGTTTAAACTCTTTTTAAAAATTTTAATATAAAAAATATCAAAATTTTATACAAGTATATATATATATATATAATACTTCAAAAAATTAAAACAATAAAATCGGAAAACTACCACTGACAAGAATGTGCCAAGATTATTAAAAGGTAAGCATTTTACAGACCGAAAATAGAAATTGAATTAAACAATGACAAACAGTCAGTCAGTAGCCATACAGAAGCATGGTCAGCAAAAAGTGAGTAAGCAGTCATGTACCCACCCAAGACACTTTTGAACCTTACCTTTCCCGCCATGAGAGCTCAGCTCGCGAGTTTTAACGGGTTCTCCAGCAACAAGCGTACTAATATGCTTTTTCTCCTCTACTCTAAAGTGGGCTATGATATCTACCTTTTCAAGTTGGCACCTTAACAGGTTAATATTAAGAGCAAGGAAAATTTGATCTTATTTTAAATTTTAGGTAAGTTTAATATTTTTTTTCTTTTTTATAAAAAAAATCTTTAGCCTTTGTTTTATTTGTCATATGTGTGGACTTTGTGCTCTTGACAATGTTATTGTCTGTTTAACCTGTGAATCATAGTCTTTTCTTATATGGGATATTGTATTGTTAGATATAATTAATACATATAATAAAAAATAATATCATATTTTATAAGAATATAAGTTCAATTCTCACTGTTATTATGAGAACTTCTTTAATAAGTAATCTTGTAAATTCCTATAAATATTTTCTAAATCTTAGAAATGTACATTTGTTTTAGTAAGAGATTGGTACAGAATCTACCTAAATTTTTTTATACTTTAAAATACATATATAATATTATTTTTAATATGAGTATATTTGTGTTTAACATAAAAATATATAATATTTTCATTTTATATAAAAAAAATAGTTATGTGTAAACAAAGTTCCTAGCCCAAAAAAATTAAGAAAAAAATAGGAAAAATCTCTATTAAAAATTTTATTAATACTAATAACCTAAATTAGAATATTAGTGCTCTATCTCTATAAAATTTACATAATAGCTATATTATGTATGCATCAAAATTTATCACTAACTAACATAGAATTAATCTAACAATATAATATTTTATTAGATGTTTTAGATTTTAGATCTAATTTTTTAAAAAAACTTATATTAAGAAAAATATTTATGAATCCAAAACTAGGATATATGATATGATTCAATTTATACTGTAAAAATTCTTAGGTATTTTTTGTCAATATAAAAAGTTGATGGGACTTTTTCGTGATATTTTTAAAAATTAATTTGGTATAGGTAATTTGGGTGGAGGAATAGAAAGGGAGAATTTTGCTCTCCTCTTTTAAATAAAATAATAATAAAATTTTTCTTATTTTTTTCCTTTTTCTTTTCCTCTACTGAAATTCTTCGCAAATTAAAGAAGTATTTCTCTATATAGAAGTCAAAACAGTTTTTCCCCCTTGCCAACCAATTTATTTACTGTTTGACGTAGGACGTCGTCGTAGCGACTGATAGCTCCTTCGCCGTCGCTGTAGTCTGAACCCTGACTCTGGGCTTGAAGCAGATGGGGGGCGGCGAAGCAAGGAAGAAACCGAAGCGCGCGCAGCTCAATCCCAACTGGATCCAACTCCAACAAGTACTTTTCTTAACCTTGTTCATTTCAAGCATATATACACTCTTGGTTGTCTTTCAATGGACTGCTATCACTTATTGGGGTTTATGTAATGCAGAAGCTCAAAACTCGGGGCTCTGATGCTTCAAGACCCTTCAAAAACTCCGAAGCTGAGACCCCAAACTCAGTATTGGGTGATATACTTCTCCCCTCTTGTGTTGGTTACGGCTGATCCATATTATAGATATTAAACGCTGAAGCGTCCTGTGATTTAAGCTGAGAGTTTTTTGGTTGCTTGTTTTGTCAGGGAAGCGGAAAGAGAGGCAAGATGAAGAGTCCAATGATAGTGAGATTAATCCTCTTACTCCGGTAAATGATGATTCCAGGTGATTCTGCTTATTTTTGCCGTAACCACATGATGTCTTCGTCTCCTGTTAAATATTTAGCAATTGAAGTTATCTCTTCTTTTGGGACGTGTTGCAGAATTCCTTTGAATTAAGATAGCTTATGTTGGTTGGACACGTGATGGCACACTAATATAAATGAAATCTGTAAATTTGAGCTGCATGTTTACCCTTTTTCTTTTTTGTTTTTTTGGTGTTAAGTCTTCCATTATTGTTTTAATGTCATCTTGTGCTCTAACTAAATGTGCTTTTGTATATCCCTTAACTTATTAACCATTTGGCAGTGTGACCGATGCAGTAGCCATGGACTGTGAAATGGTTGGTGTTGGTCAAGGAAACAGAAGTGCTCTTGGAAGAGTAACACTGGTATTAAATTAGTTTCCATCCATCTAGATAATCTTTACAGTAAATTATGTTCTACCCCAAATTACTTGTAATGAAACAGATTGTTTGGTTTGAAGTAATTAATCAATTATGGATTTGTGTCATTTCAATCTATTTTTATTTTCTTTTAGGCAAGGACTTCTGCTTAAAATTAATTTCTTATATTCCTATGTAAGATTAATGATTTGAATATTAACTAGTGTTTGTTTACCTAAGTTACATTGTCAAATAAAATCTTACGACTCTGGCTCTGTAGTGTCAAATTTTATGAAGAAATGCCATCAAGTACCAACCTTGTGAGTTGCCTTGTATTGTGAAGATAATGATTTTGGCTCAAAACTGACAGTTCACCTAGTTTGGTACGGATTTCTAATACTACTTCTGTCATAGCAGGTTAATAGGTGGGGAAATATTATATATGATGAATTTGTTAGACCGGTTGAGCGCGTTGTTGACTTCCGTACCAAAATTAGTGGCATAAGACCTCGAGACTTGAGAAAAGGTTGGATTTTTCTTCTTCTCCCACTGATCAAAATATGATTGTTACACAGAACAAGATAGTTTACATCTGATGGTCAAGTATTGAGGTTGAAAACCTATGATTTTTTACAAACTTTTAATATTGGAAACCCTGTTCTTTTCTGTAGTCCATAAGTTTAAATTTCCTTGGGATCGTTGGCTTCTTAGCAAATGAAACATGGAAATAGTTACATCATAAAATACTCTCTTTCATGGTTAATGGGGTGTAATAATCTCATGCCTCTTTTGTTAGTAGTATTGAAGAAAAAAGTTGATCCCTGAACTTTGGGTTTTGACCTTTGGGGATGTTATGATACTTTCCCTGATAAAAATACAGACATTAACCATGAACTTTTTGAGTCTCCTATATGCTTGACCTTGATTTCGTTTCTCTTCGGTGGCTCACTGCTGAGCAAGCTTGCTAGATGGAATAAAGAAATTGCAAAATGCTACAATCCAGTGGCTTCTAACATAATTTGAATTTGTATAATTTAATGTGAACATCAGCGGCATAGGAACAATTGCCTGTGCTAATAAAAAAGCTAATATTCAACTTGGTAGAACTCAACTTTTAAGAGCAGCAACTCCATGCTTAACACTTGAAGGATTAAGATTTTGCTGGATCTTGTCTTTGATTGGATGTGATAAATGAATGAGGGACATTATGTTCTCAACACTGATAAGGAAAGGCATATGCCAATGATACGAATTGTAGCAAAGGATTTTTTGGCCGTTCAGAAGAAAGTGGCAGAGTTGATCAAAGGCAGGATCCTTGTGGGACATGCCATTAACAATGATCTTAAGGTAAGAATTTCAATGGGTTTTTTTCTTTCTCCTGCCTTGCCCTTCCCTTGTTTTCATATCAGAGTGAATTATGTTAACCCTTCGATTCATTGTATGTGGCAGGCATTATTATTAAGTCATCCCAAGAAGGATATTCGGGATACCTCTGAGTACCAGCCATTTCTAAAGTGCGGTTTTACTGCTTCTAACACATGCTGCATGCATGCTTGTGTTTTAATTTTTTTCTCATTTAATATTTCAATTCTTCCTGCATTGCCTTCTAACAAATTTGTCGTTCTGGTTCACGCAGATCACATAGCAGAAGAGCTCTTCGACATCTTGCTGCTGAATATCTTGGCGCCAAGATCCAAACTGGGGAGCACTGCCCTGTTAGTCCATCAAACTTCTGTGACTATGTTAAATTAAACATGTAGATGAAACTTTTGAATAGCCTAATCATGGAATCTTAAACTGTAAACAAGTTTCACATGCCTTGTTGTGAAATGGTGTTAAATTCTTGAGTCACTCGATATTTGTGAAACTGCATGGCATTAAGAGAAAACTCAGCTAAACCATCAAAAGATATGATGTTTTAACTTGTGGGCTGTATTCATATTGTTTCAGATAGACGATGCTCGTGCGGCTATGCTGCTTTATCAAAAGAATAGAAAGGAATGGGAGAAGAGTGTAAAAGATCAAATTCGACTGAAACAGAAGCAGAAAAAACGGAGGCCGAAGAAGAAGCAAAAGAAGGAAGTTTCTCCAGATGGGAATGCCGCGGGAGGTGCTTCATCATAGCATTGTCTTACCCCTTTATTCTTTCGAAATTTTCTGGTCAGGGAAGAGCATCCATTTCAAAATTTCAAGTGCTATTGTAGTGACTGCTTAAAATTGATTTATTAGAAACTATATGATATGAAGGAAAGACGCAGTTGATTATGGCAGAATTACTGTACTGTTGTTTTATTGCAACCTCGAGAAAATTGAGGTGCTTCATCATAGCATTGGCTTACCCTTTATTCTTTCAATATACAGTCTAAAGTTGAGATGACAGACGCTCCTTAATATTTACTTGTTCTCGTAGAAAAAAATATACAGACTAAAAAGGAAATTAAATGTATATATTAGGTAATTTATTTTTCTTTTCTAATTTTTCCGTCCATTTAATGTCATATTATTTTAAATTTTATACATTTAATGGAAGTATTATTAATAAGCAGCAACAATTATATGTTGAAATTTTCAAATATGCCATATATTTAGACATAAAATGAAAATAGAAATAAGCACAAGTAAATAACTATAGGTGTGAATAGATTAGATCTTAAATAATAAATTTTGGATAAAATAGATTTTAAGTAGAATGGATTTTAGAGAATTGATTATTAAAAAAAAAGTTAATATTCTTAACTTATTATAAAACTATTGTTTTGATGAAAAAATTGATTGCGGAATAAGTAAATAAGATTCTAACTTCAAAAGTTTAACAGAATAAAACAAAACCAAGTAAGAGCTGTTTTGCAGGTCTTCAAAAGTTTAGAGAAAGTAGTTAACAACTTGAAACCTCGGCTTCAATGCTATAGGCTATAGCATTGAAGCTAATACGTTAATCTAAAGTAACAAAAAAATGTTAATCTAATGAACTTTTACTCATCATGTTGTAAATAAAATATGAGATTGAGTAGGAAAATCAAATAAATTAATATGTTATATAAAAATTAATTAATTAATATGATTAAATTAACGAGTATTTAATATCAATTTCTATTAATAAGTTAGATTTAATAATAATTTATTTATTTATTTAATTTTATTAATTTTTTTAAAAAATTAACTGATTCTTATATTTAAGATTAGAGGGATATTAAATTATTACTCCCTCTAATCTATATTATAAAAGTCATTATAGAAAAAATTTTCATATTATAAGAGGTTAATAAAATTATTAATTACTTTTTTTAAATCTTCCTTTAGCTATAAATATAGGCGAGAGAGAATTATAAATATACAAAAGAGATAAAAATAGTCCTATTTTTAATTAATTAAGGGTAAATTTAAATTTTTTATTATATTGTAATATATTTAATAGCTTACTTATTATTTTTTGACGTGTGTATTTAGTTACAATGTTATTATAATATAGATAAGAGGTGTATTACTAACGGAATTTAGTAATTAATGATTAAATTGACAATTTTTTAATGCAGAGAATAATAATTACTTTGATGAAAAAGATGCTCACAATTTAGTTAGAAAAATCTCAAAAAAAAAAAAATACTATTTAAATTTTAAAATCTTAAATTAATTTTTTTTATAAAAATATATAGTTATTTATTTTATAAATATAGTCAATAGATAGATGTTATTTAAACTCTGTTCAATCAATATATAATAATTTATTTTAATTTAATCTAAATTGGATGATGATTGATATAAAATAATTTATATTTTTTATTTTTTTTAGAAAAAATCTTTTTATTTGATTGAGATAAATTTTTATTTTTTTTAAATTAAGATGCTTATTTTTCTTAAAAAATATAATATAAATTTTTTTAAATGATTTATTAGTTGAATTATTGTATTTTGATATGATAGAGTTAAGATGATATGATATCTTTAAAATATATAAATATTTCTTATAAAATTTAGAAAACAAATTGATTTGTGATTTTAAAATTTAAGTGGCATTTTTAGGATTTTTTGTAAATTAGTTTGTTTCAACTAATTAATTTCATTGAAAGGAAAATGAAAAATCGTAAACCCCAGAATGTACACATCGTCCTCCAGCGAGACGAGGTTTTCGTTTCCACAAGGATAACGACCAACGGCGCCATTAACGCTGATCGTCTGGTCATTTAAACGCAACGTAATGAAGCCATTTCTCTCTTTACACTCCCTCTTCGAGTCTTCGTTTTATTTTCTGTGCGGACTGAAACACAGACACGTTCCCCTTATTTCTCTCTCTCTCCCCCCCTCAGTCTCTCACATCATGCCCACATGACCCAGCTAAAGCCCTAGACAATAGACGATTACTTCTCTTTCTGATGCTCTGAATTTGACATTTGAATCCCAAGAGTGGCAATAATAATGCAGAAGATGCGAATTTCTAGTCATCGCCGATTGTTTTGTTCAGTTCACAAGGCGGCCTTCAGGACCTACGTTACCAGCTGTCGAGCCGTGCTGTTGCCACGTTTTGGCGGTCCTGAGGTGCTTCAGCTTGACCCCGATGTCCATGTTCCTGATCTCAAGACCAATGAGGTCCTCGTCCGTTCTCGAGCCGTCTCTATTAATCCCTTGGATACTCGAGTGAGTTCTACTGATTTCACCTCTTCTTCACTCTGTTTAATGTTGGGGAAAATTGGTGTAATTTGAGGAGAGTGTTAGAGCTTTGTTATTATGAATGGAAAGGAGATAAATTGCAAATAGTTTGATACGCAATAATCACTTGCTTGTTTTATTCCCTTATATCGAGGCTGAGCTTTGTTCACTTGTCTGGTTCGTAGAAGTTGCTATTTGCCTAAAAGAAACTAATTTAGAGGAATGTAAAAAAAATATGGGTTGTTTGGTTGATTCTTCATCACTGTAAAGCCACCGTTAATATGTGAAGCAAAATGTTCTTCATCCACTAAATTGTGGATTTTGATGCACTTTTGAACCTAACTTGACTACTCCGTACGTAAGGTATAACCGGGTTGTATTGGAAAATTTTATCGTTTCTAGCTGAGGTGCTTATTTCAGTTTAAAATTAAGAGGTAACCTTGTATCCAAAGTATATATGACTTTGATTATTTTACATTGAATTTAATGATTCGCTAGTATTAAATGTTGAATTTAATAATTTGCTAGCAAATCTATTGCTAGTAACATTTGATAAAAAGTTATCTTCAATTGTGCTGGACTGCATGTGTATGTTTATATATTGGAATAAGCATTCTAAAATTTACTTCTTTCAGATGCGATCAGGTTATGGACGATCCATTTTTGAACCGCTTTTACCCATCATTTTGGGTCGTGACGTCAGTGGTGAGGTTGCAGCTGTTGGAGCTTCAGTGCGATCATTGAATGTGGGACAAGAGGTTTTTGGTGCATTGCATCCAACTGCTGTAAGGGGAACTTACACTGATTATGCAATTCTCTCAGAGGAAGAGGTCACAGTAAAACCAAGTTCTCTTTCACATGTGGTATGTATCTTCCTTTCTCAGTTTGTACAAGAGTGACTATTTATTTATATGTTCCATCTTGATGGTCTTCTGCTCGTTATTTTTTTTTTGGTCAGTCTAAAAAACACATAATTTTTGCTAAGGCTGGGCATATTCATTTGGCATCACCATCATATCTGTTATAGAATTGTCAGTGCGTTTGCCGTTAAACAAGTTGATATAAATTCCGTCCCCTTCCTTTCATTTGCTTTGGACCCTTGGGGATGTGCTTTAATATATTGGTCTCGCAGGAAGCAAGTGCCATTCCTTTTGCTGCATTGACAGCTTGGCGTGCTCTTAAAAGTACTTCCAGGATAAGTGAGGGGTATGTTTATATTGGTGAGGTTATGTTTTTGTATTGCAGATAAATTATTTTTAGTTCACATATTGTTCTTTGTGCACTTAGAGGTTTCAGTTGTAGATTTGTTTGGCTCACTAAATGATCAAGTGTTGCTTTCCTAAATTCTTTTGTTGAACTGATGGCACCTATTTTTTTTTATTCTCAACAGACAAAGGATATTAGTGGTGGGTGGTGGAGGAGCGGTTGGGTTTGCTGCAATTCAGCTTGCAGTAGCTGCTGGTTGCTATGTTGCAACTACTTGTGGGAGTGAAAGTGTTGATCGAATGTTAAATGCTGGTGCAGAGCAGGCTGTGGACTATGTTGCTGAGGTGGTGGTGAATCTGCGTTATATCTTATTTCTAGTCATTAGTTCATATACCTTGATCTTGACACAGACAATTTTATTGAATTTTTTTTTACGAAAACAGTAAAGCATGATTGAAAGTGGGATTACAATGAAAATAGTTTTGGAGAAAAATGGAGTGGAATAGAAAATGAGGTTTTAATTGCGTAAAACATTTTTTTTTGTTTAAATTCTCTAATTTCATTTATAATCGCAAATTATATAATCATCCTTAATACACAAAAGTAATATTGCTGATTGCTGTTTTGGAATTCTGGGAACAAAATTGTAGATGGAAAATCTATAAACTCCTCTTTGTTAGTAGTTACTTGTAGAAAAAGGATAAGGTTTGTGGTAGCTTGCAGTTTTCTTATGCGGAGCAGTTGTTTATCCATTCAATTATTTTTATTCTTATGAATCTGGAATCTATTAAGCAGCTATTACGTAGGTCTGTAAAGCAGGGAAGATGAAAATACTACATAGTACTACCAATAAGAGCTAAAAATGTCTTGCTCTCAAGTTGGTTATAACTAGTCTTGACCAACAGGATGTTGAGTTGGCTATAAGGGGAAAGTTTGATGCTGTTTTGGACACTATTGGTGTACCAGAGACAGAAAGATATGGCATAAACTTTCTGAAGAGAGGTGGGCACTACATGACACTTCAGGTAACAGATAAAAGTTCATCCACGCTATTGCCATCTTGGCCGTCGCATTAAAATGAACTTTCATATGTTTTCTTTTTAAATAACGACATCTACCCCTTAATTCTCTTATCTTTGCTTGAAGGGTGAGGCAGCATCATTGGCAGATAGGTATGGACTGGCTATTGGGCTTCCTTTAGCTACAGCTGCTCAGTTGAAAAAACAGATTCAATACCGTTATTCTCATGGAATAGGTAAGATATGGCAGTCTGACATAATTTTTCGCAATGACATGAAGTATCTAAAATTGATCTTTATCTGATAAACGAAATAACATAAGTTTTCCAGTAAGATATTTTTTCCTGCCCCTCCTCATCCTCCATTGTAGTTAGAAGTATGCACAAGGAGAAAATCATGATTTATTGTGGTGACAGATGTAATATTTGTACCTAACCATTTGAAAGAAAAACCGAGTACATGAAATCTTCCCTTTGCCTGTGCTCAATATTTGGAAATGAAGTAGGGAAACAGAGATTAAGAGCATTGGGGAAAAAACAATCTGAAAAGCAACCTGCTGAATGAAAAAATAATTAGAAATTCTGCATACACTCAAATTCTTTAAGTCTCTTTCACACAAATTTATACACTGGACAAGCCATGATAAGCATACACTCAGATTCTTTTAGTCTCCTTGGCACAAAAAATTAGCAATTCTGCATACACTCAGATTCTTTTAGTCTCTTTGGCTCAAATTTATACACTGGACAAGCCATGATAGGCAATAACTTTCTGGTCCTATAGAGAGAGAGAGAAAGAGCTTCCAAAGCTACAAGATGAGCGACTAATTTAGACATAATTTTTATTTGCCAGAATTTAGACATAAGTTAATTACCATTATCTAGTCACATACAGAAACCCAAAGTTACCGGTCACTTGATCCTGAGAGAAAAGAGGGGAGATGGTCAGTGGTACTGCTGCAAACGATTATAATGAATAACTTCCTTTCAATTAGACTTTTATTATCACTCTCTATGAAAGAATTCGTGTCAACATTTTGAAAGTTGAAACTTGATTTACACCTTTTTGGGTATGCTCACGCAAAACATGTTTTAATTTAAATTTATGTGGAATCTCTGGTCTCCAAACTTTTTTACAGATTTCAGATGTTTGTTTGTGCCCACATAATTCTTTCACAGATTTCAGAAATATATTAATGATTTAAGTTGCAACATGGATATCAAGCTTTATAGAAGTTTGTTACTTGGAGGCAAAACTGCAACATTAAAGTCTGATCCCCTTTCCCAAAACAAAATAAATAAGAGAAGACACGTGTTTTATCCTAGTTTGCAGGTGATTGTTGGTTTATATGAGTGGTTGTTGTCCTCACTACAAATCTCATCAATATTTCTATGCTTTATGATTTTCTTTGTTTTGTATTTTGTTGCCTTCGAAGGCTATGAATAAGGACCAAGCTGCATCTTTTCCCCCCTCATGGGCTGTAAATTGCTAGGAAAAATCCCATAATGATTTCCTTGATATGAGCCTGAGGCTATGACAACTCGCTGTGAAGCGCTGTACATTTTTTTTCAATATCATTATGATGTAAGGCTAATTTCATTTTATGGGATTCAGAATATTCATGGGCATACATGAGGGCGGACTTTGAAGGTTTAATTGAGATCCGGAAGTTATGTGAAGCTGGGAGGCTGAAGATACCTGTGGATAAAACATTTCCCATTACACAAGTGAAAGATGCTCATGAAGCAAAAGACAAGAAGATCATTCCTGGTAAAGTAGTGTTAGAACTTAGTTGAAGTCCTCAGCATCATGACCGTTATTTCCAAAAAGTTGTTCATTGTTTTCTTTTTTTTAAATGGATAGTATGACCGTTATTTCCAAAAAGTTGTTCATTGTTTTCTTTTTTTTAAATGGATAGTGCCGTTTTTTCCCCTGGTTCTCTCTGTATGATATAGAAAGTGAAAGTTTTGTAAATCTGATTCATAATATCCAATCATAAATCTATATATTGTTTGAGAAAGCTATGTGATGCTGACTGCTTTCTGAGTTTCTGTCCTTGTTTACATCAACTTGGAAATGCTATGGAATAACACCACGTGCCAGATGCACTCCCATGTTCTATTATATTGTTAATTGAAGAGAACATAGCCGAATCATGAGCAAGCTGTATATCATCAAACCTTAACCGATTATGAGAAGAAAATTAGAAAAAAAAAATATTAAAGGAAAATCTTCTGAAAATAATATTTTTTTTACTATTTTTAGAAGTTTTATTTTTTTAGTATTTTCTCTTATTTTTCTCTCCATTTAAATATAAGAATTAAGATAAGTGCTGGAGTTAAGCAATTTTTGTTATTGAAATGGCTAGATCTTATCAATCTTGCAAGGCACCATTTTTCTGCCAATTTGACAGTTGATTTAATAAAATTATTGATGCTAGTATAGTTTTGAACGGACAGAAGAAAATAAGATATTCGCTATCACGTGACGAGAAGGATAATTAATCTAGTGTGAATAAAAATATTAGTAAATTTTCAAAGACCTCGAAACTTTTTTGGGAAGATTGCTGTTGTTTGGCATCACCCATATTGAGTAACGAATTATTGCCTCAAATCATAATATATGGTAAATTACATCTATATCTTTTCAAGAATTGCTTTCTGCAAAGCACTTTTTGTCTGGTTGTGGGGTAGATGTTGGGTCAAGTCAAGCTGTCATTTCTCTCTAGTCTTGCATTCTAAATTTTTAAATTTAACCATAAAACTTGACCTAGTTAAAGGATTTAAATATTCTTCAAACAAAGATATTGGGTTAAAAAAATATTAATTTTTAACTTATAGACTAAAAACTAACATATAATTTTTTTAAAAAATAAATTATTAAATATAAAGCATTTGTATTTTTTTTTTAAATTTCACATTTTTATATTTTTTTTTTAACGGAATCTTTCTGCAGCGAGGTCTGATTGGTGCCGCGCCTGGTATCAATTTCAACATAGTCGATATTTTTTTGCATATCCATTCATCTTCTTTTCTTCTCACCCTCTCGAACTTCTTTTCCACCCCACCCTAGCCTCTTCCCTTAACAGGCAATAGCAATAACGTAAAAAGAAAAAACATCTGTCCTTTAATTTTGACTGGTCTTAAGGTCAGTATTATTATTATTATTAGAGTTAAATATTTTTTTAATAGTACTAAATATCCTAATTAATTTATGATGAATCCTTCCTCCTAAAATTTAAATAGCAATTAGTATTTTCAAGTAATTTTTTATGTATGTATCAAATTAAAAAAATTAATTAACATTAAATATTATAAATTTTAGATGTTCATTATTATTATAAAAATACTTTAAAGTTAAAATAGTATAAAAAAATATTTTAAAATATTAAATGATATTAAAATATATTTTAGAATTCTGAATAAAAAAAATACTGCATCATGATGAAACAAAAAATTAGAGAGTGGGGACCCAATTTCACCCTATTAGGATGTTAAATAATCATTGATAAACAGCTACCAGAGTACTAGACGTAGGACTGCTAGTGAGCTATATTTTGCTAAGGACAAGCAACGTCTCTCTCTCTCTCTCATGTGCCCTGCAACCTGTAGTACCTCTCTCTCTCTCTGCTAAGAAAGGCCACCAAGCAAAGATCTTTTATCACTCAACTCATTTCAGGTTTCAATGGCAGCCTTATTGAATATTATATGTGCTTATGATCCCCAAAAATCATTCTCCTGTCAATGCCGACGCCTGTGGAATTTGTTGAAAGAAATGGAATGGACACAACAGAGATCCCATGAATGAATAAAGCTCTTCTTCGGTTGTTTCAATTCTCATTTGTCTTCTTCATCCAACACCATGAAGTTCTCTTCCAAGTGTATTCTCAGCCCAGGCAGCAGCAATGCTAATAGAGAACCATCTCAGATTTCTCTTTCCTCTTCCTTAAGCAGGAAACTTAGAAGCAATAAGAGTATCAGAAACGGACAAGCTTCTCCAATGTTCCCAACGGAGGACAAGAAAAAAGGTGCTTTTGAGAATCCAGAGCCTTCTTCTCCTAAGGTAACATGCATTGGACAGGTGAGGGTGCGAACCAGAAAACAGGGGAAGAAGGTAAGAACAATATCCATGAGAAGAAAAGAAGCAAGCTTTAGGAAAGTAGACCAGGGTTTTCGGGTTGCAGCAAACCCAAATCTCAGCGGACAAAAAGGCCAGAATTTTGAGTTTCAGAATCATCAGCATTTGCGACAAGAGTGTTTGCCTCATCGGAATCAGAGATGGGTTCATCTTCCTCTGACAATTTGTGAAGCTCTGAGGGGATTTGGAGCTGAGTTTAATAATTGCTTCTTTCCATGTTGGTCTTCTTGTAAATCAAGCCAGAAAGGTGAAGAGGACAATAAAGCAGGAGGAGGAGGGACAGGGGGATCCGGAGGTAGGGCTGCATTTGCAGGATGGCTGGCGGCTTTAGAAGAAGGAGAGGAAGATAGAACAGATAGATTAGAAGGGAGCCAGAGAAGACATGTGCTCGAAGATATTGATATCGATGAGGTCAAGAAAGATGAGTTTGTTGGGGAAGAAGAGGAGGAGAAGGCAAGGGTGAGTATATGCATTCCACCAAAGAATGCTCTTTTGTTGATGAGGTGCAGATCTGATCCTGTGAAGATGGCAGCTCTGGCTAATCGATTTTGGGAGTCACCAGCTCGGAAAGATGAAGGTAATGGAGAAGTAGAAGAAGATGAAGTGCGGATACATATACAAAATCCAACCAAAATAGGAGAGGAAAGTGCTTGTGAAGAGCATGTAATCCCAGATGGATTAGAAGAAGCGAAAGTAATAAAGGGTTTTGAAGAAATCCCAGAAGAAAAACTAGAGGATGCAGGAGTAAATGGTAATCCGCAAAGGAAAACCTTGTTCAGTGTTCCTTCTTCTGAAGCTCAAGATGATCTCGAAAAGCCAGAATTTGAAGACGTTCAGCCCAAGAAGCTCCAAGAGGGTGAAGAAAAACTGAAAGAGAAAGAAGACAAGGTAGATGGCCAAATTGAACAAAGAGACGCAAAACGTGCTTCCTCCCCTGTAGTAATGGCTGAGAAAGACACTAGAGAGAGACCTCGGGAAGACAAGGGGACAATAACCCGAGATAGCCCGGACCCTGATTACCCAGAAATCCCAGAAGGGAAGGTGGGTGTGGAGTCAAAGGAGCGAGAAAACCAATCAGAACCCAAGAAGGAAAACAGCTCTGTTTTACCGGAGTGCTTGCGTTTGATGATGTGTGAACCGAAGTTGTCTATGGAGGTTTCGAGGGAGACTTGGGTGAGCAATAAGGATTTTATCCGGCGGCTTCCAGAGAAACCTGTGAAGAAAAAGGATAGTGGAGGCGGCGAGCGCAAGAAGAGAATCAGAGTCGACTCTAAACCGCCGCTGCCGCAGCCCCCGAGGTCGTCTTGTTCATATCCGGCTCCGGCGGCGAAAATGTCGATGGCGACCATGATAGAGCAGAAGCTGGGGGGATCCAATGCAAACGAGCCGTTGGTCCTCAAGCGCTGTAACTCAGAGCCGATGAGGTCATCGGCTATTCTCGCGCCAGAGGCTTGTTTCTGGAAGAACAGAAAGCTGGAGCCGCACCATCCGGCGGCTACGCTTGGGATCGGCGCGGCTGGGGTTGGATTTTGACCTCAATTTTTTTTAATTTCTAAAATAAATAATCATCGTTCATCATAAGCACTGCGCTGGTAATTTTAGCGAGTCCTATGTAATTCTGGTTTAGTTTTTCTAGAATCTCGTTTCGCGCAATTATTTGCTTGTGTTGTACTCCCTCTGGTTCTGTAACTAGTTCATAAAGCTTGGCGTTCCAAGTCCCAATCTTGTGGGGGAGTTTAATTGGTCAAATGTACATGATTATAGTAGCAACTAGATTATTAGACCAAACATTCCTTATATTGTTTTCCTTTTTTATAAAAAGAACCAGAACAATTATAAAACCTGCAACTCTGAAATGAGGTTTAATTGAATGAAGGAGTAACTATTTGTTGGAATCTTAAATGTTTGATCCATTTGTGCCTTCACCGTCACGGCTTCTTTACACACATGATGAACTAATGAATGCAGAATAAACAGAGGAAGCACGTTATGACAGAATTGAATGCAGACGTACCATTTTAATACTTACCATGATTGCCTTCATAATGATGTGACCCAAGAAAACTATAATCAAACTGCAAATTACACCACTCCACAATGGGATTCACGAAGGTAATACAAAATAAAAAAACTGTAAATGACTACGTTGTGAAAGAGATTAAATCTCAACCATAAATGCGTAGTATAAATTTATTAATACTAGAATTTATTATTATTTGTTTTACTTGGTTTTCAGTTGTCTTTAAAATAATCAAGTAAAGCTTGTTCCACACGAAAATTGTTTCTTGTGCAACAAAACTTTCAGTTTATGCTTACACGCTCTGCATCTGCATCTTCTCCCATTGGAATAAGCCGTGTAAATATGTGGTGCACAGTTTTGGTGAAGCCGTGAAGGCATCGATAAGATGGGAATATAACTTTTCAAGAAGGTATCCAGGTCAAGGGGATTTAGTTAATGAGCTAAAACAAACTTAAAATAACTTTGAAATTCTAAGAGGAAGATGAAATAAGGTAGCCTCTACAAAACCTTTTCCACATTCTACATTAAGACTGATAATTACATAGAAGGTAGATTGTATTCAGACCAATAATGGGCTATGACTCTCAAAAGTGAGAGACTCATGGAGATCACTTGTACAAGTAAGAGGTTCTGGACCTATTCCTCCACTTCAACTTCATGAGACTCTCAATCTCTCATTTATTGTCTATCGTTTGAAATTCCATCTTCATTCCTGCTGCTCAATTGAGAATTATTTGCGGGGCTCTCAACTGATGAATTTGATATGCCTTGCTGTGCAACACCTTGGCTTTCAGTTTTCTTTCTAGATGAATCTTCCATTAGGGAGTTCAAGGCAAGTTGGCCAGAATAAAGCAACAAACCTATGGAGTTGATACCAAAAACATATGTAGCAAGGTAGCACAAGCCATTCACTATTGTCCTGTGTAAAGAAGTCAAATGATTAACATCAGATTTTTGAAGATATTATCAGAAAGGCCTCTGGGAGATAAGAGGTGGAATTGAATTACCTTATGGTGATTGTTATCTGGCGGACCTGAAAAGCATAAGATTTTCCCAATTAGACTATTATGGGCAGGGTGGGCCCAAGAAAAAAGGACTTCGGCTAGCAATGAAAAGCAACTTTCAGGCAATGTCTAACACAGAATTTGAAAGAGTTGATCTGTTGTGAATTTGTCTTCTTTCCCATGTAAATTCAACAAAATGCTTCTCTGTACGATCACAATGATATATTTGTTTTATCAGGCCTGAGATCCCAAAGAACATTTCAAGATTAAATAGACCCATTTCCATCCTTTGACTTTTATCCTGGCAAATGACAATGCATTTGCAGGGTTTTCTTCATGGGTAAACATTACTTCTGATGTGCACAATTTTTATAGCCACAATTCCTTTCAATATTTGAATTTCATCTAAACAAAATGCAAGACATAAATTGGATTATCTCTTTGATACTTTGTTTCTTTATTTGCAATATCAGCTTCTTTATTTGCAATAGCAGCTAGGTGTTCTAGAATTACAATGTTCAAATCATTACAATTAGAAGAATGATTGGCCACATAGGCAAACAAATTCAAAGCCATTAATTAAGCTTCAAAACCAAAAAGAAACTAATGGATATATATATATATATATATCACTCCCATAAAATGATTTTACCATCATTATAATCAACAAGTAGCAATATCCTAGTTATTCAGATGATAGCAGAAACCTAACATTCTGGCTCCTTTCTTTGATCCACTCATTTTTCCCCCTAAAGCACTATTTATCTGAATGCAAACCATACAAATAACTTACTAATAGAAAGGCAAGAGACAAACCGAGAAATTATCTGAAACTGTTTGGCGATTTAGAGCTGCCTCAATGGTGGTGGTGAATTTATAGAGAATAAGAGCAATAATTCCAGCTGATATTCCCCCTATTAATGCCGAAACAGGTGAAGGTGGACCCTTAGCTTCAATCGAAGTTGACCCCATGGCTTTCAAGTTATCTAATGCTTCTTCCTTCAATGACTTCTTCACTCCCGAAGACCTAAATTTCTAAACAGACCAAACTCATTTCATTGAAAATACACATTGATCCACCATAGCATGAAATCACTCAGAATTAAAATGCACTGCAAAGTAACACATCTAATTTTTCCAAAAACCAACGAATTTCAAATCATGAGATTTAAAGTTAAATCATTTAACTTGTTTGTCACTTTATTAAGATCACATTTATAGACAACTATAAATTAACACATGAATAGGAAATATACCAATTCTTTGGCACGTTTTGCCCGACGCCGGATAGATCGAAAGAGGAAGACAGAGACCGCTCCCGTGAGAAGAACACTGGTAGCGATTTGAATTGTAGAAGGCTCGTCAGTAGTGGCGAAAATGGAAGGCGTAGACATTGGAAGTTCGATGGGACCATCCTCCGTAGCAGCAGCGGCGAGTTCTGCGAGTTGAGTTAACCATGGTGAAGAGGAAGGGGGAATGGCTGAAACAGGGTGAAGGGTTGGGGCTTTGTGAAGAAAATTGAGAAAAGGGGATGAAGATAAAGGAAGGGGGGGAGAGGGGTTATGAGGAAGAGACATAGGAACAGAGGGATTTGAGAAGAGAACGTGGTGGTAGCAGTGGGACTGCAACATCGCAGATAGTGAGAAAAAGGCTACAGAGAGATAGAGAGAAGGAGAAATGGTGGCTCTGACTCCCTTTCTCAACCTCACTGATCAGTGGTAAGCAGCGTCTGCTTCTTCTTCGACTTTCCGTAAATATCTTCCGGGCTTTGGATTTTGGTGGGAAATGAAAATATCCATATCCGGACACATATTTTTCTCTTTATTTTGGTAGGAGGGATCAAGTAAAAATCTTGTTTCCTCTTACATGGTTACCGCTATTTTTCTTATGAAACAATTCTATTTTATTAGAATTCAATGTCACTATTTTTTTATTTTTAGATAGAAAATTTATTAAAATTATTTACTTATGTAAAAAATTGTATGCCTATCACATCACAAAAACTACACTTTTATTCAGGGAAAAAAACATCACTTGCATAACTATCTAGTGAAAGGGTGAGCCCTGAGGTGACAAACCAAAATTTTGAATTCTTAAGAGATATGTAGCGCCCCAAGTGCTTAAATATGATGTCTACACTAGAACCATAGGAGTAATTAAAATAATATTTATTAGTAATTATTATTTATTAATAATAATTAGAGTTCATCGAAGATTTTAACTTTATTTTACCTGCACATAATCTACTTAGAAGCTAGAACATCATGTTAAAAGGCTCAAGGGTTTGTAGGCTTTGTTGGTTGAATAGCAATACTTTACCGATGAAGAAAAATTCTGAACAATTCGAGGGAAAAGCTGGGAGAATAGGGTCTCTGAACATTGGAGGAAAGAAAAAGAACAAAAAAGAAAGAAAATCATATAGTGATCCATAGAAAATTATTCTCATTGCAGCTTGTAAGCAATTCCAAGTTTTCCTTAATTGTTATTGTTAATATTTATGCAAATAACCAGAACTCCAGAACCAGAAACAGAGAAAAACCAAAAGAATATATAGATTAGCAGATTTCTCTCTGTTCTTCTCTTGCAAGCCTGGAATAGTGCTGGCTACAATTGGGCTTATTGTTTCTTTCTCAAATGAGAATCCCAGATCCTTAAACCCTTGAACTTCTTTAAACTCTAGATCACTCAGGCTCTTCCTCATCGTCTTCTGTTTCAACAAGTACCTTCTTCTCATCTCTTTTATTCCTTCTGTGCTGAAGCTGCTTTCTCCCTCTGTGTTTCTCACTGATCTACTTCTTGGAATGCTGTTACTCTGCCAATTATGATTGTTGAAAGTTTTAAATCTGAATCTGAACGAATGGTTCTATATTATAGAATGTCAGGCATAGGTGCCTTAATTTCATTGGATTTGAGTAATAGAGCACAAGTATTGGTTCTTAACCAATAATATCAGAGTAATATATTCTTAATACTATGTTTTAAACCCAAAAAAAGGAAACTTTTGGCCTCTTTGAACTGGCCACAGAAACATGTCTATTTTAATGAAACAAGAACCACTTCTATAAAAGGAAAGCTGAAGATAATAACAGCACAGTACCTTTGAGGTTTGTTTGTCATCACATACTTGAAACTTGTCTTCTCTACCAACAAAAGGAGGTAAAGATGGTGTTCTAAGAAGTTTGCTTCTGCTTCCATTACCCTCACTCTTCTTATTAACTTCTTTCATGTCTCTGCTGTGAGCTTTAATGGCAGCTTCAAGCACTAGGGGATCTGATGAGTGGTGCACCAACCTGGTTCTGCTAAAACTGATTCCTTTCTGACAATTTTCTTCTTCTTCTTGTTCTGTGACTTCACTTGTTGATGAAGTGTTGTTGGCTGCGCTTCATCAGAGTCCTTCCCCTTCAGCAACACAGGATCACTCACTAGGGGCTGAGGAAGAACATGGATCAGAGTTACATCTTGGGAACCTGGGTCTTCTTATTTTAAACAAGTTCTCAAAGAACCAGCTTTCCTCCAAAAGATCCATTGCATTCACTTTTTCTTCTTCATCCCTGGAGAAAGAAGATCCAATAGTTTTGTCATTTGGATCCATGGCTTTTTCAACTCAGCTTTCCTCTCTGTGTTACTGTATTTATATTTCAAAGCCCTTTTTGTATCTGTCAAATGATTATCAAGTAGTTTCTGTCAAGCTGACATAAGAAAAATCTTAAATTAATCAATAATGTAGGAGAGGCCACGGATCAAGTTGAGGAATATCAACTAAATAATAATCTACGTAACTTGATATTGAATGTGATGAATCAGAACATAGCATATGATTTGATTGGGAATTCTGAATTCTGAATTCTGATCCTTACATGAAGTGAGAGCTGAGATATGACCCATGTGTTTTCAGATTTTTCTTTTTATTATATGGTTTCCATAATGAGGTTACAGTTCAAAAACAACTGTTGTGTGTTGAAAAATGCAAGTGAAGGAAAGAGTTTAATGAGCTTATCATATAGATCATGAATTCCAGATTTTCTCAATAATAATAAAAAAATCAATTATTTATGGTCACACTCAGTTTCATTACTAATAAAACTAATGACCATCTCTTCGGCGCAGACACAGGTATGCCAGCACCCATGTGAAGGCCCTTTTTGTTTATTCTGATTCATCAATATCTGTTTCTTTCTCTGCTCACTGCAAAGTGACAGCTAAAGCTAACATGTTCTGGAGTAGGCAAATAAGTCTCTTCATTCTTAGGCTGAATTTTATAGACATTGCACTAATATTTGTGGCAGCCTTAACTCATCTAAACAACAACCCCACATCTATTCAGAACCAATGTAATTTAGTAAATGTAAGCGATCCTTTCTTTGTTTTTTTTTTTTCTCTTTTGATTTTCCCCCCTCCCAAATTTTTATAGTTTTCCACAAGAGGGGGAGCAACTGAGAATGCATAGCTGATACCCTACTTGACTTGGTGTCACCTAGGGCACATTTTGTGCCATTAGATCTAATTAATCTGCGGCAAATGTAAGTGATCTTTAGCCTTATATTTGTTTGGTATAAGGAGGGAATGGATTTTAATTTTATTTGTTACCATGCGACTGGGATATTAATGGTTAGGTACATGACAGTAGGGATTGACTATTATTTGTATTTAATTTTATAAGGTAGTTGGATAGGGATTGGCATGATTTAATAATTTTGTTTATTCTTGGAGGCAAAGCCCGAGCTTAAAATATTTCAAGAAAATCTAACAACCTTGTTCAAGTTTTATATGTCCCAAAAAATAGTATAATATAATGGTGATAGGTTTTTTTCTCAATTCTTCTGACAAAAGAATTAATCTAATAGTTGATATTAGTGGTTATATTTCAACTATAGGCTACATACAAATGACTTAGGTAGAACACGAGCCTTCTTAGTGTTTGTGTATATCCCACCATAGAATAGAATAACTAGTGGCACACCTTGAATGACTTTTTTTTAAAAGCATAAGTATCATTTTAAAAATACTGTCAGAATGTCGTCTAACAATACACTTTGAAGGACTGTTTTATTTTTACAAAAAAATTTAAAAAGGGTTAGGCCTATACACGATTCAAGGGTAGAGTAAAATCTCTTTTTCTCCTAGACAATACCAAAGTTGAGCAAGGCAAGTTATCTGTTACCTTTAGACGTAAATCTAGGTACTCATGAGCTATGATGCATCTTCAACGCTGTAACTGAAATTACAATAAAGTAGTACTATTTAGGGATTGAATATACTCTAAATAGTCGCATATCTCACTCATTCGCTAATTGAACTTATAGACAATGGGTACTTTGAAAGACTTGTTGTTTTAACCTAAGTTATTGATATATCTTGGGCCTAACTAAAGTTCTTTCACTATTAATTGGGCTTTGTGAGATGTTTGGATTTCCCTGGATAAGTTCTTAGGCTTTCAATAGTTTTAAAGGTTTATGTTAAGTATTTTTTTTTGTCACAAAAATTTTTAGATGGGAGCAAACCAAGGTCTCTATTAAGATAGTATTTGACAGTACCTTAAACATAATTACTTAAGATGATACATGTGCCTGGCAAAATAAGAAATTAAAAAAAAAAAAAAGAATACCTTTAAGGACCATGTGTCTATGTGTATGATGAAGAGGTGTTACCCTTAGGACATATGACCTTCTTAACATTTGTGCATATCCCACCATAACATAATTAACATCGTAATTTTGAGATAGATGTTAAATAGTTAGATTTGATATTAACTAACCACTATAATTTTTCTTACATGAACAATATTAACTATCTGAATATGCTTAAATAAAAACTTGAAAAAATTAAATAAATTTTATTCACTGCATGATATATATATATATATATATACACACACCAAAAATACGATACATTCATGTTACTTATTCATACTTGTGTATCTGTCTGTCACTTTCCTCTCGTGGGGATTTAAATTTTGATTGTAAATAAGACAATTCTAAGGTTTTTAAAGAGAAATATAAAAAAAATATTAATATAATAATTTTTTATATTATTTTTAAATATTTTTTTATCAAAAAAATTATCTATAAGTTGTTATAAACAATTTATATGTGTGATATGCCTCAACATTTACACTATTTTTTATCCTCTAAAACTCTTTTTTCAATGAGTTAATGTATTAAATATATATAATTATATATTTTATCACATACCTATATTGTAAAAAAAATTAAAAAATTACTTATTTTACATTACATTTTACGTGTTTGACCATCCATACCCTTTCTATGGTGGCCCCAAAAGGAAACTAAACATCAGTCCTCTTTCGTGCTTCTACGGTCTTAGCACTTTTGTATTGTGTGGTTTTTTTTTTTTTTTTTTAATTTTTGGGCAACAAGTTCTTTTGCACTATTGAATTGGAGAATCGGTTGCCACACAGTCGAAGGGCCTTCGAAGGTTGGAACTGCAACCATGGCTGCAAATTCAATATCCTTTTCTTCCTTTCGATTATTCACTTCTTCCAGAATCCCACTCTCTCGGCTTTATCAAAACCTCTTCTTGCAATCCTCCTCTTACAAGCTTACCTTCTTCAAACCCATCACATTCGAGAGAATCCCTACGAAACCATCGGCATCGCCGCCATCTGCAGCATTACCCTCTTCTTCTCTGCAACCCCTTGAAGAGCTCCCTCCCAAGCTTCAGGAAATTGTCAAGCTTTTCCAGTCTGTGCAGGAACCCAGGGCCAAGTACCAGCAGCTCTTGTTCTATGGAAAGAATCTCAAACCCCTCGATGCGCAGTTCAAGACCAGAGAGAACAAAGTCGAAGGATGTGTCTCCCAGGTTTGGGTGAGAGCCTTCCTCGACCAAGAAAAGAATGTTTTCTACGAAGCCGATTCCGATTCCGATCTTACTAAGGGGCTCGCGGCTTTACTTGTTCAAGGGCTTTCGGGTCGGCCGGTCGCTGAGGTTGTCCGGATTTCGCCAGATTTTGTGGTGCACCTAGGGCTACAGCAGAGTTTGACTCCTTCCCGGAATAATGGATTTTTGAATATGTTGAAATTGATGCAGAAAAAGGCGCTTATATTGTTTGTAGAAGCTGAAAAGGGTGGTGATGTGAACCCTAATTCAAATTCCCACTTGGAAAGTGAAAGTTCTGTTGAGAATTCCTGGAAAGGAGATTCTATGGGCTCAAACAATGGATTGAGTTCTGAAATTGATGGTAATAAGTTAGAGTCGGGCAAGAATTCCTCGGATAATACTGAATTGAATTCTGGTATTCTGGGAAGCAGAGGGAAGAGGATCAAGGAAAAGTTGGAGAAGGAACTTAGTCCTGTGGAATTACAAGTTGAAGATGTCTCTTACCAACATGCAGGGCATGCAGGTGCTAGAGGAAGTGATGGAGAAACACACTTCAACCTTAAAGTAACATCTAAAGAGTTTGAGGGGAAGAGTTTAATTAAGAGGCATAGGCTCATTTATAATCTTTTTCAAGAGGAATTGCAGTCTGGGCTCCATGCTTTGTCAATTGAGGCAAAAACACCATCTGAAGTGAACAAAGGATGAAAATTATTTATGCAGAGAAAGGGGTCAATTTTTCCCATTGCTTCTACTACTCTCGGCAATGCTCTCATTTTGTTTATTGTACTAAAAAAGAGAGGTAGTTAAAAATGCTTGCTGAGATTTCTATAGGATATTCTTCTTATTAGTGATTTTTGGAGGTTTGCTTCCTAATAAATCCTCGTTGTGCATGAAGGTGAGTTGCAAAAATCAATGTCACATGAATCTAGAATTCTTTCCAAACTTATGGGGCTCATTTTAAGCTCTATTGTTGTGTCATATCTAAAAGCACTAAACCACTGTCTGGCTTCAGAACAAAAAATTTAGTGAGAATGCTCTATCGTGTTAAGCAAGTAAAGATTTGGATGATGAATATGTCCTAATGGTGTTTTGAACAGACTGAATCATATTATCTTCCATGCCTAAAAATCTGGTGCATGTCTTTTGGGTGGAAGCGAATGTTTTTCTCTATTTTAGTGGAATGGGTAGAGGAGTTGCCTTGGATAATTTCTCCCTCTTTCTCTTCTGAAAGAAAGGAAACTTGAGCTTTCATTGTACCTTCATCATTCTGCATCTTCACAAAAAAGAAACAAAAGCTTCTCTAGTCTAAGTTTTTGCTTTAGTAGATAATTCTTCTTCTTATAGTTGGAAATTGACCTATCTAAGAATCAGTGTAATTGGTGTTCTTGGGCTACTGATGGTTAGGTTTAACACGGCGGCTTGATTGTTAAAATTGCCGCTGACTAATCCTTTTCTGGTTAGCTATCCAGACCAAAAGTTTCATGATAAGTTTTTTATGCTTGTCATGTTTAGGATTTTTAGTTACATATTTCGACTCCTTCATGCTTCATCTTTGCCTCTTAAACTTTATGAAGCCATAAGTTTAGTTGTGGCAAATACCATTCCCCTTATCTGCACCTTAAGACCACTGAATGCAAACCTTTCCAGTTTGAAGATTATTTTCTCTTTCCTTGGCCCTCGCTCTATGTAAGAAACTTGTGTGAAGGTTTTGATCGTACTAGATTTTTAGTTAGCGGCGTAGACCATTTATTTGTTGAAAGAATTCAAGTACTGAAGGCTGAAATTCAGTGCATTTGTTTGGGTTGTTTAGTGATTACTCGTTATGGTCAACACTAAGATCAGTGAAAAAAATATTGAAAGGCAATTATGAAACTGGAAAGGAGCTGCACTGCACTATTTATGTTAAAAATAATGTGGCTCTCGACATGTTACAGTGATATTGATGAATGATAATACTACTTCTCATATATGCTAAAAAAGATTCACCTTTTTATTTTACACGCGTGTGAAAGAGAGAGATTATATCTGAGTGGGGGTAAAGATGGATATGGGGAAATGTACTCCACTTTTACAAACTGAGTTCAGAAAGATAGTTGAAAGAGGATAGATGAGGAAAGAAATCTGAGAGTTCAGATTATGGACAAGTAAAATAAGCAAAATATGACAAAAAGATATCCTGTATCAACAAGTAAAAGCAATAACTTCTTCTAGCAGCGAATGTTTACAATAAAAAGCTGTTTGGCAATTACATGATCATGAAAATCTTCAACGTAAACAGAACTCACTTACCAGAGAGGTTAGCTTCTACAGAGAATCAAAATTCTAAGTTAGTAGTCAGGAGTGATTGGAAGATCTTTGATCGCTGCTGGTGTTAAGAACTGCAAGAAACTGCATAGGTATTTCGTGGTCAACCAAAATTATACTTTGACTCTCAAAGAAAAATTGATATATAGCTGCCGCATCAACACCAAAAAATTGCTAAGCAATCCAAGATATGAAACAATGGTTTCAGCCGAAAAGGTGCTTCGTCATTACTATCAACTCTTTAAAAGAACAAAGGCACAAGGTCTCAAATTTACAGTGAAGAGAGACTTCTCTATCAGGGTCCATTTGAACCAGTACACCATCTCTGAAAACAAATTTTAAATCAAGCTTCAATTCATTCAATGTCGTATCTTTGCTTCCAGCTGTGTGTTGGCTTGGGGTGTGAGATGCACATTCAGCTGGCACAAAAAAACTGTCTAGATTTCCGGGGTTACCCATTCTTGAGCTTGAACAGTCAAGGGGCACTTCAGACGTTGTGGGGCCGGAGGTTTTATTGGATAAGTCATTGAAATCTTCAGCAGAATAAAGATTTTTAACCGCTGAAGTAAGATCCACAGATAATGATGCAAGAACATCATGTACATCTTCTACAGTCCAACCGCTTCTATTCAAGCTACACTCGTGAACAAGGATTTTGCGTGTCAAAGGAAAAAGACTGTCGAGGCATCCGGGGCAACATAGATACAAACAGACAAGCCCAGATTCAGCAGGACCACTGCCTTTACTCGGAGAGTCACTAATTTCTACAGCATTGGCATCTACACCAGAGTCACTACCACTTAATTTAATACCAGTCTCTGCTGACGACAAGCTGGGAACAGTAATAGAGGATATCCTGGAGTCTTCAATCTCAACACCCTCTGATTGGCAGGCATTGTGAAGTTCATCATCAGAAAGGGAAACAGGATGGGTAGATGTGGACCCATTTAAGCCTTTTGACAATATGAACTCTTCATTTCCAGAAAGAGAGACAGTGTGAGCGAGTGAAGATCCATTTGAGCCTCTTAAGGGCCCAATTTCTCCATTCATCATTTCAGGATTTCCCGTTGTTCCTGATTCAGATACTTTAGACAGTGTGCCATTCTCCACAATTGTAACTGGATCAACGGGCTGGTTCATGGCAGCAGAGTTGTTAATATGATCATCTGAAAAAGAACTATTTTGTGGAGATCCTTCTGAAACTTTGCCATCATGATCAACATTAGCCACATTATCATTTCCGTTATTCAAGGCAAGAGATTCAGGTGTCTTGGCAGCAATTGCATTGGGACTTCTCTCCAGCTTCTCTGGCTCATGACCTTCCAAGGGGGCAATCAACTGGCAACCCTCACCTTCAACTTGTTGGTTTTCATGTCTGATTACTGACTCGACACTAGTTGGTGTAAGTTTTGCTGCCAGGTCTGGGGAGTCCTGCTCATGACTGAAATGGTAGAGATTATTATTAAGAAAGCCGTCCATGCCCATTACCAAAAATATAGTAATTAAAATAACCTTGCATAGTAATAGGAGAACGAAAATAATACCTCAACAATGCATAGGCCCAGTTATTGATCATATCTTCCAAATAAGCCACTTGCGATAGAATACGAAGAAATTGATATCTATCTTTACCATCTTGAACTTTTGTGTTGATTTTCCCCACTAATATCTCAAGAACCTTGCGTACCTCACTAGAAACTTCCCTAACAGATGTATAAATACCTCTGTATGCTGACAAACCAACAGCCACTAGGCCACTGACAACACCATATTTTTCTTTGTTTTTCATATTGCTTGAGCTGCAAGAATTAGCCACCTTGTCTTGCAGGATACTAGGACGAATTATGCAGGAATTGAAAGGCCAACCCTTCCAAGGTCCCCTTACATCAGCAGAAGGACCTTCTTTGAGTTTTGATGTAACCCAACAAAGTTCTGCAAAATGAGGGAACCGAATAATTTGATAACCAAAGGTTGATATTGCCAACAACAGGGTTGACTTTTGCTTCAGGGGCATGCTGTTAGGTGGTGGTGGAACTTTAGTAGATGGTTCAGGAAGTTGGACTTTAACCTTATCACCATCGACTGATTCATTATCTTTTCCCAGACATGCCCTACCTTTACAACCTAGAGCTGAATCACAGGTTATGTGCCCTTTCTGGGCTCCAATATGCATATGAGATTTTTTGTGGGCCAATTGAACCAGCTGCTCAATTACATTTCTCATTAGCTCCAATGTGCATAGATTGATCATAACATCATTATTAAAGTTCCCCTCCATCTGCACAGAAAAACGAGGCACTGTCTGCACCAATGAAGCAGATTGGCTGCAGCTAGATAGATAACTCCTAAAGAACTCCCTTACTTTACATGGAAGTTCTGAATATGGGACATCTGAAGTAGCCTGTCAGCAAATAAAGACGAGATATGAGGCTTTAAAGTTATAGGTAATGCATAATAACCCAATTGAAGAATCCAAGCAAAATTGAGCGAAAATTTTTAACATAGTAACACTTTTCCTGGTAATGTTATTGTATAAATAACTGTATCTTAAATATTAATAGCTACCGCTATAAGCATTAGTTTATACGATTTAGTCACATAATTATTATTTGTAATGGGAAAATAATTATGCCCAATAGACATGAATCAGCAATTAGTTGGAAAATATGGAGCAGACCTCAGGGGAACTATTGTACGAGGGCAATTATTTATTACAGGCAATATATCCATACCAGAATTATCAAGGATGTAGATACACCAATGGACTCCACCTGCTCAATAAATGACATCCAGGCATGTGAAGCCCTTAAGATGACTTGACCTTTGGCCATATCTACTGATTTTCTTTTCTTTGAATTGAATTCATTTTTCTTTTCAACAACCTGACTCAGTGTTAAACAAGACTCTTCCATCTCAGAAACTTGATCATCCGTGAAGCAGCAATCAGAATTTTCAGCAACCTGAAAATGAGTCTCCACGGCCCACAGATCAATTCTTGGCATGAAGACTACACATGATTGCACACGAGCACATTTCACTGCCATGTGAAAGTAAAATTTCAAAATCAGAGTTAAAATATGCTCCAGGTAGATTATGATAGAGCTCATAATATTTTCATAAAGCCACACACTAAAGCAAAAGCAGAAGAAAAAGCAAAAAGAAGTGGCTAAAGAATCACCCAAAACACTAGAGTTCAGCGAAAAGAAGTGGCTAAAGCTTCAAAACTTTTAATCCCCCAGCTTTCTTAACCTTGGAATATTGTCATGACATAAAAGTTATGCTATGTGATGCTGTATACACTAAAGCGCGATGTGATGTTGTTGGGGAATGATATATGGTCCAATAGTAGTAGAAACAGGATGAGCAGCAAATTATCATTTAATGATCAAATATTAAGTACATAAGAATTTACATTATAGGTATGTAATTGTTCGTAAAGGAGAACTCAGAGGACTTTTAGGGGCAATAAATATCTGCAAATTCTAATAATGGCAAGGTTAGATTACTACATCACAGGCATCTCCAAGTTTTAGCAGAGGTACCGTGCTTTTCTTCTTGTTTAAAAAATTTACGGACCTTAAATTTTAACATAAAAACACCCCATTCTAGTCCCTAAAATGAAAGTGACAGACCTCCCACATTTTAACTTTAAGCATGACACTTATACCCATTTTTCTTAATCACACATAGTGCACTGTCATGGAGTTTGTAAGCATATCTGAAGGTTAAACGATAGTACTCTCAATCAGTTGCAAAACTCATTTTCAGGCGCATCTATAACCGGAAAACAAAATGCTAAATAGTAAAATTAGATAGGAAGAAACATACTTAATATTTGTGAAATTCCTTGTACCACATCTCCATATCCTTCTTGTGAAATAGTTGCCATATCAATCTTCTGAATTTCCACATTACCAACAAAGCAGTAAAGAAGGCAGGAAGCAAGATGTCTCTGACCAGATTTGGGATTTCCAGAAATAAATATCCGAAATCCTGATTTCCTGGACACCATAAATGACTTATTTGACAATAAACCACTACATGTGCTGACATGTGGCTTCATTGAAGGTTCAAGTTTAGCCTCGCCATCAGTATCATCTACAGGATCACAAGAACCAGCATGGTCATCATTTGCAGATAAAATGCCAGCACATGTGAGTTTCCTCCCTAAATTGGCAGCAAAATCTGTGTCTTGAAGAAAATCATCAACATGCACCCACCACTGATCAATAGACATTTTCTTTTTGTCCAGAGCAGAAATCATTGAACTTTTAATCCTTGTTGCAGCTTTAAACATAGGAGGTGGCAACCATGGGCATCCATCAAGATACAGAGATACAAGCAGAGTGCATAATGGTTGCAGCAAACAAGGTATAAGGGGGGTGGGAAGAGGGGCGCATACTATGTCATTTGCAGCATTCCCAGCTTCTCTTCGGGAGCATGGTGGTGGTGCACATGATATAGCCTCCAACCAATCCCTTTCCTCCACCGCAAAGGATGGCAGAGGAAAGCGCTTACCACTAGAATCTTCCTCTGATGCTGCAGACAGCACTTGTTGCAAAGGAAAGTTTCTCTTCAAAGCATTCATGGCAGCTTGGGCACAGAGAGCCTGGAGATCTGCACCAGCAAATCCAGGAGTTTTTCTTGCAACCCACTTAAGTAAGGATCCAGTGATTGGTTTTGGCCACCTCTGTGTGTGAAGCGAGAGAATGGAAGCTCTGTCCTCAATTGATGGCAATGGAAAATAAATTTCCCGATCAAATCTTCCAGGACGTCTAAGTGCTGGGTCAATGGCATCAGGACGATTTGTTGCACCTATGACTACAACTGAACCCCTAGATTTCAAACCATCCAAAAGGGCAAGCAGTGTTGAAACAACAGAACTATGTGTCTGATCTTGCTGCCTAGTACGGCTTGGTGCCAATCCATCTATCTCGTCAAAGAATATTATAGAAGGTTGACATTTTTCAGCAACCTGGAATAGTAATCTCAGTTGGCGTTCTGCATCACCCACATATTTCCCCAAGCAATCCGCACCTTTACGAGCAAAGTATGCAATCCGTTTATCACCCCGAGCACATGCACCTATCAATGCTCTAACTACTAAAGTTTTTCCTGTTCCAGGATATCCATGCAAAAGAACACCTCTTGGAGGTGTAAGACCTAAATTATCAAAGAACTCAGGGTAAAGCAGAGGTAAAATAACAACTTCTTTCATGCAAGTGATGACATCCTTGAGTCCACCAACAGATTCCCAACCTTGAAATGATTTTTCACCATCAGAGTCAGGACCACCAATGTATATAGGGGCTACTCTCAATAAATCACGATGAAGCCTCTTGTTCTCCCGTTTCAAAAATTCTTCATCCTCACCACAGTTCTCCAACCACTTTTCTTCTGCTTCAATATCCTTTCTCAAAGCATCATTTGAAAGCTTTCTCATCTCCAACTTCATCTTCCTAGCTTTCAATTTCTTTATCCGCGCTAAATATTGATTACCCTGAGGCTGAAAGAAATGTCTATGATCTATACAGGCTATAAGAAATTTGCGATGATCAAAGATGCAACCATTTGCTCTTGCACAAGGCTGCAAAAGATAGGTAAAATGTTAATTCTGAACCAATTGGTATAAGAAGAAATACAATTTTAAGCAAAGTCAAGAAAATTCAGTATATTTGTGCATGTCATCCTTAGAAAGAGAACATGTGACCAACCAAGTGATACGTCTTTGGACACCGATCAACCCGACAGCCAATAGTAGCCCCTCGCCTCCCACAACGTGTGCACTTCAATGCCCTTCCTCTGCAAAGTGCAGCCCTCACATTTTTTAAGCATCCCAAGCCAGCAAAATATACCTGCAAAAGTGTGTCATGATGAACAAAAAAATAATTACAATATATAAGTTAACTAAGCCGCAAACAGTATATTATTAAATCAGTTAATTTTGAGCAGGAAAAACTAGCAAGCTAATGAATTTCTTAAGGTAGTCTTTACATTGATATGCACTGTGCAGGAGAACTTTATTGGAAGGATAGTATATAGGGTGGGAATGACAGGATAGCCAGCTCAGACAAACAAAAAGCATATGAAAGCAGTGATATAGAATAGCCCTTCAATCCCTTGGCCGGTTTAACAAAGGCATTTACCAACACAAATCAAGTTATAAAGACCACATAGATGCCATAAAAACTATCCACCTCCATAGGAGGTCTAGGGTTATAAATTTACTCTTAAAAGTCTATTCTAGTCCTGATAAATTCTATTTTAGTACCTTTGTCGGGTTGGAGTTCCTTAATCTACTAATTCTAAAGCATTTGGAGCAGTCAGAACCAAGGTTGACCCATCTGGCATGCTGACTTGCAGATTGCATTATATTAAAGGATGTTGATAATAAGTATTTCTGTATCTAATTGATTATATTATTATTTACAATTATAACCTTTCAAGAATAAGGTAGGAGAGAGTGCGTCATACACTTCAAAAGTCACTTAGTGAAAGCGTTTGTTTCTTTTTTTTCTTTTTCTTTAATCAGAAGGAAAATCATATGTTAGATATTAAAAGATATTAAAGTTAGTATATCATTGTTCTTAGAAACTAATATTATGACGTTGATCCTACACGAAAATCTGAATTGTTCATATTTGTCTTGTCTTCCTGCTTAGAGTACATTTTATTAAGTTCTAACAAATCAACATGTTTACTCAGCCTCCTCACTTGTGGTTTAAACTTTGATTAACTAAGATGTCCAGAAACCTCTGTACATATGGTCACATTTTGATAAGTAATTTCCTTTGCATCAAAATATCACCTATAAATTATAGGAACACATAGCATAGGAGCTTTTATCACAGAGAATGCAAGAATCCCTGGTATTAGCCAATGGTGGAGAGAGAGAGAAGCTACGCTTAAGAAAGTTCTCAAATAACTTCTGTCTAAGAATTACAAACAAATTAACTTTTGTTTTCTTTAAGCATGATTCTCTTGAAGTCCACTAGTCCAACATCATCTGCTGTATAATTTACAAGTAGCAATTTAGCATATAAGTCCTTTTAAGCCACAATACTAAACCCATGTGAAGTCCAAATATGTAGAGTTTCATGATGCAAAACCAAGATTGTAAATACACTAGATTTGAAACAGACCTCTGGACTCCACACAGCACAGTGCTGATGAACCCATATCCCAGCAATACCATAGCGATCATTAATAGGACCTAATAGACGCCCAAGCCAGCCAGGTTCATCGCCAAAACCATCCCAAGGATCATAATTAGGCTCCTCAGATGCTGAAGACCCACTATATGCCTCATTCTCACTCTCACCATTATCCTGAACCAACCTTTTTGGTGGTTTACCATCAGTCCCTCTACCACACAAACCACACCTTCTTCCTTCTTTAATACGTGGTTGGTCAGTTATATCATTTGAAGCTTGTTTGGGCTTGTCTATTTTTACAATATTTTCATCTTGCAAGGTCTGTTCCTCAACTGTAGATTCCTTACTTATAGATCCTTCATTTTCTACTTGCTTTGTCAGATTCTCAACAATTTTTACAGCATCTCTTCCATTTTCGCCTTCATTCACACTCTCCAATTGATCAACATTACCGTTAGACTCTTGTGACTGCAAATGATCACATATGTTTCTCTCGCTAGTCTCTATCTTTGGAGAGGCATTCTCATCCACTATTTCCACTACATTCTCATCAGACAATTTAGATCCTGAAACTGAAGCATTCTCCTCATCTTGGCTCAAAATAAGCTCCACTTCTTGAATCTTGCTCTCATCTAAGCTCCCATGGGACTCATTATGTTTATGCTTTTCCGCATGTTTTGTTGCTTTGATCCTCCCTGGTCTTTTTGACTTAACTACCTTTGGCATCCCACCTTCTAATTCCTCTTTCCTATTAATCTCTGGAACCTCCGGTTTTCCATTGTCCCTGCTTTCGTCCATATCCTGAAACAGCTTCCTTTTACCACTCGGTGATTCCCTCTCCCCCTTCACCGTGAAACGTACATTTTTTTCCCTGGATCTCAACCTTGAACTCCATGTTCCTCGACGCTCTACCCCACGAGGACTCTGATTCACATGTTCGGGGCTCTTGACATCGCTCACACTCCTCAGCATTACATTCTTACCTAACTTGCGCCGTTTCTTAGGGGGAGGAGGAGAGGTCTCGAGCACAACTGGAGCACGCCGAACCCTCGAGCTGCGGCGTAGTTCTGTATCAGCGCCCGAAGTACCAAACCCGTCATCATCCTCATTCAATTCACTATGGTTCCGATTATAATCTCTTTCGCATATTGCGTCTAGCCTCTTGTGCTTCTTCCGAAGCCGTGACCCCGATCGATCAAGTCTCCTCTGGTCCAATGACGAACCGGAAGCGGACGATAATCGCATGTCAAGAGAAGGAAGCCAACACTATCAACCCAGGTTTCTTTTTCTTTTCTTTTTTTATCTTCGAACTTATACGATTATTTACAGCAAAAATCTTGCCGAAGTATAAAAAGCTATTGATCGCTTATCTTCGTCGTCCAATTGGGTAATCAACAATACGCTGATTGAGAAGAAAAACAACACACACACCCAAGTTACAGCGGGGCATGGTGATCCAAGATAAGAAAAAAATGAGAGAAAAATAGAAACCCTAGAAATCGACTTGGCGAAGCTTTTGCTCTGAAGTTTCCCCTGGATTCAAAGGGCCTCCAGGAAAATTGAGTTTTTCCGTATGGTTTACCCAAAGCTTTCTTCCACTTTTGTTCAAGGGCTTTCTTCTCAGAAATTGCTTTGGTGCTGTTACTCCCAGGAAAGGCTAGAGCGTGAGGGTGAATAACACGGAGGGTTTTCGCTGATATTTTCATAAAGGATGAACACGCGCGGAAGAGCGAAGTGATCAAGACGCTCAGGTTAGGTCAGAGCGAAGAAATCTGGGACGTTGATGAATAGAATACTAAGGAGTTGTATGACACGCGCAGGTAGGGAGAATTTCAATAGACAGAATAATTGTGGTATTTTCGCTAAATTTTGTGTAATTTATTTTTGAGACAACTAAGTATTGCCGCCAAATATGAGAGTTCGCAAAAAACATTGCATGACACAAGCATGCAAATTCGAGGGAGGGCATTTGGAGGAACGTGAGCTTCTTTCTTTCTTGAGGTTTTTTTTAAAGGCAACGGCTCTCTTAAAATTTAAAAATTACGTGGAAGCTTTTGTGGGGACTACTTTATGTGTGAGTGGTGTTTTTTTCCATAAAAAAACAAAAAAAATATAATTTAATTATCTTGTGGGAAGAGGTTGTCTTCAAAATGCAAATGATTGTGAGACAAAATTAAAGTGAATGACATGGGATGCATTCTATAAAGGGGGAAATGAGGAAAAATGTGTCATTAGGAAATTGGTGAAATGCATTAGGTTGATCAACACTTTGGTGAACACTTCTCTAGACATTTGGCAATTCCCAAGTGGCTCTCTTGTCTCACACATCATGTATTTCAAGGCTCTCTCATGGGAATATTCATGACTCTATAATTTACTAATATGAAATTTTTTAAAGTTATAGATTCAATTTTATTTATGATCACGAGTCATTAATATTTACCTATTTATTTGAAAGAAAAAAGGGACTTTCTACAACAATTTTAAAATTGGTGTGGGAAGTTAATTTCAAAAAATAGGGAGGGAATTTGGTGGTAGTTTAGTTGAGCAAAATGGAATTGATTTCTTTTTAGAAAGTATAAAAAATTATTTATAATTAAATTTAATAATATTGAATACTAATTAATTGTATAAAATATGGAATATTAATTTTTTTGAGGTTGTGAAAATTATATTAAAAATTGAATAGTAGAGGGAGTAATTTGGGGCCAGCCGTTGCTTCTTCTTTTTTATGTTTTTTTTTTTACCTTCGGCCAACCGCTCAATATTTGAAAGAAATATGCAGAATAATCATAGAAGGCAAAAAGGAAAAACAGTCCATAATTCATTTTTTTGCTTCTTCTATAAGTTGTATTAAGCTTCTCTGTCTAAGATGAATTTTTTTTTTGTTCTTTTATTATTTCCGTAAAGTAATTAAAAGAATTTTTATAATAAAGGCATAAGGGATTTAAAAGAAATTAAAAGAATCAAGTGCAATTCAGTTTTAAACTAATATACTTTTTTATTATTTCTTATTACATCGAAAAAGTTTGATTATTTTGAGTTGATCATATATCAACAAAATCAATGGCCGAATAACTAAAATGTATGGCGTCTCCTTTTTTTGTGATAAAAAGAATGTTTATAGAAATAATTATAGATTATAGCTATTTTTTTAAGGAAAAAATGGAGGGGGGTAAAAAGGCTAAAAATTGATAGTAAGCCTATAACTGTGAAGTGAATGAAGGTGGTGACCAGCTAGCCTAGTGAAAAGCGTTTTTGTATCACATTTACAAAGGTTTCAGGTTTGAATCCAACATGGATAGATGTGTGAGTGTGTATTTATATTATTTGTTATAAAGAAAACAATTAGAGAATAAAGTTTGTGGTTTAACACAAATTGAGGTTTGTCAACGGCCTTGCAAATGTTCACAGAATCAGTCATCTATGTAATTTCAGCTGTACAAACCTATAACTGCAATATGTAATTACTCTCTTATAGATTAAATCGAGATCATAATTGAACTAAACCATTAAATCTGTTAGGTTCTTATGCAGAGTTTAAAAAACTAACAATTTCCAACGGTTAAGTCTACACTATCTGATTCGGTTCTTGAACAAGAAGCTGACATCTCCAGGAGAATTAGGATTCCTCCTTGCCGTAATCTGCATGCGTGCACCATCTACAAGCATGCGCTGTAGTACTCTTGTTATGTTTTTTGTGTCATCAATGCCAAGATGATGACTTCCCAACAACGGTATTTTTAGCTCCCTCATCATTGTGACCATTCCTGTGGCCTGTTATCCATCGCCAAAGAAATTTAAAATGGATCAATATAATGATATATCATACGAAACTGATAGTTAGTCGCACTAATTATAAATAATGAATAGTACAACTTATCTTAGATTTTGTGTAATGCATTAAAAAAATATGTTAAAAATAAACCATTAGATCAAGGGTCAATCTACCTCGTTGACAAACCAGGATTTTTCATTTTTTTTAATTAGAGGGGCAGACACCAACGTCCTAAGATTACAAGCGAGATCAAATCTACAACTTTCAGCTTACAAGGGAGTTTTCATGCAACTAAGCTATAAGGCCATTGGCGAATCAGAGTCTTTTTGACAGCTCATCCTATGCATTGTCCATAGTCTACTTATTTGCAGGAATTAGCTCGGGGTTTTTTTTTTCTTTTCTAGCCTATTTTAATTCCTGATTTATTTTCAGAATTTAGCACTGCTGCTTCTTGTAAATTTTCATATTTTGTAGCAGCTCTATTACAGGTAGTTTTCTTGTATATTAGCTGTAGTTCTTCAAATGCTGAAACTTACCCTTCTATTATAAAAGTTCAGATAAACATCTTTTATATTAATCCACTCCCTAAAGTAAGGAGGAAGCTTTATCTTTGACACTTCACATTGCTGAGGGACCTTTGTCTTCAAATCCCAATTTCCACTACAAAAGCAAAAGAATGTCATGTATTGTAAGGGAGAGAAAAAAGATCGACTTATGGTAGGAAAATAACACAGGTTCTCCACAAATAGATCAATGTGACTGAAATTTGAAGCCCTACACGCATTCACCTGAGGGATTTGAATCTAGTTACTAAGAAACACATGGGAAATAATAAAATATGACTACTAAGAAGAGAGCGTGAAAGGGGAGGAATGAACAAGATACTGATGAAACATACCAAGTTATAAATGCTGCTCGATTGAGTTTTCCGCCTGTCCACAAATGATGCTGTGCCAACCAAGCCTCAAATTGTTCAATAACTTCCTTAAATGGTATGGCTGTGTCATGCCAAACCCTGAAAATAAATATGTTATATAAATCTCCCGGTTGCAATATTCAAAAACCTCTTCCAAAGAAAAATATACAATCGAATTTGAAAAAGAAAGAGTATCATGAATGAATCAGAACAACGAAGCTTTATACTCTAAACTTAATGACATCTAAATACTTGATAATCGAACTCTTAAGTATCCTGTATTATTGCAACAACTTTAAGAGAAACTGTCGAAACAAAGTTAAGACTTTATTTATGCAAAATGCAAGTATGAATACGGATAGATTAAAGCAAAATAAATTACATACCTATCGACTCCAAATTTTCCATACTTTCCTTCAATGTATTCATTTATTCTTTCCTCACTCATTTTTGTGGGCCTTACAAACCTGGTAAAGGAGCAATGGAAAAGAATGATTGTAAGTTGAGTGAATCTTAAAAAAACTTAAGGTTCTTCCCTCATATGTTTATTTTAAGTTAAAACAAGCTACCCCAAGAAATATATGGATTTATATTAATCTCTTGTATGTTGCTTGACAAACAATCCAGCTGTTGTATTTAAATGTCCAAATCAAGAACCCACAATTCCATTGAACCGATAGAGCATTTCTAAAGCAGTTGATAATAGCTGCATTTAGCATCGCTACCGCTCCATGAAATACATGTTCACAAGCTCTTCTTCTACCATTGAACGTTTTGTTAGACCATTGAAGTTACAAAACAAATAGCAATTTATAACTAAACATAAACAGAGCATCGCTACCAATCACAGTGCTGGACATGTTATAAAGGGGCAGATTGAAACCTGTGGAAAATGTCTTCAACTTCTGATGTTTTTGCATTAATCATTAGAACTGGGAACTCAAGAATCTCGACCCTACCCTCTAAATCAAGCACAAGGAAAAAGTCAAAATTCTGAGAGCATATTTTGTGTAATTCGGCAGTATTCAATTGAAGCTCCCGTGAACAATCATGATTGAACTTCTCTAGGTGAATAGGATCGTCAGTCTGCAAAGTTGGATGAAAAAAACAATGTTATACAAAAATTTAAACTTCCTGCAAAGATAGATTTTTCAGTTCCTATGCGGCAGCAGGTATTATATTCCAGGATCCAATCGACTCAATTCAACAGTTTTCTTCAAAAATTTACTCATGTATTTAATAAACATTAGGAACTGTTGGCACTGAAGAAAGAAATCCTCAATCATGGTGCCAGATCAGTACTGCAAACTAGATTTGAGGAATTTCAGCAACTAAGCAAAATTAATAATCCTTCCATAATACTACCATTTCTAGCTCGAAGTATATGATTGGCTATGGTGATGCTAAATCAAGCTAATATATCAAATGCGCGACAATAGCACGTCAATTTGATGGCACTCGGTTCACTCTCTAAGAACAAGCGTTGACATTGGCTTGGAAACACAATGTAAACAATTTGATTTATCGTCCAAATTAAGAGAGAGAGAGAGAGAGAGTTCTCGCAACTGAGCAATTTGAACAGATAATAACTTGAGAAGACCTGACATTTCTAAGGAAACTGATATGCCGAGGGACCAAGAATAGGAAAAAGAAGAGAAAAGAATGGAAAGAATATAGCAATGATAAGCAAGAAGGGAAAGAGAACGGAGGGAAATTCGGAAAGAATAGAACAGTAAACAATGCAATCTTCTTAGTGTCTTATTTCATATCTCTTATTGTGCTAACAACTTCTATTTATATCTCCTGCTACCCCTCAAGACTAACTAACAATAATACTCTGGTAGTAACTAACTAACAGTAACTGTTTATTTATTATTTATTATAACAGTGCCCCCCCTCCAAACAACCCTTGTCCTCAAGGGTTAGCAATCTGAAATTCAGGGAACTGCTGTTGTAGCTTGTAGAGAGAAATCCAAGAAGACTCCTCCTCAGGATATCCTTTCCATTGCACCAGTACTTCAGTAATTATTCGCTTTTTCCTCCTCCCAACCCTATTAGCCAGTACCCTTTCAGGATATTGAGAACTAGGAACAGCAGGGTAATCGACAGGTGGGTGTCTTTGTTTAACACCAGGATCTGGACATAACTTCAACAAAGACACATGGAAGGTGGGATGTATCCTAGACTCAGCTGGCAATTCCAATTTGTAAGCTACTGGCCCAATCTTCTCTATGACTTTGTAAGGACCATAGAAACGAGGGGCCAGCTTTTGAGTACTCCTAGTTGCTGCAGAAGCTTGTCGATAAGGTTGGAGCTTAAGAAAAACCCATTGCCCTTCCTGAAAATCACGGTCAGACCTCCTAGCATCCGCCTTCTGCTTCATTGTATTGACAGCCTTATGCAAATGGTGCTTTAATACAGCTAGCATTCTTTCCCGTGCAGTAAAACTCCTATCCACAGCTTCAATGACAGCAGTTCTGGGAATATAGGGAGAATAAACTGGAGGTTTTTGACCATATAGCAGCTCATATGGGGTTGCCTTAGTAGAAGTGTGGAAAGTAGTATTATACCACCATTCGGCCAAAGGCACCCACTGATTCCATTCCTTAGGATTCTCCCAACACATACACCTTAGATAAGACTCTAAACATCGGTTCAAAACTTCAGTTTGTCCATCACTTTGAGGGTGATAAGCTGAAGATAATTTCTGCTCAACCTTTATAACTGTGAGAAATTCCTTCCAAAAATTACTGATGAAGATAGGATCTCGATCACTGATAATTTCCACTGGTGCTCCATGGAGCTTGTATACTTGGTCCAGAAAAATTTGAGCAAGAGAAGAAGCTGTAAAGGGATGGGATAAACTGATAAAATGCCCATATTTACTCATTCGATCAACTATAACCCAAATTACCTCCTTCCCATTAGACCTAGGAAGTCCTTCTATGAAATCCATTGATATGCTCTCCCAAACCTTGCTTGGAATTGGCAATGGCTGTAATAATCCCGGATAAGCTACTGTCTCATATTTACACCTAGCACAGGTATCACAGCCCTTTACATATTCTTCCACTTCTTTACGAAGATTCTTCCACCAAAACAAGCTGCGAACCCTTTGATAAGTAGCACTTATCCCTGAATGACCTCCTTGAGCACTAGAATGAAGCCATTCAAGAATTTTCTGCCTTGTTCCAGCAACATCCCCTACTACTATTTTGTTATCTCGGCGCAAAATAGTTCCGTCCCATGAAAATCTTCCCAAAAGACCTCCTACTTGCTGCTGAATATCTGATAGAACCACTACTATAGTAGGATCATCCTCCCAAGATTCCTTTATTAAACTCAAAAGTTCCGGGGAAGCAGTGTCAAGAGTCATCTGTAAAATCTGAGGCCCATGTAATCTGGAAAGAGCATCAGCTGCAGAATTATCACTGCCCTTTTTATATTGAATCTCATAATCATACCCCATGAGCTTAGCTATCCAATACATCTGAAATGGGGTTTTAAGTTTCTGTTCCAGCAGGAACTTGAGGCTTTGCTGATCTGTTCTAATCACAAAATGTGCTCTTTCCAAATATTGATGCCAATTCTCCACTGCCAATACTACTGCTAACAATTCCTTCTCATATATTGAGAGTCTAAGGTGTTGTGGAGCTAATGCCTTGCTGAAAAAAGCAAGTGGCTGCCCTTCCTGCATAAGGACAGCCCCCACCCCTGCTCCACAAGCATCAGCCTCAATCACAAACACCTTGGAAAAATCTGGTAGGGCCAAGACTGGAGCTGCTACCAGTGTGTCCTTCAGTTTTTGGAAGGCTTCCCTTGCTGGTTCAGACCAAAGGAAACTGTTTTTACGTGTGAGCAGGGTCAATGGCCTAGCAATCTCACCAAATCCCTTGATAAACCTTCTATAATACCCTGCCAACCCCAAAAACCCCCTTAATTGCTTCACATTGGTGGGCTCTGCCCACTCTAAAACAGCCTGGATTTTCTTGGGATCTGTTGACACCTTCCCTGCTGATATGATATGGCCCAAATATTCGACATTCTGAGCAGCAAATGTACACTTACTCCTTTTAACAAAGTAATGATGCTCACGTAGAATCTTTAACACTGCCTCTAAGTGAGCTACATGGTCTATCATTGAGGAACTATATATGAGAATATCATCAAAGAAAACCAATACAAATTGGCGAAGGAAGGGTCTAAAGATGTCATTCATAGCTCCTTGAAATGTAGCTGGAGCATTGGTTAGGCCAAAAGGCATGACCAACCATTCATAATGGCCTGAGTGAGTCTTGAATGCAGTTTTGTAACAATCTGTAGGGACCATTCTGATCTGATGATACCCAGCCCTCAAGTCCAACTTAGTGAACCACTTGGCTGATTGCAATTCATCTAGCAAATCCTCAACCAAAGGGATTGGGTACTGATTCTTAATCGTATGTTTATTCAGTTCCCGATAGTCAATACACATTCTCCAAGATCCATCTTTCTTTTTTACCAGAACAATAGGTGCCGAGAAAGGAGAAGAACTTTGCTGAAGTAACCCATTCTGCAAAAGATCTTTAATCTGTTGCTCAATAATATCCTTTTGCATAGCAGGATATCGGTAAGGCTTAAGATTTATGGGGTTTGTTCCTTCTTGGAGAACAATAGGATGGTTATGACCTATTCTCAACGGTGGCAAACACTGGGGCTCTTCAAATATATCTCGGAACTCATTCAAAACCCCTTGTACCCCCTCTGGAATAACCTCTAATTCTGGCTGAATTGCAAGGCATTGGCCTTCAATGCCCTCCCGGGGACAAAGGAGTTGTACCAAGAATCCTTGCTGATCCTTACCCTCTTGGAAACTCAAGCTAGAGATAGGCACTGCTTCCCTGACAACAGGCCCTGCCGCTTGCAACTTACACACACCTCCTCTATACCAGAAATGCATAATCATCTTGTCATACTCCCAGTAAACATTCTTAAGGGTCTTCAACCATTCTAGCCCCAACACCATGTCATATGTATGTAAATCAATGATCTTGAACGCAGATTCAAATTCTAACCCTTGCATTCTCCATCTGAAGTTTTTCCAGACGCCATGAACCTGCAAACAGCACCCCCCAGCGATCTGTACAGATGAGCACTCCACCCCCTGCTCTTGTCTGCCCAACCTTCTTGTCAAATTGAGGTCCAGAAAATTATGCGTACTCCCCGTATCTATGAGCACATAGATGGTTCGCTTCCCCACACTCCCAGCTACCTTCATAATCTCAGGAGACTCTCCTCCCTGAATAGCATGCAAGGAGATCAACGAAGCTGACCCTTCATCATCTTCACAAACAATTCCCGCGCTGCCAGCGTCAACACTGTCCTCATCAATAACCATAAAATGTAACTGCATCTTTTGCCTCTGAAGACACCGATGATCACGCGAAAATGGTTCATGACAATAGAAGCAGAGGTTCTTCACACGATGCTCGACCTCCTCTTCCGCTGTCAGCATTTTGAGAGGCCGCACATACCTCCCTGTATTCTGGGTTGCCGGCACCGAGTCCTTGGCCATCACCGACGCTGGGTTGCCACGCTGATTGGCGCTACTGTTCAGGAGGGCGTTCTTGTAAGAACTTCCCGAGGTCGATGCCTTCCCCACTCGGTCTCCGCTACCCCTACCCATGCGATGACTTAACGCGATTTCTTGGACCCGTGCCAACCGCCGCGCCTCCACCAATGTCTGGGGGTCAAACATCAATACAGAATCCGCAATTTCTTCCTTTAAAGCTGCAACGTACACATCGACAAGGTAGCCCTCCGACAAGTCTAACCGTGCTGCTATTGTATCGAATCTGACGTTGAATTCTGCCAGCGTTCCCATTTGTCGCAGATGGGTTAACTCCGACATTGGCTTCTCATATGGCGGCCCGAAAGTCCGTTTCAGGAGTTCCACGTATTCGTCCCACGTTGGTCTATTATTCCCCCACCGACGCTCCATCGCCAACTGCCATTCAAAAGAATCGCCGTCCAAATTTACGGCTGCCGTATCCACGCGTACTTCTTCGGGGGTGTTTTCAAGGCGGAAATATCTTTCGCACTTCACTATCCAAGAATGGATATTCCTACCGTCATATCTCGGAAAGTCCATCCTTGGCAGCCGATATTGCCTATGGCCCTCGGAACTGTCATGGTTGCGCTGGTTCCCATTTCTACTTCCCGCGCCATGACCAGAGTTATGTACCTCTTGCGCGAGGTGCTGTAATTCCTGGCGGAAGGCTCGGCCCACATTCTGCAACTCATCCCGGAATCCTAACACCGTTTCTTGAAGTTCATCCACCGCCTGAAGCCGTTGCTCCACACTATGCATTCGGGCATCCATCTGCCGTCTTGTCTCCACCATCCACTGCACTGCAGAGCGTCCGAGGAAAGCCAAGCTCTGATACCACTGATATGCCGAGGGACCAAGAATAGGAAAAAGAAGAGAAAAGAATGGAAAGAATATAGCAATGATAAGCAAGAAGGGAAAGAGAACGGAGGGAAATTCGGAAAGAATAGAACAGTAAACAATGCAATCTTCTTAGTGTCTTATTTCATATCTCTTATTGTGCTAACAACTTCTATTTATATCTCCTGCTACCCCTCAAGACTAACTAACAATAATACTCTGGTAGTAACTAACTAACAGTAACTGTTTATTTATTATTTATTATAACAGAAACCATCTCACCAAGACAAGAGCTTCAGGCATTCAGGCTAGAGCCCAGTAATGACTGCTCTTATTTTCATAAATACAGTAAGGTGACGATTACATAACTGAGTCCAGTCGATCATAAACTTTGAATACAATTTATCAAACACGTGGCATGCAAACAAAGGTTTTGAGTACCACACATGACATTAGCATACCATAATATACTTTTCCATAAACCAAAAAAAACAAGTACCCCGAAAGGGGGGAAAATCGCCCCAGAAAAATCTATCACTAACAGCTTCAGAATTGAGGTTCAACAAAGATCGCAACACAGCCTCCGCGGGAGAACGAAGATGGGAATAAAAAAGATGGGTTGTGAAAGAAGTTTATACCATGGTGCACTTGCCCTGCGTGTGGTACAAGCACATAGGTTTCCAGCGAAAATCAGTGTTGTGTGAAGATGCGTCATGGGAAGTAGTAGAAAGAGAAGCAAAGAGGGTGAGCGACCGCAACGGACGGGGCGAAACACTGTGAAGTGAGAGATGTTTCGGGATAAGACTAAGAGGCGACCAAGACACTAAGCTGTGCGAGAACACTTTGCTCAAAGGAGATCCATAAATCGCCATCATTGATATCACTCGCTTGTGTTCGGACCCAGCTCATCAAAAAGCAATGGAGTTGTGGAGGACAAGGATATACCTGAAATCATTTTTTTTAAATCCCCGCCCTCATCCTCAACAGCATTTGTCACATTCACATTCCTTATAATTTACTCCTCCGCTTTTTTTATTTTGTCTTATTTTTTTATAAATTAAATAAATTATTAATTATAACTAATATAAAAATTAATTAATTAATTTAGATATATTAAAAAATATATACTATAAATTAGTATTATAAAATTTAATTTAATTATTATTAATTTATTTATTTAATTATTTTAATTTATTAAAAAAATCAATTAACTCTTATATTAAATATTAAAAGAATATCATATAATTTAATTTTTGGATTTCAGGCTATATACTAAAATTAATATCAATATTAAAATTAATATCATGTTGAAAAAGCAACTCAACCAGATACAATAGCGTTTAAATAATTCTCAGATAGTTACATAAAAAAATTAAGCACGATATTAAAAAATCTTATAAGTTACGTTACTTACTGAATTACATGCAAGTTTTCCTTTATTTTTTATATATTTCAACAAGATTTAAATGTTAAAAAATTGGGTGCAATTTTTTTTAAAAAAAATAAAATATTCTCTAGTGCATTGTGCAGGACAGTATCTAATTTAAAATACGCTATTGGCATGTATAGCAAAGAATCAATTCTTGAATTCCATATACCTAAATAAAATTATTGAATTCCATTGAGAAGGCCAAAAAATTAAAACAAAAGAAATTCTAGCACATCAGCCATGGATGGTGGTGGTTCTAATTTGTGCAATGTCAAATGTCATTCTATAAGAATACTAAAGTTAATTATCATTTAAAAGTGTCTCAAAATATGCATATATTATAAAAGCTATTAATTAGAAATTAAACACTTTATAAACTACTATGACGTTTCATGGGGTATAATAATCCAACTTTATAAATCAATATAACACTTATAAAGAGTTGAACAGCTCCCAAGGATTGCAACAACTTCAAATAAAATTACGAGCAAAATTGATCTGAATGATAAACGATTCAGTATCGTTTAAACAAGGTTTTGAGTTCGACCCTTGGCATATGCAAAAAATTCCAGTTGAGAGACTTACCCACCATAACCAGATGCGTAACGTGGGTCAGATCCAGATGTAGTCGGGGCAAAACTCCAATAAACCGAATGGGCAACCAAAAAAAACACTTAAAATAAAAGTCTATATAATGTACAGATCAGAGATATATCGACAGCAATAGTGATAGGCGCACATCATGGTGGAAATGGAGGTTTGACATTATCAAAATTTACAATAAAAATCCTATCTGTGGTTAATTTCATCTCACTCATCGTCACCAAGCATAGTAAAATCTTCCACTGATTCAGTTCCTTTTTGCATTCTGCGCATTTCATCAATCTCAACCAGTAACAACGGATCGCAGACCACCTTATCTACCTTCAAGAACTTTGGGCAACCTGACAAAAAGAGAACAAATTTTGGTTATTGCAGGGTGGCATAGGAACATGGAAGCTCCCAGAATTCAATGATCTACCTGTTGCTGGGCATGGAATACGTGGGTTCTTTGACCGCAGAAATTGCATTATTGCCTGCTTCTCATATACATGCCTACACTCCATACTGTGTTAATGCATAGATGGAGCAAAAATAAAAAGAAAATCGTAAGTTGCATATAGAATATATATTTGGTAGTTCAATAAAACATTAAATTTTCCCTTCATTTACTCCATATTAATTCACAAAACCTTATTTCACAGCAATGTTACTATCAAGGAGATGCAAGAGACCCGGTAATGCAACTCTATACCTCCCCATGAAGCCTCCTTTCATCTCCAAGGCCCGTACCCAACAGATACAACTTAAGAACTATGACATACGTTGAATTTTAAGTTTACATGCATCACGACTCTTAGTAACTGTTCATACCAAAACCCACAACAGGTCCATTTATATGATACAGGCTGCACGTTTCATGTCATCAATAATCTTTCATTGATATCCTATATACTCCTCCGGTCCTTAAGACCTAGTTTATAGTACAAATTACACTACAAACTAGGTCTTGTATTAAAGACCAAAGGAGTATAATAAAACTTCATCTCATAAAATTTGATATTGTTATTAGATTTCCAGCCAATATACAAAAAAAATGTGTTTTCAGAATCACTTTACATTTGCCTGTTGTAGTATCTTTTAACTGTGATGGCCCAGCATTGTCTCATTGATTACCAAGGTGCTCACTTGATGCACGTTTAGGGTGAAGCTGCTCAGGCAATATCATGAAAGCCTCATCGCTGCTAAACCTATGCCATCGACTACAAGACTTCTCCCGAACATCATAGTCATATTTTCCACTTTTAGGTTTATAAATATCCAGGAATTCTTGTGGACTGTCAACATGCAAGGGACTTGACTTTATCAATCTAGAGATGTGGGATCTGTGAGGGAATGTAGGACCATAGTGGGGAAAAGTATAGGAACTATGGAGAAGGATCCTTAAAATATAGATGATCAGTATATTATGTACCAGCAGCATCGATTCTAATAATATTTTCTACTGAAAATTTGGGTCTACGGGATGCACTTCTTAACAGTGCCAACAAGCATTTTTCTGAAAAGTAAATGTGCTACTAAGCGCACACAGAACAGACCCGGCGTAACTAAACATTATACTTGTCCAGTTGTCATGAAGTAGTCGATTAGCTCCCACCATATGCAGGTTAAAGTTCATCTATCCATCCACCCATTCAGCCAAGCAAGTGAAGAGATGCAAACACATGCATGCATTATATACTACTTAATTATTAAGGAAAACATATATTTTGAATTTGATTATATGGTACCTTCGAACGGGTTCCGCAAGCTCAGTGACATGCTTCCCAGTAATTGGACATTTCGCATTCAAAATATTGGCCTGTGTACTGGTCATTACAATGTCTTCTTGCTCTTCGCCAGGCATTGGCTGTCCCTCATGATGAACATTCTAACGCAGAACACAGAAGGCATATAGATTAGATAACTGCAGGAATTCAACTTTATAACAAGCCAATAGAATAAAACTGAGTACCAGTAGTATGATATTATTGAATATGTGACACAAACAACTCTCTTACAAACAAGATAATCATATAAAAGTTGACACAAACATCCACAGCAAATTACATTCATAACATAAAGTTGAAAAGTTCTTCTATTGACCGAGGCACTTAGCCCAATACAACAAATATGACAATTTATGTCATTACAAGAAAAATATTTTTATCAGAAACAGCACTTGAATATCACCACAGATGGACAATTAAAATCTATGCTACGTATAAAGAAATCTAAATTTTAGATTAGTGGTGGGTTTTCCAACTTTCAACTCATTTCTATTACTCATTTTATGGCAAGAACTTCAAAAAGGAAAGTCCAATAACCCCAGAAATATATGAACTATTATATTTAAGGCTTTTGAGTGACATACCCATACAGCTTCCTTAAATTGGCGCACTAAGGGATGCTTTTTTGGATCTGAAGATGAATTGGCCTTTAACTTTGAAGCATCCTCATCAAACAACTTCTTAAAATCAGTCAACTGCATGTTGAAGATCAATAAACAAGGGTTTGAAGAAAAGGGGGTTAGAAGACAAGACATAATCAGACAAACAAAAGATCTTAAACGCAGACCAAAAACCTCTTCTCCTGGTTGATATCTATCTGCAACAGACTGAACTGCAGATGAAAAATGTGCAAAATCTTCAGATTTGTCCAATAACTCCACGACTGCATCTTCAAGCCCCTTCACCTAAAATATTTTATATTTACCATATGATTAGTGACGTAGAAATGCTTGATCCATCATCTTTGAATCACAATTCAGTAACTCTAAGATTCTTTATCATTACAAATTATTAGATCCTCTCCACATAATCATTTATACGCAAATAGTTCAGTAATGGCAGTATTAATTTCAGACTTCAATATGAAAGAGCAAGGTGGAATCACATTTTCAATTATGAATATTATTCCACATAATTTCCCTATGTCCTGATGAATTCCAAAAGTTTCATCTAGAGGATTCAAGGTCTTGCTAGAAAACCATCGGCTTAACTGAAATGGTCATGCTTCACTCCTTGCATCATTTTCAAACAAGAAAACAGGGGGGAAACACTGAAATTAAATACAAAGAAATGATATCCAGAGTACCATATCAGACTGCTTATCTTTCTCCAAATCAACTGCAATTTCCTTCATCAAACCAATAAACCTTCGGGTATCCTGAAATAATGACACATGATGCAACCGAATCAAGCACAACTCAGCAAATGAAAGCCAAAAATCTGTTAGGGAAAAATAAAAAGGAAACTGCGTAAGGAGTTGTCTTCCTTCACAGAAGCAATCTTTGCTCCCTGATCTCAACTTCCGAAGGGGGAAACATTTGCCACATTTAGGAATTTTTGGGACAAGAATTCCAATGCAAGTGCCACTCGCATAATAAATTGAGGGTTTTACAACAGAGAAGATCTAAACCACGTGCTTTCAAAAAGAAAACTTGAGCTCTTAGCAAGCAAGAAACCACTCAATCAAGAAACTAATTCCGTATTCTGTAAAATAAAGAGATCAAGAAATTATGTATTTTACACTATGAGAATGTTACAAAGGCAAAAGGAAAATCAGCTTCTCAGAATTAAAGCCGCACTTCTTCATGAAAAAGGCATTAAACAAAGGATGAAGGAAGGGAAAAGTTACAGTAATGAGAGCCAGGTTATCCGAGCAGAGAGTAGAAGCTGCGTTTCTTATTCTTCCACTACCGCCACCGCCATGTGAAGTCGACGCCATGGCTCTCCGATCACCAGCCCTTGCCCGCTTTGCGTGGGACGGAATTTTGGAGGGAGCGCGAGGGCTTTGAGGAATTATCAAACTGGCGTCTGCCCCTCGAACCGCACCGTTTCGTAAAAACATGTGAGATATTATTTATCCATATAGGGCCCAGCATTCAACTTCAAAGAGATTAAAATGGGAGGATACACTAATTATTGGAGCCAGCCTCTCAAACCAAATTTTTTCTTCAATTACTGAATTTTAATTCTGTGTATTTGTCTGCGTATGCGTATATGGATATATATACACACACATATGTATATATGAATTAAATGATATTATTGATGCAATAAGCCGTCATATTAATTCATGTAATTTTAGATATTTTAGAGGGTATTTTTGGTTGAAAAATTCTGATAGGTGTAACAATGACGTTAACCACCTGATAAAATTGAAAACTAGAAAATGTTTATTTTTGAAAATCTATGATTATGCCCCTAGAATTAGAGTTTTCTATCCATAATTATGGAGTATCAAACAAATAATGTTTCAAATTCAAATTAAAATTCCATTTCCATATTGGTAAACATTAAACAATTGGATGAATGCTATGTGCTTTTACTAAAAACCCACAGTTTGAAAGGCTTGTAACGTTACAATGAATCAGTAAATTGGTAAACATGAAACAATGGATGAACATTGAAACAAAGAAGAAATGTGGGTGAATAATTAAAGGTTGTTTTGCTATGAGAGATTTGGGGGGAAAGAAGAGGAGGGAAGGGATTTTGTTTCCATCTCCTTATTTAGAAAATAATAATTTTTAGAAGGAAAAGAAAAATGTTAAATTTCTCTCTAAAATTAAGTGAATTTAGAGAGAGATATAATATTTTTATTTTATAATATTAATATACCCATAATTTTTTAATATTTTAATATTATCTATATATTATATTTTATTAAAATATTAATATAAAAATAAATTTATCTATATAAAAATATTTTTTTCCCTCCGTTCTTAAAATAAATAAGATAATATATAAAAAAAAATTCTCTTCTCTTTTAATATTAATTTAAATAAAATAATAATAAAATTTCTCATTTTTTAAAAATCTGTTTGAAAACTACTCTAAACGTAGTTTCTAAGAGCTTTTGGACACAAACATTAGTTTGAAAAAATTTAAAAACAAACAGTCATATTTGTTCAAATGGGCTTTTAGACTAAACTATGGTTTAAAATCAAGGTTTCAGATAAGCTGGTCAGAACAGTTTATAGAACAGTAAAAGAGCTTATGAACTAACCAATTACTATATTACCCCTACTTTTTCTTACACCTTCTATCCTATTTTTTCTTACACCTTCTCCTATCTCTTTTATTTTTTCTCTATTTTCTTTCTTATACTCTCTCCTCTCTCCTCTCTCCTCTCCTCTCTCATCTCTCCTCATTTAATACTCATATATTTTTTCGTAATTTATCAATAACAAAAATATTTTTAGAAATAATTATCTAAATACTCATTTATTTAAAATTATTTTATTTATAAACTCTTTTTTAAAAAAAAATTTATAAATTGCCTATAAATTTTTTTTATAAATTTATTTTTAAAATTGTATTCAAACCCACACTATATTAAAATCTGTCTCTTCACTTCACTTCTATAAATAGTACAACCAAACAGAGCGTCATCCTAGAGACAGCAAAATTATGCAAGTTCAATGAGCAGTACAACTCCTAGTGCGGGGGACATGATAGCAGCCACACAATTAATGAATCGGACGGCGTAAATGGTTCTTCCCCAACTGGCGCGTTTGAAGAACCAACGGTCCAAAAAGCGGACACGTGTCGGAGATTCCCCGCCACAATTATTGGTTATATATAAATGGTGAGCCCCCTGACTCACCCGCCCTGCCCCCACAGACTCGAACCCCAAAGAGCCGTAGACGGAGGGCGGCGGTTTTGTGACCTAAGCTTGTCGTCACGCGCGTCACCCAACCACTACCCCCTCGTTCTCGATCCACGCGCCACAAAACGTTTTGGTTTGTTTTCTTTTCCATGCTTTATAACTTCTGCTAATTAATTAATTCGGGAGATAAGATTCCTTTTATTTTTCTGAGCAGGGAAGGTGACAGAAGGCAGGGACACTGGCGGGTAAATGCATCATCAATCAGCGGTGAAGTTTATGGGTTGTGTTTGTCTAATGAGCGCTCTAATTCCCAGTATTAATCCTGCATGTGAAAGCGGGTCGGGTCAAGAGGAGAATGAGTGGGATCGGGAAAAAGAGGGAATCTGATGAAAGTGGGAGATGGAGCAGGGATGTGACAATGGGCTTGTGGCTTCTCACGCAACCGGCTGTCCGTATGGCTGTACCAGATGGTCTCCGATTAGATTGATTTTGCCTGCCTTGTAGAAATGCTGGGTGACTTCATTTCAACCTTAATTCCCAGTTTGGTAAAAGGCAAAGCGGTCATTAGAACAGAATATAATAATATAGGCATGAGGGAACAAGTTTGCGTGCATTTTGAGAGGAGGGATTTGCTGCTACATACGAACCCTATCAAGTCATAGAGCAAAGCGTTTGAACTCGGGGGAACTCCTCTCCGCGGAAAACGAATTAATTAGAGGCAAGCCAAGTATTATGTTTTTTTATTTGATTAATAAACAAGTTTTGTTGATTGGATTGCATTTAGAGAGAGAGAGAGAGCGGGAGAATAGAGAAGAGTACAGAGCAGGTGTACGAGAGAGTAAGAAAATGAGGAGGGGGATAGAAGGCATGTGTTGTTAACAAGAGCCTAGTTAGAAAACCAGAGTTATACGCAAACCACGTGTTATTGTGCGTAAATATGAGAATTGCCACCTGATAACTCTGTGAAGCCATCCTCCTTTCTAATTTTTTAACTCTTTTCTCTCTTTTTTTCTTCAATCTATTTATTATTTACAATAGAAAAAAAATAATTCCTTTTATCCATTAGAACAATACACTCACAAATATATATTATACATACACCTATATATATAAATTAACCGTTCTAAATATAAAAATTAGATTAAGATTCTATTTTAATATTAAATATAAGATATTAATATATTTTATCTTTTTAAATTTTAATTTTATTTAAAATATTATTATATTATTATACATGTTAAAATATTTATATTAACGGATAGTTTGAATACACATAATTAAAAAAAAAATATTTTAAATAATTTAACATCTTATCATTATAAATAAATTATTTAATTAATTTTATTAATCTATTTAAATTAATTAAATGATTTTTTATATTAAAAATATGAGGTTAAATTATTTAATAAGAAGCATGATTGAATTTATTACCAAAAACGTCATTCCATTCCTTTTCAGCGTTTTTAATTGAATCCATTAACTCGCTGCATGGAATAGACTGGTAAGCTATGATGTTGGAGGACAAAATTAAAAAACTAAGTCAAAGATTTTATAAAAATATTAATTATCTTAAAATTAAATAATAATTAAATAGTATATAATAATAAATTATAAAATAGAAAATGACAATATTTATATTGTCAAGACTTCTTAAAAATTAAATTATTTTTATAAAACATTTGAATAATTCTCTCTTTAAAATATAATAACAAAATTTCAACAAGTCACCATTTTCATGAAGTTATAAATAATGTAGTTTACTTTGTGTGTGTTTGATTTACCGTGAAATTAAGGTGTTGTTAAAATGGTTGAAAGAGTTCAAATTAAATTATAATTTTAAATAATAGTTTTAGATAAATTTTTATAAATAATTTATAGGTAAAGACAAAAATTATAGACTATTGAATAATTAGTTTGTTTTTATTTTTCTTGACATACTTGTTAGAAGGTTGAATTAATTAGGTGATTAGTGTTAATCACTTGCATCTCGATAATCCTAGAATTCTATATAAAAGGTTCTAGTCTCTAGATTTAATGTGTGAGATTGTGTAATCCTCACCATAGTGAGGGAGAGGTAACTTTGGTCTCCCCTAAAAGTCCCCAAGTGGGGTTAGTTTATCTCCCTTAAGTGAGGGTAGATTAGTGAGAAAACCCATGTGGGTTATCATAGTTGTGTTCTTGAATAATACATAGAATTTTTCATATCTCTTCTCATTATTTCATTCTAATAAAGTTTACATGGTATCAGAGCAGGTTCACGGTGAACAATCCCAAGTTATTTTTCCCTCTATCTGTAGCCTGTATGCTTCCGTGCCAACCAGAAGGTTTTTTTTGGCATTTCGTCCTTTTCCACAAGCAACGAAGTCAGTAGCTCCATTTCTGTTTCTTGAATACCTGAGGACCCATTCTTGCATACCATTCTCGATCTTTCTGAATCTTTCCTTCGGTGTCTTCTGCGTAGCCCAGATCTTCTTTACCTTCATTAATGGCACCATGTTCTTGAATGGATTCTTGATTTCCAGATCCATCCATCTCAAAAAATTTTCTTCGTTTCTATCATCTTCTTTGTGGAAGCTGTTCAAATTTTCGATGCTTGGTTGATTCTCTTTAGAAACTGCATAATCTTCATTCTGATGACCGTGAGTAGGATGAAGAATTCTGGTATTGTCACTGAGATCATCAGGTTCTTGAATGATGGATTTATCATCACCAGATGCATCACTCTCCCACTATTGGGACTTCGAGGATAATCATCTGATAGTGGCGGCACGTTCTTCACTTTCCGATGGAATTGGCTTGCAAGAACGCTGGAGTTATGACTGCCATGAAAGAATCATATGGGCATCGATCAAAGAATCAGGAATGCTCAAAACATTCAGAGAATTTCAATACCAATGTGTCTCGTCGCAGCCCTGGTTCAAAAAAAAAAAAACAAAAACTTAAATTCCCCAGTCAGTTCCAAGTCTGCGAAGTCTTTGAAATCGGCGTCGATGAATCCTAATTCAGGTGTCTGTCTACCTCAGAACAAGATCCGTCAGAGGAAGTTCGTGACAGCAAAGAACAAACCGAAGAAAGAAGATGACGTTGTTTCCAACTCGACAGGGACGTGCAAGTGCAAAGACAAAAATAAAAAGAAGTGTCTCTATGTGGCCTACGAGAATTTGAGGGCGTCCCAGGAGGAATTTAAAAAAAAAAAAAAAAAAAAAAAAACAGGTAGATGAGCAAAATCAATCTAAGGCCTGTGACGAATCAGAAATTTTGACAACGATACGATACCATCCAATTGATGAAGATGGCTTGACGATCAATGACACAGAGTCACCTGATCAAGTAAGCAGTCCGACAATGAAACGTCAGAGGGACAAATTGATGGAAGAAGCAAGAAGGAGTGTCCCAGAAGAAGCTAACTCTTGCTCAAGACTTGTGACTCTGTTGAGAGTGGCACTCAGAAGTTCTTCCTTCTCTTTTGGCATGGAAGGTATTTTTAAGTTGAGAACAGTCACCTTCTCTTCTAGTTCTGCTACGCGTTTAATCAAGGCCATGTGGTCCTTAATGGAGATGCTTGGAACTTCCCTTATTTTGCTCTCACACTGCACTGAGCAATCATTGCAAGCTGCTTCTATGAGTATTCTGGTTATGTTGCTTGTGAGTCGGATCATTGTTATAATTCCCATCAATAAGGCCATGATCCCACTCATCAACGGATTCTTAACTACTACAGAAGTCTTGTAAGCTTCGTCACTGAAACTATCTTTAGAGATTACAAATTTATCATTTTGTGATGGAAAGCGGTGCAAGCAACAATAATTGTAATGAGAGCTGTACCATCACCATATCCAAGTGCAGTTCATGGTTCAGTCAATTTCACAATGCATCGAATCCTTGGATGGCAAGATATGTCTATGGCTTGATGTTTCTAGTCGCAAATCTGTTGGCTATTATGCTCGTGGAGCTATGACAGAAAAGAAGAGGTTACTGCATTGAGCTAAGCTTGATTAATGATAGCTTAATTCATCATGGAAAAAAAAAAAAAAAAAAAAAAAAAAAATAATAAAAAAAAAAAATTGTCAATATGTTGGTGAAGGAAGAGGAAATTGCTGCATTAGAGCTATATGATTGAGCTCATAGAAGGAATTTCAATTGCTGCAGAAAGTTACTGATTGAGGCATTTTAGCAGTGAATAACAAGTAAACATTGAGGAGATTGTTATTAATTCAAGGCCACTTGTTGTGCATCTTCCTCATATATCAAATTCAATGCAAGATACTGGTGGCATGGTGAGAAACTTGTCTGAAGCATGGAAGCAGGTCTGAAGCAATTGGTGGGCCATGATTCATGCTTACAATATTCATGATGCGTGGAAATATGATAAAGAGAGACAACTTTATGTTGAAGAAGCACTTTCAGATTCTCTGACAAAAAATTAGTTTGCACAAAATATCTGTAAGGATAAAAAGTTTTAAAGAAATTTTCATATTGTATTTTATAAAATAAAAGTGATTTGGTTTAATTCACCCTACTCCCTTATGTATTGTGTTGGCAAGTTGAACACCTAGAGTTAAGGGGTGTCAACTTGAGCGGGGGTGTTAGAAGGTTGAATTAATTAGGTGATTAGTGTTAATCACTTGCATCTCGATAATCCTAGAATTCTATATAAAAGGTTCTAGTCTCTAGATTTAATGTGTGAGATTGTGTAATCCTCACCATAGTGAGGGAGAGGTAACTTTGGTCTCCCCTAAAAGTCCCCAAGTGGGGTTAGTTTATCTCCCTTAAGTGAGGGTAGATTAGTGAGAAAACCCATGTGGGTTATCATAGTTGTGTTCTTGAATAATACATAGAATTTTTCATATCTCTTCTCATTATTTCATTCTAATAAAGTTTACAATACTCTATTTTTTCTCTTATTTTCTATTGTTTTTTCTCTGCCTCCTTATTTTCTTCGCTTTATTTGATATGTTATCTCTATCTGTGTTCATCTTCATTGTCGTCGAGATTTAGGATTGCCTTTGTAGTCATCGCTTCTCCTCCGCTCTATAGTTGTTGTCTCTTCTATTATCGTCATTTCTCCTTCGTTTTGCCCTCTTGTCACTTATGTTTGTGCTCATTGTAGTTGTCTAGATTTGGGTTGGCCTCTGTCTTCATTCTCCGTTTGTACTCTATCATTGTGAAGATGATGATAAATAGTAATAAATTATTATTTATTTATTTATTATCATATATTATTTTTAATAATTTATCAATTATAAAATATATTCTAATAATAATTATTTAAATATTTATTTTATTTAAAAATGATTTTTTTTTTATAAATTTTTTGCCTTGGCAGTCTATCTAAAAGCTAAATCAAATAGGCAATTTATAGGATTCATGCAGTAGATGAAACCTATATATATTAATTCAGATAAATGACACTTTGGAGCTAAATAAAATTGATAATGTGACGTTTTAGGATCTAAAACTTTAGAATATTAATACAGGACCTCAATGATTTACTAATATTTAAAAAGTAACAATAAGAAGTAGATATATAATTTAATTTATTTTTAATTATAAGACTTAAATTTATCTTATTTTTTAAATTTATAATTTAGTCATTAAATTCTTCTTATTGATTACATAGAGTTAAAAGATTTCTATTAAAAAATAGTTATAATACACATAATTAATAATATTATTATATTTATTATAAATAATTAAATGAGTTATTTTTTTATTTTTTTAAATTAGTTATTTAATTTTATAGTAAGGAAGAGGGAATATTAAAAATGGAACTTGGAAATATCAAACTACAAATGCCGGAGGAGCTAAGTTCAAAAGGCAAAAAGATACAAGTTAAAAATGTGAAATGAATATGAATAAATTTCTTAATTTAAAGCACCTATAATTTGAAAATTAAATATCTGACTCTGAACTAAAAAAAAAAAACTTGTGGAAACAGATAAACAATTACTACTGCTATATTCTTGAAAAAGACAGGACGAGCCTATACAATAAATTAGAGTAGCTGAGTAAATATCAGAGTCACTCATCAGCAGTTTCCCATCTCTCAGGTTTTTCTCAACGACTACCATATATATATCTATACACGCAACATGTGAATATTTTTAAAAATTCTATGTAATTAAATTTTGGAAATTGAAGGATTTATTGGAGGCATTGAGAAAGGGAGAGAATCTATTTGTCTTTAGCGTTTATACATTACAGAGAGAGTGTGGCAGCAGTACTACACATCATTTGCACAAAAATAGACCCGTATAACTAGCAAAAGTAGCTGCAAAACCTCAGTGATAAAAAAGTGAAACCTTATTATTAGATTCGTGCATTGTTTGCTTTCTGCTTCTGCTATAATCCATTTGCAAAATCCTCCCTTTTTTGGGTTAATAGTTTTCATCCCCGTCTCTTCAGAACTCCCTGCAACAAATTCCCAGAAAAAGGTCAAGTAATTATTTATCAGACACAGTGGGAGAAATAGGTTTGGAGAAGAAGACGAAGTTGGCGTGTAATAAACATGGCTTTGGTGGTGGTGGTGGCGGTGGTGTGTAATATGTCTCAATATTTAATTTCTGTGTACTGTGCTGACAAAGAAGATATGAAACAGCTTTATCAATATATAAGGAAAAAATCTCTCCCTGTTTTTTAATTGTAATTCTCCTCTCCTTAATTGTGTTTGTGCACATATCTATCTATATATCTATCTCTCTCTCTCTTGAATAATAAAACTAATTTCTGTTCCCGCTCTCATTTTCTTTACTGACAGAGGAATACCTGCACCATTACTACGCACGCGCGCATACTCAAAGCAGAGCCAGGGGGAGCCCTCTCTCTCTCTCTAGCTATGTGGTTTTTTTTTATGATAAGGACCGTGGCAGAGTAGAGAGAGAGATTAGGAACAGACCAGGCAGCACTGTGCAGAGAGAGAAGAAAACACACAGACATATATATATATATATATATATCTTTTTTTCCTTTTTTTTCCAGCCATATCATATCATGCGTACTACCTTATTATTATTTCTTGGCTTTTTTCTCTCTGCCACTCGATTACTCAAATCCCCATCATGAAAAAAAATACCCTTATAAACCACCCCCATCATCCCAATAACTCCATATCCCACTTCTTCTTCTCCTTTAATATTCTCTCTTGTTCTGTGTTCTTTCAAAAGCACTCCAAAGTTTCACAGTTTCTTTCTGCCTGTCAGCTCAGACATGGATGGCTACTTCCATGTCCATAATGGTGACACTCATCTTCCTCCTGGGTTTCGTTTCCACCCAACTGACGAAGAACTCATTACATTTTACCTCCTCAAGAAGGTTCTAGACAACACCTTCGCAGGGAGAGCCATTGCTGAAGTTGATCTTAACAAGTGTGAGCCATGGGAGCTTCCTGGTAAGTCTTCTTCATTTTTCAGTTTCAGTTTGAAGAAGTCAAGTTCTAAATGCGAGTTTCTGTATATATGTTGACAGAGAAGGCGAAGATGGGTGAGAAAGAGTGGTACTTCTTCAGCCTCCGAGATCGAAAGTACCCAACTGGTCTGAGAACTAATAGGGCTACAGAAGCTGGATACTGGAAGGCAACTGGAAAAGACAGGGAGATTTACAGCTCCAAAACTTGTTGTCTCGTCGGAATGAAGAAGACTCTGGTTTTCTACCGAGGAAGAGCTCCAAAAGGAGAGAAGAGCAACTGGGTTATGCATGAGTATCGTCTTGAAGGCAAATTTGCTTATCATTATCTTTCACGTAGCTCAAAGGTTCTCTCTCTCTCTCTCTCATTCTATACTTTACCTCATGTACTACTGCAAAAAAAGTTAAGACAACGCGGTGGAATCTCTTGCTTTCCTTTGGCGTCTATATTAATTAGGGTTCTTTTGCTGTTGTTTAATGCATGAAACCTTTTCTTCTTGATTCTTCTGAACACTTGGTTCTCGTCTAGGGTAATGTACTTTTTTATCCCATCGTAAAGCTGTTTTCTGCACTCTTCAGCTCAACTGTACACATATATATACACTGTAATGGTGTTATAAAGAGTCAATAGATAATGCCCAACGGTTCGTAAAATACTCTGCATGGAAACTACAAAGTGTTATTATAACTAAGCACCGCATTATCCATTTAATTTCTCTTTGCCTTATAATGCTGCTAAGAATCAGAAGATCCCGGAGTCAGATTTCTGCTTGCAAACAGTTACTTGTTTTATAAGTTCATGCAGCAGTAGCATTTATTGTGGGGTTTTAATTCGTTTAGAAGCATGCACTGACAAATTGTTCAGTTTGTTTCAACTCTTTTATGTCTCTGATAATATGCTAAGTTGAAATGGTGGCCCTCTCTTTTGATTAATCAGGATGAATGGGTCATCTCGCGTGTTTTCCAGAAGAGTCTCTCCTCCACGGGGAACAGCAGCTCCGCCGTGTCGTCCGCCGGTGGCTCCAAGAAGACGAACACGAGAATGAGTTCTTCTGTTAACGTGAGCGTTTACCCAGAACCCACTTCTCCTTCCTCCATCTACCTTCCTCCTCTGCTTGACTCGTCTCCTTACGCGGCCGCCCACGACCTTGACAGCTGCTCCTACGACGGCAGCAGCACTAATCCGAGGGAGCACGTGTCCTGTTTCTCCACATTCTCTGCGTCTGCTGCCTCCAACAACCTATCCAATGTTAGCTATGAGCTCGCTCCTGCTCTTCCTCCGCCGTCAGTGGCTCTGAACCCATTTGCTCGATTCCAGAACAACGTTGGTGTTCCTGCGTTCCCAAGCCTGAGGTCACTGCAGGAGAATCTCCAACTTCCTTTCCTGACTCCGGCCATACATCGTGGTCCATCCGGTGGTGACATGAAAGGTTGGGCTAAGCCGGAGGAGCAGAATGTGGCGGGTGGCGGTTCTTCTGGCGTGTCGCTGTGTCCGTCGTCGGAGCTTGATTACGTGTGGAGCGGCTACTAGCTAGGTTTTCCGTGTGACCTGTTTCTGACTTGACTAATAGGGTTTTAGACCTGAAATCTATGTTTTCTATTATTGTGTGTTTGAGCGTTTTTAGATTTTAGCGAGTTTTAATGTGGTAGTATGTTGTTGCCAAGGATGTTATAGTGTTGTCAATTCTTTTTGGTACAAGGGTTGTCAATTTTATCGGGGTTATGAAGCAGCTGAAACATTTATTATTATAATATATATAATCGAATCGTGTTTCTTTCTACTCATTGTTGTATCAGTGCATGATCATTTTGGCAACTTTTTGCCACAGATTCGACAATCGAATGTGGTGATGATCTGGTGAAGAGGTTATCTGGTCTGAGTATTATATATGGTGTCGGCTTTGATGGGATAAATATATGAACCAACGTCTTTGTTTGGGAACGAATTAAAAGCTTGAGTGATTTCGTTAAATTCAGTCATTTAAGTTTTGTACTTTTTGTTTGGATTATAATGACAAAGAACCTCTTTTAGACTTGTGTTCTCCTCAATTCACTGAAATTTTGTTACTCATTTTGATGGTATACTTTTATTATTCTTGATTCCGCACCGAAACTATGTTCTTATATATGGCATTTTGATTATGTTTTTCTTTTACAACGGGTGAAAAAAATAATTACTCGTACTCATATATTGGTATAATTTACTATAAAAATATAAAAATCATCTAACCACGAATTTCCGGATCCCATGCCAAACATGTTATTTGATTTTAACTAATTTAATTATATTAATTAAATTAATTATCAGAATATATATATTTTTTAAATATCTTTATAATCTTCCTCAATACCTCCCTTATTTTCTTAATTGATTATTGTTAAGAGAATATTAATAAAATAATATATAAAATAATTGATAAATTTAAAAAATATAACTTATATTTAGGATTAAGATAAACTCTCTAATTAAGTTTTATATTTATGTCTAGAGGAGTAATATTTTTTTTATAATATTAAACATATATTATTACCTGATATCGTAATTTGAGTTTGTAGCTCACTTTCTAAATATAAATATATTCTCCAAAAATTAAACTCAATGACCTAAAAGGATATAGTAGACGATACACCATTAGAGCAAACAATTTTTTTTGTACAAAATACGTTTAGGTATATTTAGTATTGATCTATTACTAAAGTTAGGGTATAATTCTTAAACTCAGAGAGTATTTATAAAAAAATTATGAAATCAATATTAAAAGAATCATCATAATAACAGCGATAATCGAACTATCCTTGATTGAAAATAAATAAGTTTAAACACATTCAAACAGATCCCTATGTAGAGATGTATAGTTAAGATGCGGACATGCAAGTGAAGCAGGAATTCCACATACATGTTGTAACATGTTCAAACGTTAGTATTTTTTTCTTTAGGAAACTTTGACTGAAGTAGATTGGCATAATCCACTTTTAGCGGGACTTCGATTATAAAAAAAAAAAAAAACAAGAAGATAGCGTTGATAATATAAGACTAGTCACACACCATAGACCCCGCCGCTCCTTAATATGAAGAGAATTTATGACTCTTATTATTTAATGGAATGAGGAATATCATGAGAAAGAAAATTTTAATATTAAAAATAAAAAAATTTAAATTTTTCATGAGTAGTAATAATTGATGCGGGTAAAAATATTGATATACAAGAACTAATGAACCACTAAGTCATATTTAATTGGAAAGATGGAAGAAAAAAATTATTACCAAGTACGTAGTTTGGCCAAGATACATACATAAAAATTAGATGTAGCTAAGAGAAGACTGGTAGTAAAAGAAGAAACAGATTAATTGAGAATTGTGATGAGGGATGAATGATTTTGAGGTGGGAAGACAGTGAGAGGTTATTGATTAACCAAGATGGATGGATAAAAGAGGAGAGAAGTTGGGGAGTTTCAAGTGTGAAGATTGAGAGCTTACCCAACAAGTAACAGCATTTAATGGGCAGTTGAAGAAGAAGAGAGAGGGGGGTACGTACAAAGAGGAACAGAGGATGGTCCTGTGCTGTGAGTGTTGTGAGGAGAGGAAGCTAAAGAAGCCTGGTTCATTTTCACGTGGGGGCACGGAGACTGAGTCTAGCATTCTAGACTGTGCCTAACTCCCTACCCCAACCCTGCTTTGGCAAGGGACAAATTTAATGCTCTCCCTCTTCCCTTTTCCTTTTCCACTGAAACCTCTCAGTTCAGGGCACTACCCCTCATCTCGATTCAAGCACTCCCAATTAAATGCACCAACCTCTTCTCTATGGGGACTCCAAAATAATTCTGCAACATACACATATCCATGGAAGGATAAAATCTGCATTGCATACCGTATATGACGCTTTGGATTATGGGTTTGGTATTTGTAATCAATGTTGTCTTTGAAATGCAGCATCAAGCAGACATCTAAATTAAATTCGCCTGACGTTTGTTTGCTCATTTATTCTTTGCATTTAAATTTATGAAATATTATGTCTCAAAATAACTATAGCATTCAGTAATGAATTTTAATATTTGGAATGTTTACAGATATATGTGCAGTGCTAGAAATGTACATTCTTTCTCTTTTGTGATTACTGAGCCAATATCACAATGATTTGGAATCCTAATCAATATTATGCAATCCAAATCAGCAGGCATTCACAAGTTCAAGGGTGATCATTCATTTTCTTTTCTTTACAAAGTCATATATGTTGAAACAAGTGGGGAATTATCTATACTTTTTGAAAAGTTTATAATTTCTTTATCAAGCGACCTAAACTAAACAATGTTGTGGTGTGGGTGTCTTCATTCAGGATCATCAAATCACAGAGCAAAGGATGATCAGTTATATGGGGATCACAACACCCTTCAAATGGCAAACAAATCATTACAATCACCTTGTATCATTGTGACTTTTCACAGAAATGGGGAAGGAGAATGGTTGTTTCAATAAGGAAACACTTCAATTGAAGCATTTCCCCGAAGGCCATGACTTGTTAATTCCCAACAACAAAACACACATCCTTTTCTGCTCTGCTCTCGCCATTCAACAGAACCGGGTGGTTGCAGAAGAAGAGAGCCACTCATACAGAGAGCATCATGATGCTACAGTAGTACTTTGGGTGAGGCACGTGGAGGGCTGTGATGGGGGTGATAACTTGATAATGATGGTGATGGTGATGATGAAATGGGTCAGTGGACCTTAAGGTACATTAAGGTTGAAAATTAGGCGTGTGATATGTGCATGATTGGGAAGGCAATGAGTACAGTACCAGATATGGAATGGTGGGGGCGAGTCTGTGAGATCATAGGCCATAGAACAAGACACAGAAGGGAGCAGGATGAGCCAGCTGGGGTTGAACATAGAAATGGAATGGCACGCGAGGTACGACGTTCGAAGGCCAAGTCTTCTAGACATTTTCACAAACACTTGGGGCTCAATAAAATAACACACATAGATAAGCTTTTTTCTAGCAATATATATATGTGTGTGTGTGTGTGTGTGCGCATCATGGCTTATCCTGCTTTGAGATGGGTCCGGAATAATAAGGCAAAGAATAATAAGCAGGTGCTAATGTCCAAACGCCAAAAGCTAGGGTTTGGCATTTATACAAACACAAGGGAATCGATCAGCTTGGAAACAGAGAATGCAATAATAGTACTTGGGCTCTGTTCTTTTCTTTCCTTTGTTTTTTTTTTTCTTTGCCCTGCTGCATTTGTCCATGAATTTACGTATCCTTAACCTGTTTGAGCTTTCCTTCTGCGATGAGAGAGGTTTTTCAAATCCACCTTTTAATCTTTTATTCCCCTTTTCTTGTGAGTTACGATGCAAGACTTGAATAATTCCTGGGCCCATTGGAAATGCTCTGCTTTCATGCTAATTTCCAGACGAGAAAAAAAATTGAACTTCGGATTCCAAATGGATGGAGATTCCAATTGAGTTGACAAAAGTTGAGGTTGGAAATCAAAGCGCTTGATCGGACTAATCAGTTATTATTAGCGTCAAATGCAGTGGATAAATCCAACTTAAGCTCTTTAAAATTTGACGAAATTAAAAGGGAAAAAGATAAAGAAAGTTAAAATGAATTTAAAAACTAACAATTTGGGTAGTTTAATATTTAAAATGATAGATTGAGTATCTGGTCCAATTTATCTTTTATAAATTTAGATAAAAAGATCAAATTACCCCTAGAATAAATAAAACATATCACTCAGGCATCAATCTGAAGGAGAAACCATTAGTGTATAGGAGATGAACTTTGTAGGAGATATTTTTAGCTGAGCTGAAGCTATAAATGAAAAAATGTAAGTAAATTTTTGATAAAAATCTTCTTCTTTTACCCCTCCAATTATCACCATTATTTTGTTCATTTTAATGATAACCTTGAGAGAAAGATTGTAGTTGACACTGTAGCTTTGACTAATTTAATAAAATAATAGGAGAAATCACAAATTCATTGTTTTTCATCCATTGCATTTTGTGTTCTGAAATACATCGCTTTCTGTATTAAGGCATTCATTTTTAACCCATTCAGATTAAGCAGAAAAAAATAGTCATTTGTGCAAGAGTAGACATTTACTTTTTGCATAATATAATGTTTATAATAAGACTTACTCGTAAGTCATTGACAAAACTGCAAATCCCATAGGTGAAGTTATAAATCCCTTAAGTGAAATTATAAATCCCATTGCAGGAAGTTACAAATTCTATTAAAGGAGTTATAAATCCCATTGACGAAATTGTATATCCTATTGTAAAAAATTATAAATTCTGCAGGTGAAATTACAAACCCCTTTAGTGAAGTTGCAAATCCTATAAGAAAAGTTATAAATCCTATTGATAAAGTTACAAATTTTATTAGAAAAGTTATAAATATTATTAGCCAAGTTGAACATAAAAATACTGTTGCAAATTTCATTACAAATATATGTCTAAAGGAAAATTTGTATATAGTCATTGCAAAATATGGTTATAGTCATTATAAAGTTGAACAATATAAAAGTTAGATACAAAGTTGAACTTTATAAAAAGTGAGTATTGAAAAATGATTAATTAAGTCAGAACATCAGTCAATCAATGGTTGAAGTTATTACAAATACTATTGCTTCTTCTCTGTTGTGGGAGTTGTAGATATCATTCCGGGAGTTGCAAATACCATTGATAAATTTGAAAATCCCATTATGAAAGTGGTAAATACTAATAGGAATTATAAATATCATTAATAAACTTGTAAATACTATTGATAAAGTTACAAATATTATTGTGGGAGGTACAAATAATATTAACAAAGTTGTTAATCACATTGACAAAATTGCTTCTTATCCATTATAGAAGTTGTAAATACTATTGATAAAATTGTAAATACCATTGTGGGAATTGTAAATACTATTGGCAAAGTTGTTAATCCCTTTGTCAAAGTTGCTTCTTCTCTGTGGTGGGAGTTGTAAATACCATTACAGGAGTTATAAATACCATTATGGGAATTGCAAATACCATTGTGGGAGTTACAAATACCATTGGTAAAATTCTAAATCCCATTGTGAAAGTGACAAATACCAGTAGAAGTTATAAATATTATTAACAAAATTGCAAATACTATTAGCAAAGTTACAATATAATTGTGGGAGTTACAAATACTATTGGTAAAGTTGTTAATCCCATTGACAAAGTTGCTTCTTCTCCGTTGTGGGAGTTACAAATACTATTGCGGGAATTATAAATACCATTGATAAAATTACAAATTCTATTGTAGGAGTTGTAAATATTATTGATAAAATTGTTAATTCCATTGGCAAAACTGTTTCTTTTCCTTTGTGGGAGTTGCAAATATCATTATTAAAATTACAAATACTACTATGGGAGTTACAAATACCATTGTCAAAGTTATAAATACTATTATAGGAGTTATAAATACTATTGTCAGAGTTATAAATACTATTGGCAAAATTGTAAATCATATTGTCAAACTTACAAATACTATTGGTAAAGTGAAGGTTAATTTAGTTTTTTCACACAAATTTATAAATGATAGATTGGGCTTCCTGCCAAATTTGTCATTTTCAATATTGAGATGCTCAATTTATCTTTTTAAAATTGAAATTGACTTTTTTTATTTTTTTTCCAAATTAAAACAAGCAATACCAATTTTTCTTTTTTCTTTATTATAAAAATTTTTAGAAAATAATTAAGTTTATCTATAATTCAAGAGCAAGATTAATTTTTTTTTACTTTTTAACAATATTAATATTAAATAAGATATTTTTAAATATAAATCTAGACACTTAATAATTAAAAATATCAACTTTCTTTAATTAGAGAAAAAGGCACAAATGTTACAAACGGATCACCCTGCAAATTCTTATTTATAAGAGTTTTCACGGCTATAAGATTATTGACAACAATAGCACCAATTAGCCACCAAGCATATGAAGAAAAATAATTATTTAACTGATATGATCTCAAAGGTTTTTTTTTTTTGTAGTCATTACGTGATAAAATGGTCATGTAAATATAAATATATAATGTATTTTAATTCTTTTGTTTTTTTGCTTATAAAAAATTCTCTCTCTTTTGGAAAACACTAGACACTAAACATTATGTTTTGTTCACCAAATAGAGGGCAGTATGGTAAATGTGATTTTGAACACAGACGATAAGAGATAATGAGAGAGTAGGAAGAAAAGACTTGCTCGCAGAGCTCTGCGATAAGGGGGAGAGATGGCAACTGTTTCGTGCTCATGGCTTACCCTTCCCTCCAAAATGAGAACCCTTTCGCTTACTTCCTTTTCTTCTTCAGCTCCGTCCGCTTATCTTAGATTTTCCAGAAGCCTTTCTCACAATGTCTTCTCCGAAGGTATTGTCTTTCTCTCGCGCTTTTGTTAATTCACTCAGCGAGTTCAATTGTGTTTCTATTTCCTTCCATATTTTCAGCTGAAGAATGTGTAGAATGTGATTTGGTGAAGTTTGAATTCTTGGTTTGTGTTTGACTTTCAGGTTGCTTGTCACTAAGCACATTACAAAGCAGGTCGATTCGGCATTCCGTGGTCTGTGAGGCAGCCCCGAAGCGAAAAGCCGATTCGGCCTCAAAGAGAGCTCGCCAGGCCGAGAAACGACGGGTTTATAACAAGTCCCGAAAATCCGAAATCAGAACCCGTATGAAGAAGGTACCCAATTATGTATTGCGTATTCTTCAGCTCCATTTCTTCTATAGAGAAAGCATTTGTGACCTGTTTGAATCTCTTTGCTTGATGAAAGGTTTCTTTCATCCTTGTATTTTACACTTTATTGTGGGGAAGGGGGACTATATTCCTGCTTTACATTAGAACAATGATTGTGGACAGATCATAGGCTCGAATTGAGTTAGACTTGTTAAAAACTGAACCTGGTTGTGAGAGATATTAAGAAGAAAAAAATTCAGTCATGAGACTTCCCCATAGAATTTAAGCATTCGGGAGCTAGGAGGTTTTCGTGTGGTTATCCTGTGTCTAACTTTCAAACATTGAGGGCTTTTGCATGAGGAAACATATTAGAGATGTTAATAAAGTTATAGCCTATTACTGGGCTTTTGTTGAGAGCTTAAGCTTTTAGGATAGTTGGTTTCTTGATGCCAATACGTGCCTGCAGGCCACAGAAGGGGGAGCTGCATGTAAATTTGATTATGAACTTGCAGTGGACCTTGTTACTAACTGGTTTGGTTTAAGTTTCTTTCTCGTTTTGCCTTCTTAAACCTCAGATATATATATATTTTGAATAAGATTTTCCCTATATATTTTGACCGCTAACGTATCTTGTAGGGAAAAGTGTATTTCTTTTATTCTGTTAATCTTGTAGTGCATGTTCATATACGTTGGAGTTCCTCTGATAAGATTGTGACGTTTTCACCGACAAATTAGCATACCAATTAGTATTCAGTAATGTACCCCTTTCCCTCTATTTGTCACTCTAAATAAACCTATAGTGGAAAAGACATTTTGGCTTGGCTGTACTAATAATTCTCTTGTAAGATATAGTTTAGAGTGGCAGGCTGTTTGTTGTTACCTTTTTCCTTCTTAGAGTCAATTAAGCAGAGCCATATGCATGTCTGTCTGCTTTCCAAGACTGCTGTTTCGAGGTATAAGATTCAGAATTCTTCTAGCATCCATCTTAGGATTGGCCTACTGATAGATGCTGTAAAAAACATAAGTTTATTGAACTTTGGGAATCATAGCCATGATAAACTGCAGCGAATTTTAGTTGATTTTTATTATATACAATACTCTGAAAGTCTGAGTATAGATCATTATTGTTGAAGGTTGTCTTAATCTCTATTGTTATTCCTCCAAGCAACTTTTTAGATTTCATCATGACAAACTTTGCATTAATATGTCTTTGGAATGGGAGAAGTTTTGATGGTTTCTAATCCTGGGTCTGCACTCTGCAGGTTTTGGAAGAATTGGACGGGCTTAAGAGGAGATATGATGCACAACCAGACGAAATACTCCCTATTGAGAAACTGATTGGAGAGGCATTCTCTGTAATTGACAAAGCAGTGAAAGTGGGAACGCTGCACAGAAACACCGGAGCAAGGCGTAAGTCACGGCTTTCCAGATGTAAGAAGGCTGTGGAAATCCATCATGGCTGGTACAACCCAACTCCTGCAGCCAGTGCCTGAAACAATCTCTTCTCAGTAATTCGTAGAGATTGAAAAATGCTCTTAAGGGAGACTTCGATCTTGTTCATTTTGCGAGGGTACTTTTCTGATCAGTTCAAACATTGCATGTAGTCTTGTGCATGTAACCCAAAATGATTTGATTTCCCTTGCGTACTATGTGAAATCATATCATTTTCATATTTTGCCCCTATTGTACTACCTAAATGTACAAGACTATGATATTTATTAGACTTATGATACTTGTGTTATGATATTTGCAACATAGTACAAGGCATTGGCAGCTGTAGATTATTTTCACTTGAATTTATTCACTGACATGGAGAAATTGACCGTAAGAGAAACTTTTCCAAATTTAATTGCGAAGACAAATGGTCAATCTCTGCATAGAAATATACAATAACTCGTTGGCTTCAAAATATGAATGGACAAGAACTTGGCCGTAATCAGCTTGCCCTAATGGAGTGACAAGTTTACTCGCAACCGTAATCCTGTGCCTTACTGCACTAGGATTTCATTCTAACTTCAAGATGACATCTTGGCAGAGAAATGAAAGAACAGAAGAAAATTTATATGTAGCTATACCCAGCCAATTTATATGTGTGAAAAATGTTCACGGCAAAACTGTTAAATAACAACTGGGAATTAATCTTCCTTCCTCAAAGAATTTGTAAGTGTGAATATTTGGATTTGGAATGAATCAATCATCCATAATAAAACTGTCACGCAGGAATGACATTGTGAATAGTTTGATGTTAACCGTGGTGCATTGGTGATTCTTCTCTGCCACTTCTAGTTTCTAATTAGCAATAACATCCTTTGTCCAAAAATCTATCAACTACTCGCTTTCTTCCAAATATCTTAAAATTGATTAGTAGTTGAAGGAGGTATTGCCTAGGGCTTGGAGAGATCTCTTCTACACTCCCCCACCCAAAATTTCCAAGGCCTTTATTTATGTTTTCTTGTTCTATGCTTCATCTAAATGTTCATGGCATTTAGGAGCTTCTCAGTTCTTGGTTCCGGCTCCATTCCCTTTAATTTCATCTCCCTGAAATAACGCAGAGCTTCTTTGGTTCTCCCTTTTTCATAGTGATCTTGAATCATGATTGTATATGATCTCCTATCAGGTCCCCACCCATGTTTCTCCATTTCTTCCTATGTTTTTCTTACTCCAACCTCAGAATCCCATCCCATGTACAACCTTAAAACCAGGTTGTACATGTCATCATTCATGGTGCATCCATTTCCTCCATAATCTCCAAGAGCCATGGAATCCCCTCAGGTCCCTTCACCGACTTGAGCAGGTAACTGTAAGTTATAGCATTGGGCATACAGCTCCCTTCTCTTTCTAACATTTCATTTACTAATTCACCAACCTTTTCCCAGCGATTTATCTTACACATGTATTTGATAAGGCAATTGTAAGTTACCACAGCAGGGAGACACCCTCGTTTGTTCATGTCTTGAAAAACTTCAAGAGCCTCCGGAATCCTCTTCTTGAAACAAAGTGCGTCAATGATGCAATTGCATATCACAACATCTAGTTTGACCATACCTTTATCCCACATGCCTCTTAACAACTTCAGAGCCGTCCCCAATTTTCCATTCTTTGCTAAAGCCTTAATGAAAGTCCCATAAGTGAAAGGATCCGGCTTGCATGGAGATGCCATTGTGTCTTTCCAAAACCTCTTTGCCTCATAAACATTCCCAAGAACACACCAACCATTGAGAATAACATTCCATGTCTTTATATCTGGGGGAAACTCCTTTATCTTATTGCGAAACAGAGTCTCTGCATCTTCCACGTGCTTATACCTACACAGAGACATCAAAAGCGTCTGAAAAGCTGGCAAATCAAGCTCCATTCCGAACTCCTTCCTCCTGTAGAATATATCAATTGTTTCCTCTACCTTATGTGCAGCAGCATGCCTAGAAACCAAAGTTCTAAATGTCGCTTCATTTACTAGTCCCTTTCTCTTAGACATTTCATCCAACACCTGGTTCAGTTCCTCAAAGCGCTTCGTCCTCCCAAGAACGCCAAGAATCTCGTTGTAAACATCAGAACTAGGAGCATACCCACTTCTAGCTCCTGCTTTAGAAGCCCAGTCGAAGAACACAAATGGTGGTGTCCAATCAGAACGGTACCTCCGGAGAACTTTCAAATCAGAATCGGGGTTCAACTCGAAGCCAGATAGATCAAGAGCTCGCTCGATTTCCTCCGTCGGTTTGTCCCTTCGGAATTTTAGAAGTTTCTGTACAAAACAGCTGATTCGTCCGACGCATCTCCAGAGTCTGCAATGGAATGCACGAATCGACTTGTTCCAATGGTTCCCAGAAACTGAAGGAGCTGGGATTGGGTAGCTCTAATCGAAGTTCCAGAATTTAGGGTACCGTGGGGCTCAGAGGTGGGAGAGTGAGAAGTTTGGAACAGTATGGTGACAGGGACAGTTTGTGAGGTGGAGGTTGAACAAAGATTTGAGTAACGCTATCGGTGACGGAGGTCGGACCCTGTAAGGCATAGTTTCTGTGCACCAACTCGCCGAGGGAAGGGGGGTTGCCGGAACGGAAGGGGTTGGATTAAATCGTATCATTTCATTCCATTTCATCTTTATTTCGTTTACCATTCCTCTGCAATTCGTACTAATTATATAAATAAGTTATAAAAATTAAATAAATTTATTATTTATAATTAATAAAAAAAAGTTAATTAACTTAATTTAAATAAATTAAGAAGTATATAATATGAATTTATTTTAAAAAATTAGATTTAATTTTAATTAATTAATTAATTTGATTTCTTTAATAAAAAAATTAAATAATTTTTCTAATTATAATTAAAATTAATATTAAATGTGAGATTAATATGACATTTGTTATAATTCGTTGGAAGAATTATATTAAATTATTAAAGAAGATAAATTTCTCATAATATTGACAAAAAATTTAAACAGTCTAAGAGTAATTTATTAAAATTGTCTCAATTAATAGCTTAATATGGGTTTCTAATAACAAGTCTGTCATAATTGATAAGTTAAGACACAACAAGTTATGGTATTATTAACAATAAATAAGAATGTCTTAATTGACCATTTAATATATTGCTATTGATAAGTGGAAATAAACTGGTCCTTCCAAAATAAAAATAAATTTTTCATATTAGTTGCTACCATTTCTGGGCGTAATTTCCCCTCAATACTTTTTCGTTAAAGTGTCTGTTTGGAAAAATCTAAACCTTGATTTTAAACTAAGGTTTAGCTCAAAACCTAAGTTTGGAGAAATTTTAAAATAAATAGTCATATTTGTTCAAACGGGCTTTTGGACTAAACTCTGGTTTAAAACTAAAGTTTCAGAAAAGCTGGTCAGAGTAGCTTTTGGAACAGTAAACCACGTTTGAACTAACTAATTACTATATTACCCCTACTTTTTCTTACACCCTCTCTCCTCTCTCCTACTTTTCTCTATTTTCTTTCTTACACCCTCTCTCCTCTCTCCTCTTATCTCTTATCTCTCCTCATTTAATACTCATACCCTTTTTCGTAATTTACCAATAATAAAATCCCTTCTATAAATAACTATCCAAATACTCATTTATTCAAAACTACTTTTTTTTCATAATCTCTTCTCCAAAAGCCCTTTTCTATAATCTGTTCAAAAGCCCTTTTTTTTCATAAGTCTGTTTTTAAAATCCTATCCAAACGGGCCCAAAGTAATATAAGAAGATCTGGGGTTTCATGGGCCTTCATTTCAAAACAATTTCTTGAGTCCTTGCTCCCATGGCCATATTTGTCAAAAGCAGATCCTTTCTAGCTTTTTTTTTTCCCGTCTGGTGCAGGATTAGAATTGACAGAGAAAAGCTAATAAGAGTTGATATGGTCACAGAGTCATATTTTATAAAAATATAAATTTAATTTTTATTATTGTAATAATTTATTTAATAGGTAATTTTATAAATTTTTTATAAATATTCTCTCAATTTTATAATTATATTCTAATTTTAATAGAAGGTATGTGTGGAATTTGTTTAAATTTTTTTATATTAAAACAAAAAAAAATTGATAGAGAAATGAAAAGTAAGAAGTTAATTAAAAACCAACTAAACGTACATGAGTCTGTGACAATTATTTCAGGGATAATTTACACAATAATCATATTAAATTGAATTTACCCCTATCTTTATGCACCCTGGACCACTTAACAAATAGCTCTCTCGGACTTCATTTAATATTGGTACGGTGCTTCAGTCAAATCAATAATCCACAAAGAGGAAAAGTTAGCAGAACCTGTTTTGATAAAATAAGATATAATTCGATTTTATGTACCACTTATGAATTGTCAATACAAAAATAGAAGACTTCATATTTGAATTATATCTCTAATTGTAAAACAGGAGGAGAGATTAGTATCCCCTACCCATTTCAAAAGCAGAGTAGGCTGCCCATCTCTAATTTTGTTGTTCGGTCGTGGTATTCTCCTGTAGATAATTTTCTTATCATTAGCTTGTAGACCAAACGGTGCGTTTGAAAACACTTAAAATTTAAGTTTTAAATTTAAATTTTAATAAATTTTAAATTTTAAATTTTTTTAAAATAAACAGTTATAATTATTTAAATAAAATTTTTAGATTAAATTATATTTTAAAATTAAAATTTCAGATAAGTTTATCAGAGTAGCTTATGGAACAGTAAAAGAGTTTATGAACTAACTAATTACTATATTATCTTTAATTTTTCTTATACCCTCTCTCCTCTCTCCTACTTTTTCTTACACCCTCTATCTTTTTTTTTTACACTCTTTCTCCTCTCTCATCTTATATATTATCTCTTATCATTTAATACTCATACTATTTTTTATAATTTATCAATAATAAAAATACTTTTAAAATAATTATCTAAACATTTATTTATTCAAAACTACTTATTTTTTTATAAATTATTTTCTATAAACTACCCAAAAACCTATTTTTTTTATAAATCTATTTTTAAAATCTTATCCAAACACACACTGAGGTGCGTTTTTATATTTTGTAGTCATAAACCCTACAATTTTATTTTCTTTTTAATAGTTTCTTTTAAAAAGTTAATAAAAATTCCTATTTAAAAATATTATTAATAATAAAAACTTAAATTCAAGTATTAATGCTTTCTGTACGTGAAATTCTCATAATCGTAACACCTTTTATATATAAAAATATATCATGTCATTCTATTTAATAAAATTTTTAAATATTAATATTTTATTAATTTTATTTCTATTATAAAAAATTTAAGTAAATTGAGTTCTATAGAGGCAGGGCATGCTTACTTTATTTGTATGAAATTCTTACGATACTGGTAATTTATATGTATAAAAATACATCAAATTATTATAACCAATATTTTTAAATATAAATATTTTATTTATTTATAAAAATAGTGAATTGGGTTTTATAGATTTATCAGAATTAAGGTATATCTCTAGATTCAAAAAACGCTTCTAGAAATAATTACATCACCCATTAACAAGTTTAAATTTATAATTTTATAGGTTATAAATTAATTCCTTATTAATTAGATTAATTATAATTTTATTTTAGTTAAAATGCAAATAACCCCCTCAACTTTAGCCCTCTTGTATATAACTCTCTTATATTTAAAAGTGTAAAACTAACATCCTCCACTTTCATGGTTTGGGTATTTAAACCCCTACTAACAACAGTTGAATTTAACAGAATAGAGGCCACACCATATTAATTAAATTTATTTGGCAGATCACATGTAATTCTTATTATTTTATTAATTTATTCTAATTTAAAACTCATAATTACATTAAAGGGTAATTTTGTGATTCTACCGACGACAAACCCTAATTCCCAATCTCACCTCATCCTCTCTTAGGTTCTCCCAACTCAGGTCCTTCCCATTTTGCAACCTTCTATTCTTCTAATGCCAATTATCTCACAAACAGAGCCTACGGTGATGTGACTGACAATGCTTTTCTGCTCTTTGCTTGCTCTGACTGCCACATCATCTTCCATTTAGCCGCTCTTTCGAGCGTTGGCTTCCCTATCCCTCTAAATTCTTCTATGTAATCACAAAATTACCTTTTAATATAATTATAAATTAAAATAAATTAATAGAATAATAAGAATTATATGTAATCTATCAAATAATTTTAAATAATCTGATGTTATATCTGTTCAGTTAAATTTAACAATAATTCTAATAATAAAAAGTTAAATACTAAACTATAAAAGTTGAGAGTGTTAGTTTTAAATTTTTAAAGATGAGTGAATTACATATAAGAAAGTTAAAATTGAAAGGGTTATTTGCATTTTAATTTTTTTTACCTACACCTGTTTCGAGCTAATTCGTCAAATTGACAGTTAGCCCATTTTATTTTTTTTGCTTCTAAAAATTTAAAATCCAATCATTTGAACCCGTCAACTTGTCATAATAATTTTTTTGTTCACAAAAATAAATTAAAAAAATTAATAAATTAAGACTAGTTAAATATTAATCTACTTAAAAACGAGTCTGTTTCTAACTTAACTTGCAATGGGTCAGCCTATATTTTTGATGGGTTGCAAGCAGTGTCACCCCTACCCTATCATGAGATGAGAATCCTATCCATCCATTTTGTTGAGATGAGTTGGGATCCAATTCCAAAAAGTAGAGAGAGAGAAAGAAACAGGTTGCTTCTTTTGGTGTCCATCAACCACATAGTATAATTTTAAACTAATTTTTCTTGCTAGCACAAGAACAGGGATATTAGGGAGCATCTAAAACAAAAATCTTGAAGTGAGTGGATTATCAACGGAAAGTGTTTAATTAGGAGACAAAATTAAATAAATCAGACAATAATTTCAGGGTTTCTATGTCACATCGACAGTTAAAACCATGCTGTCAACACACACACACAGAGGCATTTCTCATTTTTATTAATTATTATTATTTGAATTTGAATTTGAACCACCAAAATACCAATAAATAAATATAGTAATTGTTGATATTAAATGCATTGATCTCCAGGTCACATCGATCCCATTAATGTAAATCAGTTCGGCTGTGTTCCTGCTGCCAAATTCAGCAACCCAGTTTAAATTTTCCTTCCTTCACATTCAATTGGGTAGTTCGCCACAAACTCTGACTCTTCCAAATATATATATATAGGTTATTTTTAGATAAATTTTTTAAAAAATAATTTATCCAAAAAAATTTAAATAACTTTTAAAAAAAATCTAAAAATTAGTTCATAAAAAAAAATTACATAAAAGAGACTTTTATTATGGATAAATTTTTAAAAATAACATAAATTAAAAAAATAATAATCCCTTTCTTCCTTCCCCCCTATTTTCTCATGCTTTTTCCTGATAGCATAAACAGACCACAACGATGATAGATCTAGACAGAAGAAGTAATAGCACATAGACATCTCGATGGAATAAGTAGCTATATCAAGAAGATGAGACCACAACAATGACCGCTAGAGACGACAATGAGAGGAGCTCAATAACTTCAGAGCATCTCTCACGACTAATGATGTCTTTTTTTAGTAATTGGTGACCTGACAACTTGTCAAACAGAAATTGCGATGGAGAGGAGACGAGCGCAAGACAGGAGGGAGGAAAGAAATGGGAGAAAAAATAAAAATAAATAAATAAATAAATAATTTATAAATTTTTTTATTATTTTTAAAATTATTCTCAATAATTTATTTAAAATTATATTTTTAATCTATAATTTAGGTTAATTTTTTTTAATAAATATAATTATTTATTTTAAAAAAATTTTAAACTAAAATTTAAATTAGAAATATTTTTAAAATTTTAATTTTAAAGTTATAGACATATATATATATATATATATATATATATATATTCTCAGCTCTTTATTCGCCAATAACCCACCATCCATGTTTGTCGGTTACATACTCAAGAAAATGATATCCAACAGTTTCCTTTTATAATATTAATTCGTGAATATATTAAAATTTATTCTCTCATAGTTGTTGAAAAATTCAAGTTTAAAATGTTGACATTTTGAGTACCCAAATTTACAATCCAAGTCGCACCTGATTTTGGCCCCACGCACTATTTTGGTGCCTTTTTTATTTGTAGTTGATCCCGTATCACAATTGATATGCCTTGTTTAAAATATCTCTGAGTAAAATACTCTTATCTTCCTTAGGCTTTGTCTTAATTTTACAGACTTATTTTTTATTTTAAAAATATATACTTAAATCTAAACTCACAAATCCATTAAGAATATTTTAAAAAGATATTTTTATTTAATTTTTTACTAATTTACCCTTCATCATACTAATCCCTAATTTTAGCTAAAATTATTTGAACAATTGAACATTTTTCTATCTTAATTTTATTTGTCTAGTTTTACCAATAGTTATTTGCTTAATATTTTTATTGTAGTTGGACAAAGTCTAAACAATTTAATTAACATAGATTTTATAAATTTTCAATTGATTAATTCTTTTGACAAATGTATACTTAAATTAAATGTGCCTATATATATTTGTAGCAAAAATATGTTTAGAATTTTAAATTATTAATTTAGATGAATTGTATAATATCTACATTTATATCATTTATGATATATATTGAAGAAAAATATGTGTTTGAAATATATTTTTATCATGTAAAAGAAACCTAAATGAATAAGTTTCTATAAAAAATTAAAATTATAAATTATGATTATATATGATTATTCTTATATTTTTTATATAGTTAAGAGTATCCTATTCTTTCAAGACTTAAAAGTGCAAAAGGTTTTTATCCTCCCAATAAATGTTTGTTATGAAATTTAAATTTATATTATCTTTTTAAAAAATGAGAATATTTATCACTTTAATTAATAATTTATTATTTTATTTTGATATTTTAAAATTATATTTTAGTTAAAATAAAATTTTTACAATTAAATTTAATAGTCAACTAATAGTTAGATTGAAAAAAATAAAATCTCAAATATAAACTTATTTTGAAATTAGTATAAATTTCTATAAAATGCATGAAGATTTAAATTTTATGAAACGGAGAAGGTTAAAATTTGGGTAAAAATAGATAAGGTTAAAAAATAAATTAACTCTTATTAATAAATAATAATTAAATAATAATAATATGTTCAATTTACGGACATTTTCAATCAACTCTTATTTTTTAAAAAGAAGAAAAGAGTTTAGGGTAAATCCGCTTACTTTTGGAGGCACAAAGAAGATTATCTGTACTGTCCCTACTAGTACGATAAGAATACCACATATGTCGCTGGCAACTTCGATGTTAAGTGGGCGGCTATTCTTGTCTCCCTTCTGGGATCATCCCCTCCACGTGTCGTCATCCTAACTCCACTTCCTTCTCTGCCGTCAGATCCCTTTTCGATTCTGTTCAATCAATCCCAGATTTACACGCACGCATGATGATCCGTCTCACGCGGCGAGGTGGCGTAGCATGCCGACAAATGTTCCGTCGGAGCCAACAACAACGTACCTTTGTTCCGTTTTAACCGCCGTTAAGGAAAGATGACGGCTCCTGGCCACGTGCCCCCCTCGACAGAAGCAATTATTCGTGGCGGGACCCACCACGCTCGAGGCTTGGGCGGCGCGGCGCTTTTCCATAGAGTTCAGTCCAGTCAACACACCTCGTTGACTGAGTCGAATATTTTCTCTCTTTCTCTCTCTGGTTTTGGATTTGGATTGATTGAATTGAAGTGAGAGCGTCTCATCATATCATGTGGTGCGCCGACCCACACGCTTCCCTCTCTTTGCTTTCCCGTGGACCACACTTTCCCTACACGTGTAACCTCCTTCTCCTCTCTTGCGGAGTGCTCCCCTCATTCTCACATTCAATTCTACGGGCACTCTTCGTGCCCTTGCCTAGGCACATCATCCTTAGCTTACAGCCCATTTAGATTAATTTTTTAAAAAAATAAATTTTAGAAAATAAATTTTAAAAAAATAAATTATAGAAATAATAGATTTTTAAAATATAAATATTTAAATAATTAATAATAAAATTATTTTTTATATTAGTAAATTATTAAAAAATATATAATTTGATTAAAAATAAAAGATAAAGTAGATGATAGAGTATAGAGGAGAGAGTGTAGAGAGGAGAGAAGAGATAGGAGATATGATGAATAATATAGGGTAAAGGGGAGAGAAGATAAAGAGGAGAGATAATATAAAAAAAATAAAAATAAAATAATAATTAGATAATCCATAAGCTCTTTTATTATTTTAAAAGCTAATTTTAATAGTTTATTCAAAATCATAATTTTGGCCAAAATTATTTTTTAATAAATATGGTTATTTGCTTAAAATTTATCTAAATTGAAATTTTATCCAAAAAAAACTCTTCAAATCAAATAGCTAAACATATACTTAATGAAATTTCGTTGAGAGGTAAGTTGCCAATCCTTACTTTAAAATAATTTATAGTATAATTTTATCTATAAAATTTTAAAATAATATAATTTTATCTAAATTAATAAGAATATTTTATTTTAACTGTTAAAATATTGAGTTAACTAGAGCTTGATTAAAATAATTTTATATAATATTTAATATAAGTAGATGAATTAATTATTTTTAAAAACATAACAAAGTTTATTTGTACTCATTTTTTGTTTTGATAACTTAATTTAGATGACTTTTTGCTATCATTGACTTGTATCTAAGTGATAGAATGATAGTGGGTTCTCACCAGTAAAAAGTTAAAGGACGTTTAACTGACGATGAGGGTGAGGTAAGGTAAAGAATAGAAGGTAAAATACTAGATGTTATTGAAAGAAATGTACGTTGAAAAATAAATTTCATTATTTTTGCTAAAGAAACATTTAATTCATCTACTTATGGCAAATACTATATATAATTATTTTAGTTAAACTCTATTTGACTCAACATTTTAATAATCGAAATTAAAAGATTTTACATATTTGGATGATACTATATTATTTTAAATATTTTATAGGTAAAATTATACTATGAATTATTTAATGACACTATGAGTACTTTAATCTTCTTCTTCTTCTTAATAATGTCACTGAAATTAAGTTGATGTTATTAAGGGTATATTTGGTAAACTGTTAAATCTAAATTTAAAATTTAGGTTTAGCTCAAAACATAGATTTAGAAAAATTTTAAAATAAATAGCTATATTTGTTCAAACAGGCTTTTGGACAAAACCATAATTTAAAACCAAGATTTCAGATAAACTGGTAAGAGTAGTATATAGAACAATAAAAAAATTTATGAACTAACCAATTATTATATTACCCATACTCTTTCTTACACCCTATCTCCTTTCTCCTACTTTTTCTTACACACTCTCTCTTTTCTTTCTTACACCTCCTCTCATCTCTCCTTATTTAATACTCATACAATTTTTTATAATTTATCAATAATAAAAATATTTATAAAAATAACTATTTAAATACGCATTTATTCAAAATCATTTTTTCTCATAAATTCTTCTCAAAAAATCTTTTTCTATAAGCTATCCAAAAGTTAACTTTTTTCATGAACCTATTTATAAAATCTTATCAAAATACACTAAATTATAAACTTTATCTAAAAGTGTTTTTTTTAATTTTGTCCGTTTATTTTGTAAAAAGTAAGATTTATATTACATCATACCACTCTAGTATGTGAGTCATATGTACATCATTCTCATATAGTATTAAAGAGTACATTAAGTTGTTAAAATTTTTTACATTTGCTCTTATTAAAAAAAATATATAATTAAAATATTATTAATATATATATAAATTAATTATCTTATAAATGACTTATGTTCAATAAGAGTACAATTTTAAAAAGTTATTAATTATCTTATAAATAACTTATATTTAATATCAAATTTTTTCCTTACAAATAAATTACATATAGGACCTTAGTGATATCTCATAATTAATGACTTCAAATGGTGGTAATAATAAAAAACTGCAATTAAGAGCGATATCTAACAATTAATTATAAAAAGAATTATCCATCTCTTCTAAAATTATATATTGAATAATATTCAGGTAAAAATATATATAGTAGTATAATAGAAATAAGCTCAATTAATTGGGATGGAGTGAGGTTTGGATCACATAAATATAAAGCTTTTCTAGGGACAATTTTTTTTTTATAAATAAAAAATAAAGCATTGAGCCAACTGAAGTTCCTGCCATTATTTTTGTAACAGAGTTCTCTTATTGTAAGGAATATAAATTTGGTGATATATGATAATTAAGTAATTATTTTAATAATTAGAAAGGAAGAGAGGATTACGTATATAGAGTGAAATGAAAAGCCGAAATGGATTAAGGGGAAAGTGGCGGGAGAGGAGTGAAGAGTGGTGAGCATAATATTACTATCCACCCAAGTGGAATGTGGTATGGAAGCCACGTTGAGGGTAAGCCTGAAGCGCCTAAAAGGAGCGTAGCTTTATTACACGCACGCACCACAGTCTGTCCTAACCCATTCGCTATATAACTCATCCAACTCCCGTTTCCTCTTCCTCAGAATCTGTCTCCCTCTTTTCCTTCCTCTTTATTACCATTTCTCCTTCCTAGCTCCTCTCCCAATGGCTCCCCGAGACCCATCCATCTCCCTAGCCGCCCCCAAGGGCCCCACCCTCGCTGCCAAAGAGATTCGCTTTCGCGGTGTCCGCAAGCGCCCCTGGGGACGTTACGCAGCCGAGATCCGTGACCCCGGCAAGAAAACTCGCGTCTGGCTTGGCACTTTTGACACCGCTGAGGAGGCGGCGCGTGCCTACGACACCGCTGCACGCGAGTTCCGTGGAGCCAAGGCCAAGACCAATTTCCCCTCTCATTCTGAGCTTGTAAATAACACCACCACCAATAACTCTACTCGCAGTCCTAGCCAGAGCAGCACCCTCGATTCTTCGTCTCCTCCTCCTCCGCTGCCGCCGTTAGATCTTAGCCTCACGCCGCTTTCTGCCGGCGATGGTTCTATGGGGTTTCCGGTCATCCCCGTGGCTCGTCCCGTTGTGTTCTTCGACGCGTTTGCGAGGGGCGACATGAGAAGCGTTGGCCGTCTCGAGATGTGCGGGTTTCACCGCCCGGTGACCGATTTACGTCCCGTCGCCGGTGGTGTACAGAGTGACTCCGACTCGTGGTCTGTTGTCGACTACGAGCGCGCTCCACAGCCTCGAAGGCTTCTGGATCTCGACCTTAACCTTGCTCCTCCGGCAGAGGTTGCATGATCTGACGGCGCTTTGAAGAACTGACGGCAAAAAGATCTCTTTTTTAAGTTTCTCTCACCATCATTCAATCAATTTGACGCTGTTATGAGTGTTTTGGCAGTGACCATTTTGGAAGAACAGAACAGAGCCACTCTACGGAGACAGAGACAGAAAGAGAGGGGAGGGTTCGAGTACGACGACGTAGCTGGCATGCTTGGATTTGTTGAGGAGGATAACTGGAGCAGATGTGTATATAGATTATAACCCAAGGCAGGCGTTTTTTTTTTTATCTTGTTTTTTGTTTTGGCAACTGGGAAGTTATTAGGAGATTCTCACTGTTGTTTCTGCAAATTTCTGTTGACCATAAATATAATTAATTTCATCTTCCATATCCCATTTAAAGATTTTACTCTTTGGTGAGCTTATTTCCGCCGTCATCAAGAGTAGGCTTTAGTTTTGCTGGTGAGATGGTAAAAATTATGCAGAGAAGAGGACGATCTGGGTGGGTCGGTCACATGGCGTAAATTGTTGAAAATTTGACCAAGATTTAACGACCGGTTGGTCTGGTCTTTGGTGGTGTGATTTTTGTTGCATTTTTCCGATGAACCGAACAGGAAGATAGCTGACGTGGTCATTACGGATTACGTTGGTTGAGATCTGACAGACATGTCGCGGGATTGTTGCGCGTTTCATTAGGCATCGTCGCGTTGGTCTCTCGTTTCCTGATTGGTTTCTGTTTTTTCTATAGAGGATAGGCTACGCGATGTTGCAAATTAGCCTTCTTTTGTTGGTGGAATTAAATACGGAGCATGACTTTTTTTTTAAAAAAAAACAGTTAAAATCTTAAATTGATGTAATTTATAAAGTAATTTGTTTTTTTTTTTTGCTTGGAATAAGAGAGGAAGCAGGAACATTATGAATCATCGTTTGGGAGCGTGGGGCCGTTGGGGAATCATCATTAGTATAATTTTGAAGGATGGCAAGAGTACGTATAGAGGACGACAAGATCTCAATGAATAATATTTATTCATTTTCTCACCCATTTCCTTCTCAATTTCTCTGACTGTTCTGTCTCGCTTGTCCCAATAAAAATTCAATTTGCTTCTTTTTCAAATTGACCCCTCTGACTAAATAGAATTATTTGATATTTTTTTTTATAAATTAAAGAAATTAAATCGGATAGTTTGACGTTTTCAAAAGACTTGGATTGATATGGAAGGAAGAGACTTGATTATAGAAGGGGTCGAAAAACAGGCATAAGCCGGGACCAAACGAATGATCCTACATGTCTCGTAAGAGCCACAAGAACTGGAAAACGAGATATTAGAAATAAGGAGAGTAGCATTTTTTGTAGACTTAATTTATTAAAATTTTATTTTAATTATATTTAAATATAATTTATGTCATTCACTTAGTTATAATAAATAAGTATTTTAATAAATATTTTTTATATATATCAAAATTTAAATATAAAATATTATTTAAATAATATTAAATCGTTTATCACAAGACTCATTTCAGAGAGTAGCATTTGGTTATTTGACAAAAGCTACAAAGTTTTGCACCGTGCAGTACTCCCGTTTTGTGTCGCCTAAGGTTGAACAGTAAGGGGAAGGCATGCCAGAGACAAACGAAGACTGGGATAAAAACAACAATTGAGGGTTCAAAACAACGAGGGGAATGGTCAAAACAAGACATAAATGGAGAGCACACGCTTCGACACAAAAGTAGTACAGTAACTAACCTCACAATTCTGCTGGCGGCCTCATTATTAATTAACCCTTTACAGATATATATAAATTTATCTTAACTAATTTTTATATACTTAAAAATATTAGTTGAATTATTTAAAATATTTTTTAAATTTAATTTCATTTAAAAATAAATATTATTTTATATTTTCTCTCACCTCCTTTTATTATTCTCTATTTTTAATGGGGGATAAAATTAAAAAATACTTATTAATATTTTTTTAAATAAATTTATATTAAAGATCAAAATAAACTTATATATAAAATTAAAGTACGGTAATTGCCAATGAAACACCCTATTTGCTAGAACATCATGTGGCTGATGATGATGGTGTGAAGGAGAATGAAGGAGCGGATTAATACAATTTAAGGATTAGTTGTCGATTTCAGGGTTGCCAATCTGGATGCAACTCAATCCTACAGCAAATGCAGGGGACCAGAACGGTTTCGTTCCTGGGTTAGGAACATTTTTTGTTACTTTTTTTTTTTTTTAAAAAAAGAAGGAACATTACGTGATGTTTGCCAAAAGGCGCCGCCCGGAGGGAGGAGCCAATAAGGAGGAGGCATGTAAAGGTGTTTAGGGTGGGATAGTGGGGGCCACAACGGCATTTGCGTGTTGACTATGGAGCTGTCGGGGCTGATGTTGTCTTCACGTGATGTCCTTCTTCCCTCTGTCACCTCCTCCCTTCTTCTTCTTTTTTTTTATTCCTCCCGCCTCCTCCCCGACCCCAATCCTATCCTTTTGCTTTTTTTTATTTATTATTATTATTATTAAATTTAAATCCTTGGCATTTTTATCATGAGGACCATGCCCTGCATGTACGCAATCTCACCCTTTGTAGGATGTGCCCACCATCAGCCTCATCTTTTGTTTCACCTATCACATTTCCTGAATAAAATAACAACAAATCCTCCTACTATTATGATTCGGTGAATCAACCTCTCTATCCATTTCTTTCTCAAAAGGAAAGGAAAAAAAAAACAAAAGATTTGGCTCAATAACCGCTTTCTCGGACCAGGGAGAGATAGAAAAATGAATTGCTGCCACGCCAACATCAGAGGGATGAAATGTTTGAGAGTCCAATATTATCATCAGTGCCAAATTAATATGTGCCGGATTGAAACTGCTATTAAAACTTTGTGGGTAACTCGAACCACATGAGGCCTATTTAGTTATTTTTTTAAAATATTTAATTAAAAATTTAAATATTTTTAAAAAGTCTATAATACAAACGCATTAGTTACTAACTCTAGTTAACTCCCCAAAACTTAACTAACTGTTGGTGTCAACGTGCGGTTGTCATTAATATATTTTTTTAATTATCTATCTAATTCATTAAATTTTTATTTCGATCATATTTAAATTTGACACGTGTTGTGTATTTAGCTATGGTGGATGGGTTTTTTAATAGAGATTTTTTATATACATTAAGATTCAAATTTAAAATTTTATTTAAATGATATCAAATTATTTATTACTAACATTAACTCTTAGTAGTTGTCATTAACATGATGAACTGCCGTAACTGCTTCTTCCTCAATGAAGTTGATCCAGTCAACTCAATGAGCTCTGAATTTTCCGTACATTTAGCTTTTTTTAAATAAAAAATTTTAAAAAAAGAGTTAGATTAATCTAAGAATAAGATAATTTTTTTTGTAGGCAATATTAATATTGCTCCCAAAGTTTATTTTCATTTATCCAACGCCAGCAGCCGCCAGTTTTCCCCTCAGATAATATCTCACAACAAAGCCGCCATGTTTTATTTAAGTATAACGCCAAAACGCACACATCATCACCCCACACAGTGTAGATTCCCAATCCCCATTGTTTCCATTTCAAATAAAACCTAATCAAACATCAAAATTACATTCAAGTGCTTCTCAGCAGTCTTATTTGCATTCAAGTTCCATAACAGTATACAATTATTCTATACAACTAGACTGAAAATCTATTTATACGCAGATTAACAAATATATCCTTCACAGCCCAGTCCAGAGTCTCATTACCGATTTTAGCAAGTTGTCATTTCTAATGGGCACTGAAACTCCAGTGACAATTTCATATTTAATGTAATTTTTTTTTTAAAAAAAAAAAGGGAAGGAAAGAGGTGGGGTGGATGGAGAGGAATCAGGAGCCAAAGTGCCCCAACTATTTAATTATTTCCATCTTCAATTCAAAATATAAGGTACAAATACTAACTTGTACATATCAAGAATTTAATTAAAATTAGGTAAAAATAATAAATATATAAAAATATGTAATATTTTTTTTTAAAATTTGCCTTTATTAATGAAGGGTAATAAAACATGCAATAATTAAGATATAGGAAAAAGTATTGAGAGAGAATGCGTTAAGATTAAATATATATATATATATATATATATATTCGCTGATAATACCAAATATAAAATGTGCCTTATAAAAAAATAGACACTCCCAACTTTTGGACTTTATATTTTGAACTGTATTACTTAATAAATCAAAATGAGAAGAGCGGAAGAAAAGGGGGAGGAGGGTCCACGTGGGGGGTGGGCGGGGGAAGAGCGGCGGCCGCTGTACGGGTAGCATGCAACCGCGGGAGAGCGAGTGGGAGAGAGACACATGGAGGGGACGCTTAGAATACGGAGCCACCAGTGGGGAATCGGCGCGTCGGGGCATTTTGATTGTTGGCCTTCAAACAACCTGGCGGGGCATGTTTACATACCCAAATTAAAAAGGTGTCAGTTTCAATTTGACAGAATCCGTATCCATTAGATATGTTTCATGGCAGCCTTCTTTACATCTTTCCCTTTACTTTCCGCGATTCTATTCTCGTGTTTTCTCCTCTCTCTTTCCTTTCTTCTTCTTTCCCCCCTTTGTTTTCACACACTCACTATTTTCCCTCACACATTTTTTACTTCAACTATACTGTTCTTAATATAAAAATTAATTAAAAAATTAATATTATTTTTAAATATAAAATATATTTTTATATATATTATTTTTTTAAATTATCCATATTAATACTCTTCTAATAATACTCATATAAGAGAAATAGATAAGAGAGCAAAAAAGATAATTAATGTGTTTTTTAAAAAAATTATATTAATTAATTAATTTATTTCTTTGATTTAATCAAATTAATTAAATAAATTTTATATTAGAATATGATGAGTGTATAAATTCCTTCAGTGTCCAAACTATTCGCCTATTCTACCTATTTCTCTCTGAAACTACATATTTTCCCAACCAAATGTGAGAAACATACCAAGTGACGGCATTAAGTTATTACTATTGAAAGATGGAAAGGAATTATTTAGAGATGATGATTGATTGCCTTGTTGGAATAAATTATTAGACAAAGGTCATTGGAATGGATAACTTGAGAATGTTCCATAATGCTTCTTATCATAAACATAACACAACCACGTGGTCATGTGAGGCCACCACTAACTTGGGGGAAAAAGAATAAAAGCAAGTCAAGTTCTTTGCTATGGGGACTGTCAATCTGGTTCTGGTAAGCATCAACGCCATAACCCATGTGCCACACAAAGTTGATGGACGCAGATAACCCTATAAATAGGGTCTCATAATCCTACATGCAAGTGCCTTGCTAAAACATAGCCCTACACATACCTCACTTTGTGACTCAGATTACCAATGAGCATTCATATCCTGTTCTCATGCTAGCACACATCCAAATTACATCTCCTTCTGCCGCTTACACAAGCCCAACCATCCATTTCTGACACTACTATGCCTTTCAACAAGGGTGAATATCTTTCTAAGATGCGTTCAACCTGCATAAAAAACAATCACATTTTTAAGTGTTCACATCATTTATTTGTCCTCTCTCTGGTAAAATCACAACAATTCTTAAGGGAAAGGGAAGGCTACATCTTTAATAAAGAAAGAGACGTTTTACACTTATATCAACTTTATATTCACCTGTTCACATAATATACCAGAGAGTCCAACAATTGCTCCAGGTTTTGCACGAGAGACAATTTGATCTGCAAGGTCTATGAGAGGATTTAAGAGTATATTTGCAACAACCACATCATACTTGTTCTTTTCTGTGGCAACTGATATCTCAGATCTGTTTTGTCCTTCCACAGCTTCGCGTGAAGGGGATGCTTCTCCAGGGACCAGATGCAGTTGGATTTTTTCTGGTCCTATGTTGTTTAGGGTGGCATTTTGACATGCGGATGCAATCGCTTGAGAATCTATATCAATTCCAACAGCAAAGGCAGCACCAATCTGGCGTGGCCGTGATGTGGCAAAATGGGAATTAAAGAGTCAGCTGGTATAAATAGAAAATCATGAGCAGAACGTAAAGAAAGAGCAAGAAAATACTAATGCACGATCCTGATAGTGTTTTCTGAATCTTAAAACATGAGAAAAGGGCTGACTTCAAAATTTATGGGACAAAAAGATCTGCATATTATGAAAATGGAATAACAAACAACTTCTCAAGAAATCCGTGTTATTAGTATTATGAAAAATTAAGGGCGATCAAAAAACAAAGTTACTAACACATGAGGACCCTGCAACAAATATCATACATCTTTAACATTTAACAACTGCGCTGAGCAGTCCACATGAATGACGACTACATATGCAATGTACCAAGACCACAAGAGTAATCCTGGTTCTTCTGGTTCTTGACTTGAGCATATAGCTTTCCATTCTCAGGATGGGCACTAATATAATAACTTTGCGTGCTTCATAATTCTTCAAATTCTAATGGCGTGCCTATCATCAAGTGCATACCTTAAGTGCTGCAATCGAAAGAATTCCAGAGCCTGTGCCATAGTCCAGGACGTATTCTCCTCCTTTTATGCAGCCATGTAAGAGTAATAGACTCAGTCTAGTAGTTGGGTGCTCTCCTGTCCCAAAGGCAAGTCCAGGATCCAGAATTATATTTGTTGCTTGATTATCCTGTATGAGAGAAGCAATACATGTCTTGTTTTTTTTGATAATGACAGAAGACTAATATTCCAGAAAGTAGTGAACTTGGTTCTATCAATGTATGTAAATCTCAACTTGGTTCTATCAATGTATGTAAATCTCATGCATGTTTTGTTTTTTTTTGCTTGTGGAGAGAGTTTTCGAGCATGATCAGCGACAGTAACAACATACAGGTGGAGTTCTCCACTTGGGCACAACCCATAGGCCTTCAATGATCTCTATTGGATGAAATGATTCCTGAAAAAATGGCGAGTCAGATTTGATAAGCTTATTTGCAACGATAAACTCTAGCATTGAGTAACACGAGTAATTTCAAACAGCTCCAAAGCTTCTAAATACATATGGCTGAACAGATACTAGATAATGCTAATAAGACAAATATAGGGAAAAAGGGAAGGATAAAGGAAGAGAGCAGCGATTGACCTGAGTTTTCTTTATCCAGTCATCATGTTCACCAATTTTAACTTCATATCTTGGTATTTTCTTCAAACCAATGGAATCAGCAGCATGTGAAATGCACATATTTATGTCCTGATCTTCAGGGAAAATGGAACTAATGCAAACCTGCATAAAACAAAATTCTGTTAGAATTCAGAATAAGTTTATTAATACTATTACTTTGCAACATTTTTAATATTCTATTGATGTTTGTGTAGATACAATCATATAAATGGCATAAAGCAATAGTAAGCAAATTATGAGCACCACTAGATGATAAAGGAGTTGAGATTTGCTTCATGTCGCTTAATTTTAGAATTAAGATTTATTAATAATTCAAATGTGACAGCTTAGAAGACAGAGCATATAACATGAATCTTATGCGATGCCCGAAAAAAAAAATGGGACAAAAATGTAGTCTAATTTGGCAAAATTGTACCTCATCACTATTTACACAGAAATCCTCCTCCTCCATACTAGCAGAACTTGCGCCAAAGCATAAGAGAGCGTCTGAAAGCCCATCCTTGTGAAAAAGAAGAGGAATTCCAGTCATACATTCTAAATTTTTCACCAGCTTAATATGTTTTGGTACAACTAAATTGATTGTGGCAATCTAGTTCATCATTCTTTCCACTTAAAATTATAATTCAACTACATTAACAATGCAGTACAGCTCAGGTGCTGTAAAAAATGACATTTGAGTTTAGTGGATTCTGTTGAGAACTTCCATTTTAGCCAATAGAATATTTCTTTTTACAGTTTGTTGGCATTTATATATCAGTGGCTCACACACATAAACACCTTTATATCCCATTTTCAAACTTCATTCAAAGATCAGAAGAATCCCTTGAAGGAAACAAACATTTATTTCACGACATGGAAGATTTTGAGTTTTGAATATTTTTTTTTCAGTTGGTGAGTCACCAACAGAAGACCCAAATATCATGCGTTTGATCCATATTTGTATCCTGAGACAGGTGATAAGACATACCAAAGGAAACAAAAAAGATAAAACACTAGTCAAGAGTAATAACTCATAAAGGAAACACACTCATTTCACGCCATGGATGACTTAAATTTTTTAACTTCGTGAGCTGAAGAGCTAAAAGTTTTACTCTTAACATCAAAAGAATGAGAAAGAAAAAGAGAACTAAAAGCTTACTGCGACATCCTTGGGACAGTGAATTAGAACCGAAAGGTAAGGTGTAGTAAGGGAATCGTCTACTAGAGCCTCCGAAGAAGAAGAAGCAGGGAATATCTTCCTGGGGGGTAGCTGTTGATTGCTGGGTTTGAAGCTTGAAAAGAAGGATGAAGATGAAGAGCAGTGACTAAGAAGAGAAGATGAAGGAGGAATGGGGCGACGGGCAAGGGTGGGCGAGTGAGCTCCAAGAGCCACGGTAAGCCGCCTGAACAATAGCCACGAAGCCATTACCGTGGCTGAAGCAAAACTTGCTTCTTGCTATTTCATGGTATCTATCCATTAATTTTTTTTTTGGTTGCATTATCTATTAAATTATTTTGACCACTAAATGTCCAATTATACTCCTCTTTTCCCATATTATAATAAGAGTTATTTGTTTAATTTAAAAAAATTAAATAAATAATTTAATTATAATATATATAACTTGATCTCTATAAAATATTTTTGTATAATATTAAGATATATGTCAATATAAATTAAATAAATTTATTTAAGAAAATAATAAATATGATAGATAAATTAAATTAAAGTCTTATATTTATAAAAAAATTATCTTTTAAATTATACTTATAACATATAAGGATAAAACTATATGTCACTATTTATTTATTTATATTCATCAAAAAACAAAATTATTTGATATAAAGTAATGTTAAGTCTAATTTAAGTATAAACTTATTTATTAAATTCACGCAAAATTCAGAGGATTCACATTTGTATTTAGGAAAACTGATATATATGAAAAAGTGGTTTCACTCATTGTCCATAAAAAAAAAATTCACGTTTTGTTTTGAATAATTTTATGAATCTGATGATTTCTTTGTAAATATTTTAATTAGTAACTTGGTCAAATTTTTGTATACATGATATATCAAGGTATCATATTGATTTAAAAAGCACTGATTGAACATATACGAGGGATTTAAACTTTAAGAGATCATATAAACAATTTGTTTTTTAATACAAATTAAAAATGTGTATTTGAATATATTTTTAGAAAATGACTTATGAAATAGAATGCCTTTGGGTAACTTTAGAAAAAAGATTTTTAAAAAAGAGTTTATAAAAAAAAAGTAATTTTAGATAAATGAGTATTTGAATAGTTATTACTAAAAAAAATTTTGTAATTGAAAAATTACCAAAAAGAGTATAATTTTACTAAAAGTATGAGAGATGAATGATGGTGAAAAAGAGAGAGGAAAGAATGTGGAGAAGATAGAAGAGAGAAGAGAAATAGTTGAAAAGATAGAGGAGAGAGGAGAGATAGTGAAAAAGATAGATGGGAGAAGAGGGAGAGTATAAGAAAAAATAAGGGTAAAATAGTAATTGAGTAGTCTATAAACTCTTTTACTATTTTAAAAGTTACTCTGGCTAATTTATTTAAAACTATAATTTTAAATTATAGTTTAATCTAAAAATTTTTTTAGATAAATATGGATATTTATTTTAAAAAAAATTAAACTAAAATTTGAACTAACCCTAAAACCTAAATTCTCCATGTTTCCAAATAGGAAATTATTGGAGGCCTTATACCCCCACTGACTCAAAAACCCTTTTTTAAAGCCTTCTCAAATGTAGAGTTGTGAGTTTAAACCCTCAGTAGAGGAAGGGAATAATCAGTGCTTAAGTTATGGTAAAAAAAGAAATAGACCCTATTACAGTTATAATTATAAAAATTAATTATTTTTTTAAATAAATTAATTAATTATAACAAGATTTAACTTTTTAAAATTAATTCATATTATATAATCTTCAATATATCCAAATTAATCAAATAACTTTTATATTAATTATAACTAACTAATTTATTTAATTTATTTTAAAAAATTAATTAATTCTTATAATTAAAATTAGAGATAATAATATTCATTAAAAATGAATTATGATTAAGCAAAATAAGATAAGGATATGAATGGAGCAATTAAGTTTCTATTTGATAAATCATCATCAGTTAAATCTAATAGAGAAAACTAATATTGTAATAACATGATAAATTAAAATTTAAATTTTTACTGAGTTGACAATTCCTTAAGTAATATTGTTTCTAATAGCAGGAAATATATGGGCTAAAAAAAATAAAAGTTAGCTACTTGATAATGGAAATTTATGGGACGGCTCATTGTTACAAAGTCCAGAGAGAACACTATTTGTAAATTTAAATTCGAATTAATGGTTGTATGTTACAATTATCACGTCGATGAGCAAACCCCTAATCATACAGCGCCACTGTCACTATTAAGGCAAAAAAAAAAGAAGAAGAAGAAAACAATGTAGAAAAAGAAATAGAACATGCAAAAACAATTTGTTACAAATCTATGTACATTTAATAAGAGAACAAATGCGTAAACACAAAAAAAAGGTCCTCCACTTAAGTTGGATTTAGATCCCTTGACACTTGACCTTGCCATCTGTTAAACAAAAAAGCCATATTAAAAACTCCAATCTAAATGCCAAGAAAAAGGCAAAAAAAAAAAATCAAAATATCAGTTTAGAAAAGATAAGTAGACTAAGGGCTTGAAAACCCCCCAAAATATGGGTTTCAAAAACACTTTTACATCAAACTTATCTCACATCCTTACTTACCTAGAATCACTTCCAAAAACCTAATCCAAACACCTCTAAACCAGACGTATACAGACTTATTAGACACATTTTTCAGTAAAAGTCGCATCTTCATTCCCGACTGACTCGGTCTACTTGAGAGAATATTTTAAAAAATCTACTACTTTTGAAAATAAAGTTTTTTTTTGTATAAAAAAATTTAGGTGGATTCGACATCAATTTCCTACTAAGATCAAGGGACTCAGAGAACATTTATAAAAGACTTATGAGATTGCCTATTAAAGGAACTCTCATAACAACAGTAGGAATATAACTCGCTTCTTTATAGAATATAAACACATTCCCTACTATATGTGCTAACTCTCATTGACTTTTGAAAATAAAGTTTGATTAAAGCAAATAACAACTCCTGTAGACCTGGAGAGAAGAAATTTTGCGAGTGGGCTTAAATTGCTGTTTGAGTGGGTATCCTTGTTCTCCTGCTTCCTCCGGTCATCAGTTGCCAAGCTTGTGTTTCGAGTTTCTTCTGAAGTTGACTTGCCGAATAAGTCACCTGCCAGCTCCTGCAGCTCCTTCAATGAAGATTCCTTTGAACTGCACAATTTTCATTTGTCAGTTAGGGAATGATCGAATCTTCCTTAACAGGTTTGTGTGGATGAATGTTTGTACAAAGCAAACCTTGCCAACCGCTGAAGCAACTTTTTGACAAGAATGTCACAGGATTTAGGATTTTCCCGTTTCATGCTGACTAGTGAATTGACGACTTCTTCTACAATTGAGCTTTCTGGATCATTAGCAATAGCCTACAAAATGAACAGCACCATAATTAAACAAGCAAATCTAATTGATCATACCTAAAAGTTGCTCGAAGACACAAACACCAGAAAGCTGGAGAAATAGAGAAGTCCAAATAAAAGTAGAAAATAGAAAATAATCCTCGCTGTAGTCATTACAATTATGGAAACTTGCATTCTTCATCCACAAGCTATCAACAAAATGTTCTATTTGGCATCATAAAACTAGTTTAATGGCAGCACATAAGATAAGTTTAGCTCTATCAGACTGCTTCCAAATGCTAAAAGTAAAATCTATACTTGTATTCACCTCTTTCACTGAAGGAATAAGCAAATTTGATAATGGTACAGAGGATGACATAATTTTGGCAGTTTCTTCGTCATCCCTAGGATTGCGAGATCTTGAAATTCCCTTTTGTGCATCCATATAATCGCAAGATGAACTGAAACAAAAAAAAATTCTTGAATTTATTATCACATCCTTATTTCACAGGCAGAAAAACAGCTAGTTTAAGGCAGTAGTCGGTAGATAAGGGATGCACCTGGAAGAATCAGGGCTGCCTGTTGCTTGGTTTCTCCTGCCTTCTTGTGAATCATTATTGACCTTTTCCATGACAAATCTGTCCCAGGCATTCCCTTTCCATCCCCCTTGCATGGCAGCTTTCGCCTAGGGAAACAAATTAAGAAACAGTACAGTATGTTAATTTCACTAAGTAATCACAAAAAATGTCAAGTCTCCCATAATAAACATATAAGGGCCTGTTTGGATTAATTTTTGGAGAATAGATTCTGGAAAATAGATTCTGGGAAGAATAGATTTTGAAAATGGAAATGTTTAGATGATTAGTAGTATAATCACTTCTCATATTGGTAAATTACTAAAAAGGGTATGATTTGATTAAAAGTATGAAAGAGGAGAGAGGGTAGAGAAGAAAGAGGAGAGAGTATAGAGAAGAGGGATGAGAGATGAGAAATGAGAGAAGAGAGAAGAGATGGGGTGTAAGAAAAAGTAGGGGTAAGATAGTAATTGGATAGTCTATAAGCTCTTTTACTGTTCTAAAAACTAGTTTCAGTAGCTTATTCAAAAGCATAATTTTAGCCAAAATCACTTCTAGATAAATATGGCTGTTTGTTTAAAATTTCCACAGACCAAGATTTTGCCTAAAAGGACTTTTCAAACTATGGTACCAAACACACACTAAATGAAGTAATGAACAAAAAAAGAGTGGAAATTTCAGATGATGTCTGAAAAGGTGATTTAAGATGCAAATAAACAACAAAATGTATGAGAAGCTAGCATATGTGAATTTAGAAATGCAATTATGCAAGTAAATTGTAAAGGATTGGGTGGTATGAGATGCCTAAATTCCATATCAAGTAGTAGAGAATGGTAGGTGTGGTACTTTTTTTTAAGTTTCATCTCACAAAGAATTACATCAAACAGCCTTTGTTAACAATAACAGATCGAAGGCTGTGCAAAACAACTGTACAATTTAAATGAATTCATTACTGATACTATAAGAAATGGAAGCAGTTCCGGCCATGCGGTTTGTCATAGGTGTGGTACTTTAAAAGAGGGTGGTTTTTGTGTCTATGGGTCCTACTAGTAAATAAATGCACGGTACAAAGAAAAATAAAAGGATAAAAGATCCAGTTTGCCGAGCTTTTAACACCCCTGAATTCAAAGTTTTTATATCAGAAATAGAACCTCAGCAAGATTTGCAGCACTATCCTCTAGAAAGGCGTTTGAAGTTCTCTCCTGAAGACCCAGTCTGGATCTTACTGTCTGCAAATCAGAGTCATCATGCTGACCACGGAAAACAATAGTTCCACTGGTAGAAGAATCTTCAAGAGAGAAAAAACTGCTGCTAGACTGCATAGTATATAAAATTGTTATCAGGTGACCACAAAGAACAGAGCCAAGAGATAATCAGTCTCTTCTTGGGCCAGCTCAGATTAAGAAAATACCAGAGAGCTATGATCACGACTCAATGATGGATGTGATCCTTTTGGAGATCGAATAACAACAGTTCCTGATTCGTTGCCAGACAATTCATCCTGCAATTTGAACAATTCAGAAGATAAAATTATGTTGAGGCTTAAAATCATGCTTTCATTAAATTTAGTACTTTCACCTTCCTACACAGGTGACTGAATTATACTCCAGACATTAAGTTGTTTATGCATCAGCCAAATGGGCAGAGATACTGGATGGAAATAGAATATTTCATAGGCTTAAGGTCAAAATATCTAAGAAACATGCAGTTCTGAGTTCAGGAATCATCTTTAATTATTAACCATATGTTCTAGAAACTGCCAAAGAGGCCCCAAAATTCCTTATATTAACATATGTATACCTGATATATCATTCAGTTAATAAGAAAACTTCAGCAAAGATAAATAGGCTACATAGTAAGATAGTCATTACATCATCCAGGTGATTGCCCTTGCGCTCATCAAGATAAGGAGCCCGAACATCTTTTCCAGAGGTAGTTTCTGAAGACTCAGTAAGTCTACTTCTGTAGGCAGATGCCCCTTGATGGCCACCCTCTGAAGTTTTTCTTTGATTAGAAAAAGTTATTGGACTATGAGGAGGACGTGAACTGCGAATGGTTCCAGTACCCTGAGATCCACCAATGCTGAAGTCCCATCCAGCATTTTTCACGCTTTTATCCTGACCACTGCAAATTAGAAAAAGTCTATCAGAAATTCAATATATGCAAGAAGAAAGTAAAGCACCTGTAGAAATCTACCTAGGTCTTTGAGCTTCTTCGCCTCTTGTATCTCCTACCACCTTCAGAGTATCAGTTCCCACCTCTGTCCCTCGTGGGCCATTTCTAGGGGTTGATTGATCTTCCTTTATTTGGTATTTTGGGCGCTCCCTATCATGAAAAGCAGTATACGTTAACCACAAGCTGGGAAATGATATTTTGATTTTATAAGTGCCCCAAATTATTAGCAATAGTTTGCACCTTATTCTCTCCAAAAGCTTGGGACTTTTCCTCGCATTCCGAATAAAACGATGTCTGAGAAGTTCCTTAGCCCTTGGCCTCTGAAATTGAAGAAGTTAGAAAGGGGGAATTTAAGCAAAGGTGACAGAGAAACTACGCCAGCCTCCACAACACACTCACACACACACACACACACACACACAAAAAGATAAATAAATAGCACCAACTTGTCAGCTAATGATTTCTCCAGGACAAATTCAATCAAACCAATAAAATTATCCCGATTATTACTAAACACTACTTCCTTCCCTGCCCCAGGAATATTAAAAATCTAAAATTCAACCCAAAAAGAAAGAAATGTGAGATGCCACAAACAAGCATATTTATTATGAACTTTGATAACATGAAGATTGTTTTCTAGCTCCTCACAGGATTCATAAACTGAAGCAAATAGTCATCCTAGAATAGCATTCTATCAGCCTTTCGCACTAAAATTAAAGCCAGAAACAAAACTTGCTCGTTAACACTACATAAAACTATGAAAATGCAGCAAAAAGAAAGAAAACGAAACCTTAGTAGGTGTGTGGATGCCATAGATACTTACCTCAGCAGGAACCTTCTTTAGACACAAAGACACAAATTCTTTCATGGGACGAGAAAAATGCTCATCCAGCTGCACATATGAAAAACAATCAACTCTCAAACTGAGAAAATTTACATTATCTGGAAAACTTTATTTACAAAAAATAGTTGACTTAGAAACATGAAAGATCAATGAGTTGGATATAAATAATAACCTGGGGTGGATTCTCTCGGGGTATGATAAAAAGCACTCTCATTGGGTGAAGATCAGCAAGTGGAGGCTCCCCCTTTGCCATCTCAATTGCAGTGATCCCTAAAGACCAGATATCTGCCTGCACAAACAGAAAAGCTGGTGATGATTTTTGAGGTCTTAGAAGAATGGTAGACAAGTTAAACTTAGCGTAGAAAGAAGAGACAATCAAAATATGGGCTTAAAAAGTATTTATAAAAGACTTATAAAATAACTATAAGATAACCTTCTCATTATATCCATCTGAATTTTGAATGACCTCTGGTGCCATCCAGAATGGGGTTCCTACAAACGTCTGTTGTTTTCAAAGAACATTAGCACATACGGTAAAAGATGAAGAGTACAAATAAACAAATCCTATACATATTGTTAGATTACAAACACTCGTATATAAAGTAATGGCAGAAAAGTGTAGAGCTCAAAATAACAAACAGCAATCGGAAATTCATTATGCCCCATATCACATGAATCCACCACACATTACTTTAGTCCCTTTCCTTCAATTGTACAATCTACAACCAATTTCATTATTTAATTGAAAGGAGACAAAAAAGGGGTTCTAGAAAAGAGGTTAAGAGTGGTGTAACAAGTTCAAAAGAGAATGGATGTCAGCTTTAATCTAAATGTAAAGTAAAAAACCAATTATGTCAATAAATCATTTGTATCTAGTCTTAATCAAATATGTTTACCTTTCTCCTTGATATGGTCCTTGTTAACTGAGCAGAAACACCAAAATCTGCAACCTGTAAATAACAAAACTCACAGAATATTCAAGTGCGTATGAAAGTCCAAATCTAAAATATTCAATTGCGTCATTTTTCAACAAAGTCATTGTCTATCAAAGAATTATAATTAAATTGGACAATTAAGATCTCCTAGAACAAGACATCTACCTTCACATCACCGTTCTCGGTCAATAAAATGTTTGCAGCTGCAAAATTGGTAGGTAAATGTTGTCAATAATAAAGTTAAATGCAAACAAGAGAAGTAAAGTCCTTGACTATGAAATTGCATATGGAAGGGCAAAAACAGAAGAAAAGCACAGCAAAAAGAGTGGGGATGATACCTTTGATGTCTCTATGGATTTTTCCTTCACTGTGTAAGTAATCAATTGCATGCAACAAGTCCCGTAGAATGCTAGCAATTGACATTTCATCAAGAGGAGGACCTGACTGGAGCTACAATTGGAGGGAAAATTAGCTCCACAGAAAAACACACATCATATCATAATTCAATATATAAAATTACCATTGAAAATACACAAATGATAAATAAAGGAGACAGTAAAAATGAAGCGGGCTAAGTATTTCTTAACAAAATGAAGAATTTGAAAAGAAAAGAGAAAGGAGAAGAAAAAAATCCTTCACAAAAAACAACAAATAACGCAAACAAATAAGACAAAAATGACTGATAGAAAGAATATTTACCAACAGGAATCTAAAAACCTGTTTGGTCATTGGCTATGAGAAAGGTCATGGTAGAACAATATCAATCATAGGTAAATGAAGCATACTGACAACAAACACCAAATTTTTATCTGTTCTCCATCGAATATGAAACACCACACAGTTCTCTCAATACGTTTCCTTTGGTCAATCAGAGGCCGCACAAAGGGAGTGCAGAACATCCCTCTTATTTTCTCCCAAGGAGATTTGAACCAAATATGATGATATACCATTAATCAACAAGTAGGGTGTCCAATTGCAGACTTATGAATATATTTTGAAAATTTATACATGGGAACCATTTTCTCTAGTCAGCAACTGCACTTCAAGTAAACATTACAGGAGGAACAGTAACAAATTTCATGCAACAAACATAGAGAATCAAGTCCACAGAAGTAACCTACTAGGTCAGCAACAGAGCCACCAGCCATGTATTCCATTATTATCCAAAGTTTAGTTTGATTGAGATAGGAACCATAATACTCAGTAATATATGGAGATCGACATTGTTGCAGAACAGAAATTTCCTGCCAAAGATTAAATTGATGAAATACTTAATCATTTAGCATTTAGATATAGAGAAAGTCATGTGCAAGTTATTTCATACTGTACCTTCTGAATATCTTCAATCTCATCCTCTCTGCATAAGAAAATAAAAGGGTTTGTTATAAAATAGCTCACTAAGAAAGAATGATGAGAAAGGGATTATATAAGAACTATAACATTCAACACAAGAAAATCCTCCAACTTCAAAATACCCCACGATTTACCATGCACACTAAACTTTCTAAGAATGTGCAATACATCCAAAACATATCATAAGTTAGAAAACTTCTGAGTTACAAGTTCAGCCTTGTCAATTGTCATAAAGAACGGTAAGCTCAATGGATATGGAAGGATCTGAAACTTTGTTGCTGCACTGTAAAACCTCTTACAGGGATGCCAATTACCAAACATGAATTTAGGTACTAGTTCTTATCTATTGAGAATAATTATCTCCTGTAGGCATTAGATGCTTTTCTCTTCAGCAACATTAGACCCTAAAAGTTACCATAGTTCTATTTCTATACATACGCTGTAAGTTCTACACTGAGTACAAGAAGTTGCTAAAATTATGCATGCATATTAGTCTAATCACTCCCTTCGAATTCAGAAATAATATCAATACATAGTAGTTCTTATTTCTTAATCCTTCAAGTTTCCGTTGTTGACCATGAGAGCCACATGATAGCATATCAAGGAAATACAGGAAATCAAACTCTTCTTTTTATGTGGAAAAAAATATTGATTCTTGTAAAAGGAGAATATCAAGGAAATACAGGAGAAACTAAATTATTCTCCCTTATACCACTCAGTTTATGACACATAATTCTGAGACACCAAGTTAATGCCCCTATTTTGGTTAAAAAAAAAAAAGTTAATGCCCCTGTATGCCAATATTGCAGAAAACTGTGGTGGAATATTCTAACGAAGAAAGGAAATGGCAAAACAAACAGTCTGTACAACAAGAAGTATAAAGTATTATCTTACGATTCTTCCAAATCAATCACTTTGATTGCAACTTCTTTGTTGAGCTCCTTGTCAAAGCTGGAAATAAGAAAGCACAGCAAACACTGGTTAACAAATGTTATACTTGTGGCACCAAATGAGCATATCAGAGTAAGCTTAAAATTATTAAATATTGCACGTGAAGAAAAAGCAAGGTGGAAAATTCCCAGAACTATTCGCAAAACTGACTGGTTAAGCAAGGTGCATTTAGAAGTACTCCTCTGAACTCAATGTATAAAGGTCTCAAGTTTAATTCTCCAGTGACAATTTACTAGTCCAAAATTTAATACCTACCCTTTATAAACGTCCCCAAATGATCCCTGCCCAATCAGCGCCAATGAAGTGAATCTTAATCCTGCTGCCTCAGCCAAACCTGCTGCGTCCACCATTCTGAGGACCAACTTTCAAAGCCTCATACACTGGCTACACATACATCTGAAACACCAAACAGAACAACTGAGGCATATAGTGAATATAAGTATCCGCACGTCCCCACATTCCTCGAGTACACCTCCCAAATCAAGCTAAATGTTCACACAATGACCGTATGAGGAAATTCATACAACCAACCATTGACTTCGAACACCAAGTTTTGGAATAGCAATTGTAAGAAGCAAATCGATCAATCGCTATAATGTTCAAATAAGTGCACACAAGAAAACCATCAAACTCCAATTCGCCCGCAACCAAGGGCCTAGTAAGCGGTAAAAAAGAACCGAAATTCATTTTAAGAATAGAAAACAACTGAAAACACAAACAATGAAGCTCTTCAACTAAAAGCAAGAATATGAGCTTGGATGCACTTCAAGTGTTTGTTCGGTCGAAGTGCGATGCTAAAGTGACCACCCAGCAGTAATTGAATACGCAAAACACTAAAATCTCCACTTGCGAAGACCAAAGAAAAGCGAAACACTACCCCATATAGAAATTGAATTCGTGTCCATGAGCTTGTAATAGTCCCCGAATCTCTATCGTATTGGAATGTGTTACAGGTTGAGATAACTAATCGAGATTCAAACTCACCCATAAATGAGATTGGGAGAAAGGAGGGAGCTTTAACTTCCGCGGGTTTAAGCCGTCGATCTCTCCGTCAAATCCATGGCTTTCTCAGAGACTATGTATGTCCCCACTTGTCCTTGTACGTAGCTGCAGTTGGGCCGTCCTCCTTCAGCAGAGGCCTTGGGAGCTTCAATGGATTTAAGAGACTGTGCTTGTTTGTTAAAATGGAGTCTCTCTCTGTTCCTCCGTGCTTCGTTTTCCTATTATCTTTAGTTTATAGTTCTCAAAACTTTCAATTTCTAAATTATAAATGCTACAGAGGGAGTTCAGATTACAATGAAATTTTCGGGCCGGATCATCGACCCAGTTGGAGAAATCACATACAACGTTAGAGCAAGAATTGTATGCTACAGTTGGAAAATCCCTTAAAAAGTTTGAAACTTGAAGTCGTGATTTCCTGGCATTTTCTTTTTGTTTTCAAGAAAATATATTTCGTACTTTGATTCACAAATTAGAAATAAATTTGAGCAGTAACTCGCCAATTTGACTTTTATACCTATAAAAGTCAAGACTGAAACGTTGCAATTTTACAATTTGAGCATGTATTTGTTCTTTGTTTTGACTTTTGATGTTTTTCTTAAGAATGTTGTGGAGCTATAATTATTAAACTGCCTGGCATCATTAATGTTATAAATCCTATTCAATTCTTGAAAAGATTTTTGTTTTTGTGGCGCTTTGAATGGGAACGGCATTTGAAAATCAAAATTTTAATAATTTGTTTGATATATGATGGGCGAACATGATCATGTGCGATTGTGCATCGTGCAAGCGGCAAGGGTGTCTTGATTTGCGCACACACCTATCTGTATTTATTTCATCTCTAAATCATAAAAAAAAACATAAGTTTGTATTATTATTATTGTATATTTGATGTTGATTATCCTAAATTCAAATATTAATAAATAATGAGTAATTTGGAGGATATGATTTTATAGATGAAAAAAAAACTTTAAAACCTAAAACAGACCCCTATATATATAAAATAATTATAAACTCTAAAATTAAATATTTAATAATAAAATTAAATAAACAATATAAAAAATATATCTTATAAACATGGCATATTTAGAGTCAAATTGTTTAAAATTAAAGAAAAAATAATTTTACCTAAATCTGACACTTGAGTTGTCAGAAGAAGAACATTAAGCCAATCATAATATTTTGTTAAGAAAAATATTTTTAACTTTTTTTATAAGCTATCAAAATAAACTTTTCCCCCCACATCTCTTGCGCTTTTTTTTTTTTATATATGTTTAGCTTAACCATATTAAACTTTTTATCCTAAACAAATTGGCCTTTAAAATCAAATCAGTCTATCAAAAAATAAAAAATAACGTGAATAAGATCACCAAAAACTGAAAATTGAGATTTTGAAAAACCAATATATGTTTGGTTTAATGTTCACAACCGCCAAAATCAAAGCAGCAAAACTATAATTTTAATATTTTTAATGTGAAAACCAAACACATACTTAGTATAGATGCCGCCAGGAGTAAATTTACTTCATGCTCCCATAATAAAAATGTAGTATTGATATAGAATTATATTGCATTAATAAAAAAAATGTGCAAAAACTGCTCTTTTTTTGTGGACTGGTATCTATCATAGAGAAGAACAAATTTATTATGGAGAAAAAAAAAAGACCATAGAGAAGTAATGATAGTAAACATTTTTTTACAATAAAATTTAGATAAATTTAATACTTATTCCTCACTAAAGTCAGAATAAGATTTTAAAATTAAGAGAATATTTATAAAAATTTTATAAAATTATCAACTAAATGAGTTTTTATAATGATAAAAAAAATTGAACTTACTCTTTATGGAATATAAACTTATATATATTTGTTAATGTGTTAATTTACAAAAGCAAATTAGTTTGGTTCTGAATGGACCTAACCATTAATGCTTTCAGCATCTCGCTATCTACCATTATTCAATTGAACTTATAGTTCAATTAATATTTGGTTAAATGATAATATTTTATTTAAATATTGCCACCTAAAGTATAGCTTTTGTGTGTGTAAGCTATTAATCTTCTTTTTGTTCTATATTTTTATAAATTAATAGTTTATATGAGTTAAATCCTAAAATTTATTAAAGTCAATCAAAATTTATAAAATATTTATAGAGATATTTATAGATTATCTGTTAACAAAATTTTTATATCGATAACATAATTTAAACTTATAATTTTATAAATTATTATTTAACTAAATAAATATTTTTTTATTTCTTTTATTTAATATATTCGGAGATAAATAGTAAAGATTATCTCAGTTTTAAAACTAGACAGATAGTAACGGTGTATCAATGCAAAGTGACTTTGAATGAATTAAAGTGTGTGGGTGTGATTAATGGTTGATTAGGTAAATGCATAGAATGAATCAAGTGTGCTGTGATTAAGATGATGTCAATATGATATTATTATGAGATGTCAATGTTTAAGTTTTTGGAAGGTTTCCTACCAAAGGAGGGGCTATAGTTTAGGAGAAGGCAACAAGAAAAGGTGTAAAATAGGACATTACGTAGCATGACTTTATCTCCCTTTTCACTTGCCAGCTCGGCATTGGACGCTTGTTTCAAAGTTAACTATATAAATATATCCTGATTAATTAAAGAAAACATAAGGGAAATTACTATGAAATTTTAAATAATTTTTTTAATAATTATATTTATTTTTTTAAATGCAGAAAATAATAACAACCCAGAGTTCTTTTTTGTATGATATGATTGTTTTTATTAAGAAATTATTGCTGGAACTAACATACTACCAGAGTAAATGAGTCAGTAAATGAGAAATATAATTTCTATCATTAATTTAATTTATTTCCTGTAAATTTTATTTTTATTAGTTATATAAGTACTACTATAATTATGACCCAAGAATATCATTTTGTATCTAAGAAAAATGATCTTGTCAATGAAAACTATAATCGCATGTGCTTTTTTTTCCTAAGCATAGATAACCTTCTATTAGAGGTAATTATATCCAGATATAGTCAAGATAAAATTTTGATGAACCGGGTGGGTAACTAAAAAAATATTTAAAGTTCTATTAAATACTAAGTGTACGTATCTCTCTCAATTAAAATCTAAACTTCAATTTACTGTATTATTGAAACTAACTTTTTTTGGTTATCCACCCGGTTTACTAGAGTTTTGTCCTAACTACATTCAGATTTAACCTGCGTCGCGTACCTAGTTATAGTGAGTGAGTCTCTCAACGGGAATTTTTTATATATATTAAGATTTAAATTTAAAACCCTATTTAAATAATATTAAATCACTTATAACTTAAAACCCTGTTGATATTATTGAAACTAACTCATTGTGCTAAATTCAACCCTTAAAGATAACAATGTTATGGTACCAAAAAAGAGTTGTAAAAAATTGATTAAATTGAACTCTTCTTTTCAATAGGCCCAAATTTGTGGATAAAGGATGGGCCTCCAAATGGCCCAGGATGCTAGGGCCCACTTATGCGGCCATCTTCCTCCTTTCCCGTGTTACGTTTTGACCCAAGAGAGAATGTCCTAAATTATTTGACAAATTACAATAGATATAAATAAAGAGGATTGGAGAGATATACTGTAATTTTTTTTTAAAAAAAAAGTAACATAGGACATGTAATATTTTTATTATAATTTTGAATATTTCAAATATATTGTAATTTTTAAAGCCAGGATACAAGATCGCAAGACATACATAAATATATATTTGTTTTATGAATAAAATAAATCCTTATAGAAATTAAACTACATGAATTTATTATGGTAAATTTGACCGATTGACTTAAACTCTGGAAAAGAAAATATTCTTTTGGTACATATAAAAATAAAATTTAAAGGAAGTTTTACTTTTTGGCATTTTATATTATGGGAAAAAATTCTTCAACGGGACAGGTTTATTAGGTGGTAATTCTATTCTTTTAAAATCGTCAGACTTTCAAATAAAAAAAATCTAGATGATATCAATTTCTCATTTTCTCTTCAAAATGCATGACATCAATTTAAAAAATGAAATAAATACAAAATACAAGTTTAGTATTATATTTTTTTATTATAAAAAAATTATATATATTCCGCATCAATTCCCTAAAATCAAGAAACAATTTTAAAATTGAAATAGCACTTATAACAATAAAGAAAATTGAGTCTGTATTGTGAAATATAAATATATATTTATTATTTATATTAATTGAAATAAAAAATTTATTAATAAGAATTAATTTGAGTAATAAATAGTTCGATATTATTTAAATAAAATTTAATATATATAAAAAAAATTATTAGAAAACTCACCTACTATAATTAAATGTATAATATGGGTTAAATTTATATATTATTAAGATAAAATTATGATAAATTAAATAGATAAAAAAATAAAACAGAAAAGCTAGTATTACATTTTTCATCTCTCACGCAAGATTAAGTACATTTCTTATTTAATGGAAGCATGTGATCATCTCGTTTCTCCGTGGCGACTTGCATGATGGCAGCGTCATAGCTGGCGTGAAACGTCGGTGCTCTATCTTTTTAGTTTTTTATTATTATTTCTTTTTTTTAATCTATTTTTTTAAATATAGTTAAATTTATCTATAATCTAAAAAAAAATAAAATATCTATTTCTTTTAAATAATATTAATATTAAGCAAGATGAATCGTCTATTATCTTTAAACGTAAATCTAGGTATATAAAAATTAGAATATTTTTTTAAATATTACGATTAAAATTATAATAAAATAATATTTTATAAAAATTAAATATATTTTAAAAAATTATATATCTATCTATTTATCGATGAGTTATTGTTTTCTTTGTTAGGTTGCTTCTATTGTGTTCTTCTATAGTGGGGCTATGTATTATGTACGTACTTGTCTCATGATCTTATAAAACCCTAATAACTTTTGTCGATATTTTGAATAAAATGGTATTTTATCCAGAAAAAAAGTATATTTAAAAAGATTACACGACAATATTAGAATTTTAGAATACTTAATAATATTAAATTTCGAATAATCACTTAAAAAGAAAAGTCTGTATAATTTTGAACAAGTACAAATTAAAGGGAATAAGGATTTAGATCGTATATATTGATTTAAATTGATATTGATATTCATATTGAATCCGAATTAGGCTGGCTGGATTCAATGGTTCATATATAACCCCTATATACTACTTCTACCCTAGGGGCCTAAGAGGCTAAATCTTAATATTAATTGACATCACACCGAATGTACGAGCCTGACCCAAGCCTACTCATGTATATATGTATATGTATATGTGTGTGTGTATATATATATATATATATATAAACACTAAATATAAGAGAGCTTCGAATATAACGTACGTCGCGAGACACGCTTAGTTTGACTATTGTTTATTCTGTTCTTATCCGTTCTTATATATATGGTTTCTCCATAGCATGATGAACTTGCTTAATTCAAACTTTAATTAGAAAAAAATGCTCCTCCCTACGTGGTATATTCTAGACTTTTTATATATATTATATTAAGGATGGTTCAAAATATACAGCCCATTAATTCCACATAACATGCATGCTTGACATGTGTAATGATCAAATTCATATCATCAATATTTATTGTTTATAAATTTAATTTATAAAAAGATAATATATATAATTATTTGAAATATATTTAATTTTTTAAGAGTATTATTTTATTATAGTTTTAATCTCGATATTTTAAGATGTATCCTATTTTTTATATGTATAAGTTTACGCATAAGGATAATAGATAACTTGTTATATTTTATATTAATATTGTTTAGGAAGAAGAGAGATTTTATCATATTCTTAGATCGTGGATAAATCTAATTCTTTTATAAAAAAAATTTATAATAAAAAAATATTCATATCATCAATTTAATATCCCATGTTTTACATATGGAAAGGAAGAACTTAAGACAGCGAGAAGGGTAGGTCAAGTTCACCGACAACTAAGCATATTTTATAATTTGATTAAAAAAAGAATAATGCATTTTCAAAATGGATGGATTGATTTTTTTTTTTTATCTCACCACAATTTCTGCCTTCCAACGAAGAATGAAGAATTGGCAATGCCCAAAAGAAGAATAATCAAGAATGAATTACGTACTCTGATTTAATCTTGTATATATACGCACATAATTAGTTAATCAGTATATAAGTTTTTGGTTGGAGCTTTACCTCTTTAAATATGAGATATAGAGTTTAAATATATATTAATATAAAAATATTTTTAAAATAATTACTGTTAATTGGATGTAATAATATTCAAATTATTTAGGATTTGAATAAACAAGCGACTATCCTAGTGAAACAAATATTATAATTACTTAATTATGATGTCCCGATTTTAGACTTATGTGAATATAGAAAATATTTTTTAGAAGATAATTACATTCAATTAGACTTAATAATATACTTGAATCTGAACCAATTAAATTATTTCCAGTACATTCAGAGTATCATCTAACTAATCTAAATAAAATTTTAGTGGGGCTCTTTCAAGTGGTAAGCTCTCCTAAAGAATATTTAACACAACTATGTGCATATAACTCAAACATAAGTTCTTTGATTAAATTAGTATAACTCTCTTAGTATTAGTTAAGATAGTATGACATATGGAAAAAGTTCCTTTTTGGGGGACAAGGCATGTAAAGTCTAATATGGAGTTGAGCTTAATTTGAATATGGAAAAAGGCTAGGCCACATTTGACATTGAGGGGATCTACCTAAGTCATGAGCGTGATAAAACCTACCTTAATTTTTATTTATATTCTTTCAAGTTTCAAATCATTCAACGGCCACACAACTTTTATTTTTAATTCATATGTTCAATAATATTTTTTTTAGTATTAATTTTTTTAAAAAATAATTAATTTTACACATTATCTAATAGTAAGACGAAATCTCCCTTCTTACTAAATAATACTAATATCAGGTAAAGTAAGTTGTCTATTACTTTAAGACGTAAATATAGGCATTTAAAAATTAGGATGTCTTATCAAATATTATGACTGAAATCATATCAAAGTGATATTCCATATTAATCGAATGCTCAATAATATTAATCCTTTTGCATGGTCTCTTTAGCCTATTTTCTTTAATTTCAAACAAGCCCATCATTATTTTCTACTTATCTTTAACCTCTATTCTTTACAATTCAAAAAATACAACACTGACCTTTTTTATTTGAATTAATTAAGTTCTGCCCTCCCCTCCTCAGTTTTTCACCTTTCATTTTTTGTGTCTTTGAGCATTCATCTATTAACTTTTTTTTAAATATATTTAAAATTTTCAAAATCACACTACTAAAATATGTGCTCTTTTTTTTTTTAAAAAAAAAGTCATAAGGATTTTTTATAATTTCAACAAGATTTATAGAATTTTTGCATAATTTATACATTTGGAGATGACAATAAACGTTTTTTTCAGCGAGTTGTACAATTCACTTTTAATTATATTTTCTCTCAGCTTACATGCATTCTTTAACATGTGATCTTTCATTCCAACAATTTAATCATTTTTCACATGGTAATTGAATTATTTTCAAAGCACCAGCTCATGTTATGGAGAAACAGATGGGAATGTGAAGGTGATGGGTTGGACGATCGAAGATAAAGGCTCTTCTTTACCCCCCAAAAAAAAAAACCACATTACCATCAAGAGATGTTAAAATAATTAAATTTTAAAATAGTTCGCCCCTACAACTAATATGAAAAATAAGAAAAATATTCGATACTTACCTAGCTAATAAGGTACAGGTTTGATGAAGATTTAAAAATCATTAGTTAAAATTTTTTAATTTAAACCAGTGACATTTTTCTAATTTAATTTGGTAGGATCTGTGTAGATTTTAAGAGACAATTATTTTACATTGATACTGTTTAGATGCAATATACACGCGTCTGATACGACAAGAGTGATTGATGAGTTAGTTGAGGTGTGGTTAACTTAATCCAATTCCACCATTTGACTGAAGATAAAATAAAAGAATTATTTATTGTATATATTTTTTTAATTAATTCTTTGAATTCTATAAACATGATGATGTTCATTTCAACTAAACCGTGAGGTGATATAAGTTATTATTATCATTATTATATTATTTGTAACTTGTAAATAATTTATTTTTTTAAGAGACTAGCTATTAAATAGTCCATACAACAATATTCTCATAAATGAGTACGTGCTCATGGGTTTTTCACCCAACCATCAGTACAAGAGCAGAGATAGTAGTTTTTTAATATAAAAATATTTAAATAAACTGGGTTTGTATATTTCTACATTTAAAAAGTGTTTATAAATTTATTTCTTTTCTTATATATATTTTTTAAAAAAAAGTTGAACATACCCACTATTTAAAGGTGGAACAGAGCTTACCTTCCTCCTATATAATACTAATATCAAATAGGGTGAGTCATCTCTTATTCTTAGATATAAACTTAAGTACTTAGGAGTTATGATACATTTATAAGTGTTGTTATTGAAACCACAATAAAATAATATTTTTTAAAGATCAGATATATTTTAAATAGTCGCTTGTCTCGTGCTTTTACTAGTTAAACTTATTGATAATAGGTTATTTAAAAATAATTTATTAACAAAAAATTATATTAATAATAAAATTTAAATTTATAATTTTATGAATTATGAGTTATTAATTGAATTAAGTTTTATTAGAGGAACATGCATTAATTGAATAAACTGAGGGGTGGTTAAATTCACTTTGCTCTTTTTCTTTTTATTCTCATGTGGGAGCTGCAGTAAAGACAAGATACAGAAGAGAATCCAACGAGATTGAACTGTAGCGTATGTTATTTTCAAATTTGGCTTCTTCTTAGCTCGCCACTAGGGTTGTTTACGCATCAGAATGAGACTGGGATAATTCTATCCCGTGTCCCATTCTGATATAAGACACGGCATATTTTTTATTCTATATCCTATTCCGTCCTAAATATATTCTGGTCTTCTTCGAGATCGGGACAAATCAAGACGGATTCGAGAATTTCCGAACCCTTTTTTTTTAAAAAAAAAGAATATAAAAATATTATTTTATAAATTATTCTATATAAAAAATTATAACAACTTCTTCCAAAGATTACTATTACTCCTTTATATAATTTACAAAAGAAAATAAAAAAAGAAATTTACTCTTCATTAAATATAATTTATAAAATAAAAAATAAAAAAAAAAGTCGGGATGGGACAAGACGACCCGAGGATCGTGCTAAAAACTGTCCCGTCCCGATCTTAATATTGTCCTGTCCCTAAGAGAACTTGTACTAGTCTGTTTTAAGATGTGACAGATCCGTCCTAAAATCTTTAAGACTGAGACAGATCACCCAGGATGGAACCACTATAACCAGCCCTATTCGCCACCCCTCGTATTCTCCCTAAATAGTTATCATTATATTATTCAAAACAAATATTTAATTATCCACAAGCAACACTCTGAAATGGCTAACGAACAAATTAAAGAGGGAAAAGAATAGGAACAGCGTTTGTATAAAGGCAGAAATGCCACACAAAAGTATGATTATATTTTTTTGAAAAAATTAACCATTAATATAAAATAAAAAAATAGTGTTATAAATAAAAGTGAAAAATATGATTTACTTTAGATTTGATGAAATATAGAAAGAACCAGGTCTAGCTAGTCAGATCCAATTTATTTTAAATAAAATATATTTTAATTCTTTTGGAATAAGAAAATAAAAGGCACAACTTGATAAATAATTATTTAAATAATAAATTATAAACAGGGGAAATTAATTATGAGGATTTATTTTGTAATGGGATTAAGGAGTGTGGGGTCCGCAAGAGATATGGTCCTGGTGGAGTTAGAGCGAGGCCCTGGGCGCAGAGCCGGTCAATGCGGAGGAGAGAGAGGCCGAACGATGTAGACTGATGCGTGCGTCTGCAACTTCAGTTCACGATCTTTCTCTCGCACTAAACAGCACGCTCTAATCGAACGGTGTATGGGAAGAGGCACTCCGGCCAAGGGCGTGGATTAGGGCGAGTGAAGTAACAGCGCGTGAGGATAGAGGGTTAGAGATGAGAGGTTGGGGAGACGCAACGTCCCGCAAATCGTGCGCTAAAACTGCATTACTTTAAGAGGAACGAGGCACCGACTCACTGGCAAGGCACGTGTGCACGTGACAGCTTAATCTTGATATCCCGTTTTGTTAATTTAATTAATTAATTAGCTGCCGCACTCACAGAGAGGGGTGGGGTAGATATTTATATTAAATAATTAAGAATTAATTAATTAATAATAGGAATAGCTGCAATTGGGAATGAGTAGCTGAGGTTGCATTTGAACTCCGATGCAGCCGAGATGAGGCAACTCTCCTCTTTCTTTGCCTTTGGGTTTTGACCAGTCCTCTGTTAAATTACCGTCCTGCACTTCAATACCTCTAAGTGTACACACACACACACCCATATAGAGATATATATATTTATTATATGAAGAAACTAAAGATATTATTAATAACAAAAAAAATACTCCCATATATTTTTAATGTACATATATTTTTTTATTAAAAATAATATTATTAAAATATTATTGAATATTAAATATTAATATTAATATTAATATTTTTTTAATAAAAATTCAAATCCCAATTCACTTTGATCAAGCTTCAAGAATTTTGAGTGCTAAAAATATAAATTATTGGGAGTACAATAAATTACTCCCTTCAATCCTAACTAATCTTGTTAACTAATTTGTATTATTTAAAAATATTGATAAATTATTTATGTGTAATTAATATGTACAGATATTTATGATATTTTAATGTGTAAAGATAAAAATGTCATGATAAATAGAGGTATTATGGTAAAAAAAAACTTAATATAAGAGACAATAAAAATGTGATCTATATAATAAAATTATACTTATAATGATATCCCATACTAATTATTTTATGCTGAATATCTATTTTAACAGTTATTACCTATCCAAAAAAAAATGTTTGAATGCATCCTTCTTTATGTGCAGGATGACATAAGTGACGGTAATAATTTAAAAAAGAGAGGGACAAAATAGGAAATTTGGAATGCCTTGGTAGGGAAGGTTGGGTTTGGGAATGAAGAAAGTGATGGGGTACAAGGCGCTTTTTGCAGTTCCCACTGCAACAAGAAAATATCAAATTAAATTAACAAATTAATTAAAGTTAAGTTGGCCCTGACATCAGGTTAATATAATAATGAAATTATGAAGTTTTTTTTTATGTAAGTAATGATTATTATATTAATAAAATCTAAGACTCAGAACTCTAACTTTTAACTGCTGAAGATTCTCTCTGTCCCAATCATAATTTTCAATTTTGTCGTGCTTATCCCTGTAACTTTCTTATTAGGACTTCTCATTAAAGCCGTGTTTGGATTTCTTCACCCAAAATAAACCATTGAGACAATCCCCTTAACCTTAATTAACGTCGGAGCTATCCTTAATCTGTCGCAACCAAACAAGTCATATTCCGACGTACAACATGTGCACAGCAAGTGTGTGTGTGTGGGGTGGGGGGAGAGCCAAGAGCTCCTTGACTTGGTAATGGTGGGTGGAATTTCACGAGGTCAATTGTCTGAATTTTTGTTAATTATTTTAACGAAAATATTTTTAACATGCATATTTCTCTGTCATTGGATACAAATAATTACTATCCCTCCCTAACAATAAAAATAAAATAAACACTGCATATATATAATATAATAATATTATAATATTATAGTAAAAAGTTGTTGCTATTTATTTCCGGGCAAGTTCAATAATATGTGTGATACTTTTTCTTGCTATATATATATTATCATAAGTTGATTTTACATCATAATCAAACAATAAAAAATAAAATAAACACTTCTATAAGACATTAAATTATTTAAAATTATCGATAATAATTTTTATCTTATATAATTAACAAAATTTCAAAGATTCTGATTAATTTTATAATATCACATAGTTTTTATTTTAAATAATTAATATAAATTACATTATTTATATTTTGGCCTAATATTTCTCATAAATTATAAATGAATTATTTTTTAACATTTAATATAAGACTTAATTAGAGATTTAATTTTAATTATAAATATAATATTTATTTATTATATTTATTAATATTCTTTAAATTATTTATTGATTCTATTTTAATAATAATAAATTAAGAGAGTTAAAAAGAATTATAAAAAATAATTATGATATTTAAAAAAATATTATATTAATTAATTTAATTAATTTTTAAATATAATAAATTTATTTACGGAAAGAAAGAGGATAACTTATGACTTAGTAATTAGAGTAATGCCCACAGCATATGAAGATTGGGATCCAGGCGGGGGCAGTAAAAGAAAGGCGAGGATCCTGCTATGCAAATATCAATGTGGCAAAAGGAACGAGCTGAGCTAGCGACCCAAAGTAACCTACTTTACTTTCTTAAGATGAATTTTGTGGAAGAGACAAAAATGTGAAAATGTGAATTTGCGAAGAGAGAGAACGAGAGATCTCTTCCTCCTTCCCGTTTCTTTCACCTGTGATGCGCTCTGCAAGAGACAGAGGAAAAGGATAAAAGCTGTCCCCACAGCGATTTATGGTTACATTACATACATACTTACTACACTCCCAATCCCTTTCTCTTTGACCTCCATCCCTCCCTCCCTCCTCCTCCTCCTCCTCCTCCTCTCGAACTACCCTTCTTTGCCAGCACGCCCTCTTACAAACTGCAGAAAAAGTAATCCCAAAGTAAAAAAGAAAAACAGAAAATTTAAAATAAGAAGGTAGCAACTTGGTAGTAGAGACGAAGAAGAATTGGTCTTCCCTTCCCTGTGGTGGTTAAGCATTGCAGTCGAGAAGAAGAAGAGAAGGTGAAAAAAAAAGAGAAAAGAAAAAAAAAATAAGAGAGTGAAGGGTGGAGGAAAAAGGGGCATATAGTGAGAGAAAGAAAGAAAGAACGAAAGAAAGAAAGAGATGGTGGGCTCAGGAGCATCAGATAGGAGCAAAGAAGCTGTTGGGATGATGGCCCTTCATGAGGCCCTCAGAACCGTCTGTCTCAACTCAGACTGGACTTACTCTGTCTTCTGGACCATCCGGCCTCGCCCGTATGCCCCCTTCTTTCTTATTCCCCTCTCTCCCTTTTCCCTAAGGCCCTTCTTCTTTCATTTCCTCATCTTCTTCCTCGTCTCCTTCTTGCAGAAGAGTCAGAGGAGGTAATGGCTGCAAGGTTGGGGACGATAACGGCAGCTTGTAAGCTTCTTCTCTCTTAATTTCCTTCTGTTACTCAGCTCGAGCAAGCTTGCTCTTTGTTCAAACAGAGTCTATTATACAGTTCTGTTCTTGCTAAAACTTGATGTTGAGTCATTGGTGATTCTGGGAACTGTTTAAACTTGGGTTTTTTTTTTTTTAATGAATTGATGTGTTTGTGTTTTGTTTGGTTGGGTGAAATTTGTGGGAAGGATGCTGATGTGGGAAGATGGGTTTTGCCGAGGAAGGGTTTCAGATTGTCTGGAGGAGATGGAAGGAGAGGATCCGGTCAGAAAAGCCTTCAGCAAAATGTCCATTCAGTTATATAATTATGGAGAAGGGTGGGTACTGGGTAGGTGTTTCGTTTGTTTTATGATGTTGTTGTGCTTGTTCCTATTTCCTCTGTCTCTCTGTGTCTCCGAACAACAACATTGAGTGATACATACCATGTGGTTGGAAGGAATTAACAGCTAGTACAACAAGCGAAATTCATCTTCTCTTGTTTGTCTTTGCCCTGTGTCTCTGATTGTGTCAAAAATGGTGTTTTATTTTGTTTGGGTTGTAAAAACAGGTTGATGGGGAAGGTTGCATCTGACAAGTGCCACAAGTGGGTCTTCAAAGAGCCAACAGAATGTGAACCCAACATCTCCAACTACTGGCAGAGCTCATTTGATGCTGTATGATTAATTCATGATAATGATATTTTTAGTTTTCTCTTCCTTCTTTCTATTATTTCCCCTTTAAAATATATAGATTTTGATTCCAACACAAACAGAATCTAGCATTAAATTTTTAGCCTTTTTATTGGTTATCTGTAGCTATGTAGTAGTGGTAGTGATGGATTGACTCAACCCCCTCCTCTTTTTGATGCCATTAATTGCAGCTCCCTTCGGAATGGACCGACCAGTTTAATTCAGGCATTCAGGTCAGCAGAACAGAATCAATGTTCTATCTCGACATTATTATTGGTTTCTCAGATACCTCTTCTTTTTAAAATAACTTTCAAGTTTCATTCTTTTCTTTTCTTAGCTTAGATTTCTTATTAGCATTCTTCAATTAATGACAGACCATCGCTGTAATTCAAGCTGGCCATGGCCTTCTCCAACTTGGCTCTTGCAAGATTGTGAGTACCACCACTTAACCCTGGCATGCTGTCAAGTGTTTGATATATTTTTTTTTCCTGATTTGCTATTCTAAACATCTCAGATTCCTGAAGACCTCCATTTTGTGCTGAGAATGAGGCATACATTTGAATCTCTGGGGTATCAATCTGGGTTTTACCTCTCACAGCTCTTCTCTTCCACAAGAAACACTTCGGCTTCGACTTCGCTACCTTCGAAACCGTCGTCCACCTTGCCGATTCGAGCGACGCCTCCTCTCTTTAACTGGGGTCAAAGGCCAATGGTAGCTTCAGCTGCGGCAGCTTCAATGCTATCATCACCCAATTTTCAACACACGGCGAGGCTAGGAGGGTTCCCACAACAGGCGAAAGACGAGACGCATGTATTTCTGATGCCTCATCATCATTCGTCGTCTGATCAACAACCAGCAACTGCAAGAATGGAAGATATGATGGGAGAGAATGAGAATGATATAAAATGGCCAAATGGGTTGTCCTTTTTCAATGCTCTCACAGGACAAAACGATGATGCTACTAAGCTTTTGTTCAATCCAGAGAGCTTAGATAACAAAGCAGCTGACGAAGCATCGAACCCGAACCCGAACCCGATCGAGTTCTTGAGCTTGGACAGCCATCACCAGACAGAAAGTGGGAGGAAAATGGACAAGTTCAAGAGGAGCTTCACTCTACCTGCTAGAGTGGCTTCATCTTCTTCATCAACCTCGATGGATCATCATCATCAGCAGCAACAACAGCGACCTGTGGAATATAGGAACTCTGAAGGAGTTATGTACTCGGATGTTATGGAGACCTTTTTGGAGTAAAACGGATGAACAAGGATGAGAGAAGGTGCTTGTATGTAGGCACAGTTGATTACTTAGTGTTCCTTTCTTTCTTCTTCTTCTTCTTCTTCTTTCCTTATCACGTGTCTGCCTTCTTCCTCATTGTAATTCTGTGTTTGTGTTTTGACCTAATGGGACTTTTGTCAATGATCATTCCGTTTAAGTTCAGCTTCACATAAAGCTTTTAGCTTCCCTTTGTTTTGGCTTCTGATCCATCCTGGTCTCTACCTATGGCATACTTCTCTATGCAGGGCGCTAGAGGCCTGCAATCTCAATGACTTTTCAAGAATCTCATTCATCAGTTATGCTTAAAATTTACGTGGTAGGCTCAATGTATGGAACACATGGGGAAATTAATCTTTTAATTCCTCAATTTTTAATCTGACTAGGTGCGACGTACTCCGTATATTTTTTACTTGTTTGAAAGTTGTCCATGAACTAATTCATTCTACATAATCTTCACTATTTAAAATTTTTGCCCTTAGACCTTATTAAATATATAATTTTATTTTGTGATTTTTTAGGTAAAAATTAGACAATATTTTCCTATTAATAATTTAGAAATTAATTCTTTAGTGATATAAAAATTATTAAACTAAATTTTATTTTTTTAATAGTCTTTTTAATACATGCGACCTAATTTTAATCTAGTACATTATATTTAAGAGATATAAATATTTATTAATTGTATAAAATTTTGTTGGTAGAAACTGATATTTTAAATAGTTAAAATATAGAGATTATATTATATTAAATTAAAGTAGGAATTAATGTATAACTGAGTATAAATTATAAATATTAAGTTATATTAAATAAAAATTTAAAAATTGAGTTATAAAAGAATAAAAATTATAAAAATTGCCCTATAACTTAGTTTTGATTGTATTGTTTCTGATGGTAAAATACCTAAGAATTTAACATAAATATAATATTTTTTAGGATTGTGTAACTCAGTTAAAATATAACTGAGTCTAAATTAAAAAGATTAAATTGTTAAATGATGAGGATTGATCCTAATCGGAGTGTCCTATGAATTGAACGTAAATATAGGATTTTTCATACAATGTGGACACTAGTCGTTGGACCAAATCTGAATGGGAAATAAGCAAGCAAATTTCCCGGATGCCCTAGGATTCACGTACCCTCCATTATTGACTTGCTATATTCATGAAAACAAGAAAACTATGATTAAAAAAAAAGTAATTAATAAAAATAAAGCAGCCTAGTTTTGGGCAATGCATTTTATGTTTTATACAGAAATGAGAAATCCCTCACCCTCTTCAACTATAGTTTCTCCTCTACTTTACAGTGATTGCTTAGATTATATCAGGTATATACCTTGGAAAATAGTACACCATAGCGATATCAGATCTTATGACCGACAAGCCAATGCAGAATCTTAATTTTCTTTCATACAATGTCTCAAAATCAAACTATAGACCCTTTTGGTCAATCCTTGGAGATCGACACAAAAGTATGTTTTTGCATCCGTATGCAAAAACAAACCTAATCAGATCAAGGACTAACCCGACATACACATCACCAATCATACAGCCCAAGATCATTTATCTATCGGATAAGATACATCCAAAAAAAAAAGGAAAGGAAAAGAAAAGCTCACCATACAAATGTGAACAGGTTAAACATTTGATCTTATCCTCAAAAACTTTAATAAATACACAAGTGAATTTGAGAGCAATATATGCCAGTAATTAAAACCTGTGTATTTATTATTTTGTTTTGAGAATTAAATTAGGATTAAATTGTTAATTTGATGAAATTAATATATATATATATAAAATATATAATTATTTCACGTTCTCTGGCAGTGTCATTTTCTCTTTTCTTGACGGCTCCAAGGCATGGCACTCTTTGCATGCCATCACAATCCACCGGAAAAGTCTCCTGCCAACCGGGAACCTCTGATCCTCCCTCTTCTTTGTCGTCTTCTTCTTCTTCTTCACCAAGTCCTCCTTCTTTCCTTTCCTCCGAAGCGACGAGTCTCGGCTCAAGGAGGTGGCCGGCATCGGCGTTATATATTGCCACCTCTGCGAACACCCATAAACCATTTTATTATTCCCCTGGCAGGCTCTACCACCGGACGACGACACTCTGTTATAAAACAACCTTCTCTCAGAACTATCACTCGAGCTCGTCCTCGCGCTGCTGCAATTACTGCTTCTACTGTTGGTGCTGTTGCTTCGAGACGATGACACCATGGAGTGCGAGTTCTTGCTACTGGTTCGGCTCACGCCGCGAGAATTATGGTCATAGAGAAGAATGGTGGGGTGGGGTTGGAGTGGCGGGAAGGAGTGAGGGAGGAGGCGGCCATTGAAGAAGATGTGATCGGCCGGGGAAGCTCTGGAGGGATCGCTGGAGGGGGAGTCTGGGGTTAAGGATCCAAACTCAAAGTCATCGGCGACGTCATCCCCAGCGCATGATTCTTGGTTAGGGGTGCTAGGGAAGGAGAAGGAGTCGCCGGAGCTGTTTTTGTCCCGCCGCGTGTGGTGGTTTTCCATGGAGGTGGCGATGAATGTATACACTGTTAGTGATGAATGATCAGTGAGGTTGATGAAGCATATATATATAAAAGATACGAGGAAGAATATTATGAGAAAGAGAGAGGAAGGTGGGACATGGTGGGAGGGAAAGAAGGTGTCATGTTGGGTTCAAAGTGAGGAAACTAAGGTGGAGTGAATAATGTAAGGCATAGGTGACAACTCAATCTTAAGTTTAACATTTGCAGGCTGCTGTGTTGTATTAATCAAGTTCTTAATTAGGCTCTCACATGTGCAAGTAAGCGTATGCCACATGATGTTGCACTGAAAAGGGGAAAACAAAAACAACAGTTTTCTTTGAATTAATGTGTCCATATATCAGATTAAAACTGGATATATTAATCAGAAAAAGAGACACATAAATTAAGTTCTCTTGACGTTTACTTCCAAACTTGAATTCAAAACAGTCAAAAGAAAGAGTCATTGAACTAAACTTTCCTGATATATATATACACACACACACACTCTTCTATTGTTATCTATTATTAATATAAAATTTAGTTAATTTTTTAAAATAAATTAAAGAAGTCAAATAAATCAGTTAATTATGATTAAATCTAACATTTAAAGATGAATTCATATTATATATTTTTTAATTTATCAAAAGTCATCAAATAATCACTAGTACAAAATAGATTTATTAAAGCCCCATTTTTAAATTGGTTCTCGCAAAAATGATTTAAAAAAATGACCGGTGGTATTTTTATAAATAAAGGTAAATATATATTTACACCTACTGTAAACATTACCGGTGTAAAAGAAATTAGCGGTTATATTTTTATAAATAAGGGTAAAATATTTACACATGATATACACATGACCAGTGTAAAAGAAATGAGCGGTGACCTTTTTGAAATAAGGGTAAAATATTTTACACCTGATGGAATGACATCCGGTGTATAATGTCTTTGTGTACATATTATACACATGATGTAAATGTTCTACACTTGATGTAATGGCATCTGGTGTAGAATGTCCTTACTATTAAAAATTTGATAAAATGCATTAGTTTTTTGCACTTTCTTATCTTCACAAATTACATCATCGTCAATGGAGAAAACCAAACAAGGGGGAACACATAGTGATAGGAAGCTCCATCTTCATAACACATTGTTTAAAGATCACTGAAGAAAAAGACCTAGATATGCAATTACCCATACCTGTGCTCATTGTTCTCTATTGTTGAAGTCTATCGTTCTTACCTCTAATGCTCAGAAAAGAAGAAGACTAAGATCTGCGATGGTGGGTGTCTATTTTTTTGTTTCTTTTTTTCTTAGTTTTATTTAAATATATTTCTGTTCACTTTTGACTAAGTAAGTCGGAGGAATTGTGATGACGTTTCTGCGATATTTTCAATTAGGTGGCGACGTTTCTAGGTTTTCATTTCTGTGTATATATTTGAATTTTTATTTCATTTATTTTTTTGATTTTGTTTAAATATATTTCTGTTTGTATTTGAGCAGGTAACCTGAAGGAATTGTGGCGATGTTTTGTGATATCTTCAATTAGGTAATAATGTTTATAGGTTTTTGTTTCTTTTATTTTTGGGTTCTCTAGCTTTTTATTTCTTCCTCTTTTTTGTTCTCTACTTGAGTTTTACAAGTACCTATTCTTCTTCATCATTCTCCTCCTCCTTCAGATTTATGACAAAGAAAATTTATCTGATTTGAACCCAGAGTTTTTCGATTTTGATTTTTTTTTTAATTTTTACATTACTTTTTAAGCCAGATGTATAAAATAACTGATTTAAAAAAGTTAATTTTTTATACCGGTTGTAAACTATTAATTTATTGTATACAACTGGTGTAGAATATCATATTTTCTAAATAGATCCGGTGTAGAAAATTATTTTTAAACAAGTTTAAAAAACCTATTTTCTACTAATAAATTTTTATATTAATTATAAATAATTAATTTATTTAATTTTTATAATCTATTTATAAAAAGTTAAATAGCTAGCTTTTAAATTAATAGTAGAAAGAGTATATACATAATGTTCAAATATTAGAGGAAGAGAATTGAATGACAGGTGTAGTGTGTATAAAATAATGTGTATATGATTGTAAAGACGAAGGCTTTTTGTCGTGGGAGATGTAATGGTGAATAATGATGAGATTGATGGACGATATGAAGAGGGATTAGTGGGTTTGGAAAGCGAAAATTTGCACAATCATAATGTCTCTTACATTATTCAGTCTTCGTTAATCCCAAGTACAAATGAATAGATTACTCATATTTTCTGAGGATCGCTTTTCGTGTTTTTCGTTATTGTAAATGACACAGACTCCCAAATATACCCTTTCCCATACATATTAAAGCACACAAAAGAAGAAAAGGAGAAAAGAGAGGCTGTGTGTCTGTGTGTGTATATATTTGAGGAGCTAGTGGTGGTGGGGAAGAGTGTAGCAGCTAGCTTTGATTGTAAGAGGAAGCAAAGGCTCTTGTCAAACGTATAAATAAGAGGATGGAGGGTGTTGATTATGATTGAGATCAGAGGGTGTTTGAAGGAGGAGGGGACAGGGTGGGGATTAGGGAAAAGCTTGGTCTATTACTAGGGTTTGTGAGGAAGAAGACATGGGGTCCCATTTAGGATGATGATGCCTAAGGGACCACAGGTCAGGCAGATTCAGTCGTGCTGTTCTTTTGATCCAAACCAAGCAAATGCAGATTATTTGTCAATCTTATTACTTGCAAAGCACACTTGTGAAGTCTATTCTATGTGGCAAGCTCCCCATCGAGTTCAACACACCCTTGTTCATGCCTCTTCAATTAATATGACTCCTTTCTTTTTTTAATACAACTCTCTTTTGACTATGCCTTTGAGTTTGTTGAGCACCATTTTCTATGCACCCACTTGCCAAAGTTTTCACATTATTTTGAATTCCATTGATCCGAAATAATACTAATAATTGTACGTGTGTGTTTTGTTTTATAAATTATATGATCTTTCGAATAAAAATTAAGAAAAATTACTATAATTTCTTAAAGAAAGAATATAATAATAAAAAAAGTTTTACAAGTGAGCAGCACTAGATCTATTATTATTTTCTGCGTCAGAACTTGATATTATATACTACTCATTTATCGTAGGATCTTTTAGTTATTACATTTTATTCCTTGGGATATCATAGGATTTTTCCTAAAAGTTATATTGTACACCCATCAACTTCATAGTAGTTACTAATCTATAAGATTATGAGGTTAAATCTCACTACAATCTGAAGACTTTGTCAATAGATATGTCTTGATTCTGACAAGTTATAAGACCTAGTTTACCTAAAATTCATAGCTTAATATGTGTTATACAATAATAATATGAAATAGTAGGCTTATAAAATTTGGAATTGATTAAATTTATAATTTTTAACTCAATTTAAACTACATTAAAATAGAAACTCCGTTCAGCTTGGTTAGGACTTAGGCCTGAAGATTTGTGGATGTACATAGCTTATGGGTCGGGTCGGGTGGGATGATCCAATCTAGAGAAGGCTCCCCTTCATTGTTGCCCTTAGGTCAAATGTTGTGAAGCAAACAAGTTCACTCTGGCCCAAATAATCAAACCTATTTTGAATTAATAAATTATTTTATCTTTGGAAAAAAAACAAAAATAAAGAAAGTAAAGTTTAGTCTATTTTTGTGACTGCACGTGTTAAAAGACTTATTTTATTCTTTTTCTATAACTCTCAAATCCATTATATCATAAAAGGTTCAAGTTCATAATCTCACATTTAATAAAGACTTAAATGAGGAGCTTGGTATCATTGGATCACGTGACTCTGACAGACAGGATTTATTGAAACAGAAAAGGAACCATGCCTCTCAATATTTAACAAAGAAGGAAATATGTTACTATGTAAAAGTTCAAAATTAAGCACGCTCAAACAAAATGCACCATTATTTCTGTGAGTTGGATGCTTTTTTATTATTATTATAACAGAAGCTATGTATATGCCTTGTCAAGCAAGGTAAGAAACTAGAAGATGAAAGAAGACAGAGAGCCTGCTGCTGCTGAACTGCTTAGCTTTTATCTGATATGAAAAGACTTGCTGCTCCAATTCCCAGAATTATTAACGTTCATCTGATTCGCTCTTCTTCCTCTGTCATCAATATGCCTGAAACGCCCTTCCATTGGATTCTGATGATGCCCTTCGCCGCCAACATTGTGAGTTTCTGCATTACTTTTCCACCGCCTCTCATTATGCTCCGCCAATCTTCTCCGGCAGCTCCTCTTGGCCTCATCAAATTCCCCTATGTCACGGGACCTGATCATTTTAAAGCTGAAAATTCAAATTATGATTCTTATACAGAAAACAGAAATGATAAAGTCCACCATTAATCACCTGCTACATTGCTGGCAAAACCTCTGCCTCATCCCTGCAACCATCACAACAGGCGCCTTTGAATGAAACTCACAAACTTTATGCCGGCGATGGTATCGCTTTGAATAAGCCAAGTTAGCTCCACAGCTATCTGCTAGACAGGAAGCTGAAGAAGCTTTATAACGACCACTTGATCCTCTTCTGTTACTCCCACCAACAACAACCCATTTCTTCTTTTCCTCTTCTTCATCTTCTGCTTCTTCAATTATGTTATCCTTTGACTTCTCAGTGAATGGTTGTTTCCTCTCTATACTTTTGGCCTCCATTATTGTGCAGCTGTGGAAACGAAGAAACTTGTGACTTTGAAGAGCAATGAAGTGAAAGGAGGAGGTTATTATAGGTAGCAGAAAGGTAGAAAAGTCAAGTTTATACCATTTAATAAGATCTAGAAATGAGTAGTTAGTTGCTTAAATATCTAATAATAAGATTTAGAAAAAGCGCCGGATAGATATAAAAAGACGTGCAAAAAGGTGGACTCAGAAGAACACATTTATGGCGGTATCATCTCAAAAGGTCATTTTTTTGTTTTTTTCTTCTGCATTGTGCAGTACAGTTGTGAAGAATTCTAATGTGGAAGGGCAAAAGTAAAAGAGAGAAAGGAAGCCTTGCAAGTGGTAGAAAATTCTTCTTCATTGCCTCTTAATGAAGGATAGGAGCAGAGACAGCTACGTGGTCACAACTTCAAGCAGTGATATGGAATTTGTTGGTCACAATAAAGCCTTCAAGTCTGCGTCTAGTTTTCAAAGTTGAGTTTTGAAGTATATATATATGATCACGAAGTTTCCTTTCAACCTTCTTGAAAGATACAGAAGATCTTGTTACTGCTCTTTTCTCTAGACTTTTTCTTTTTCTCTGATTCATGGCTTGTCGTTTTATGGCTACTGCTTTATACGAATGAGGACTCGTGTGTATATGATTCTGGCCAACTTCAGACATAAGTGATAAGCTCAAAAGTTCCGTAATTGACTTATTTTTCCCCAAGAAAATATAATATCCATGCCAACTTGAGTCTCAGAATCTATCCCATGTCTCAGTTTATCATGAAATCTAATTAAAACACAAGTTCAATGGCTCCAAATATCAAGTTCTTTTTCTACAACGTTTTCACTTTACAAGAACTTCAAATTTCGCAAGAAGAAAGTAAGTGAACATCCATAGAAACTATCATGAACTATTATAGATCAGTCTTATCACATCCATCTCCAAGCTGGCCTGTTAAATCCTCAGCACATCTGTACTCAGCTGTGTCAACAACGTTGGTATCAGCTTCTGCTGTTGTTGTCTCATTGATGTTCTGTGTAGCTTTCTTTGTAGAGTCCCATGCAAAGTCCACTGTCTCCTTTGCTGTTTCATCAACACTCTCCACAACCTCTGCTGCTTTCATCGTACCTTGTTTTGCTGCATCAGCCATGAACCCTGTCACCCCACCACCCTCATCATCATGACCCTGAAATTGAAACATGAACAAAAAATGATGAGAAACTCAGAAAAACTGACGATGATACTGAATTATAAGATTGTATTGGAACAGTACTCGAGGGTGTGGATAAACAGTTGAGAAGTAGATTGAAGGAAGACATGAATGGAGGTGTTTGGATAATTGTTTGGGAGAGGAGGAGAGAATTGGAAATCTGTTTGCCATTTTTGTGTGTGTGTGTGTGAAGATGATGAGTGTGTAACTGTGTGACTTAAAATACTGAGAGGGGGAGAGGAGAAAACAAAACAGAGAAAAGAAGGGGAGAGGGATGATTGGGTCGGTGACACGTGGCGGAATTAACACAAATTCTGAGAATGAGTCATGAAGTTCTGGAGATTTAGCTATGGAGATCGCATGACACTTGTAAGGATCTGCAAAATCTGCAGAAAGGAAAGGGTCAAAGGATACAACATGGGGGGCAAAATAATGTACTAAATGAATAAATTAGATAGATAGGACCTCTTGAACTAATGATTTTAAAGGAATGAGATACAACATTAATTACATAATAAATTGTTTAGAGGAGGGAAGGGGAAATCTGCTGTTTGCCATTCTGAGTGGGTGAAGATGGTAGTGAAGTTGAGTGTGTAATTGGGTGACTTATAATATTGAGAAAGAGGGTAGAGAACAGAAGGGAGATAGAGACATGTGATTAGGTTAGTGACACGTGGTGAATTAGCAGAAATGATAATAATGAGTCATGAAGTTCTGGAGATTTAGCTCTGAAGCTTGCATGATAATTTGTAAGCATCTGCAAAATCTGCAGGTGAGGACCGAGGAGGAAGGAAGGATTTTCTCCAAAAAAAAAAAACAAAAAAAGAAAAAAGAGGAAGCTTGCATGACATTTGTAAGCATCTGCAAAATCTGCAGGTGAGGACCGAGGAGGAAGGAAGGATACTAACATCATAGCAGAATAACAATGCAAAGTAATATACAAAATCATTATTTAAAATGTAACTCTTATTAAACTCCAAATAATTGTTACTTTTTTTAATATTTCTATAGGATTCATGTGTTAGAAAAATATATACAATCTTAATTTGACGTATGGCCCATTAATGATTTGTTATCCATGTAAACTAATTGGGGATCAAAAGTCTTAATTTTAAACAATTTAATTATTGTAATTGAGATTCCATCAGATTTATGACTTGTCTGAATAAAATCTAGTACTCTTGTGTATAATATAAATTACTTTAATTAATTTATTAAAATTAAAAAATAATAGTTAACTCATTAAATTTATTTTAAATTAATTTTTTAACATTACCTATATTAAATAAATGAAGTTTTGAAGGAGAAAGAAAAGCACAATAAGCTACATTTAAGAATTAATTATATAGATAAAATTGATAAATAAATATTAATTAAGTATTTTTTAAATAATTTATATTATGAATTAAAAAATTTTTTTAGGGGTGACTTATATTATAGATTAAAAAGAGCACTCATCATGTTCGCCTTATATCTCACTAGCCAAACTAGGTAATAGGTCCAAAAAACATTTGGGCCAACAGATTGCTGAGTTAAGCCGCAACAAAAAAAAAATCTCACTAACCTATGTTATTGTTCATGAGTTCAACTGATAAAAAAATAAAATATATAATTATTTAAAGTATATTTAATCTCTAAAAAAATAATATTTTATTATATTTCAATTGTCATATTTGGAGAGATATTCTAGCTCTTAGGTGTCTAAATTTACATTTGAAGATAATTAATAGCTCATTCTACCTGATATTAGTATTACCTAAGAAGAAGTGAGACTTCACCTTACCTTTAGATTATGAATGATGTTAATCCCTTTTTAAAACCTTTTGTACAAAAAAAAATCTCACTAAAAAAAGCCCATAATACTAGAAAATGCTCTTGGAGATGTGTGGGTTTATTAGAAAAAGCAAAATCTACCTATTGTTCGTAAGTTTAGCTAGTGAAAGAATGAGACATATAATCATTTAGAGCGCATTTGATCTTTAGAAAGTATCATTCTATTGTAGTTCTAGTGTAGTGTTTAAGTAAACATTATAATTCTTGAGTGTTTAAATTTATATCTAAAGTTAATTGATATCTCGTTCTATCCAATATTAATATTGCTTAGGAGGAAAGGAGATTTTGTTTTACGCTTAGATAGTAAGTGATCTCAATTCATTATTAAAAAATTTTGTATAAAAAAAAACCAAAATCCATTTTACTAAACGTGTGTATATTTGATACAATATAAGTGAAAATTGAATCTTTCACTTCTCTTATTTAGTATAATGGAAGCTATTTTCATTTCTATATTTTTAGTTCTTTCAGTTCCATAACAAAAGTTGAGAAATAAGATGATAGAAGTTAAAGTGTAATATTTTAGATTATTTTATTCTAAATTATAAAATTTTTAGATAACTTTAAACTTTCTCAAATTTTTAAAAAATATTTTTAAATTATTTTATCTTAAATTATAAAAAAAATATACTTTAATCTATACTTATTTTTATTAGACTAAATAAATTTTTAAAATTTATTTTTAATTATAATTTTATTTTTATCTTTACTTCTATGAAAAATTTTTCTTTCATACTAAATATACTGTTAGCCTCTAAATTATTAATTAGAGAATAAGAGTACGTTCTTCCAAACACGAACCTCAAATCTTAGCCGAACACTAGTCAATAATCAATATACTGTGCAAGAATAAATTTTTTTCTATTTCTATTTCTATAAAAAAAACTCTCCCATAAACGCACCGTTAGTCTTTATACTAGTATAAACTAGAGAATACGAGTACGTTCGTCCAAACACGAACCTCGGATCTTAGCCGAACACTGGTGAATAATCAATATACGGTGCATTAACTAAAATATTAACTTAAAAAAAGAATTAATAAAAATAAAAATAAAAATATTATTCAAGACGATGCTTGCATAGTTCGGCCAACCCGGGGAGATGGGGGAAATCAAGACGATTGGAGTGGTGGGTGGTGGCCAAATGGGCTCCGGAATAGCCCAGGTCGTCGCCATGCACGGTATCAACGTCTACCTCTTCGACAACGACCCTCAAGCCCTCGCCAGAGCCACCTCCTCTATCTCTGCCTCCATCAACCTTCTCGTTTCCAAAGGTCGTCTCGCCCCTGTAAGAAACTTCCCCTCTTAAACTTCTTGCTATGTCTCTGAAAGCATGCGAAGAATTATTACCGTTGCTTCTGCTAATGTGTTGACATTTCAAAGTATCAAGACTCAGTGAAAGCATATATTCATTTTCTCATTTGATTTTTATTTTGATGTTTCTCTGCTCCTGTTAATCATACTAATTGGAATCGGTAGCCATAAGATCGTTTTAAATTCTGTAGTCCAATGATCCAACTGTGGTTCTATGACTCCGGGAGAGGCGAGGCTGCATCATCTCCTTTCTAAAATATCATAATTATATTTACATTTTCTGAAGGCCTAGTTATGATGATTGAGTGATGCTTTACTTCCAGCTTGGGCTACAAAGACAGTGAAATTTCGTGCAAACCCAGAATTATTAGTCGAACTGTTGTAAAATATGCTTATGTGGTAAAATTGGATAAAATTCCTCGTAGACCATTATGTACTATGTCGTTTTTCGTTGTTTTGGTCTATATAATTAAAGTATTGAAGTATAACAGGCACAGGGTTCTGATATCTTGGGACGTCTGAGATATATCTCGAATATAGAAGACTTCCATTCTGCTGATCTTATCATTGAAGCCATCGTAGAATCAGAAGATGTAAAGAAAACTTTATTTGTTCAACTAGACAAGATTGCTAAGAGTTCTGCCATTTTGGCGTCTAATACAAGTTCCATCTCAATCACTCGTCTAGCATCTGCAACAAGCAGGCCACAACAGGTTTTTTATAGGATGCATTTCATGTTTTGAGATTGAAGCTGTGTTTTCATTACTATAGATTTTGTTTTGGCAAAGCGCTGTTACCAATAGATGGTTCGTTCCATTTGATTACTATGATCCCATGCATTAATAAGATGTTAAAAGTGATTGATTTTATCTGTAGGTGATAGGAATGCATTTTATGAATCCGCCTCCTGTTATGAAACTGATTGAGATTGTGAGAGGTGCAGATACTTCAGATGAGACCTTCAAGGCTACAAAAGCATTGTCTGAGAGGTTAGTTAGTTACCCTGCTCCATTGTGAAAGGGATGTAATTTTCCCCTTAATTCCCCTGCCCTTTCTTGAAGATCTTGATTCCTCTTATTCTCTATTCCAATTTACTTTATAACTTGAAGATTAACTTTCTAATCCCCTTCCTGCTTCTCTTCCCCACAAAGAAATGTAAACACGAACAGTTAAATGCTGTGTGTATGACCATGATGTGGTAGACTTAACACTGTATGCACTTTGAAGCTGAAACGTTCCCATTCTTAATAATAGTAGATAAATAAGATCGTTTTGGATTATCCGATACCTCAGTACCTGTAATTTTATTTATATAGTTTCCTCTCTCTTTCTTCTTCTCTTCTTTGGTGAAGACACTTTCTGGTCCTTCTTATGTCAAAGATAGCTTGATAAGTACATCATCACATGCTTCTTATGTCAAACATGCAGGCTGGGTAAGATAGTAATAACCTCTCAGGATTATTCAGGCTTCATGGTGAATCGAATCCTTATGCCGATGATAAATGAAGCATTCTCTGCTCTTTACACTCGAGTTGCAACTAAAGAGGATATTGATACAGGAATGAAGCTGGGAACCAACCATCCAATGGGTCCTTTGGAGCTTGCAGACTTCATTGGATTGGATGTTTGCCTGTCAATAATGAGAGTTCTTCACGCCGGCCTTGGTGACAATAAATACGCACCCTGCCCTCTACTAGTTCAGTATGTCGATGCTGGCCGACTTGGAAGAAAACGAGGTATTGGGGTATATGACTATCGTAAGGAGATAAAGGTGAAGAAATCATCTCGTCTCTAAGCTGTTCAGTTGGAAAATAAAATGTCTAAGCAGATCATCTGTTTTAGTCCAATGGCAACTTTGTGTCTGCTTGTGAGGCAAACAGCTGAAACCCGAGTTGGAATTTACTGAAATCAATGAGATTAAAATGCACCAAAGGAAATCATTACCAACAATAATTATAGTAGATATGGGCAGATGGCAATCAAAGTGCTGTAAAATGTTAACTTGTATAATTTTCAGATGCTTCTTGAACAACAAGGCATTCTGTACAGTTTCTTGCTTTGCTGGCGTAGTTTTCTTGGTTTGTGTAGTTTCTTTTAACTGGTGTGTGTGTGAAGGGAAGATGTCTTATGATCTATGGCAAGGATGTGAGTAGCTGCCACATGGTAGGGAATTTGTTTTCAATTTACCGCAGGCATCATTTTGGTGGAAGTTTCTGGCTTGTCCGATAATGATGACACCATTGCTAAATATGCAATTAAGATTGTAATCTAGTAACATATAGTTAGTCTATTAGTATAAAGTTTTGTTAGAGCTTTTTAGGCGTCGAGTTCGATTTTTAGAAGAGATATCTAAATTGGGAGGAATAGTTATAAATCTCAAAATTAGATATCTAGTAATAAGATAGAGTAAATAATATTAAAAGATTATCCTCTTTAATGAATCTAAAGTTATAAGCTTTTTTCTCATGAGAAGTTAAAACTTCTATAATTTATATTCAAATTCCATCTTAAGGATTTTAATTTTAATTTTATGTGTTGGTGGTTGTATTCTCATTGCATATCAAAATGAAGTGCCTGTAGGGAGACTACTAATTAAAAATTTTACAATTAATTTTTATCTATTTTGTTTTAAATAAGAAGTTTTATTATACCAGTCATCCTTGAGCAGCACAATTTCATCATAGCTAGACCTACCTACCACCGCCCTTTAATCACTTTAGAGATGTCATCATTACTAGTAATTGACAAGGATTGGATTAGAGGAAATGAAGTGTAAAGCATAAATACTTGCTAAGAACATAAAGTAGAAAGAGAAAGCAGACAGCTTGAGATCTGAAGTTTACCTTGTCTCAGTCTTGGATTTGAGATCTGAGCAAGAAAGGCGATGAAGTTCTTGTTTCAGTGCCCCTGTTGCTCATGCTTCTGCTTCTTGAAGCCCAAGAAGGGGAAGTCAAAAGCCAAGGAAGTGAAGAAGGAAGAGAAGCAAGAAACTAATGAAGAAAAAACAGAGTAACTCTACAGATAAATGCTCTATGATTTAAGTTTGTCTGTGATTGTTATTAGTCTCTCTTTCCCTTCTGCTTGTCACTTGTCTTCTGAACATGCTCAAAATCTTGAGTCCACTTTCTAATTCTAGTTTCAAGATGTACAATGCCTTGGATTTTAACTGCTAAGAATGGAAAATAATTTATACTGTTCCTGTCATACTCATTTCCTTCTGCTATATTCTGTAGTGTAGATCCAAATTTTTTTACAGAAAGTGTATCATAGACATGTTCTAAGCAGCCAAGTTCTGTATTAGGTATGGAGCTTATTCCAATCTCCTTCCACATGTTTATTATTTTCTGTGGAAAATAATATTGATGCACTTGGAAGTGAAATTGCCAGTACAAAAACAGTACTTCTAACTGGAATTAATATAAAATAAGATATATTTAATTAATTTGTATAAATTAAAATAATTTTTTTAAAAATATTCTTTTAATTATATATATTTAAATTATTTTTAATATAAATTTTTTAATATATATAATTATATAATGATATTTTAAGAGAATTATAATTTTTAAAAAATAAAATAAATTGATATTTTATATTTAAAATAAAAATAAATTATTTATTTAAATCTTATGCTTAAATACGACTGGAGGTAGTCGCTTTTTAACTTTGAAAAGATGGCCAGCAAAGAGGGAATCCAAGATCTTCACAAGTTATTATCTTTTTAATTATTAAATTTTAAGTGAATTTAGGTTACCCTCATGACTCCGGTCTGGGTTCCGTAACTAAGAAGGGTTTGAGTGTTATTTCAACCTGACAAATTAAAAAAATGGAAAGAAAAAAAAGCGTTGGCGATTGACTGATAGTTGGGGCGAGAAATGAGAGAGGTGGGATTCAAATTCAATTCATATGGAGCAATAAACAAATTGACAGAATCGCAAAAGGTTCAGTGTTTCATGCCCATATCACTTTCTGGAATCCTTCGAGCAGGAAACAAACAAACATGTCATAGGTCAATGTCAAACTCATCTTCATATATTAACCTTTCTCAACGTGGGTTGCTTCATGTCTTGAAATACAAAGAAATAATTTCAAAACGAAGAAATTAATTTCTATTTTAAACAAACACGATAAAATGAAAAAAAAAATCAGTTAACCTCATTAAATATAGTTAAAAATCTTAATTTTTAAAAGATGTATAAACTTTTAAAAATACATTTATTTAATATTAAACTTAATTAAATCATACTTAATTATAAAGAGTATTTTTAAAACAAGATTAGTAATGAATCATTAAAAGTACCTGTTCAATATGTTTTAGGTCCATGACTATTACCATATCACGTTAGTGTTGACCCTTTCTGGAATGTATGGGCTTCTCTCACTTTATGTATTTGTCTGTAATACGAGAAAGTGAATGATGAATTCCTCGCATATTACACTTATTATATATAGTAAATTTTGGGGAGAGCTTTTTTCAGTAGATAATTTTATAATTTTTTTTTTAAATTTTTAGCATATTACACTTATTATATATATATTAAATTTTTATTGTTATTGCAAAAACTTTTTATATATATAATTTTATAATTTTTTTATAAATATTTTTTAAATTCTAAAGTTATACTTAGTTTTAATGAAAAATTGGTATCAAATTCATTTAAATATTTTTATATAAAAAATACAAAATAATTAATTTCTAAATCACTATTTTAGATCACTTTTTGATCATTTAAAACTACTATTTTTAGCTATTTTATAAAAGTTGATTGATTTTTTTATATAATTAAATAAATTAATTAATTATAATTAATATAAAATTTATTTAACTAGACTAGAAAATATATAATATAATTTTTTTTGAGAATTTAAATTTAATTATAATTAATTAATTTAATATTTTTAATATATTTAAAAAAAATATTAACTGATTTTTATAATTAAAATAATAGAGATTATAAGATTAACGTTAAGAGCAAATAATGGGGGACCATTTTCTGAAGTTTTAAAGTATAAGGACTTGATTAAACAGAGAGTCTAAACTATAGGTACCCTCCAGGTTTCAGATATGCTTTCACGTTACTTGTGTATCACAAAGAAAAACTCCCATTTTGGCGACATGGGAGAACTCGGCGACAAAAACGGTGGTGTGTGCGACGCTGCTTTTCCTGTATGCAACGGTGTTGATGATCATTGGGCAAGGCAGCGAGATGGACTCCTGAGTTTTCGCTTGGATAGGATTCAGACCAGAGGAATTCGGGTTTCTTCTTTTCCATTTTCAATTCAAAGACTTTTCTCTCCAAGTCGTAGTTCTTTCTTCAGATTCTTTGAAGATATTATACATAATCTTGGTACCAATCTTGGATCTCTCCCTTGCTTCCGCACCTCTCTTGTTTTGTTTTATGGGATTTGATTTCTGATTCGTATTTGTGTCTTCCTCTGTTTTCTTCTGAATTAGAGCCCAGTAAGAGAAAATGGATAATGGGGATCATGATGGCAGTGGAGAAGATGAGTTTCGTGGGAAAAGGGGTCGCAAGTACCGGCACGTGTTGAACAACGATCGTGCCGTACTTGAGATGTCTTCCATGGGTCCTGGATCGTCGTCTTCTTCGTATCCCAATCAACCTGCTTCTCTCAAGTATGTCTATTTTCTTGCATCTGTGACTATTCCTGGAGCAACTTGGCATGTTATTGGTAGCAGGGGAACTGGGGCATTATGGTTTTAGAGACATTGGGTGTTGAAATGCGAGAAAGGGTATGAGAATCAGAGCTTAGCTTTTTATGATGCATAACTGGACGTGGGTTTACATTTTTGTTTCCAGCACTGTTTGTCAATAACTTGATAATGTGAAATTGCCATGAATAAACCCCATCCAGCGCAGGCCTTACTGAGTTGACAGACGGTTTGGAGCTGAGGGTCGTTGGAAGTGAGGAGAGAGTAATGGATGGCATGGAAGGAGGAAGCTTTTTTCCCCCTGTTAATAAGAGAAAACTACGATAAGGGTCTGTTAGCTTGGGGGTGGGATTGCTCTAATTTTAATATATTAGAGTCAAAATTGCATCACTAAATAGTTTAGGGTGGATGCACCTAAAAAATAGTTCAGGTGCTGGGTGCAGAGACACTGTGAATGGGACCCATTCATTCTATTTTCACCCACTTTATTTCCTCATAGTCTCCTCTAAATTGATCAACACAAGTTCCAATTCAATACCACGCAGAGAGCAGAGCCAAAACAAGATGAAAAAGATGGTGGAAAACACAGGTCCAGATGACGAAGAAACACAATCCAAGCCTCTATTATCAGAGGATACTGATGATGGAGAAGAAGGACAAGGACACACAAGAATTAACACTGTTCATGGATGGTGGGGCAAAGTCTTGGACCTGGAGGAGGCCAAGAATCAACTCATGTTTTCACTACCCATGATTCTCACGAACATGTCATATTTCTTAGTATCTTTGGTTTCTGTCATGTTCTCTGGCCACCTTGGCGTCCTTCAACTTGCTGGTGCCACTCTAGCTAACTCATGGTTCAGTTGCACAGGCGCTGATGTTGTGGTAAGTGTCTTTTTCCTTTTTGTATGCTTATTTTCCCACACTAGAATATTCTTAAAACTGCAAGTACACTACTGTTTGGTTCTGAATTCTAATCAAGGAGCGCTGGGGAGACTTCAAACTATTGGATGGTTAAAAAGTTATGGAATGGGTGGGTTAGGCAATTCCTAGATGGGATTGTTTGAAAATTTATATTTTGTTCCTTAATATAAGAGTTACTTTTAACTAATTTAGATAAATTAAAAAAATGAGATAAATTAATTATAACAATGGTGACTTGATATGGGGAAAATGATAAATACGAAAGACAAAACGAATTAAGATCTTATATTTAGGATTATATTCAACCCCCAACTAGCTTCTATATCAAAAATCGGAGGGAGTATTTCACACCTGTCAGACACCATTAATTTCATTGTAAAATCTATTGCCTCACACTTTTTATCAAGACGACATTAAAGTGGTTATTCTCCCTCATTTCAATTTCATTCTCTTCAGTATATATTCAAAGAAGTTCACAAATGTGGTACATAGTTGGCTCATAGTCATAAGGCTCATAGAATAGATATTTAGAATGCTTTAATTTCAAGACCCCTAGTTGAGTGTGAGAGCCTAATGCATTTTGACATGTATAAGGAGCCACATGCTCTTGATCCTTAATTCGTTTTTCTTTTAATGGTCTTGGACAGTATCACTTTGTCTTCAAGGGGGGAAAACCTCATTTTATTCTATCCCTCGATGTTAATTACAAATCCACTTCACTCTATAAATTCTTGAACAAGCCCTTAGTCACCCTTTTTACATTTTACAATTTAAAATCCCAGAGAAAGATTAGGTAAACTAATAAATCAATTATCTTGGTTGCCTTTGTTTAGGTAATTACTTCCTACACACTCTTTCTTGCTTGAAGTTGATGTTGTTACCTCTTATTCCATTTAGTAATCTCTTTCTTGCATTAAAACGTGTGAACGAATTGGCTAATACAGATGTAGCTTGTATTCATGAGGGTGATTGCTGAGAAAGGTAATCAGACCATTGGATTTTTTCTTTATTTTAGTTTTCTCCCAACTCTATTGCATTTTCCTGTAGGATAGCTTTTCCACCTATGACTTAGAAATTGAACTGATAGGCCATGCACTTATTCAATGATAACAACTGAGATGAAAGTATGGCTTACTTTTCTTAAAAAGTACAAGAGCTAGGTCTATCAAGCGTAATAGTTAAGAAACAAGTTCTTATAACATATTATGCCCTTTATTCTTCTCTCAGGTTGGGTTAAGTGGGGCACTAGAGACATTATGTGGGCAAGGATTTGGAGCAAAAGAATATGAAATTTTGGGAATGTATCTTCAAGCCTCCTGCCTCATAACCTTTATCTTGTCTATCATTATATCCATCATTTGGTGCTACACAGAATCTATCTTTATCTTGCTTCATCAATCTCAAGACATTTCCACCACAGCTTCTATCTATATGAAGTTTCTTATCCCAGGAATATTTGCATATGGGTTTCTTCAAAACTTCTTGAGGTTCCTTCAGACACAATCTGTTGTGATGCCATTGGTGGTCCTCTCAACTCTTCCACTACTGGTTCATATTGGCATTGCATATGCCTTGGTCCATTTGACATCTTTGAGTTTTAAGGGTGCTGCGATTGCAGTTTCTATCACTTTCTGGGTATCATTGTTGTTGTTGGCATTCTATGTGATGAATGCAAGGAAGTTCAAGGACACTTGGAAAGGGTTCTCTTTTCAGTCATTTCATTATATCCTTACTGTCTTGAAATTAGCTCTTCCTTCTGCTGCTATGGTATGGTATGTTCAATTTAATGTATCACTCTGAACTCATACTGTATGCTTAATTCAATTTTAGACAGTGTAATTTTAATTCAGCTTAAGGTATCACTCTGAACTCATGAATCATACTGTATGTTGATATTATGCAAGCTTGGAGTACTGTGCCTTCGAGATTTTGGTTTTCTTAGCTGGATTACTGCCAGATTCAGAAATAACCACTTCGTTGATTGCCATATGGTATGATTGTGATGCTTTTGAATTTGTGTGCGTTTGTGTCAATCCTGTTAATCATCAATATTTGCAGTGTCAACACGGAAGTCATTACCTACATGGTTTCTTATGGTCTGAGTGCAGCAGCGAGGTTAGAAATTATGGAACACAGTCTCCTTATTCTGTCATATGTCTTCCTCAATTAGCATTCTAATTATAAGTATTAAGAAGTTAGAATCTTGACACAGCACAAGGGTTTCCAATGAACTGGGAGCAGACAACCCAGATAGAGCCAAACATGCCATGCGTGTGACTCTGAAGCTCTCTATCCTCCTTTCATTGTGTGTTGTTGTGGCACTTTCACTTGGTCATGGCATCTGGATTCAACTATTCAGTAGCAGTTCTGTAATCAAACAAGAGTTTGCTTCCATGGTACCTCTACTTGGAATTTCTATATTTCTTGATTCTCTGCAAGGCGTCTTATCAGGTTTGAATTCCTCATAACCTGATGTTGTTTAGTTGCTCTTCAGATTTACGTTCAGATATTTTAGAGGAGAATTGATTTTGATACTTCAGGGGTGGCTAGAGGATGTGGTTGGCAACATTTAGCTGTATATGTCAACCTCGCAACTTTTTATTTCATTGGTTTACCAATATCTTTACTTCTTGGATTTAAGTCCAAACTACATGCCAAGGTAAAAAATAACAGTTATTTTTCATTAGAGTAAGTGGGTTGATCCTAGTTATAATATAATCTTTTTCATAATGTAGGGCTTATGGATTGGGTTGATTTGTGGGCTGGCATGCCAAAGTGGAACTCTCCTTTTCCTCACAAAGCATGCTAAATGGACTAAACTGACTGTGTGAGACTGAGGAGACAGAAATACAACCAACCCACTCGTGTTTTAACTTGGCAAACATGGTACTCCCTCTGATCCTTCTTATAAGGAGCTCTAACATGTTTCATAATAAAACATCTTTTGTTTCACAGTATAAGGACCTGTGTTTCATAATATAATATAAAATTTTAGTATGGCAGTTGATTTTTATCCATTTATTGTATTTTAAATAAGACGTTTTATTAATAACTATCCTTTAGAACCTCAGTTTGAACGTAGCTAGACCTACCTACCACCCTTTAATCACCCTATAGATGTCATCATTACTAGGTAGACATCATAGTTGATGAAGGATTGAATTAAGAGGAAAGGAAGTGTATGGCTAAGGACAGAAAGTAAAAGAGAAAGCTTGAAAGATGAAGTTTTGCTTCGTCTGGGATTTGAGATCTGAGCAAGAAAGGCGATGAAGTTCTTGTTTCATTGCCCCTGTTGCCCATGCTTCTGCTTCTTGAAGCCCAAGAAGGGAAAGTCAAAGGCCAAGGGAGTGAAGGAAGAGAAGCAAGAAACAAATGAGGAGAAAAAAGCGTGACCCTACTGATAAATGATCAATGCTCATCATGGAAGTTTATCTTTGATTGTTAGTCAGTCATTCCCTTCTGCTCCTCACTTGTCTCCTAAATATGCTCAAAATCTTGAGTCTACTTTCTACTTACTGAATATGCAATCCAGATGCTAGTTTCAAAATGTACTACATTGCCTTTAACTGGTAAGAATGGAAAATAATTTATACTGTTCCTCATTTCCTTCTGCTATATTCTGTTGTATAACCTAGACATGTTGTGAGCGGCAAGTTCTGTATTATAAGTATGAAGCTTATTCCAGTCTCCTTATGTTAATTATTTTATTTTCTCTGGAAAAGAATATTCATGCAGGCTCTAGGAGTGGCCAATTGAAATTCCCAGGCCAGGAATAATAGTTTAAGCTCTAAACTCTAAACTTTTAAAAAATAGCTAACAAGGAGGTAATCCAAGATTTTCACAAGTTAACTTGTTTAATTGTGGTTAACTGGAGCCTGAATACTCCAATGCTTTTATTCATAAGGTAAGGCTGAATATATAGATTACAACCAGAGCAAACAACTGCGATATGCCCAAGATTTCCTCCAACAACCAATCTGAAGAGATATTCTAATATCTCCACCCTATCTCCTAATATCTCTCATAATAATAAAATATATATTCTATAATTCTTACACTTCCCCTCAAGTTGGATCATAAATATTGATCATGTTCAATTTGCTTACAAAGTGGTCAAAAACATCTTCTGGTAGTCCTTTAGTAAGGATGTCAACTAATTGTAACTTGTAGGGAACATAAGATAGGCTGATGATTCCATCCTCAACTTTTTCTCTGATAAATTGTCGGTCAACTTCAACATGCTTAGTTATGCTATGTTGAACAAGATTCAAGGGCATACTCAAAGCTACTTTGTTATCATAATCAAATTTTAGGGGAGAATTAAATTGAAAATGTGCTTCTTCTGCCACTCATTTTAGCCATAGTCCTTCCATAATGCCTTGTGATAGGGCTCTTAGTTCATATTCTACACTACTCTTTGCAACCACTCTCTACTTCTGACTTTGCCAAGTCACCAGATTACCCCATACAAAAGTGCAATAGCCAGATGTAGACCTATTATCATTATGATCTCCTGCCCAATCTGTATTTATAAATATTTCAACATTTCTGCTATTGTTTTTAAAAATTAGTCCCTTGCCAGGTGTACATTTGAGGTATCTTAAAATTTTATAAGCTACATCCAAATGCTTCTTCTTGGGAGTATGCATTGTTGACTAGCCACACTTACTGCAAAGGCAATGTCTGGCCTAGTATGCGAGAGATATATGAGTTTACTAACTAGCCATTGATATTGACCCTTATCCGTTACTGCTTCATTTTCCTCCTGTTTCCCTTTTTTTGCTTCTTTTTCTATCTTCGCAGGTTTCTTCTTTTGGGTACATATAGGTACTTTGCTTGGCCGACACCTAAGCATTCATGTTTCCTTGAGGAGATCAAGTATATACTTCCTTTGAGACACACAGATCCCTTTATGAGACTTTGCTACTTCAATTCCTAGGAAATATTTCAGTTTTCCGAGGTCTTTTACTTCAAACTGCTTATTAAATGCCATTTTAATTCTCTCCATTTCCTTTATGTTGTTCCTAGTGAGAATAATGTCATCCACATATACAATGAGGATAGTTATCAAGTTACCACTTTTTAACACAAACATGGTGTGATATGACAAGATTTGTTTGTAGCCTTCAGTCTTAAGCACTGTAGAGAACCTGTCAAACCAAGCCCGTAGAGATTGCTTTAGACCATAGATTAATTTTTTCAGTTTACATACCTGACCATTTTTCCATTTATCAAAACCTGGTGGGAGACTCATGTAAACTTCTTCCTTTAATTCACCATTTAGAAATGTATTTTTAATGTCCAGTTGTTGGAGGGGCCAGTCAAGATTTGCAGCAATAGAGAGTAGAACTCGGATAGTATTTAACTTAGCAACTGGGGCAAACATCTCATTGTAGTTAATTCTATACGTTTGGGTGAACCCCTTGGCAACTAACCTTGTCTTGTATTTGTTCAAGAAACCATCAGCATGAAATTTTGGTGTAAACACTCATTTGCACCCCACGGGTGCTTTTCCTTTTTGGCAGTGCAATGAGCTCCCATGTCTCATTCTTTTTTAATACTTTAATTTATTCCATTATTGTATTTTTCCATTCTGGACTCTTAAGGGCTTCATACACAGTTTTAGGGACTTGGATTTGATCAAGATTAGTAACAAAGCTATAATGATATTTAGAGAGAGCTGAATACGACACATACTTCTGGATAGGATGCTTAGTGCATGTCCGAGTTTTCTTCCTTAATGCAATAGGAAGTTATGCCTTACTTGTCTTTAAGATTTCTGCTACCCAAGTATGCTCATTATTGTTTACAGGACATTTCACCAAGTTTGGGAATGGTACATCCTCAGTTATGCTAGGCCCAACTATGTGTTTGTTTCTACATGAGTAAATAAGATCAAATTGTTGATCTTGGATCTCTCATCGTGGCATAACTCTTGGTATAACATTGGATGGGTTTGTAGGGAGCTGAATAGGGGCTAATGGGGGTATAGATTCTAGAAGACACTCAAGTTGAAACTCACTCCAGTTCTCCCCCTGAGTTGAAGGTTTGATGAAATAGGGTTCATGTTCTGCAAAGGTAACATCTCGGCTAACAAAGAGGTGTTTAGTGATAGGATCATAGCACTTGTACCCTTTTTGGGAGTTAGAGTAGCCTATGAATACACACTTGACAGATCTGGGATGAAATTTAGATGGTGAGTGATATTGATGGACGAAGGCAGAATAACCAAAGACTCGAAGCGGTAAGGTGTAGTCAAGGTGAGTGATAGTGAGTTTCACGGAGTTTATCCAAAGGAGCAACATAAGACAGAACACAACTAGGGAGACGGTTAATTAAATGCGTAGCAATAAGTATGGCATCCCCCCAGAAAAAATTTAGAGTATGGTAGGTATATAACAGTGCACGGGCAACTTCAAGGAGTTGTTTGTTTTTCCATTTTGCAATCCCATTTTGTTGAGGACTATACGGACAACTGCTTTTGTGCACAACACCATTAGTTTTAAGGAAATTGTCAAAAGGTTGGTTAAAAAATTCTGTCCCATTGTTCGTGTAAAGGACTTGCACCGTAGTATTAAATTGAGTTTTGACATAATGAAAAAATTCAATAAATACAGAGGAAACATCTGACTTGTCTTTTAATAGATAGACCCAGCACATACGTGTGTAATCATCAATAAACGTAACAAAGTAATTGGAATGAGTACGATTTAGAATATGAGAGGGGCCCCAGACATCGCTTTGAATAATTGAAAAAGGTCGAGTAGACTTATAGGCAGAAGGTGAAAAAGTAGGACGATGGTGTTTAACTAACTCACAAACATCACAATGGGAAATAGTGCTTTTATTCAAAGGTAGATGTGGCAATAATTTTTGTAAATAAGAAAAGTTAGGATGACTCATCCTTTTATGCCATAATAAGATATCATTGTCATCGGAAGTCGAGACTAAGCTACTTATTTTGTAATGTAAAGCACTCACTGTAGAAGCATCTAGGTATTAGAGCCCCTCATATTCCTTAGCTGTGCCAATTGTCATCCCGGATGAGAGATCTTGAAAAACACAATGAGATAAAAAGAAATGAGCAGAGCGATTTGTTTAGTCAATTTATTGATAGACAGTAAATTACAAGCCAAGTGTGGAATATGTAAAACCGAGTCAAGCTGTAGTTTGTCTGACAGATAGACAGTTCTAGTGCTAGCTATAGGAGAAGAAGATCCTGTAGCTGTCTTAGGCTTCCAGTTAGAGGAATATAGGAATCAAATATTTTTATTTCTAAAATCATATGGTCAGAAGTTCCTGTATCAATAATCTATTTAGTTGGGATAAAAGTATGTAAGGCAATAACATGATTACTAGCCAAAAAGGAGTTTTCCATCACTGGTGGAAGAAAAGAAAGCTTGTTGGCTGTGCTTACTGTCTTGACTTACAGATGCACACATTTGGGCTGGGCTTGGTTCACGTGTCTTCAGAAAAGAAAGTTTGTTGGCGTGTTGAATGTGCTTACTGTATTGGCTTACAGATGCACATATTTACGTTGGGCTTGGTTCGCGCATCTGCTTCTTTCTCTTCTAGGCACCACCACGGAGTCGGAGCATCAAGTGGAGGGTGGGCTCTTTCTGGATGTTGTAGTCCGCTAGGGGTCGGCCATCCTCGGGCTGTTTGCCTGCGACGATGAGTCGTTGCTGATCCGGCGGGATGCCCTCCTTGTCCTGAATCTTTGCCTTTACATTGTCGATGGTGACGGAAGACTCAACCTCGAGGGTTATCGTCTTCCCCGTGACGGTTTTCACGAAGATTTGCATGGTTGCTCTCTCCAAGCTTCAGCGGTGCCGATTGATGATCTGGAGGGTAATATGTAGCTCGTTGGACCAGAAGCGTTCTGTTGCATGTCGGTGACTGGAAGTTTGGCGGACTACGGTGGCAATTTTCTGGCCACCGGCTTTGATACCATGTGGTTAATTGGAGCCTAAATACTCCAATGCTTTTATTTTATTCATAAGGTAAGGCTAAATATATAGATTACAACAAGAGCAAACAACTGTGATATGCTCAAGATTTCCTCCAACAACCAATCTGAAGAGATATTCTAAGATCTCCACCCTATCTCCTAATATCTCATAATAATAAAATATATATTCTATAATTCCTACATTAATACATCATGCTTGAAAATCCAGAGTTGATAGAGACAAGATTCGTTCATTTCATAGGGCTTGAATTTAACACCATTTTTTTCTTATTAAAAGGAAGCGTTTAATAGTCATGTATAAACTTGTGTTAACTCTCTTTCTCTCTGTGGTTTCTTTTGTCTCAGCTTTTCGGCCCTTCTCGTGTATGATCCATTAAGCAAGTAATTGAGAATTCAAAACTTATTCTTCTGTATGGAGCAAATCTAGTTGAGAAATGACTCCGGTTGGGCCACTAAATAGAGTTCGAGTGTTATTTCAACCTTTATCTTCCTGACAAATTGAAAGAGAAAGGCAATAGCGATTGATAGATGAGGCCAGAAATCAGAGAGGTGCCATTCAATTTATTTTGAGCTTAAGCAGGTCGACAGAATAGCAAAAGTTTCATTATTTCATGCATATCTTTTTGAGGAATCCTCAAATGTAGGAAACAAACAAGCATGTCAAATCATCTTCATGCTACCCTGCTGTTTTGTGTTTTTTTTATAGGACACATTATATATTAATTAGCACACCAACACATACCCCCACAGTGGCACAGTTCGAACCTGTACCTCCCCCAGGTAGGTGCCAACTGAGCCAAAGGTTCTTGGCTCATGCTACACTTTTGTAACGTAGTTTGGTACATGTATTGGAATAAAAATAAATCATTTTAAAATGAAGAAATTAATTTTCTATTTTTAATATAGTTAAAAATCTTAATTTTATTTAAAAATATAAACTTTCAGAAATGTTCTTCATTTAATATTAAACCTAATTAACTCACTTGATTAATGATATGTATTTTTAGAATAAAGTTATTGATAAATTATTATTTTATCTAAACACATTTTACTCTCCCACGGATTCATTTTATAATATATTTCTAACTAATTAATATGTATTAGGGTGTGTTTATTTAACTTTTGGAGAAAATTGATTTTAAAATAATTTTAGTGAATAGATTTTATAAGTGATTTTAAAAAAAATAAATATTTAGATGATTGTTATTAAAATGAGTTTTTTTATAGATAAATTATTAGAAAGGGTATGAGATAAATAAAAAATAAGAGACATGATGACAAAATTTAGAGGATTAAAATGGTTATTTTTAATGTTTAATATTTAAAAATTATTTCAAAAACTAGTGTATCCTACTTATACAAAACAAAATTATAATTTTGTCTAAAAATAATTCTATGAATAAGATTAGTGTTTCGGTGCTTTTGGACATAAACTATTTTTTTTTCAAACACTTAATAAAAATAATTAAAAATACTAAATTTATCATAAAATTTAAAAAAAATTAATATTAAATTTATTAACTATAATATATTCTATCATCACATCGATTTTCACTCTATCTCAGTACTTATTATTGAATATAGGTATGAGAAATACCAAGATTTAATACTCATAGAAACGTATCAAACAGCAATAAAGGCCCAACTGCCATTAAGTTTATTTGGATAAAATTTTAAAAATAAAATTATAAAAAAATTTTTTTAGACAGTTTATAAAAAATAACTTTTAAAAAAGAGTTTATAAAATAAGTAATTTTAAAATATTTTTATTATTGATAAATTATAAAAAATAGTATGAGTATTAAATGAGAAAATATAAGATATAAAAGGAGAGTAGAGATATACTGTAAGAAAAGAAAAGAAAGAAGATATAAGAAAAAGTAGGAGAGAGGATAGAAAGTATAAGAAATAATAGGAGGGAGAATATAAGAAAAAATAGAGATAATATAGTAATTGGTTAATTCATAAGTTTTTTTATTATTCTATAAGCTACTCTGATCAGTTTATATAAAATTTTATTTTTTATTATTTTATAAACTACTTTGACAAGTTTTTTTGAATAAATATAACTATTTATTTTAAATTTTTTTAAAATCTAAATTTTATCAAAATTTATATTTAAAATTTAAATTTTATGTATTTCCCAACATATCCTAAGTGCAAACCCCAGCTGCCACAATTTATTATTATCACCGTCATCATAAAATACTACCTACAAATAAGCTAGATCCAATTAACGCTGAATAAGCCAAACCATTGAATGCTTCAGTATATTTTTAGAAAAGTTAATAAAAAGTATTACTTAAATTTTAAAATTTTAAATCAATTTATTTATTATATTTTTTAAGATATAGACTACTCTTATAACAACACATTTTTTTAATAATTTTTAATTTAAAATTTTATAATTTAAGTGATGTTTTTAGAATTTTTCCTATATTTTTAAAATTTTTAATCTGAAATAGTCAAATGTTTTTTAAAAAAATATTGTCCGTATGTTTTAAAATCAAGAACTATCGTCATATCAATCACATCAGTTTTTAAGTGGTAAATCTTCCTTCTATTTTCACGCACTTCTATATTTCCTCAATTCAATCCCACTCTGAGAGCAGAGGAAGAAGGAACAGCGAAAACAAGATGAAAAAGATGTTGGAAAACGCAAATTCAAGTGACGAAGAAAAACTATCAAAGCCTCTATTATCAGATGTTACAGATGAAGGAGAAGAAGAAGGACAAGAACAAGAACAAACAAGATTTAACACTGTTCATGGCTGGTGGAGCAAAGTCTTGGACCTGGAAGAGGCCAAGAATCAACTCATGTTTTCACTACCTATGATTCTCACCAACATGTCATATTACTTAGTCGCTTTGGTTTCTGTCATGTTCGCCGGTCACCTTGGTGTCCTTCAACTTGCCGGTGCCACCCTGGCTAACTCATGGTTCAGTGTCACCGGCGCCGCCGTTGTGGTATGAGTCTTTTTTCATTTTTTTATGCTTATTTTCCCACGCTAGAATATCCATCAAGCGTAATACTCCCTTCTGTTCATAATATAAAATAAGAGCTATAGTTGAATGACTTTTTTTGTTGTGGACAGATTAATTAAAACAAATTAATTAATTATTATTTAACCTAATTTTTTAATAATATAAATTTATATTATACATATTTTTAATTTATTTAAATTAATTAATATAATTAACTGATTTATTTATTTTAATTTATTTAATATTTTAATTAGTTTTTATATTAAGAATTAAAAATTGACGAGTAATTAAGGAACAAGTTCGTATAACATATTATGGCCTTTATTCTTGTATCAGATCGGGTTGAGCGGGGCACTGGAGACACTGTGTGGGCAAGGATTTGGAGCAAAAGAATATGAAATGTTGGGAATTCATCTTCAAGCCTCCTGCATCATATCCCTTATCTTCTCCATCGTTATATCCATCATTTGGTGTTTCACAGAATCTATCTTTATCTTGCTTCATCAATCTCCAGACATTTCAAGCACAGCTTCAATCTATATCAACTTTCTTATCCCAGGATTATTTGCATATGGAATCCTTCAAAACATCTTGAGGTTCCTTCAAACACAATCTGTTGTGTTTCCATTAGTGGTCCTCTCAACTCTTCCACTACTGCTTCATATTGGCATTGCATATGCCTTGGTCCATTTGACATCTTTGAGTTTTAAGGGTGCTGCCATTGCACTTTCTATCACTTGTTGGGTAACAATGCTGTTGTTGGCATTGTATGTAATGAATGCAAAGAAGTTTAAGGACACTTGGAAAGGTTTCACTTTTCAGTCATTTCATTACATTCTTACTGTCTTAAAACTAGCTCTTACCTCTGCTGCTATGGTATGGTATGTTCCTGTAACTTACCTTTCACTTCACCCATTTCCATTAGCAACGCATTTTTTAACTACAGATTCAGTTTAATGTATCACTCTGGACTCATGGATCATAATAGTGTATGTTTATATTGTGCAAGCTTGGAGTACTGGGCCTTCGAGATTCTGGTTTTCTTAGCTGGATTACTGCCAGATTCAGAAATAACCACTTCATTGATCGCCATATGGTATGATCGTGATGCTTTTGCGTTTTTGTATTTGTGTCAATCCTTTTAATGATCATTAATTTTTGCAGTGTCAACACAGAAGCCATGGCCTACATGGTTTTTTATGGTCTGAGTGCAGCAGCGAGGTTAGAAATAATGGAACATAGTCTCCTTATTTTGTCCCACGTTTTCCTGAATTATCCCTCCAGTTCTTAATATAAAAGTTAGTTGATTTTTTTGGATAGCTAAATAAATCAGTTAATTATGACTAATATAAGGGTTAGTTGACTAATTTGAGTAGATTAAGGAATATATAATATGAATTTGTATTGAGGGATTTGATTTAGTCATAATTAACTGATTTATTTGGCTTCCTTAATCTACCCAAAAAAATAAACTACCTCTTATATTAAAGACTGAAGGTAGTAGCATTCTAAATCTAATTATATGTATTGAGAAGTTAGAATCTTGAAACAGCACAAGGGTTTCCAATGAACTGGGAGCAGACAACCCAGATAGAGCCAAGCATGCCATGGGTGTGACTCTGAAGCTCTCAATCATTCTTTCATTGTGTGTTGTGCTAGCACTTTCAATTGGACATGGCATCTGGATTCAACTATTCAGTAGTAGTTCTGCAATCAAACAAGAGTTTGCTTCCATGGCACCTCTACTTGGAATTTCTATATTTCTTGATTCTGTGCAAGGCGTCTTATCAGGTTTGAATTGTTTTCTAGTTGATATTCAGATTTATATGTTCTAATCTTTTAGATGAGAAATAATTTTGATACTTCAGGGGTGGCTAGAGGATGTGGTTGGCAGCACTTAGCTGTATATGTCAACCTTGCAACTTTTTATCTCATTGGTTTGCCAATATCTTGCCTCCTTGGATTTAAGTCCAAACTACATGCCAAGGTAAAAAAGTATATCACTATAAGGTCTCAAGAAAAGAATGTAATTATTAAAAAGTACTATAATAAATGAATATCATGCAATGATAAGTTTTAATACAGGAAATGACAACATGTTCATAGCTACTTGTTTTAGAATTTTTGTACTTGTTTTAGAATTTTTGGGTGCTTACATCCCTTTTTTAGAACCTCAAAGTAATTTTCCCAAAAAAATAAGTAGGTTACTTTTCATTTCATAGTAAGTGGGTTGATCCTAGTTATATAAACATGTCATCTATATAATATAAGCTTTTTTATGATGTAGGGCTTATGGATTGGGGTGATTTGTGGGCTGGCATGCCAAACTGGAACTCTCCTACTCATCACAAAGAATGCCAAATGGATTAAACTGAATGTGTGAGGGACTGAGGGTACAGAAATGCAAAAAACCCACTTGTGTTTTAACTTGGCAAACATGGTAATTTGTTTTCATTTTGGTGGGACTAAGTTTGTGGCTTGTATGATAATGATGTCACCATTGCTAAAAGGTGCAAGTAAGGTTGTTATCAATAGTGAACCTTAGCTATGTTTAGATTGAGAGAAAAGTTATGAGAAAATAAAAGAGAGGGAATACCATGAAGGAAAATTTCCTAAACTGGTAAAAGAATTTCTTATTTTTGGAAGTTTTTTCTTCTAGTATTCTTTCTTCCCTAATTTTTTTACCATCCAAACATATCTCATGGGACGGTAAAGACTTTTGAGCATAAAGTTGGAATACGGATGTGTTACCAAAGCCTAACAATAAATTTTGAAAGTAGGCCCTTCATATTCAAATTATACCTGTAATGGTCCAAATCTTAAATTCATATTTTGAAAAGGTTGTATTCTCTCTGATTGCCAGCTTAGGAATCTCTGTTTTCGTATGACAGTTGATTTCTATCCATTTATTATATTTTTATCAAGAGTTATCGTTAAGCACCTCAGTTTCAGTATAGCTGGACCCAACTACCACCCCTTAATCACTCTAGGGATGTCATCATTAGTTAGAAATATAGTTGATTAGGATTGGATTAAGAGGAAAGCAAGTGTATAGCATAAATGGCTTAGAACAGAAAGAGAAAGCTTGAGGTCTGAAGTTTTTTTCCTTCGTCTGGGATTTGAGATCTGAGCAAGAAAGGCAACGAAGGAATGGAAGCAAGAAACCAAGGAAGAAGAAAAGAACGACCCTACTGATAAATGATCATAGCTCGTTATGGAATAAGTTTATCTTTGATTGTTAGTCTCTCTTTCATTTCTGCTTCTAACTTATCTACTAGATCTTGAGTCTACTTTCCACTTACTGAATATGAAATCCAGGTTATAGTTTCAAAATGTACTACATTGCCTATAACTGCCAAGAACGGAAAATATTTTAGTGTTAATGTGCAAATTTACTTCAGAAATTTTCGCTTAGAGCAATATTGCCCTAGAAGTACTTTTGGGTTTAATGTTACCTTAAAAATTTCATATCAGAGCAATATTGTCCCACCCCATTAAAAAATTAATATTGATCATAAAACAATTAGCATTGACTCTTAACATTTTTAATGATAAGGGGCAATATTGTTTCTGAATAAATTTTTTTAGAACAAATTTGCATCTTAAATCACTATTTTATATTGTTCCTGTCATACTCATTTCCTTGTATGTATATTTTATTGGATAGATCCACTGTTTTTACAGAATGTGTAGCCTATGGCTAGACTTGTAAGGAGCAAGCTAAGGCTTATTTCAATCTCCTTCCAAATAATTCTCTGTTTGAATGATTAGGACTTAGCTCACTTTAATAATAATTTTGTGAAATGTTAAATCGTAATCATTCAAAATTTAATCCAAGGGTTGAGGTAAGAAGTGGAAAGGGAGTGAATAATGGGAAGCTAGGAGACACTGAGAGAGCGAGAGCGGCCAAGAGGATCGGGATCTAATAAAACTAAGGGAGTTATACATATTCCACCATTCAGAAGTTTCCTATAAGAGAAAGGAGATTTCTATCATATTATTAAATCGTGTGTAAATTTAATTTCTTTTAAAAAAATTTTGTACACAAAAAAAAAACTATGCAAAAGCCGAAAACACAGTTCAAGAGTTAGATGTCTAACTTCTTTTCCTACCAGTTGCAAGAGTGAAGTATCGCCCATTTCCAAAAATGCCCCCAAGGCAACGGGATGCAGTTACGATGCACCGAATTTGTACAAAATGTAAAAATATATTTTTTAAAAATCATTAGTGGAAAATTTGAAAGATAAATTGTCGAAAATTTTAAATTTAAATCGTTGTACAAATTTCACTGTAGGTAAAAGGTGACGAGCACCATAAGCTCATCACCATGATGAGCATGGTCCATCTAATAAGATATTGAAACGACAACAGGTACGTATACCGACCTCTTAGTTAACAGAAATAACAATAAAGAAAAAAAAAACAATGGAAAGATGAGCAGTTAGGTTGGAGGCAAAAGCTCATAAGAGGCACATGCGTGACTGTACGGACTAATTACTCCGCTTCTCACCCACGTCTTTAATTTAATGCTCTCATTCTCCTCTAAATTGATAGGACATGGGACACAAGATATATTTTGATCAACAAAAGTTCCAAGTCAATATACGACAGCAGAGAGCGAAAACAACATTAAAAAAGATGTTGGAAAACGACGAAGAAACACAAGCCAGGCCTCTTATATCAGAGGTCACTGACGATGATGGAAAGGAACTAACACCTTTGACGGATGGTGGAGCAAAATCTTGGACTTGAAGGAGGCAAAGAATCAAATCGTGTTTTCATTATCCTATGATTATCACTAACGTCTCCTATTACTTAGTCGCTTTGATTTATGTCATGTTCGCCGGCCACCTTGGTGTCCTTCAACTTGCCGGTGCCACTCTAGCTAACTCATGGTTCACCGTCACTGGCGCCGCCGTTATGGTAACACTCTCTTTTCCTTTTCACTACAATGTGATTATAAATTGTGATCAAGCTAAGCTAGAGGCTTTTGGAATGGGTTGGTTAGGCTATTCCTATATGGGATTGTTTGGTTCATTGTCCTTTTGTTCAAGATCATATTTAAAATTTATATTTCTTACCAAATCATTAATTACATTGTAAATTCTACCGCCTCACTTTTTAGATCAAGCATCCAAACAATATTGAAGTGGATATTCTCCCTCATTTCAGCCTCATTCAAGTCAGCTTATATTCAAAGAAGTTAATACATGTGTTGACTAGTTGGTTTATAGCAAGACCCATGAAATAGATATAGTTCACTGTGCTTTTAAGAACCCTAGTTGAATATAGAGTTAGGGTTTATTTTTACCCTAAAAATTGTTGCGTAGAAGCAATGTTATTTTAATTTTTTTTAGTTAAATCTCGCTCGAAAGTGTTAAAAATAAAGCAATATCACTCTTAATTTTTAACAGTAAATATTAGTTTTTTAATAGTTATAATGACTTTATTCTGTTTTCAATACTTCAAGAATAAAATTGAACTAAAATTGGACTTGAATGGTTAAGGTCTAATTCTGATCTATCTCTTCACATGTATTGTTGCTTGCTTCAAATTGACGTTTTGTTGCCTCTTATATTCCATTTAATAATCTCTCTCTTGCATTGAAACATGTGGGTGAAAGGGCTAATACAAATGGCGGGAGAGAGTGGTTGCAGCAAAAGAAAACCGTTAGATTTGGCTTATTGAAGTTAGTTTTCCATCAACTATATTGCATTTGCCTGTAGCATACATTTTCACGTATGATTGAGAAATTCAACTGATATGCCATGCACTTGATCAGTTATGATAAACTGAGATAAAAGTATGGGTTAAGCAATAGAATGTGAAGTGTTGGGAATGTATCTTCAAGAATGTTGCATCATATCCCTTATCTTCTCCACCATTATATACATCATTTGGTGCTTCACAAAATCTATCTTCATCTTGCTTCATCAATTTCATGGCATGTCAAGCACAGCTTCAATCTATATGAAGTTCCTTATCCCATGATTATTCGCGTATGGGTTCCTTCAAAACTTCTCAAGGTTCCTTGTTCCTTATCAAGTGGAATAAACTGAGTGCTTGATGAGGGACAGAAAATACAAGCAAACATGGTAACACAACAATTGCAGAGTTTTGAAGATGATTGCTTTTACGGCTCTAAAGATTCATTATTGATCAGAGTTCAATAGTCAAATTATGGTTTAAGTTTTATTATGAGAATCAAACAGCCAGAATCGGAGTTTTGTGTCTTGAGAATAATATCACCATTATTATTCTACTTCTCTTGTCCAGTCAAAAGATTGAGATTGATCTCAAGTAGCCATACACCATCATAACTGGCTAAAATTATCAGTTGGGAGTTAGATAAAGTTTTTTCATATGGATTTTTTTTTCAAAGAAAGGACACGTGTGATAAACTTTTAATGGAGGAAGGAGGAGCTGGAAAAAAAATCCCAGTGAATGGACATTAGAGAGAGAGAGAGGGAGAGATTGGACCACTCATAAATCTCTATCACAGTGCTGGCCACATGGCCTAACCAAAAGTAGATGCGTCATTGCTAGTAAACTGCCTCTTTGATCCACCTTAATTCGTAGAATTTGGAACCCAATCACATGTTATATTTCACACTCGTCTTAACCAGAATATTTATATATAATATGAAATTAATTTTTAATAAAGAAGAACATTAACATTTTGTAATGATAAATAATTTAAAGTGTGAAATTTTGTTGAGGGCATGGTTTTAATTTGTGTTTGAAATAAGAAAACATCTTAACTTCATGTTGACCGCAATCTCACACTACAAAAAAAATGAGTTTCAGTGGTGACATTTGTCACCGTAGAAGGTCTAAAAGTCGTCACTGAATCACAATAGTGGCGACATTTTATCGCCGCTAAGTCACCGCCTATGAGACTGTCGCCTATACATATTGGCGGCGATAATTAAAAGTCGCCGCCTAAAGATGAATTAGCGGCGACAAAACTGTCGCCGCCTAAAGATGATAATGCGGCGACAATTAAAAGTCGCCGACTAAAGTGGAATTAGCGGCAACAAAAATGTCGCCGCATAAAGATGAATTAGCGGTGACAAAAATATCGCCGCCTAAAGATGATTATGCGGCAACAAATATGTCACCGCATAAAGGCTATTCTAAAGATACAAAAATGAAAATTATTTTTTATATTTTTTTCTATAGTTTATGTAATATAAAAAAATATAATATAATAATAAATAATAAATAATTAAATAAACTATAATATAATAATATTAATAAATATTTTCATTATCATCTAAAATATGAAGACATTTAAAATTACAATAAAATTGTTTAATTTATACATAAATTTTATGTAGAAGGTTCAATACTATGACTAGAAGTAGCCCCATGTGGTTGTCCCTTCTGCATCAAGGCAGCGAATTGAGCTTGTATTCTTTGCTCTATTTGTTCCATTAGTCTTTGCTCGAACTGCACACGCTCTTGTTGTATCTTTTCACGCTCTTCTTCCATCTTTGCACGCTCTACTGCACGCTCAGTCTCCATTTTTTCTCTCTCCTCTTGAAATTTTTTATCAAACTCTTCCTGCAGTTGGGCACGCACACTCTCCACAACTGAACTATCAGTAGATTGAGGGCGATTTCTCTTCCTTGAAGGTTCCACTCCATACCCCTTCCCTCTTATATACCCTGACCTCTCACCAAGAATTGTCGCCAATATTTTCTCTGACGTCATTCGAGCATCACTCTCTAAATCTTGATCTTGTTGTTGAGAAAGTTCGTGCATACGACTCTATAATAAAAACATAAAACTGTTAGATTATTGTAAAAAGTAAATCAAAATAAGATATTAAATAACAATGCGTACATGAAGCTGTTCAGAGTATGGGTCAGCCCATACTACTTGTCCGTCTAATGTCTTCCTAGTATGCATTATCTCCCACAACTGGTCAGGAGGAATAGGTCGTCCAGTAGTAGGATCTCTCTACAAAATAATAACATACGAGAAAATACAAAAATTAGATTTAAAAAAATGATTGAAAATTTAAATTATAGTAATGATAGATTGAACTTACTATAGCATACTCAATCTCTGCAAATGATCGAGAACCACAAGTATATTTAGTCATTTGTTTTTCTCGATTTATCATGTTCCTTATACTTTTATTCTACAACAAAATGTAGTAACTAATAAGAATTTAATAAGAATGTAATAATTGAAAAAAATATAATTTATTTAGAAGGATAGTGAGATACCTTAAATATGTCAGACTTAAAATATATTAATAACCACTCCCAATCTTCAAAAATAATAGTTAGAGGAGGATCAGCCAACCTATCCTCGTCAGTCTCATATTTCTTGTAGTAAGAGTGCAAATTGTTCTTCTAATTTCTGAATGCATTTTGTAAAATAATTGATATAGCTATATGAAACTTTTCTTCACTAATTTCATCAGCAGGTTCAAATTTATCCTGAAACAAATAAATGTAAACACTTTATCTAACAATAAAAATAAACTTAAATAAGTATACAAATTTGGCATAACTACCTTTATTTTTAAAATAATATCTTGACCATATTTTTTAAAAATATTCTTCCAACTACCTGTACCATCCCTGAAAGAGATTGTGGTTCTAAGAGTCAAACCACAATAATTAGAAAAGTCTCTTGCTTCTGGACCAATTGCTTTTGACATTGAATCTGAAAATTTGACTCGAATCTTCGTTACTTGTACAGTCTTTAAATTCACATTAACAGACTTGTAGACTCTTCTGCGCTTGTTGATTGCATTAGAAGAGCCTAGCATTGAAGTTGAATTAGAACAATTAAATGTTACAAGCGATGTAAATCAATTATTAAAAAATTGAAACAATTGAGGAAACTCATATTGGCTTTACTCACTCCTTGATCCATGTGTTTCAAGCTCTGTTGCATATTCCCTAGAACATATGATAGCAATAAGATAAAAATACAATATGACAAGTACATTTTTGCTCGAGTTAGGCAATTTACTCCATAAATGGCCAAACTTGTTCACAATTTTGTAGCACATACATTCTTGCTTGACAATATTCTTCATAGGGAAGAGAAATTGACTGACAATGTCCCCTAACTTAACCATTTTTCTTAAATATTATAAACTCAGGGTTCGTATCATCGTTGGTGTCATCATTCCTATGTGGCACATTAAACTTTGTAGGAAAATCTTTCAAATATTTTGAACAGAACGTGAGACTTTCATCTGCCAAGTATCCTTCTGCAATTGATCCTTCAGGCCAAGCTTTATTACGAACATATAATTTGAGTGTCCGCAAATACCTAATGCATTAGAAGTAATTAACATTCCATAAATATGAATTATAAAAATATACAATGCAATTGACAAATGTTATCTTTCTATTGGATACATCCAACGATATTGAACTGGTCCAGCAACTTTCGCCTCCCTTGCCAAGTGTATTGGCAAGTGAACCATCACAACAAAGAAAGCAGGTGGGAAGATCGTCTCCAACTTGCATAAAGTCAATATTATCTTACTTTGGAGTTTGTCAAGCACTTCACGAGACAAAGACTTCGAACAAAGATTTTTGAAAAATCTTCCCAACTCTATAATTGGTTCACACACCTTAGAAGGTAATAACCCATGTATTGCAATTGGAAAGATCTCTTGCAATAACACATGGTGATCATGACACTTCAATCCAAACAATTTTCACTCCTGAATGTTGACACATCTTGAAATATTAGATGAAAAAGTATCAGGCACTCTTAAGTTAGCCAAGAATTTTAAAAGGGATTGTTTGTTCTCAGGAGACAATGTGTAAGGAGCAAGAGGAATATAAACATTATCACCATCTTCAACCGGGTGCATATAATTCCTAATACCTAAGTCCATTAAGTTGTATCTACTTTTAACTGTGTCCTTCGTCTTTCCAACCAAATCCATCACCGTGCACACAATGTTATGAGAAATATTTCTTTCTATATGCATCACATCAAGGTTATGTCGTTTTAGCAAGTTCTTCCTGTAAGGCAACTGGAAAAAAATACTTCTTTTTCTCCAATTGTAAGCATTATTCTATGTATGACGCTTTCATTTTGTACCCTTGCCAAATGTTACATCACCTAAGTGTTGAAGTTGCTTAAGCACTTCATCTCCAGTCAATGCAACTGGTGAATCCATTTGCTCTTTTTTACCATCAAATGATACCTTATTTTTGCGTCATGGGTGATTTTGTGTAAGAAAGCGTCGATGCCCCTTGTAAGACAACCTACTCCTTATCGAAATACAATGCGTGTCTTTGTGGCAGTATGGACAAGCAAGTTTACCTTTAGTTGACCACTCTGAAAGGTTTTCATATGCTGGAAAATCATTTATAGTCCACAATATTGCGGCATGTATGATAAAATTTGATTGACAATACGCATCATACGTCTGTACCCCGAATTCCCACAATTACTTCAACTCCTGAATTATAGGTTGGAGATAAACATCTATGTCATCACCTGGACACTTTGGACTAGGAATAAGAAGTGTCATAATAAAGTATGGGCTTTTCATACAAAGCCATGGTGGCAAGTTATATGACACTAACACAACAGGCCAGATACTATGATTGGCACTCATATGCCCGAAATATTGAAATCCATCACTTGCTAAACCCAGTCAAACACTTCTTAGATCAGCAGAGAAGTTAGGGTACTGGTTGTCAAATTGTTTCCAAGCTAGAGAATCAGCTGGATGCCTCATTACCTCGTCATTTGAGTGTTTCTCCTTGTGCCACCTCATTTCTTTAGCTGTATCTCTTGACATATACAGTCTTTGTAGCTTTGGTGTTATGGGGAAATGACGCAATACTTTATGTGGAACCTTCTTCCTTTTCTGTTTGTTTGAATTCCATCTAGGCATCTTACACTTAGGACATGATTCTGCATGTGTGTGCTCTCCCCAATACAATATGCAATCATTCTCACAAGCATCAATTTTATGGTAATCTAAACCCAAGTCACGAATTATCTTCTTTGCTTCATAGAATGAATTTGGCACTAAAGCCCCCTCTGGGAGAACTTCTTTTAATAAGCCCAATAACACATCCATAGATTTATTACTCCAATGGTTAAGGCATTTCACTTGAAGCAACTTTACAATGAAAGAAAGTTTAGACATCTTGACACAACCTGGATAAAGTTCAGTTTCAGCATCTTTTAACAAGTCAAAGAACCTTTTAGCCTGTAGATTAGGCTCTTCGCTATCATAGTGAGTAGTATTTGTATAATCCACACATGGAAATCCATATGCATCGCATATCATCCTTGTAAAGTTTTCATTAGCAGTAGCATTCTCTTTGTCATTACTAGAAGTTCTATAATCTGTCTGAAATGTTCTAATTTCCCCATGCAAGTCCCACATCGTATAACTATTCCAAAAACTCTTGCTCAATAAGTCTGTCCTGACATCTCTTCTCCCTTTAAATATAACATTCATGCATCTCCTGCAAGGACAACGTATTTGACTTCCCATGCCAGGTCGACTAAATGCCCATTCTAGAAAAGCATCAACTCCTCTAATATATGATAGGTTGCCTCTGTCTCTAATATGTAACCAATTTTTATCCATTTATATTCCCTAAACAGTTAGACCTAGGATACAACAACAAAAGCCAACAAACATATCAGTAATATAATGAGGTCATGGATCCACGCAACATCAATTGAATATTATAATAGCTAAGCTTTATTGATTAAATACATTGTTTCTCCATTATGAAACAACAATATTATTCAACAATTAAATAAAAGTAAACACAATCATACCTTGAAGACTCAATCACAATGCAATTAGTAAAATCCATGATCAAGTCCAACCAACTAACTTGATTAGTTTAAACTTCAAATGAAGAAATTCACAATGCAATTACTCCAATTCAATCAAGGAAAAATAAGATATAAATCTCTACTTGACAAGTTAATTGGGCAATGGACTTGAAACTTCAAGTCATTAACTTCAATTAATTTAAGGGAAAAATACCGAAATACTCTTAATAGTTAATAGATGCTAAAGGAAATGTAATTGCACAAGACAAAAATTAATTACACTTGCCAAAAGTAACTTGCATATCATGGAAGCTAGTTTCATCTTACAAAGATGACTTACATATTGGTTCATATTGCATATTTCAGAAAAGTCACTTGCATATTATAAACTTCCTTATTATGTAAACGAACTTCCCTAGTGTACAAATGAGCTTTCTCATTATGCAAATGAACTTCCCTTGCGTGCAAAAAAAGCTGAACTATTTCCCAACTGCAATTACAATTAGGATACAAGGTTGTTTAAAAGAACAGAGACACCCTTTCACATGAAAGAATACAAAATGTAAAGCTAAACTATTTTAATTCATAACACTCGTCAAAGTATGTCTTACAACATAACAATCAACACCATAAACAAAGTGCAGAGACCAATGAAGACTCAATGTTAATCACTAAATTTAATTCTTAGCCTGATCTCTTTCTATATGATGAAATTTAATTCCAATCGTGGAGAAATCAAAGGAAACCCTTTTCCAGAATGAATACAAGTATAACTTGTATCAATATATATATATATATATATATAGTGGAAAATCGCAAATATAAGCTGAAGTCATCAACGTCAGCTTGCAATTAATGTCTTGCAAATGATTAGTTCCCCAACTAACATAAATGCACACCATATGTTCCGGTTTGATTAGTTTCTTTGACAAACATAAACCCTGGGATCCATGGTCAGAAACGTTGCCCAACTAAGCTACTTCTGAATGTATATCAATTTGAAAAAGTTAATAAAAAGAGGTTCCAATCATATACCCGAGATCCCAATGGCCCATCAAATCAATATACAAGATGCAAAGCTTAACCAACATTTATTTCCTTCAGTTTTGCTTCCAGTTCATTCTCATGATCAAGATCATGGTTGTATGGACACCTATGAATCCAGAATGCCACAGAACATAAACAAAGACAAATCTATTCGACCACATAACACTTCAGTCTGTCGGGTAACTTCAGAAACTTTGAATAAATTCATCCACAAGTCCATCGTGGGTGGCATTACAGAACATAATTGACGGCATTATAGAACAGGCACAATACGACCAAATGAAGAAGCACATAGTCGGCGGCATTACAGAACAGGCACAATACGACTGCACATATTTCCTAAATTCATAAAAATTTCCCAAATTTCCCAAGAACGATAGCGATGGTCTGAGGTGAATGACTGTACCTTACTGTGAATGACAGCGATAGTCTGAGGTGATCGATGGGGAAGAGACCAATTTTTCAGGCGAAGCGACTCTAAAGCTGAGGAGGAGCAACGTGTATTTGAGACTCAAGGGAGCGCTGACTGCCAATAGTGAGGGGAACTCACACTCGTCAAGGAAGGAAGAGTCAGAATGCCAGTGAGGACATACTTTGCAAACGACGATGACACCGACTGGGAGCACAACGACCAACTGCGTGAGGAAAGGAGACAGCGTCGCTGGGTTTCAACCTAACTGAAGAAATGAGTCGCGAGGAGGGGCAGGGCAAAGCGTTATAAAACGTATTAGCGGCGACTTTGTGTTGTCGCCGCAAAAAAGTGTAGCCAAAATTTTTTATTTTTATTGCTTCTGCGGCGACAAAGAAATGTCACCGCTGAAAGTGTTCTCTTCAGCGGCGACAAAGTAAAGTCACTGCTAAAAGTCCTTTTTCAGCGGTGACTTTTTTATCGCCGCAGATACTCAAGACTTTCAGCGGCGACAATTATTGTCGCCGCTGAAAATCTTGAATCAGTGGCGACTTTTTTTGTCGCCGCTGAAAAGTCGTGGCCAAATCCTTGTTTTTTTGTAGTGTCATGTTCAAGAGAATGTTATAATGTCGGCTGATTAATTCATAGTATACTAAGAAATAATGAATGAAATGAGAATCCAAGAAACTTTCATAAAAAGACTTAACACACGGGAAAAGTCTACAAGGGAAAGATCAAAAGGTCACGAACCTAATAAATTTGAGCTTTTCAGTTTATGAACCCAAAAGCGAATTGATTTTGAAAGGTAGGACATGTGTTTGATTTTGAACCTTAGAAAGAGTCTCAATCTCATGCACTAAGTCTTGTTAACACACTATATTGCATCATTAATTACATTAATATAAGTTAGTATTTTTATTTTTTAAAATCCAACAGCTGAAGAACTTTAGTTAAATTTACTAAAAAAAAATGAGAAGAGCTAGAAAATATAGCATGACGGTCAGATTCCAATGAAGGTAAAGGAACCAATACAAACTTCTCTGCTGCTGATGGTAATAAGTGAATCATAAAACCACAAATAAAAAGTGGTTAATTCATTTGCCTGATAACCTTATGGCATGAAAATTCTCTAATAACTCATGTTGTCAGTTCAATCTTGTTGTAACCACATGCTATTGTGCCTTGTGTAAGTGGGGGCTTGAGTTTTGATAGATTGGGAGTAAGAATGAGAGTGGGATTAAATAAAAGAAACAAGAAAAAAGTCAATAAGGCCAAACGTCCAAATCGGTAGAATTGATGGGAAAATTAGTGAAAATTATTTAAAAATCTTATTGATTAAAACAACATAATATATTTTTACGTAAAAGAAATATTAGTATTTTAAACAATTTCATATACAGACAACATAGTATTTAAATTCAAATTTTTCTTACCAATAAAATTTCTTAAAATTTTCTCCAGAAATTTATTATAGATTAATTATGTTTATCTCATTATTTACTCTCGCACCATTAATTATTAATCTCAACAATTATTATACAAATATGGGCACATCATTAGCCATCTCTCCAGAAGATTTATAGAAGAAATTAATGTATTATTACGCAATAAAGTGAAGGCAGTCCCACTCCCACCATGCCGGTATGGTATGGAGCTCTAGTCCTATCAGTATTACGACGACCTTAACTCCAGTTCTCCTAACCCACTCACGTGTCGCCACGTGTAGTCCCTTCAGCTACACACGGTGTACCCTCGCAATTTACACGCCTGCTCCTACCCCCCCCCCCCCTTCTCTCATCTGCCCCATGCATCGGGTAATCTTTGTCCTTCCCCCCATCACTTCCTCTTTTTATATCTCTCTCTTCTTCTTCCTCCCAGCTCCCACCTGCTTCTTCATCTTCTGCTACCCTGCTACCTCCACTTTCCGATCATGGCGGCTCGCTCACCTCTCACCTTCCTCCTCCTTCTCAGCCTTCTTTGTCTCTCCCATGCTCGTAACTTCTACGTCGGTAACTCAGATGGTTGGGTCTTGAACCCCTCCGAGAGTTACAGTCAATGGTCTTCTCGAAACAGATTTCAGGTCAATGACGTTCTCGGTGAGTTACGTTGTTCTCCATTCTTCAACTTCTTTCTTTGGCTTCGTCCACTTTACTACGTTAAGTCAAAGTTAATTTACTGGTATGGCTTGGACTGATAGTTTTCAATTATTGATGTTGTTGTTTGTTAGTGTTTAAGTACCAGAAGGGTTCGGACTCGGTGTTGGAGGTGAGCAAGGAGGATTACGACAAGTGTAATACCAAAAACCCTATCAAGAAGTTTGAAGATGGTGACTCGCAGATGACGCTTGATCGATCAGGACCTTTCTACTTTATCAGTGGACATGATGGGAATTGTGACAAGGGTCAGAAGTTGATTGTTGTTGTGTTATCTGTCCGATCATCATCACCGGGAAAGCCATCGCCTGGTACTCCGGGAACTCCCTCTACTCCCAAAGCTCCTTCTCCTTCTAATGGAGGCACTACCCCTGGTTCACCTCCAGGATCTCCGATGACTACGCCTACCGTTCCCTCCCCCTCTGGTAACCCTCCGCCGTCCACCCCGGCATCTCCTGCACCGGGAAGTTCTCCCACAGCTCCATCCACATCGCCCAATCCACCATCTCAGGCACCGGGAGGCTCTACGACAACGCCATCTCCGGGCAACAGTCCTCCGGTGGGTAATTCTCCTTCCACAACACCGTCTTCACCAACTATGGCACCAGCCAATGCACCTGGACAATCATCTCCGGTGGGTAGCTCTCCATCCATGACACCGAACGCACCATCTATGTCTCCGGGTGGATCTCCGACAGGAGGGTCTCCAATGGGTAATGCTCCATCCATGACCCCGAACACACCATCGATTGCTCCGGGAGGATCTCCGATGGGAGTGTCTCCAATGGGCAGTCCTCCGATGGGTTCGGGATCACCGGAGATGTCTCCATCAGCCTTATCTCCAGCTACTTCACCAGCATCATCGTCACCTATGGGATCCCCACCGGAAACTACAGCAACCACTCCATCTGGTTCGCCGGCATCGGGCCCAGCAGATTCTACAGCACCCTCAACGTCCAATGACTCGACACTGCCGGCTCTATCATCAGCATGGGCTGAAACTGCTCCGAACTTGTTGGGGTATACAGTTACTATTATGGTCGGTGCTGCTCTCAGTACCATTTTTGGTGCTTAGTAAAAAAAGGACACTAAAAAAGATTTAAATTAATATTTAACTGAGAGTTATGTGTGTGAAGGATTTATTAGAAGTTAAATTCTTTTTTCCTTTCATCATCATTGTTACTTACTTTTTTTATTTAATTTTTCGTATGATTCTGTGATTACTTGCTGCTATTATTTGGACATAAGAGATCTCACCATCTCGTACCTTATACATCAGCATGTATGTACGTGTTTCAGTATTTGTGACTTTGGATCCTCTAATTCTATGTTTGGTGTTTACCTTATCCTCCAGTAATTCAATCTTAAAATTGTGTTGGAATTCATACTACATATGCTTGTGTCTTTTTTTAAAAAAAATATATAATTTATAGATAATTATACACAAAGTATAACTTTTATGACTTGCAATTTAGTACTACTATATACACTGATATATTGATAATAACGATCACTCAACATTAATGCTTTTTTTTTTTTCTTTTTTCTTCTGGCCATAGGTGTAGGTAATTGATGTTTAACCAAGTGTAAAAGCAGGTTTGAGGTCAGAGGGAAAATTGGACGCTGTAGTTAATACTAAAATCTAACAATAAAATTTTAATAAGCACTTGCCCGCTTTATATTAGTATTATTTAAGAGAAAATAAGATTTTACTCTACTTTTAGATCGTGTTAAATCCAACCCATTTAAAAAAAAATTATATAACAAAAAAAATAAAGATATGAATCATAATGAGAATTAATTATATTTTTAAAAAATTTGGTATTATTATAAATGTAGAAGTAGAGGGCATTAAATGATGGGAGGTCAGCAGCAAGGGGAGGAATTATAAATGCAGAGGGACATAGAGATTGTTTTATGAAGGAAGACGTACGTAGATGGGAGGGACAATAATGTCCTTTCAATTATTTATCAATTTCTTCCCGTTGCACAGAAAATTCTGAGTTTTTGAAAAATGCTGGCGTAGTAATAGGTATTGTGAATGATTAGCTTGCTGTATTTTACAGTATTAAAGTATTGTCCAGTTAGACTTAATTGAGAGTAATTCTTCTAAAAATGATCAGTAATCACAAGGATTGTCAATCTAAATTTTGCTTCTATTGCAATTCATAGAGATGTATGACATGAATAGTAGTGAAATATTTAGTAATTTAAGTGTAAGATTTTATAGAAGTTAATTTATTATTAATGACAATTATGAAAATGGCCATCATTTATTGTTATATATTTGTTGGGAGGAAACACAAGAGATACATGTATATAATTTTTTTATTTAATATAATTAAGTGTAACGTATCCTTACTTTTTAAGATTTATGGTATAAAGGATTTTTTATCTCTTCATACGAATGTATTTTATGGGATTTGAAATTATATTTTTATCTTTACGATGATGATGAGGCTGTTTATTACCTCAATTAACAATTTGTTGGTAGAATTTTGTTTTTAAATTCTATACAAGATTTTCAATTTAATGTAGTTTACAAAAATTTAAAAAAAATAAAAAATCCTATATTTAAAAATATGATGGATCTGCTTCATAATTTAAAAAGAAAATTGGCATTTTCGGACCAAATATTAATTATAAAGAAAATTAAAAACGAAGGGTTGACAAAGATAGGAGCATGGAGGACTTTCCCCTCATAAACATATGAATTGAAGTTTCAATTTTCTTCCATGTCTGTGTCTCAAAACCATGAATTGTTTCCAAGTTCGCCACATCTCATATCTACCGGAGAAGTCAGCCATTATTGTTATTATTATTATTATTAGAAAAGTCAGCCATTTCATATCTATTAGTATTGTTGTTGTTGTTGTTGATGTTAGGACTTTTCACAAATTATTTAATTACATATGTTTGGTGTCAACTTCAAGGGTAGCAAATTATATCCTCTCCTCCCAACGATATTTTGCACTAATCCTTAAATCCTACGTATGAAATTTGAGGTAAGACACATTATTGATAATTTAAGGAAAAAAATATGACGTTTTGTAATAAATTTAAAATAATATATACATATTATATTAATTCATAATATTGGAAAGCAAACACCAAAGAGGGAAATAATTATTAGAATGGGAAGGTGTGGTCCAAACGCGCCACACACTGAAAAAGATGGGGAGGTCCCAAATTTTGGACCATGTAAAATATTTAGCTCTTTTTTCTTTTTCTTTTTGAAAACTACTCAGTTCTTTACATCAATGTGTGACAACTGACACTGTCTCCAACCCTCCCTCCCCTCTTTATTCGGCCTAATATTGGTATGGTCCTTTCATCTTCTGAAATATCAAGAGGCTTGTCCTAGTTAATTATTTCTCATCAATGGTAAATATATATATATATATATATATATAAGGGTGAATATAACATTCCATCGTCACTTTACCCTCATTTTAATTTTAATCAATTAAATTTCAACTAAAATATTTAATTTAGTCTCTCAAATTTTTTTTATCTAAAATATTAATAGTTATAATTTAATAAAAAAAATTGGACAATTTTATCCTATAAGGGATCAAAACCTATAGTATGAAATTTGAGGTATCAAACCAAAATTCGTATAAATTTAGAAGACTAAATATTATGTTAATTTATAAAAAAATATATGGATATAGTAAAATTGGCTTCATCTGGCTAATATAGAGTTAATTCAGTGGTGTTGGGGTAGATTTCCTCAAGAACTCTGAGACCCAATTCAAGATAAATATGAAACCCCCAATATTTATCTAAGAACTTACGGATACATCTCCTTAGGACTTATTTTTACCTTTAAATATACTAGTTTCTATGAATTCTCAAATTAAATCAGATCATTCAAACGGAAGACTTTAGACTCTGGTAACATGGTCTGATTCCTTTTTAATACACATAATCCTCTAATAAGACAAGTGTATAGTATAATAGAATCTTTGTAAAGACTTGACCAGAAATAGAAAAAGATAAAATTTTCAGAAAAGAGAATTTTAAAAGGCACATATTCTTATTTCACATAGTATTACAATGTAGAGGAGATACTCTGAAGAGGAGATATATATTATAAAAGAGACAACAATAAATTTCAAAATAAGATATCTAGTAATAAAATATAGTAAATAATATAAAAAAATTGTCTTCATTTGTTCAAGAAAGTGAGAAACCGAGAGCATCCTTGTTGATCTAACCTTTTTCAAAAGTTGAAAACGTACACTGTTCAAATTTCACTGATATATATATATATATATATATATATATATATATATATAAGTATCAATATATAATGTAAAATACCTACTTATAATTGAAGGAATAATTTAGACATTTCCAGATTAATTAAAGTTAACAAATTAGAGTAAGATGAAGTTATGTAACGAACATGGCCACGGCTTTCATTTATGTCGACAATGATATGCTTCTGCCTCCCAATTATGAAAGCCATACAACCCACAGGCTTAGAGGTATTTATTAATATAATTATCACCAAAAGAATCAAAATGTAGAAAGATTATTTACTGTAGTGAGAATGCATCAAACGACTCCATGAAGGAAGAAGTAAAGGAAATATGATAGAATCGAGTTAAGCTTTTGAATTGATAATTTGGTAATTTTAAGTTTAAATATTTTATTTCATCATTTACTATATAACTTACTTCTTTATGTGAATTAATATTATGAAGAAGGAGAATCACAGTGGAGATGACAAAATTGCAGGAATATGGGAAGGATGTTAGGCAGTGTCTGATATAATAAAGGAAAGAAGATAAGAGAGAACACCACATCCACACACATATTTCTCAATTGACGTGCGATTCCCATGACCATCGACAACAACAGTAACTGCTAAAACATCAATTTTTTTAATGTCCAATTTTCTTTAGAGGCGCAATTAACACCTTAAAATATTTAAATTATTATAATTTTGCCCTTCTCTAACAAAAACACAATTTTTACTTGATACATGTAGGTAAATTTTTTATTTGGATACATTATTATTTAAAAGGTTACATATGTAATATTATTTTAATAAAGTATACTAAATAAATTATAAAATTTTTCGAACTTCACATATAAATTCTATATAATGTCAATTTTAGAGTTTATTTATTATTCTTTTTCAAACAATATAACACATGTGACATTTTAAATAATAATGTATTAAAATAAAAAGTTTACTTGACATTTTAGAAATTTGTATTTCTCTGTCAGTGAAATAGCATAATTATACCAATTTAAATATTTTAGAGTGCTGATTGTACTTCTAAAATTAGTTTGGAGTGTTAATTGTACTCTCAAATATTTAATGTGATAATTGCTACTCTAAAATTAGTTTAGATACTACCCATTTTCTTCTTTAAGAAAATTATTTACAAATACTTGTAACTAGTAGGGTATGGTGTCTAGTATCTTGAATTTTTTTTGTGTCTAGTATTCTAAAAATTTTATGATGCATTAATACTCTAAAGTATTTTTTTCATGTGCACCTAGCATCATAAAGTATTCTATAATGCTACTTTACCTTTTCATTATTAATTTTTTTAGAGAAATTTTGTCTTTAAAATATTTTGTAGAAGTAGTTTTAACTTCAACGTTAACTCCCAGAAATCCTTCAAGCGATTGGCGTCCCTAAATACTTTTTCCTATGTATTATTTGCCCTTAAAAGTAATTTTCAATTACAACATTAGGGTGATGGACGTACATAAAAATATTTTAAGATAATAAATAAATTATAAAATACTTTTTTAAAAACAATATAAAAATATTTTAGGGTACTAAGAACCTAAAAAAATATTTAAAGTGAATGTACCAACCGTAATGCTAAATGATAAATACCATCACCATTATAAATACAAGGCATTTTCCACTAAAACAGTCAACCAATTTTCTTTAATACAATCAGTCATTAAAAAGGATATAAGTAATTTGAATATAATTGTAAAAATATTTTAAATAAAAAATTATTAATTAACCTCGCAAAATTTTATAAAACGTGGCTCAAATTTGAAAGACAAGTATCTATTGAATGAATTCATAAACGGGTCTCCTGAGAACAGAAAAGTAGCGCTGGTGCTTGTACCCTAATCTTCAATGGTGCTTCGGAAACAGTTGATGATACTTTTTCTGAATTATTGAGACTCATCACCCATGATCAGTGTCATGTCGTTTTCAGTCACTGAAAATAAGTGAGAACGCATTAACTTCCTCCCTTGTCGGCAAAGGGTCGAGCCTAGAACATTTAAACACATGGAGTCCTAAGCTCATCCAACAAGACGACGTTATTCAACCGAAAACAACTCTGATATTATCCCTTTCAATTAAAAAGTTCAAAAATGTTTGCATAAATTTACAAAGATTCCGAAAGCTTTATGTAATTGTAATCTAGATCATCGATTTCAATAAAACTTAGCATACGCGGGGTAATCTAGATCCTCACCACGTTAAAACGGGTTAAGCAAGCTGCTTCTCTTACTGTTCCTCTGTTATAAAAGATCCAAATGCTTGGTCAAAGTGAATTTCAATAGGAAGAAAAAGTCAATAATCCTGTGACACGCGTAGCTTTGGGAGCATGGTGGTTCATGATACGTGTTACACTATCCAGAAACCTGTATCTCTCTATTCAGAAATTCTAACATTTCTTCTGTTACACCTCAAAACAACTCTTCTTTATAGATCCAAAGCTTTAAAAATCAAGATGCCAGGCAGTGTGCACCAAGACTTGCAACAATGAAAAATGACCAAATCCTTAGGTGGGTAGGATTTGAATGAACAACAGAATAAGGAAGACAACATGCACGTTTGTCAAAAGAAGAACCACCTTCGTTGTCGACGATGCCTCTGCAACAATAATACGCGCATTACAGAAACCATCATTCTGAGGTAGATTGCAGGATAATCAAAACATCGTCTTGTTCAGTATAAAATAAGTGGTTTTAGGCATATTCAATATTAATTGTCAAAAGCGCAATCTTCATTTTTATACAAGGACCTCTGAGATCCTAATTACATAAACAGGTCAACTGATACGTAGCCGTTGTCAAGAGTTTTTTAAAGCAATTTCATTTGCATGTTAACCTAAATTTAGAGGCCTCATGCTATTCATAAACTTCAGCCTTCTCAGAAGTTTTAGTAACTTGTCAATACATACTTACGGTGCATGAGTAGATCTGAACCAGACTATTAATGCACTGAAACTATAATATGACTTTGTCCATAATGCTTCTTATTTCACTTTCTTTTTAGAGAGAAGGGGAACGTTAAATAGATTGGGGGAGATTGGCGATACCTTCTTATCCTCAGTTTGTTGTTGCAACAATATAGGCTGGGAAAGAACTGCGTTGCTCATGTTTTGCATGTATGGCTGAACCCTTTCCTCCAACATTTCGTTCACCTGAGGACCGAATCAAGCATCGATAAAAAGCACCAAAGGTGTTAGCATGGAGGTATAGAATAACAAGCAAAGAAGAATACTGTACAATTTAAAGAATTCGTTGTGTTCCTAAAGCAACTTCTTTTCCCCTTGTGCATCCAAACAAGTAAGACCGAAGCATGCTGTTCGGCATATATTCAACACAAAAACAAACACAAATAGGATGAATGAGACAAAGATCGCTAACCTTATCTTGTCGCCACTTAGTCTCCCATTGTGCATCCTTTATTTTATCAGCAATCTCTCTTTGTGCATTAAGGAGAACAGTCATTTCATAGAACTTCTGAGGATCTTTGAGATCCTCCTCGCTCCAAGAGGATGCATTCAATGGAAGGTCCAGCTCCTGCCAAAAGGCTCTGCAATTAGTTACATTTTACTCCTGAGCAGATAATGTCTACACTTGTTTTCTTGTTCCAATATATAATACAAATACATGTACAATTAAAGGAAATGAAAAGTGAGCATCCTAGAGAGAATGATTGATAATTACTGATGAGCTATGGTTATGTCAGCTGTTTTGACTAACATACTACGATTTTTTAGGCCATTTCTACGCTTACAGCATGTATCTAGTTTTCGAATATTACATGTTTTAATTTAACAGAAATCAAAACCACCAGCTTGATCATTGTCATACACATTAGTATCACAAAACCATAATTTTCATTTATATTTCTAATAATACATTCTGAGTTTAAATTACAACATTCTTAAGATACTTAATAGTCATGAGTAGGGGTAGAGGTGGGCAAAATTTGGAAAGGGGGTTGAGATCCAGTATGCATATACTATTTTATAAGGGATTATTTTCGGCTTGAGGGCAATTGAAACCTCAAATCTATACATGGGATCAACCGCTGGTCACCGAGACACGGTTATATACAACTAGAGAGCTCTCACTTGTCTACAATCTAACAGTTTCCCTAACTAAATAAAATTCCTTTCCAGAGTCACACCACTAAACATAGTCATTACTTTTAAATATTCCATGGCCATGTTCTTTTGGGATTGTTCATTCAGAGACACCGTCAAACTGAAGGAAAAATCATCGTCCACTCATCTCCTGTAGAACAGCTTAAAGAAATAACAGAAATCAAATAGGGGGATCTCTCTTTCATTATGTGGCAATTGGAGCATATTTGAATTAAAAGAAATTTCGGTATATAACCTTTTTGTTGGCCAACCAGCATATAACTTAATCATAAATATCTGTGTAATTAAAAAGTATTAAACTAGCATATCGACATGAAGACAGTGGATACGCACACCCCAAGTTGGTGGTCTTGGTGGAGGATCAAGCTTCATAACCTCTGCTTCCAGAGCCTTCTTAGCCTTAAAGTGGGGGACATTCCTCACTATAACAGGATCATCCCTTGCACGCTCAGGGTCTATTGATTTCAAGGCCTGAAATTACAATATGATTTCCAATAAAAAAAAAGCTCTGCAAAATTTGATTCATAGGAAAACAGATGATTGGGGACCAGTGAAAACATTGAGATGCCATAACTTTTAACTATATAAAAAAAATAGCATAAAAATCTTGCCATGAAAGGAGAAAAGCTATCATCTGGTTAGTAAAGAAAGTACCGAAAAATAAACAGTTTCTCATTTACTTTTACAAGTGAAAAAGAAAACGCTAACCGCTGGTTTCGCATATATGCATTTGATCCTGCTCATGTTTCTACTATGATGTAATGCCTTCCAAATTAACTTGCATTGCTGCTGACAATTCTATGTGACATTGCCATTTGATGTTTATTTCAGATGCCATATATCAGATATATTACATATAAGCTCAGCAAATAGCTCATCTTGATAGCTATTCTTTCCTACATAGCAAACTTCATACTACAATAGTCAAATCCATATATTCTTTTTCCATGTCTATATATGCTGCGGTTACAAGAAACAATCTTTAGAAGAAGAACTGGAAACTTACTTCCTGCAGATATTCCCACCCTGGTTTCCGTTTGGCCACTACATCTCTGAGCTGATCATATCGCATGGATTCCTAACTCCACCCACAGAAGGAAGGAAATTATATTGAGAATGGTAAATAGAAATCTAAATTTACAAAAAAAAATCCTAAAAATGCAGTAGAGAATGCTAAGTTAGAATACAAGACACCATATCAACTTTTGCAAAGCTTAATCACATAATTGTTGTCATCAGCATACAGGACATGGAGAGGCACAACCATAAAGAGATGCTGTCTTGATCATGAGAGTTGAGACCCTATGGCCAAAAACGCTTTACAAAATATGTGAATTCATGCCGCTCAAATTAAAACATTATCTAGTATGTTCATTTGGATGATTCCCCATATGACTCGTTAAATGTCGGGGTCTCAATAGCGAATACTAGCCAATACTGGCACCGTATTAAGGTTGCTTTGGAATGACTCAAATGAATCTGAGAAATCATAAGAAATAAAGATATGAAAGTAGCAAAAGCAAAGGCATATTAAAAGAACCAAGTAGGACATAAATGAAGAGATGATAATTGAGCTCAAACTAAAACAACAGGATGGAAATGAACCAACAACCAACCTTGTACTGCCACCAGATTTTCTGCTTCACCTCATCATCATAGTTAAATCCACCCATAATCTGAGGAAAGGTAATAAGCCAAAATGCAGCAATACTGGGATCTTTCATACTGTGTACAATGTGCTGAAAACGCCCAAAAAGATTAACGTTACAATTTCAAATATGAATGAGAAGCCTCAATTTTAATGTAGACAGGAGTGCGTATTACATGGAAAGATGTGAGAGCTTGCACTCCTCTGAGTGATTAAAGAGTAAGGAAATAATAGCATCCATGCAAATGGGAAAATTTTCCATGCCACATCTTCTTGGTCAATATCACAACCAAACAATTTGTTGAATATTTATTAATACAAATAGTTATTGCAACCCAATATTGGGTTAAAAAGAAAGCCTGATCATTTAAACCTGAATTAATGTAATAAACTTACCCAAGGATTTCAGTGCTACAGCCAATAGAATCCATGCTTGGTAAGGATGTGGTATCCCATGTTTGACTATGAGTGAGATCAATAATAAGGGCGAATTATTCCCTCATGTGAGAAAAAACACTAGTAAAAGCAAGAGATTGTAGTGCATACAACTGTCAAGTTTAAACTTGTTGAATTTTCTAGAACTATATCTTCTTATGTCTTTTATTTTAGCCCTCTTCATTTTGTTTAGTATCTACTTGTCTTCTCTCTCTCTCTCTCAATTGAGTCCTACATCTTAAACATGTTAGTGTGTTTTGAAAGTTCCTCATCTTGCAAATTGTTGAGTAAACATTTATCCACTCCTCACGAGTAAGCCATTTCCAATAAATGAGAGGACAAACATCAATAATGACAAAAATAATAGGGAAAAATATAATCAAACGGCTCATGTAGCCAACCACAAATTGAGTTTAAGGTTGAATTTGGTTTTATATTTACAGCTATGCATATTATAATGCTGACCTCATAGGGATATTCCATCCTTTTCAACACATTATAGGCTGTCCACGGGGGCTCCATGATCTACACAAAGAAAGGAAGTATAGAAACACTGATAATATAAAAATTAATGATGGCACAGAACAAAGAACCTAGCAGCTTTAAATCAACAAATAACTCACATCATCCGCAGAGATCCTAATTTGCAATTTGTGCTTGCATTCTGGACAGCTCATTACCCCCTGTATCAGCAAATTGGACACTTGAAAATTGAAGGATTACATTGCAATTGTTTAAGCTGTCTAAGGACGCATGCCTGTGTCTACACATCAATGTAAGAGCAGATATCCCAATGTAGTTATAACTTAACAAACTGTCAAACATTCGCTCACTCTCTCTTTAACGAGGGCATGGGGTAAAGAGTATAATTTTTCTCACAAGAAATATCTTAATAATGAGCGAAAAACCTCAGTTTACTTATGAAGTACTGCATATTTTATTAGAATGAATGAGCCTACCAAATATGCCCACAAAATGGCTGCCTGAAAACACAGTTCTTACCGTTCCATCGCACAAGGGACAGTCTTTTGATGGTAATGGTGTTTGGAAACCCAAGGAGGATGGCAGATGCACTAACTCGGCCCGATTATCCGCAATGGCATCTGCTACAGATTCAGCAGTTGGTTTCTCCCCACTATTTAAGAACACACGGAAGAAGGGAAACAGATAAAGAGCCATATGAAATTATGTAAGATCTAAGAGTGCAAAACAATACTGAAGCCAATGAGAAATGAAAATACTGGTCACATGATTATAGAATAATTTACCCCTTCAATTTGTAATTTTTCACTTGATAGTGCACCATTCCAGTTCCTTGGCACATTGTACACCGCAAGGCCTGCCATCCATTGCAGGTTCGACAATTCCTGCAGTCAAATGTTGAGTTACATATTAACCAACCTTCATTTCAATACACAAGTTATTTATGAATAATGCTCCAGCATCACAGACAATTTTAGAGAAAAAATAGATGCACAACATAGTAATAAAATTCTGAAGTAGAATAAAATGTTGAAATGAGAAAACTGTCGAGGGATACCAAGATGCACCTTTGGCATATCACCTTTCTGCCCATCTCTAATGCAATGTCATAAGTCCCCAAGGTTGCAATAGCCTACAATGAAATCATGCGGCAAACATTCATTAATTTTATTTTAAGGAAAAAAAATTAATTAACCAACTAACTAATAAAGGAGATGTTTCAAACGATACAGTTTCCAAGAATAACAAAATGAAATAACCCAACTGACCATAATACAAGTTAAATCTTTATCAACATTTTCTCGAATACTCAAGATGATAAAAAAAGGAATTTCATGATGAAGATATATGGAAAAGTCAAACTATATAAGAAGATAAACGACCCTGAGTCAAAATCTACTAATTCTGAAGAATCTATAAAAGTTGTTAGATTTCAGAAAAACTTGAAGATTGAATACGACCCATATATAGTGATGACAAAAGAACATCGAGAGCTGCAGGAATAGAATAGAATAGCAGTGCTCTTAGCTGAAATAAACTAAGTGTAGAGAAAGAGCATACGAAGACGGAAGCACATGAAAGCTTAGAGATAAGCTCGGGAACACCAAAGCCACGAGGAGCAGAACCGGCAATGTCGAAAGCCAGAGTGAAAGGAGACAAAACGAGCTTAATTGGGAACTCAAAAATGTCACTTAGCTGGTGCCCATAACGAGCCGAAAAAACCTTGTACCGAACCCCGACGAACTGTTTCACGCTGTTCACTAGGCGGTCTGTCCCTTTCGGCATGGCTGTCGAATTGCTTGAGACTGAGTGCACTACAAGCAGAGGATAGAGTTATCGAGCATTCTTGCAGCAGTTGGCCGGCTACGGTTTAAAGCTTCGAATTTTGACCCCGAACTCGAAGAGTAGTGTTTGAGAAAATAAACGCTTCAGTGGCCAAAAATACGTCTTGCAACTTAATGGGCCAGGAAGTGTCGTCAATGTTGGCCCAAAAAGACATCTTACGCTTAATGGGCCAGTAGTGGAGCAATCATGGCCCAAAATAGACGTCAATCTACTTAATGGACCAACAATGGGCGTACTGTTGTCCTAAAAAGACATTAAACAAGTTAATGGGTCATGAATTGGGGCCAATGTTTAGCCCCCATGACCTGACTAAGTAATGCGCCAACAATATGAACACTACTGGGACGAAAAGAAGTCTTGCTACTTAATGGTCCATTAAGTAGTGCATTGTTGGCCCACAAGACCTATTTTACAATTAATGGGCTAGGAACTGTCACAGTGTTGGAGCACTCTACGTCTTGCCACTTAGTGGGCCAGGAAGTGTAGACGTCTTGACACTTAATGGGCCATGAAGTTGCTCAATTTACCCCGAAGACTTCTTGCTATTTAATGGGCCATGAATTTGCGCCTACCCAAAAAGGCATCTTGCCACTTAAATAGGCCAGGGAGTGGCCCAATATAGGCCCATAAGACCTCTTAGCACTTAATGGGCCATGGAATGGCCCAAATTTGGCCCAAAAGACTTCTTGTCACTTATTGGGCCAAATCATTGAGCAATGTTGGATCTAATAGACATCTTGACACTTAATGGGCTATGAAGTGGCACACTTTGGCCCAAAAAGTTGTCTTACTACTTAATGGGCCATGAATTGCAGCACTGTTGGCCCTAAAGGACGTTTTTCGGAATTAATGGGCTAGGAAGTGGCGCACTGTTGGCACAAAAAGAGTTCTTGATAAGTAATGGGCCACGAAGTAGCACTAATGTTGGCGCAAAAGACATCTTGTCAATGAGCCATGATGTGGCTCCAATGTGGCCCAAACGCAAGTGCTATGAGTCCATGATTGTTTTGATATAAAGTTTTTTGAGTACCAAATCGAACACCTTTGTAATTAGAGCCCATAGACCATAGACCGAAAAACACAAAGAGCCCATAGACCAAAATAAGATAGGTTCCAAACCCAAATTACATATTCTAAATCCACCCATTATTTTGGCAAAAACAAAAACCTCCACCCATTTTATTAGGTGTCACTGCGCGATATGCAATTACACAAGCCCTTCTTTAAATACAATTACCCGAGGCTTTTTAAAAAAAAAAAAATTGAATTACCCAACCCTTTACTGAAATGAATAAATTTTAAAAAAATTAATTTTTAAATTAGAGATTAATAGATACTGCCCATTTTCTTAAAAAGCAGAAATAAAAAGAAAAAAAATTAATGGATAGCACTTAAAGTATTTTTAGTATAATTTTATTTGTAAATATTTTTTTCAATAAAATGAAGGATCTTAAATTTGGAAATATTAAGTTCTTTTAAAAAAATATTTTTAGGTAATGTATATAATAAAAATTACTTTATAATACTGTATTATTGGAAAAATATTTTAAGATATTTTATGTATAAAAAATTTATTTAAAATATTTAGTATGATTAGAAAAATAGATTCCACTTAACCCAAAATTAAATTACTGAACGAAGTTCTCTTAATTTGTGGTCACTCCTCTTAAATTTTAAATTATTGATAGAAGGGTGATTAGAAAATTCAATATTTATAAATCCCTTTCATCTATGCTACACCTATGAGATAAATCAAACGTCCTGTGAATTGCTGATCATACCCTCTAATGAAAATGGGGAGATTCCTTCAAAGTTGAGACATGGTCGGATTCGGGTCAAAGTTATACTCATTGATTAATGAATCTGCCAATCATTTGCCTCCACCTTAATTACCTTCAGATTTTCCTCTGAATAAATATAACACTTATTCTTAATTAAAGGGGAAAATCATGGGTGCAAAGTAAATCCCACGTTAATTCCAAAAAAAAAAACATGCTGATTTCCAAAACATTTTAATTATGGAGCCGCATAATTCTCCGCTTGGCCAATCAAAATATGCATCTTGATACCCGAAAACAAGGACCACATTAAATCACAAGTTTTATTGACAGGTAATTAAAAGTTTCCAATTAGTTACACTGATATTTATTCCAACGCATCTCTTTTTTTTTTTCCCTGGTTAGAACTCCAACTCACCTTTTGTTTTCGTATATAGCCTCCATACTAAGAGCAGTTCGGCGAATTGACAGTCCTTTCCTTCACTCTCTCCCCGTCGACTCGCTGCGTCTTTCTACAGAATCCACGGCAGCAATGGCAGAAGCTCCTGCGGTGGCTGTGAAAGGTGGCAAGTTAGAGACGACGTTGCAGGCATACCTGGAAAGCAAGGTTGTGAAGGAGACCAGGGCTTTGATTTCTGAACTCTGTCGCCACTTCTACAATCTTGGGTGGGTCTCTGGCACCGGTGGTAGCATCACTATTAAGGTCCACGATGGTTCCGTTCCTAAATCTCAGCAGCTTATAATCATGTCCCCTTCAGGTATTAATCAATCCCTCGATTTTCTTCTGACTTTTGTCATTTCTGGTGTGCAGTATTTCTGATTCATGATATATGTATTATGGCGTATTCTGTTGTTCTCTGGGTATGCATATACGAGCTCAAGTTTGAATCTTCGATGTTCCTTGTCCTTTTTTGATTGATCGGTTTCTGGATTTATGCAACTCATGGTCGATGATCCAGAACATGGGTCGGCCTATTTTGATACTTTCATTAGTTTATATTGTATCACCATGCTCGATAGCGGTACATGCGTTTCAGGTTGGATTTCAATTCTCAGTGAATTGGTCAGCTTAGTTGTTAATAATGAAGATAGTTTCATGAACAAATGGTGTTGAAATTTTAGCTTTTTCTGATATGTTCAGGTGTCCAGAAGGAAAGAATGGAACCGGAGGATATGTACGTGTTATCCCACGATGGTTCGGTCTTGTCTGCACCTTCTCCTAAACCTTACCCTCATAAACCTCCGAAATGTACTGACTGTGGTCCACTCTTCATGAAGGTAAGATTAATTTGCTTTCTATTGATTAATTGCTTTAATCTCTGACACAGGTGAAGTGATTATGCTTCGAAGGTTTTGAATGAAATCGCTAAAGCTTAGGGATAGTAATCAATGACATTAGACTTATTATTACAGTAGCCATGGTTTATATCTTCCAGTAATTTCTTCCTTTCCAGGCATATCAAATGCGTGATGCTGGGGCTGTCATTCATAGTCATGGGATAGAATCTTGTCTTGCAACAATGATCAATCCTCTTGCAAAAGAATTTCGAGTAAGTACTGTCTTGAGGTTAAAGAAGCTTGTTCAATATCATAGTTTGTATGTTTGTAATCTTTAGATCTCTTACTGATGTTTGTGATCAAATCCAAATAATAAGGGTAGGAGGGAGTGATTGAGACTGGTATTCGATATAAGATAATTTGTGACTTTGTGAACATCATGTAGAGGCCATACTAAAATGTAAGCATATATTAGTCATGTTTAAACAATTAAAGGGGGCCAACGTTTTCTTATGACGTCAGATTTGAGCTCTACATTATAGGATCTGGGAATTGCATGCGACATCATGGTTGCATTTTGTCTCACTGATTGAAGTAGGCCTCTTGTTGAAACTGATATTCTTATGCCTCTTGTTAATGATGAGAAAATCCAAAGGAAAACGCAAAAATCTGGGATTTCTGAATCGGATGATAAAATGCCATTGTTACCTGTGGCTATAAATTGGTCAAGTTGATTTGACTTTTGCTGGGGAGGGATTATTAAGTTGTAGATATTAAATTTATCTGATGTTATGATTGTATATGGCTTCCTACCCAGCTTCTTATATATAACTTTATTAAATAAATTATGTTGTCTTCATAAAGTGAACTGACTTTTTTAATGTTGCCAACCCCCTTCTTTACATCCTTGTAATTTTTGTAGCAATTTTCTTTTGCTGTTATAGCTTATTATATACGCAGTTCAATGATTTTTTGAAGTGCTTCAAGTTTCTCTTTTATGTTGAGCCTTTTTCCTATGCTTTTATTTTCTCATTCTACGATGATATCATATAGTCCTGCTTGTTTCCACAAATTGCAGATCACTCACATGGAAATGATAAAAGGAATCAAGGGGCATGGTTACTATGATGAACTAGTGATCCCCATTGTAGAAAACACGGCCTATGAATATGAGCTTACAGAATCTCTTGCTGAAGCTGTATGTTTCTAGTTTACTTATGAACGTTAATTTGGCTTTTAGATTGTATGGTCTTTTTATTGTATTTGATACAGCTTACTGAAATAACCTAAACTTCCAATTTTCAGATTGAAGCCTACCCAAAAACTACAGCTGTGCTTGTTCGCAACCATGGGATATATGTTTGGGGAGACTCGTGGATCAATGCTAAAACTCAGGTTTGCATTTTCCACAATAAATTTGAAGGAAACCAATATTACAATGTTTATTTGAACTTTATGCTCAGAAGTTCCTGAAGAAATGATACTCTCCTGAAATGTCATTTGAGTAGTTTATTTATGATGCTTTGTGATAAATTGATAATTTTTCTTTCAGTCTGAGTGTTATCATTACCTCTTTGATGCTGCTCTCAAGCTTCACCAGATGGGATTGGACTGGTCTACTCCAGATCATGGTCCAATCCATAGTGTTAGAAGTGGTCAAAGGATTTATTCAGAGTCAGATGTGTCAGTTAAGGCAAGGAAAGCTAGCGGAGAAATTAATTTCCTCCCAGTGAGTTCTCATAATCCTCCCCTCTATTTAAATCTTTAGACCTTAAAACTTAGGTTATCATTAGTATTGTTTACTTAAAATTCCCGAAACAAATTCCTTACCCTCTGCCATCTGGTAGTGCTAATGGACAATTCCTACAATATTTTCATTTCATGCATTCAATGTGCCCAATAGCTGTAAACTAGATTGTTCATTATTCACCTATCTGGATTGCAGTGTTGCATTGTTCTCGACATCGAGGGGACTACTACTCCCATATCATTTGTTTCTGATGTTCTCTTCCCTTATGCACGTGACAATGTTAGGAGGCATCTATCTGCTACATACGATGCCCCCGAGACTCAAGATGATATTAAGTTACTTCGATCCCAGGTAAGATTTATAGATTTGTAATGCTTTAGTATTTTAATTCTGTGATGGGAACATGTGGATGTGGGTAGGCATTGGACTGTAATACAATTGTGTGGAGTGTTATGCTTTTATTGGAGGAACTGGACTAGATTCTGGGAAGGATCAGCCAGAAAGTAAACTTAAATGTGTAAAGGGGAAGTGTGAAGCCAGGGACCAGCCCACCTTCCTGACTCTTCTTGAGTCTCAAACAAGTGGCTAACGAATTTTTCTTTTTTCAATTGAAAGCCAGAGAATTGTGTGTGTGTATTATATTAAGAAAATTTAGAACATCGACTTCCTCTTATTATGATTTCAGGTTCAAAGGGACCTGGAACAAGGGGTTGCGGGTGCTGTCCCTATACCGCCTGAAAATGCCAGGAAGGAGGAGGTAATTATTGCTTTGGTCGCAAATGTGGAAGCTATGATTAAAGCTGATAGAAAGATTACTGCCTTGAAAGAATTGCAGGTATCATATTAAATTCAATAGACTTAATGTGCTTTTTTGGATTCTCATGGACGATATAGCTGACATTTAGCCATGCAGGGTCATATATGGCGAACTGGTTATGAGAATAATGAATTAAAGGGAATAGTTTTTGATGATGTGCCAAAAGCTTTGGAAAAGTGGCATGACCTGGGCATAAAGGTTACATAAAACTGATTCTTGTGGCTGTAACTTTTTCTGTTAAACTTAATTTTCACACGGCTATTGCTGATATTCTAATTGCTATTTCTGATGAACACACCAGGTATACATATATTCTAGTGGTAGCAGATTGGCACAAAGACTTATATTTGGAAACACAAACTTCGGGGACCTAAGAAAATATTTATCTGGATTTTTTGACACCACAGTGGGGTAATGTTCTACTTCTTGTTGCCTCTGGACAATTCTTGTTTAAAGCAATCTCTTTTCATGCTAAAGTCTTTTTTCCACACTCAGGAACAAAAGAGAGGCACGCAGTTACACTGAAATCTCTGCATCTCTTGGTGTCGATAAACCATCCAATATTTTGTTTGTGACTGACGCTTATCAAGAGGCTACAGCTGCGAAGGCAGCAGGTACGCGCTTTACTTTCAAGCTTCTATAATATTTGGTTTCTTCAGTAAGCCATTGCTTTTTATCCCACCTCAAAGGCGCCTCGAGAAGCCAAACTGTAGGTGTTTCACGGTTGTGCATGAGTTGAATTATTTAGTTAAAGCATCTAAATGTCCCATAAAAATTAAACTATAAGTGAATGAAAAAGTGGGCCACTGGTTGTTCCTAATACATGCTAAGCGTAGTTTATGCTGTTTTCACATTCTTCATGAATTAAATGGTTTCAGAAGTGCCTATAAATGTCCAATAGACATCAAACGACAACAATCAAATAGTTTTTTTTCCATATATTTACGTAGGGTGTGTTTGGTATGAGAAATTTGGAAGGGAGGGGAAGGGAGGGATTTTGTCCATTTTCCCTTGTTTGGCACCACAACATTTTTAGAAGAGGGAATTTTTTTTTAAGATTTTCCCTCCCCTCCCCTCCCCTCCAAAATTGGGAGGATTTGGAGGGGAAATTAAATTTTTGCCTTATTTTAACTATTATATCCATAATATTTTTTAATATCCCTAAAATACTCCTTCTACATCTCACAATTATCTATATAAAAATACTTTTTATTTTCTCCCCTTCTAAATTAAACAATGTAATATTAAAATTCCTCCATTTTTATATTACTTTGTTTGTATTAATGGAGGGGAAAGGAGAAAAGGGGAGGAGAATAATTTTAATATTAAAGTGTAATATGAAGGTACTTTGTCTATAGCAGAATTACAACAATGGCACTTTGTCTTTTCTACCGAATATTAACCTTGATAGGGAAGAAGATCCATATCATAGAAGTGAAATATATCTGATTATGTCATCATAAAAACAATAGACAATATAGTATTTCCCATCCAACATATAACTAATAGATACAGCCTTTTTTACGGATAAGAACCTTTTCATTTGTTGTCTTACTTTGATTCGATTACAACTGTCCATATTTCAGGTTTGGAGGTGATAATTTCTATTCGGCCTGGAAATGAATCTCTTCCTGAAAATCATGTATTCAAGACTATCAGCTCCTTCTTGGAGATCTGAGAGGAATCGCAGTGATTAATCATATTGTAATTTTGACATATCTTTAAATGAAATGTTAGTGTGAGATATTTGCTTAAATGGATGGTTTTCCTAATTCACCTCATCTGTATGATATTGTCCAATCAAGTTGGCTAAAAAAGTAAATAATCAGAATTTCCAGTTTCGCAATTCTTCCATGCCACATTACTGGGCAGAATTTTCTCCATGCTTGGCAAGAACTCTTCCACAAATTCCTCACACTTGAGATGAATGTGCTGAGTTCTTATTGTATCTTTGCTGGAAGGAGCGCTTAATTTTCATGATGTTCCAAAATCTGAGTGAATGTTTAAACTCATTATGCAAAACGTTAGGCCAACAACATTGGAGCTGTCTTCTATCATGAAAATTGGAGGAGAAATCCACTGAGTGTAAATGCCCTTTTTATTCTAGAACATGAAATAATAAATTAAAGAGTTAAGGTCCAATATTGGCATGAAAGTTTTCGCACAAGAGTTACAAATATTTGGAAGTTTTTCTTAAATTAATATTACTATAGAAGTGTTAAAAAAATAAGTAAAATTATATTGATCAATAAAATCCTGACATTAACTATTAATATTTTTAATAGTCATAGACAATATTACTCTCTCTTTTTTAACACTTTTGAAACAATACTAACTTTTTAAAAGAGTTAAATAACCATAACTCCTATGAGAATTTTTTTTGGAACAAAATTGGATTTTAACCTGATAATAAATAATGTGTGAGGTCTTTTTCCACTTTCCTAGGAAGAGTCTTCCTGTGGAGTATTAAGACATGGTGTATGCAGCAACCAGAGGAAAAAATAAAAGAAAATTAGGATCACATATGTTCAAGGGAAAATGACAATTACGGACCCTCTAAAGGAGTTAATGACAATTAAATATGTCACCAGTCAGTCATGGGAGATAGTATCTCATTTTTACTCATGTTCCTATTTTTCTACCAATTACAAATGAGTGGTTTCAAAGTTCACTCAATGTGACGTTTCTCTACAGAATGGCTGATATTTTAACCCTTGGCCTTGCTTGATTAGTTAGGTTAGAGATAAGGTCCTTTGCGCCATGGAGAAACTTTAAAAAAACAAAAAGAACAATTGAAGAATCAATGCACTCTCTTACATCTTCCTTAAAACTTTTCTCGCCCATCATAGCTAACATGGTCTCTTTTCAAACAACCTAATTAACTGCTATCTTTGTCATAAAAAACAATGAAAAAAAGTGAAGATAGGAACGTGCACTAAGTGAGGTTTAAGTTGCAGAAAAACTGGGAAGTAAGAAGAAACATTGCCGGTTTTTAGTTCAATGCACCAACCATTGGATCCAACCTAGAACCTATTTGTGCCCTATATGACAAAGCAAAGTCCAAATGGGGCACACAAAAAGCAAAAGCAAAGTCTTCACATTTCCCCTCAGCTTTTGTTATTTATCCTTTGCTTCTTTTTTTTTTATTTTACCTTAACTTTCTCTAATTATCATCATCATTCCAACCAGGAAGTCCCACTTCCTCTTTTTCTTCATCTTTAGCCTTTCTTCTCGTCATTTTGTCAATCTCGCTTGACTTGTTGCTTCTCCTTACAATCTCTAGATAGACCCCCAACAAAAAAATTGACAAGAAAAATGGCTGCTTTATTTGTTTATATAGTTTGAATAAAAAAACATTAATAATTGCTTTCGCGACCTTAATGTTACCAATTCAGCAGCTAGTATGATTGCCTCGTTTATCCTTTTTTCTTCAACTAATTAAATTTTAATACAATTTTTTTTATCTTCATTACTATTTGACCTTTCTTTGTATGCACTTGATATCCCTAATAAACCACTTGCCATGGAAACTTTCCGGTCGAGATTTGACAAGACCATTTTTCAGGCAGTGCTCCCTATCAATCGATTCAAGCTCTTGGTGGTATTTATTTGGCCTTGTTCATTGATAGCAATAATTGAATATCTCATTTATTCAGTTATTTTCTTTCATGTTCAGATTTATCTTTATCATAATAAAGTTTCAAAATGTGATTTTGAGGTAAATATCTTCTTTTGAAAAAAAAAAAATACACCATTCCAAGTTCTGGATCAATATCTGCCGGGTATTATGAATTCAGATTCGTTGACTCAAAAAACAGAACATCTAATAAGAATACGAATATTTAGTACAAAATACATATGATGTCATAGTAGTATAATTGAATTATATTTGATACAAACATCCAATTGCATAGAAAAATTACCATTCGTCAAACTAAGAAGTTGAAGGTGTTTGCTTTTATATGATTTGATGGAAACTGCGGTGTTGCTTCCAAGTTGAGAGAGTCAGAGAAAAGGAAAAAAGAAATGATCAAAACCAAATTTGAGTTTGAATAGCTTAGAAAACTAATTCTTAGGAAAGAAATTTCAACACCCAACCTCCAAGGAGAGTGACTTGTTCAACCTTCATTAACTTGACCCACCCACCTTCCTCCTTCGCTTTTCTTCTGAGTCTCGAGTCTCTTTCTCTCTAATCTACGCCTTCTCTTTACTGGTTGGTCTGAAACTGATGCTACGGTGACAGATACGATCGCCAGAGTCAAAAACACTGATTGATTCAGATGATATAATTCGATCGATGGCGTACGATAACAAGATATATAAGAAAATTGAAAACGTTCATGGAAGAAGAATATCAGAAAACTGTATCCATGGGTGTGAAATAAAGCAGGGCTCGTGCAATTTCATGGAATAAACAGAAGCCAATTTTACAATTAGACCAAGCTCTATACCTCTTCCTCTTTTTTTTCCTTTTTTTTTTAGAACCATTAAAAAAACCAATAATCTATGATCGGAATCAGCCATAACAACAATCAGAGCTCAAGATGGGGACTCGGAGACTCTGGGGGAAGTGAGGGGGAAGAGAGGCAAGAGCTGTGGCTCGGAGTCTCTAGGAGTGGACATGGGCGAGGGATGGAGATAAAACCCTTTGTGGGCGATGGCTTTCTCCTCCTCCGACGAATTGCCTAGCGACGGCGATGACTTGTCAAAGGGATCGTCGTTGAGCGGCGTGACGGGACTGAGAGTGAGCGACGGGAAATCAAGAATGCTCGGCGACAAGATCTCCGGCTTGCGAGGAGACGAAAACCCAGAACTATGAGCGTAATTGGGAACAAGAGTGTTGATCATGAGACTATTCTTCAAGCTGTTCCTCCTCTCGTAGAGCTTGAAGCCTTGCTTCTTCGGGGCCGTTTTGACCGGAGGGATGCTGAAATTCTTCGCGGCGGAGGAAGACGGCGGAGGAGAGGGAGGAGGAGGATGATTTTGGGAAGGTGGATGTGAAGAACCAGTGAGCATCTGGACGACGCGCTTGAAAGAGGAAGTGTCGGCCTGAACGAAGGTAGTGGGATAGGGATTGGAGTCAGATCTGGGGAAAGTGGGAGTTTTAGGGGTGAGAGGAGGCGTGGGAACCTGGGCAGCACCATTGGTGGTGCTGCTGCTCGCATTGCTTCTCGGGGAATCCATACAAGACTGATGATTGTCTCTGTCTAGAGACTTGGACACGAGCTCCATTGATGTGCGTGTCTGTTGTTGTTGGAGTGAGGGAATGGCCTGAGAGGATGGGGACTGCGGCCGCAGAATGGCCGCGGGAGGGGGTCAGGGATATTTATACAGGGAGTTAGGGAGCGAGAGGGTGGGGGGCAAATGGGTAAATATGATCAATCTCTCTCTATGCTAGGAAAGTCATTGTAATGGGTTTAAATATATCACTCCCTTTGACTTGTTTAGACTCTTGTGCTGTATTTTTTTTTTTTTGGTTACAAACTCTTGTGCTGTATTTAGGGTTGTTCAAATTTTTTCCAAAAGGTTGTCGTGAACCGATCCTAAAAGTTGATCCCATTTTATGAAGGATCAGGATATGAATATATCAGGATAATATGAGGAAAGGGTTAAGATAGGTCTGAATCTAATTTTTGGAACTCTCTTCCTATCAGGAACATTTTAAAAAAATAAAAAAATATTTTTATTTTATTTATTTTTTATAAAAAAATAAAAATAAAAAATAATAATTATATGATATTATTTATTTTATTTATTATATAATTTTATTTTTCTCTTCCTTATATATATTTATTTCTTTACTAATAAAGTGGTAACTTCAGTTGATAAAATAAAAAAATTAATTATATAATTAATAGTATTTATTATTTTAAATTAGTAATCATCTTAAGAATAATTTAATTTTTTTAATTATTTTTTATATTTTAATTATATGTTATTAATTGATAAATTATATTATTTTAAGATGAGACATAAGATATAATAATGCCAGTCACAACCCGTCCCGTAAATAACTCTACCTATACTAATTGTGTTGCTCTTCTTATGTTTTGTAAAAGTGAGAATTAGTATCCAGTCTTGTATAAATAATTAAAGGGAAAAGCTATAATTTTGTCTAGAATTTTGATGTAAGAGTTGTACGTAATTAAAAAATTTTGTTAGTGTAATTTCATTTAAAAGTATTAAAAAATAAGTAAAAATACTTTCACCATTAGAAAAATAATGTTGGCCATTATAGTAATAGATAATACTGCTCATTTTTTAATATTTTTGAATATCTACAATTCTTACATATGTTAATTGAACTTTAACCCATAAATTAATTATTTAAAAAAATCCTAATAAATAGTGAACAAGTTACAAGTAAATTAAATACACGACCTCGTATTCATAATGAAAATGAAATTTTGTATGTTATTAGACTACAAAGTTATTAGTATTGCTCCTCTATTTTGAATGTCGAGGCATTCCCTCCCTTTTTTTTAACACATTTTCATATAGGCGTCATGCCATGTGTTAATTTTTGAGAACCTTTGTTGTGCTGCAACGTGTCAAACGGTTGAATTCGTATTGGCTGAGAATCACATCTGAACAGGTGAAACGTTCTTGTTTGACCAGAACACAGGAGGGATATGCACTTTGAGCAGAAGCAGCAACTTGCTTTGTCTCTTAACCTCCCCACGTATGTTGTGACATGTTTGTTCAATTCAGTAGGGCATATGATTGATCGGCGAAGGGATGGGTGTGTGCAGTGGCACTTTTGGGATTCAGATTGATTGAGGATGACAATGATCAACGTAATCATCAAAGAGTCATGGAGAGCAGCCACATGCCTCCAATCTCCTCCCACACCATCATGCTTATATACAACTAACACAAATATATGTTTAATTCAAGTGACTTTGAGTATGATGATTTGAGTTTATGCTCAATGTACGCAGAAGATAACTCCTCTCTCAGTCTGATCTCACAACGGAAGTTTGAGTTTGAACTAATTACATGTTTAGGGATGTTGAGCAGTTAAAAATTAATGTATTTTAATATTATCTATTTATTTAAAATATTGCGATAGATGCTTTTTTGTTAATCAAGGCTGCGATGCGGTTTTTTTTTAATTATTTTATTAGGTTTGTTCTGTATTAAAATATATTTTGAATTGTTTACGTTATATATATATATATATGGATGAAAAATATTTAGAGAGATATATAGATTGGGAAAGTATCAGCACTCTAACAAATTTATTTCCAAAAAAACTCAATTCTAAATTTCACTCGGGACTACTGAAATTAATTTTTGTTATGCCAAAAGATATAACAAAAAAGATAGAAACACCTCAGTAATAAAAGAAAGAAAAATATGGGCTATAATAAAAATAATAAGACTTTAACAAAAAAGTCAAGAAAATTAACAAGTCGTGTTAACTAGATAAATATAAGAATTAATAAGAATAATAAAAAAATTATAAAGTAAATAAAGATATTAACAACAAAAATATAAATTTTAATAAAAATAATAAAAAAAACTTAATATTACAGTATAAATTGGGATATTAATAGAATAAATATAAAATTTAATTTGAGTCTTGTTAATATCTATTTTTTTATTTTATAATATTATCTTTGTTTTTCTCAAACTTAATTTTAGTTTAAGTGTCTGTTTAGTTTATCCTAAACCAAAATTTTAAATTTAAATTTTAAAAAAATTAAAACAAACAGTTATATTTATTTAAAATAATTTTTAGATTAAATTAAAATTTTAAATAAACTAATTATAGTAGCTTATGAAATAGTAAAAGAGCTTATGGATTAACTAATTATTATATTACTTCTATTTTTTCTTATACCCTCTCTCCCCTCTCATCTTTTTTCTACACTATCTCTCCTATCTTATCTCTCTTATACATTATCTCTCATCTCCTATCTCTCTTCTATACGCTCTTTCCTCTCTCATCTCTTATTTTTTCTCTCTCCTATGTTTAATAATCATATTATTTTTTATAATTTATAATAATAAAAATATTTTTAAAAATAATTATCTAAATATTTATTTAAAATTATTTTTTTATAAATTCTTCTAAAATCATATTTTAAAAATTATTTAATTTTTTTTTTAAATTCTTATCTAGATCAGCGCTAAGGCTGTGAAGTTTTAGCTTCTCTTTTTTTAGATTTTTAGAAATAAATTTGCTACCGTCCTTATCTGAAATTTTCCCATATTAGATTTGGAGTTGCAGAGAGAGGAAGGAAGAATAAAGTGAGAGGCAACTGTCCAATTGGAGAGAGGCTTTGCTAATATCTCCTTGGAATGTCAACTATTCACCTCCCCTCGAGCGTCACCCTCCCTAACTACAAGACAAATTACTCTAAAGACAAAAAGGATCCCGAAAAAACTTTTCTTTTAATACTTAAATAAATTATATAATCCTATCATATATTATAAATGCATGTATGCCAATGCTCGAAAATCGGACGGCCGGTTTAGACCGCCGAAGCCGATGAGCCGGCCACTTGTCCGGTCTGGTTTAGCATCTTGAATCGGGGAAATCAACTCCGAATAACCACCCGTCCTGAACCGCGGTTTCCCGCTAAGTTGGGCGGGTTATCCGGGTTATTTTTTGAAAAAAACGTTTACACCCAAATGCGATCGAGGCTAAAGAATAAAAGGCGAAGGAGATCTCCATTGGAGGCTGAAGAAGAAATGTTGGAGCAGATCTAGATCAGAAGCTAAAAAAGAAGGGAAGGAGCAGAGCGATAGCTGAAAAATCGTAGAAAACCTGTGATTGAGGACTAGGGAGACGGTGGAGAAGAAATGAAATCGACTGCCACCATGAAATCTAAAGTTGAAGATTTAGCTGAACATCAGGGAGATTGGAGTGGTGCTGTTCCTTTTTCTGGATTGCCAAACACTCGAACCAGTGCCTTGCAGCTTGAAAGCATGGCGATAGACCAAAAAAGTTTGGGGTAGCAGATGAAGTAAAAACTGGAAAAAAGTGAATTGCTTGCGCAAGTAAGAATTGCAAAGAGAAGCAAAAGAAGGACGGAAATCGAAGAGTAGAAATTCGAAATTCAAAGAGTAAAACTAACTATTGGTTAAAAAAAAAAAAAGTAAAGCGGCAGTATTGCTGTAAAAGTTATCTCCCAATAAATTTTCAATGGACCCATTTTCTTGGAGAGGAAAAAAACAAGAAGAGGAGTGAAACGAAAATTCTCTTTGCAATTCTTTTGAATTATTATTTCGACCTATTTAGTGTTCAGTCTAATTTTTTAAACTTTGATATATACTCATTCAAGGTGATCCAATCACTTTGAAATATTTTTTTTAATAACATTATAATTTTAAATTAATTTATAGTTTATTAAACATTTTAAAAAAATTATTTGCACCTAATATATTAAAGTAGTTTTTGTACAATTTTTTATTTGAAGCATGTTTTTCAACACTAACAAATACTATAAACTTAAAATATTAAATACTAATAAAAATGTTTTTTGATACTGAATATATAAAAATTATTGAAAAAATATTTTAAAATATTGAGTGTTGTTAGAAAAATATATAATAAAATATAAATTAATTTAAGATACTAAATGTTAATTGAAAAATACTTATAAATATACTTTAATCCTTTTATAAATTAAAAAATATATATAATATAAATTATATTAAAATTAATATTACTTTCTAGTATAATTATTCAAATATATATTTTAGATTTTCATATATCGAATGTAATTTATTTAGCGAATGATTTCTACGTGTTATTTCTGTTTAATGGAGAGTTATAGATTAAGTTAAATGATTTAATATATATACCATTAAAATTCGACTTGAACGGTTTAAATCTACAATGAAGGCATGCTGGAGAAAAACCAAATCTGATTTATGTTGTGGTTAAAACTTAATATATATATTTATATATAAAACAAAATTTGAATAATATCCTCATAGGATTGAGTTGTTGTTAAACTCAAATATATAATAGAAACTCACCTTACCTTAATTTGAAGGGGACAATCGAATAAGGTTACGTGAGCCGTTATTCAATTCACAGGTTGAAACAAGATATTGTCATGCAAAGTGACACTAACATTTCTAAATTTGGGACTGTTTCTGATTTCTCGGATATTCTCCTCATCACCCAATATTGCACCAAAAAACACTAAAAAAAACAAACTAACCTTAGCTTCACACACCACAAAATCAATAATATAATTAATTATGATATATTAAATATACTTATTTATTATAATAATAAATGTGACGTGATATTCTTAAAATATCTCTATATAATATTAAGTTATAATTTAGATAAATTAATTTTAAAAAAATATGATAAATATAAAATAAATTAAAATTTTATATTTAAAATTAAAATCAAATAATAGCTGTTTATTCAAGAAGAATGGACTTTAACCGTTTAATTATAAGTTCTTAATTCGACCGTATACGAATATAAAAATTATTTTTAATAGAGTTATCCCTCTTTAAACTCATCAATGCTTTAACCTAACCTAATTAAATAGATATATAAAAAAATAAAATCAACCACTAATTAACTAGTCCATCTATAATACTGGTGCATATGACTGGATAGGATACGAGGGATTAAATTATGAAAAATATGGTTGCAGTTATGTTGAATGGTGGGAGCGAATCAGTTCGGTTCCCAAAACAAAGTGCAGCAGAAGTACTTGTCGGATCCTAATTTACTGACTTTCATTCTCATTGGCGCCACCAAATTTCATCTCCCGTGTCTTATGTGGTTCAGATATTTTTCCACAGTTTTTTAAAAAATTAAATTAAATTAAAAGTTTGGGAGAGAGAAAAAAAAGCTACCATAAAGAAAAAGAGAATCACATTCTGATTTCACAAAGAATGGACAGGGAAGCAGGGGGACCATTAGATCAAATGCCAATATAAATAATTAAATATATGGGAAAATGCCACGGATTGCTTTAGTGGTTTGGTATAATTAATTAATTAATTGCCGTCATTAAGGATTTAATTATGATTAAGATCATGGGAATCCCTTGTTAATCTCCGTTATGTACACCTGCTATACAAAAACGAATAATTTGATTGCTGGTTTAAGTGCCAGAAAAGCAACTTTCACTATATCGTCTGTAATTAATCACATAGCATAAAAATTACATTGAATTCTCAGAAGAGATAATTAAGATTCAAGAGGCCGGAAAAATAATGATATAATTATATCACAACTCATGATTAGCGGTAGAAAATCAAGACATTATTTTTTAAAAAAAAAAATTGTTGTTTTCATTGTTTATTGGAGTTTTGATGAATTTGATTATGAAATGTGTGAAGCAGATATTTTGAAGAGAAAGAAAGTGAGAGATACCAATGCCACCACCCACTGAGTGGGAAATGAGTAAGCATAGAAGAATAATGACTAGGAATACCAATTAATTGGTATAATTTCACGTATATACCTTCACCAACAAATAATATTTGATCATATTTTCGGTTTTGATTTTAAGAGGATAAGAATAGAGTTAACGTGTATGAGAGAGGCATCCTCGTATCTGATATACTAGAAAAAAGATTTGATCATTTACTATAGTTAGTTAAATCGTATCAATGGGTGAGAGCTATTTAGCTAAACTAATATCTAACAACTATTTTAAATTTGTTTAAGTGCGTGTTTGACAAACTACTAAATTTAAATTTAAAATTTAAATTTAGTTTAAAATTTAAGTTTAAAAAAATTTAAAATAAATAGTTATATTTATTTAAACGGATTTTTAGACTAAACTATGGTTTAAAATTAAAGTTTCAGATAAGCTGATCAGAGTAGTTTATAGAACAGTAAAATAGCTTATGAACTAATCAATTACTATATTATCCCTATTTTTTCTCACACTCTATCTCCTCTCTCCTCTCATCTCTTATCTCTCCTTATTTAATACTCATACTCTTTTCCGTAATTTAACCATAATAAAAGTACTTCTAGAAATAACTATTCAAACACTCATTTATTTAAAACAACTATTTTTTCATAAGCTATTTTCCAAAAGTTATTTTCTATAAACTGTCTAAAAGCCCTTTTTTTCCATAAACCTATTTCTAAAATCTTATTTAAATACACCCTAAATATAAGGTTGTGTCTTTTGACCTTCCGCACATGCAATAAGTGTTCAAGTTCCTTATGTCAAGTGAATAATAGGATTATGTTCCAGTGATATAAAAGTTCTCCAATAATTAAGATATAATTATTAAATTAAATTAATTATATATATTAGAGTTATATTTCTATCAAAATAACTTAAATTAATTTAATAAGATATCTCTTAATATTATATATCTTTAATACTTCCCTATTCAGATTATATGAACTTTTATATTTTAATATTTCTTTTACTATTTTTCTTATTTCTCTTATATTCTAATAGTCACAATTCTCTCATATTTGAGTCCCCTGAAATTAGGAGATCGTAGAGTACTACCGGATGGTTTTTCTTTTCAAGAGAAAAATGAGAGTGCGAAAAAACGAAAATAATTGAATTATCAATATCTTCCACTTCATAAAAACTTTTAACTTGAGAATTTTGAAATTCAAATTCAATCAATAATGGTTTCTTCTTCTTATTATTACGATCTAATTATATTGGAAACAACAATGATTAAAAAATTATTAAGTAACCAATAAAATTTAGCACAATTAACATATGGTTAAGTCCAAAGCAATTCAATTTCTTACTAATCTATTGCGCTGTCCAAAGCAATTGCCAGAAAGTTAATTTTCACGCATAATTAATTAATTAATTAATACTGATCTAATCTATAGATTTAATTAAAAGTGAGTTGGATGCCGATTAGTTGGATTCTTACTTTGATTACTTTTTTTTTTATTTTGAATAATTAAGAATTAGTAAACAGATTATCGATATCATGTCCAGAAACAGCTGACATATACGAAAACCTAGTAATGAGCAGATTCGTGTCGATCTTAATAGAAGAATACTAATTAAACTTGAAGGCATCTAGTGATAGAGAAAATTAAAGATTAAAATAATAGTATAATAATTATTTTCTTTTAATAATATTATGAAGGATATCAAATAAAGGTAATTGAGATTTGAAATAATTTAATGTAAAGAGTGAAAAAACTGAAAAAAAAAAAGGGAAAAATTATATATTACATAGATTTGTATTTTTCCTAAGGAGTGTTTGGTTTAATTCATTTTAAATCATTTTTATGCTATATAAAGTAAATACAACAGGAGAAGTTTGATCTCGTATAGTGCAACTGCAAACTAATTTTTTAGAGTGTTCCCAAACACCCATCTGTGTTTTTTTAAATGAGGGCAAACAAACGGAGATAAAGAAAGTACCCTTAACAAAAAAAAAAAGGGAGGAAGAAAACATCAATCTAATTTTTAAGATAAGTTACTTTGAATTTGTTCATATCAAAGAAGAATAGTTAATTAAATATATTTTAAATATAATATCTTAAGTTAAAACTAAAATATGTATATAAAAATTTATTAAAAGAGGCAAAATTTAATTTAATGATCTTTATATCTTAATTAGATTCTACAAAAAAAAACTAATTAAATCAGATGTAAATTCATAAATTTTTAACTTTATCCTTATTGAATAATATAATTATTAATACATAACAAAGATTTATTTGTAATAGGGTAAAATTAAGAAATAATTATCAATAATCCTTCATGGGACTTACATTATTTATGATGAAATATTTCTTCTAAAAAAGCCACGTGTAAGTTGGTATTTTTTTATTCTTATTTATAGAGTAAAAAATATTTATTCTAATTATATTTATAAGATAGAAAAAAATTATTTATATAAATATTTTATTTTACTCTTTATTTATTTATATTATTTTTATTTTTATTATAATATATATTAAATATGAATAAAATTAAAAAATTATTAAGTTTTAAAATATAATTAATAATTTTTTTGATGAGTGTGCAATATAATAAAAGTGATTAATAAATAGTTACTACTATAATACTTTAATTTACCAATTTCCACATCATATGTACAAGTGTACAATTTCCATTAGGGCTATTCATGGGCAGGGCTGGGCAACCCCCCTGCCCGGTGCCCTGCCCGAAAAAAGTATGGGCTGTATTTTATAGCCCGATGCCCGGCCCTGCCCGATAAAAGCCCTAACCATTTTAGGCTGGGTATGGGCGGGCTAGGCGTGGGCAGGCTGGGCGTGCCCGTTGTGATGCTCTGCTCATATTGGAAAAAATAATCTGTAATTATAAATTTATAAAATAATACCATATTAATTAAAGTATTAAAATTTATTGCATATAAAAAAAGTTTTGAAGTCTAAGTAATTTGTAATTATAACTTTGTATAAATTTTCTAAATATTGACAAAGATGAAGCATCTAAAAAAATAAAATAAATAATTATAATTTATAATATAATAATATTATCATTAGTAAAATTAAAGGAAAAAAATTAACATAGTTATAAATATTAAAAGACGTAACTTACTTACTTAACTATTTAAATTTTTAAAATGACCCTTTAGTCATCAATAACTATCATATTCTCCCTTCCAAATGTAGTATATAGGGAGAAAAGTAAAAAATAAATAAAAGAATAAGTGCCAATGGGCAGGGTAGGGTATGGCAACCCCCCTGCCCGATGCCCAACCCGAAAAAAGTATGGGCGACATGTTGTAGCCCGGTATCCGGCCTTGCTCTATATTTATCGGGCTGGGCAGGGCTATTTTTTCGTGGGCTCAGGTGGGCATACTGGGTCACGGGTTTTATGAACACCCCTAATTTCTATTGACGAGTACAAATCACCTCTAGTCTCTTCCATTAGCCCATCTTTTCATATGGTGTGTTTAGAAACACATTTGAGTTTTAAATTTAAGTTTTGATAAATTTTAAATTTTAAATTTTTTTAAAATAAATAGTTATATTTATTTAAAAAATTTTAATTAAACTATAGTTTAAAATTAAAGTTTTAGATAAATTGATTATAGTAGATTATGGAATAGTAAAAAAGCTTATGAACTAACCAATTACTATATTATCTCTATTTTTTTTATATAATCTCTCCCACTTTTTTTATATCATCTCTTATCTCTCTTATTTTTTCTTATACTATCTCTCCTATTTTTTCTTATACCCTAACTATTTTCTTTTTTTACACAATATTTTCTCTCTCTTCTTATATATTATCTCTCCTCATTTAATACCTATACAATTTTTCATAATTTACTAATAATAAAAATATTTTTAAAAATAATTATTTAAACACTCATTTGTTCAAAAATATTTTTTATAAGTTTTTTTATTTTTTTTATAAATTATTTAAAAATATTTTTTTTATAAGTCTATTTTTAAAATTTTATTTAAATTAAAAAAATAGTATATAAGAAATAAGAGAGGTGATTGGCAAACAAAAAATACAAGGAAAAAAATAATTAATTAATTAATGAAAGGGGGTCAAGTAATGAAAGTGTGAAAGAAGGAAGACCTTGAAGAGTCCGCCAACCTTATAACGAGAGGTTTAATTAATGATCTCACCGTCGCGGCCGCTCTAAGCCTGTAAGCCTAAAAAAGATAGCCACGTGCCTTTGATCTTTATGAACACCATCTTTCTTTCTTTGTCTTTTTAATTATTATTATTATTATTATTATTATTATTATTTTCTTGAGTATTTTTTTAAAATATCTTAATTTAATACCAACGTCAGCAATAAAAACAAGCAAACAACAGCATTCAGTTTCAATCACGGAAGGCTACCTAAGCCGCAAAGTTTGACCAAAATGCCTCATACAGTTCATATTCTGTTGGCCAGATTCCACAAGGCAAACACTCCCTCATTCATCATATATATATATATATATATATATGGGTTTTCTTCTTCTTCTCTGTCTCTTTCTTTCTCTGCTAAGTCCTAAATAACCCAAAATTGCAATCCTCCAATGTGTGTGCTGATATACACACACACACACATAAATCTGCTTTTGAATAGTCACTTTTTGGAACTTAGTAATCAATCTTCTTCTTTGTTTCGGTGTGGTGTTGTTATGCTAACTCATGCCTAAACAAGTAATTAATTGAACAATTAGTCAAATTTTGATTCAACATTTTTACTTAGTTTTAAATTGAATATCATTTTCAGGAGGAAAAAATTACTGAAAAGCACTAACTAATTGCAAAACTTATACTCAAGAGCATTTAAAATTTATTTAAAGACTCCACTACAATCTATTTTTAGTGAATATAATTTTTATTAAACTATATATAGCCTATTTTTTACTATACATAAAATATAATATTTTTATACATAACTAAAGAGGTACACTCGCTTTAAGACCCTGAGTCCTTAGATATTTTTTGGTAATATATTTTGGAATGAGTGATATTTTATCAGTTTTTCTCAAAAAATTATCTATATAAACGCAAATAAAATAAAATATAAGAAATTGAACTTTCTACTTTCTCACATCTCAATATATTTTTCTCAATAAATTATTAATGATGATTTCATCCAAAATAATAATAATAATTTCATTACTATATGTGTGCGCGTTTATATATTTAAAATTACCTCTCTCAAGAATCCCTAGAAAACCAACATATGAATTACTGCAAAGAAAATATTAGTCAGGTAGTTTTATCTAACAAGTGTTTTCACTTTCAAATCACTCCTCCATGTTCATGCTATAGAGTACAAGTTACGAGAAGAGACATTTCATCTCAGAGTATACAAATAAGGTGTGGTTATTGGAGGGTACATGCCTTTAGATTAAAGTCAATGTAAGCCACAGAAAATTAGCATGAGATCGATGGATCATAGTTAGTGAACGTACGTACCCGAACATCGGAGGTAACAAGTTCAAATAAGATGGTCACCATCATGTAACCAAAAAAAAAAATGGTAACATCATCAACAATATGTGTTTAAATCTAAAAAAATATATTTATTAAAAAAGATAAAACTTTTCATATTTTAAATTTTGAAAAAGATTATACCTTTAAAATTAATGCATTATAATAAATTAACGGACGTACCCAACATCAAAGGGTAACAAGTTCAAATAAAACGGTCACCGTCAAATCATCTCTTCCACAACAAAATCAAACCTAACCCTAAAACACTGGTGGGGGGGGGGGGGGGACTGTAATGGATTTGGACTAAAGAGGGCACAGAGAAGGTTAGATTTTGTGTACGTAAAATGGTAGACATATAGATATGAAGATTGGGGAAATTAGGAAGAAGAAGGACACAGGGGGAGAGAAGCATGAAGGAAGGTTCTTAGTGGTTAAGAGAAGTTGGCAGTATTTGCAGACATATAATGTTAGGAATAACACACCTCCATTTTAATTTGTCCTTTGAATCATTTCTCTATTGATATTAACACATTTGAAAGCTATGTTCCATTATTCTAAATATGGGTCGGGATAGAGACATTGAAGAAATTATTATACTTGCTTTTTTACTTTAGAAAAATCATTATAAGGTCCAAAAAATATATATGAAAAAAATTATAATAAATGATCAAAATGAATATATGTTATGAGTTTTATATTAAAGAGCCTTATAAGTGAAGTAATACTTATAAATTTAATATGTTCTTTCTAATAGGCTAATCTTTAAAAGAGAGAGTTTGGTGATCTCAAAAAGGGCTACGTACAAAGAGTCTAACTTATAGGAAGCTGAGAAGCTACTGAGAAAGTTGTCACCTCCATTCCTCCTACATGTTAGTTTTTTAGATTAATCTCTCATTTTAGATTTATGTTAACAACGTTATCATTTCATATATCAAAATTTATTATTATATATTATTTATTTGTTACGAGAATTTTTAATAATTATATTTATTTTTTAAAATCTTGTAGTCATTTTTTTTTGCTCTGAAAGTATCTTATATAATAAGTAACTTTTTTTTTTGTTTTAATTTAATGAGAATACGATGCAAGATTCAAGGACAATATATATGTTGTGTTGAAGCAAAGGAAATGAAAACACTGGTTTTAGTCAAACGTAATGGCCCCACATACCCTAGTATTATTATTACGCTTTCAACTAATGACATTATGGCCCTGGCCCGTTTGAAAAAAAAATTAGAAAATGGTTTATAAAAAAAAATTTAGACAATTTAAAAAAAATGTTTATGGAGAAGAGTTTATGGAAAAAAATAATTTTAAATAAATGAGTGTTTGGATAGTTATTTTCAAAAATACTTTTATTATTAGTAAATTACTAAAAATAATATGATTTAATTAAAAGTAAGAGAGATAGGAGAAGAAAGAAGATAGAGAAAATAAAGTAGAAAAAATAAGAGAGATAGGAGAGGGCGAAAAAGATATAAGATAAAGGAGAGGGGTGTGAGAAAAAGTAGAGATAAAATAGTAATTGGATAATTTATAAGTTTTTTTACTATTCTAAAAATTAGTTTAAATAATTTATATAAAACTTTATTTTTAAACTATAATTTGATCTAAAAGTTTATTTGAATAAATATAATTATTTATTTTTAAAAAAATTAAAATTAAAATTTATGATATAAGCCCTTTTAAAATATTAATTTTATTTAAAACTAACCAGACACTATAATATGATGGAACCCCCACTTTGTAGCTCAAACAATTTCCCTGCAATTTCCTTCTCTCCTTTCACTCCAAGAGTAGTCTTCAATCTAATTATAGCATTCCAATGACTCAATTAATTAGGACCATTTGACCTAAAGAAAGGATAGAGAACCTTTAAAAAAGAAATAAAATAGGGTTTTGGTATATGGGTCTATCTCTCATACTATTGAATTAAGATTTAAATTTTTATTGATATAAATACTTGTATTTAATATATAATAATATTTTGAATATGATTCTAATTACTTCACTTAATTAATTAGGACTCTTTGCCATAAAGAAAGGAAAGAGAACCTTAAAGAAGAAGAAAAAAACTGGGTTTTCTTTTTCAGAAACAACGTAAACGTACTAGCTACCAGTTTGACCCGCTTTTTAACTATATATTGTTAGCAAATTAGGTATGAATAATCTGTCACTGATCTCACCAATATGACAATTCTTTAGTCTAATTTCTTTTCATTTCCAGCTCATTCAAGAAACCAAAAATTTACATATTAATCCTACTCAATTAAAATGCGTACCCTAATTCTATCAGTTATATATATATATATATATATATATATATATATATCTTGTATTATGGAAACCAAACCTTTCCTTTCCCTTTGTAAAATTCAGATGCATATACTAGGTCATGCCCCAATTGGTTATATGTGAATTAAAAAAAAATTATATAATATCTAATATCTTGATATTATTTCTTATAAGTATCTCTCAATTATATATATATATATCTTGTATTATGGAAACCAAACCTTTCCTTTTCCTATGCAAAATTCAGATGCATATATTAGGTCATGCCCCAAATGGTTATATGTGAATTAAAATAAATAAATAAATAGTATCCAATATTTTGATATTATTTCTCATAAATATATAGTATCCTAATCTTATTTATAATACAATTTTATCTATAATCTTTTTAATTTGATATAATTTCACCTATAATCTTTTTAATTTAATACAATTTTACATATAATCGTATTTTTCAAGTAGCAAGGATAGTACCAAATTAAAAAGATTATAGATAAAATTACTCTAAATTAAAAAGATTATAGGTAAAACTACACCATAAATAATATTAAAATATTAGACGCATATAAAAAATAATATTAGGATATTATGTGTTATATAACTTTTAAAAAAAATATTAGTTTATTTTGTCTTTTTATTCTGATGGTACTGTATATTTTAATGATCTTTTATTCAAATTAATGGTTTGATCTTTTGACCAAACCAATCATTGACTAGAACAACTTGAACGTACGTAACTGTTATATTGAAGGAATTGAATCCTAATTTTCTTAGGTAACACTTCGTTGAATTGCTATAAATATTAATCAAGTAGGCTGCGTATAAAATTGAAACGGTCCCGTTATTACTTGCCTTCACATGTCACCCTTTGAAAACTTTATATATTCTTATTTTAATCCATTAATTTTGTAATTGCCATCCTTCAAATTTTTCTTTTTCTGTCAAATTTCACCAGAATGACTTTAATTTACCTTTCCACAAATTATATTTATATACATATGTACATTAAAATTATTTTAACATATATTAATTCAATTAATAGGGAGTAAATGATAAATTTAAATCCCGTTATCAATTTAAAAATTTTATTAATAGACGATATATAAATAATTCTATAAATACTATTATAGTTTAGAGATATGTCATGACTTTAGTGAACATGTGACGTTTTATAAAAAATATATATATATTGAAATTGTAAAAATAATGTAATCTCTCTGCCTGACTTATTATATATATTATTACAATGACCACATTATCTAAGAAATTATTTCTTCAGATTTAATTGAAGATTAATTTGCTAACAGTCAAACGAGTCCATATTAAACATAAATAGCTTGCGTTTTTTATTATTTTTTAATAAAAAAGTTTAGAGTGTGGCTTACATTAGCTTATATGTGAATTCAGAAAAATATGTAATCATCAATTAAGGTGAGTGTGACATTTAAGACAGTTAGTTATTCAAAATGGCCATTAAATTAGTTTCTTCTCGTAATTCATATCATTGTGTTAGCTAAGTCATTATCAGCCTCAAACTACCCGTAGGTAGGTTAACGGGTCAAATATAGAAGACACACATTCACATATAAAAGGGCACCTAACTTAATAATATAACAAACTTAGCTTCCAGAAGGAGGTTGAAACTTAAAACTTGGTAAGTTGTTTTATTTAAATAAATCAATAAAATTTAATTTTTTTTATATCACTATCTGACTGAGTCAAATTTAAATATTATCGGATTCAATCAATACTGATTGAGTATGTATAAATATCTGACTGGATAAATTGGGTATGTATAAGTCAATTGGGTCAAATTGAGTTTTATTAATAGTAGAGGTGGTGTATCATGCATATACATATATGTAAGTATATAATATTTTTAATTAATTAGTGTAGTAATTAATCAATGGTTCATGTGATTAAACATTAAAAAGAGGCCTAATACATGCGCCTATAAAATTCAAATACCCTTTGTTTCTAGATGGAGATACAAATCAAATAAGGCGATTGATTGAAATGTAGGTTCAGAGAAATAATGATCGTTGACAATCTAATATAATTGGCATTGACTCCAACATTACTTCGTATGTAGCATCAGGAACATGTGCTAACAACAAGCTAAGCAACGAACCTTAATTAGGTTTAAAAGGTCATCATTTTAGAGTTCATCGCTTGCTAGGTCAATCTCATCATCAGTGAATTATGGTACGCATGATTCTGAATAGAATATGAATGTAAGCATTCAATTCTCTCTCTCTCTCTCTCTCACTCCTTCTAGGCTTTGCACTAATTTGATGACAATCACCTATATATATATATATCCCTAATTGTGAAGACTAGGTGCAAAACGGTTTGATTCCTTGAATGGAAATCCAAACCATGATACCTTTGGGTCAGTTACTTAGTGCAAGCAATATAGAAAGTCATTTCTAGGTTGTTTGTTTTGTTGACGTAAATTTATAATAAATTACCATGCTCTTATATATCCTATCTTTTATTAACTAACGTGAAAAGTTTTCTCTTTCCGATGGAAAAAGTCTTTCCTACAATAGTGTTAGTATCAATACAAACATTGGAATTCCATGTGTGTGTCTATATATATATATATATATATTAATTAGTGGCTTGGATTGTAAGGGTATATCACTAAATGATTTTGGGTGAATGTTAGAGGGAATGGGCAATTGGGCAGAAGAATAGACCTACAAAGTCATTGGCTGAAAAAGTCAACATATTTGGCCGATAAACAAGATCCCCTACATGTGTGCCTACCTTTATATTTCGTGGTCAACCATCTTAGGCCTAACACACATTTTAATTCACTCTTTTAGGGAGACAGAAATGAGTTGTTATGATATTAACCTATCTATTTGCATCAAGACACAAACCATATGTAACTCAATACAGATGAATCTCTTGACTTTTAAAACTTCAAAATCAACTTTCTAAACACTGTTTTTTTAGTATAAACAACATTGCTATTAATTCTGTAAATCTCATAATGAAAATGTGATATTTTAAAATAAATAAATATTAAATTTTCTGCGCATATAACCAAAAATCATGTATATACCTCTTTATGGATGACATTTATATTACTGAAATATTTTTTGGCCAAAAAACTTAGTGAAACAAACTTTCGGCTTAACTATGACAGTTTGATATAACACCTTAAATTTCAGTCAAGCCAAGCTTTAATAGACAATTATTTATGGAAAAAATTACTATGAAATCCACTAAAAGGTAACAGGCAAGTGTTATACAATCACAAATTTTAATATAAAATATGACAATGGATCTGTAACTGTTCACTTATCTAAGACTTTTTTACGATAATATATTTTTCTTAGAACCTCGTAATAATTTTTGATCTGTGAAGCATACAACTTGAGCCAAAATGCCAAATCTAAGAAGAAACGGGGGAAACAATTTTTTTTATCAGTTTATAATACAACTTTGATCGGAAATATTCTAATTAATTAAAGCTTAACACTGTAACGCTGAGCCGATAATTTAGCAAAGAATCACTGCCAAAATAGACTAAACTCGCGTTCATCTTCCAAGCAACACACCTTCGTCCCCTAAGATTATGGAATATTTTATCACAAAACTTGAGTTTAAATTACACACACCCTCCAAATCTCAACCTCATTACACTCCTCAAACTAAACAATAACCTATAGCTTTAGCCTTTAGCTAGCTAGCCATGGCCAATACCCTCATGAAGCTTACTACCATTATTCTGATCACATTCATTATCCTTCTATCCCTTCATCCCCAAATGGCCCTCTCAGAAGATACAGAAGAACAAGAAGAAGATGATGATGATGAAGAGTACGTTATTGCTCAGTCGCCATTGTTTTCTCACTTGAGAACACGAAGCAGGTTCTTGGCGAGCAAGATAATTATAAAGAAAGGAAGACGCTGTGATAATTCAAGTGTTGCTCATAATATCTGCAATGGGATACCATCAAGCAAAGGGACAGGCTTGCTTTTCTGCTGTAAGAAGCATTGTCGCAATGTTCTTAGCGACAAGAACAACTGCGGACGATGTGGTCATAAGTGTAAGCAAGGAGAGCGATGCTGCAATGGGATTTGCACCAATGTGTTCTTCAATGGTGGGACCCACTGTGGCAAGTGCAACAAGAAGTGTTCTCCTGGGGTTTCTTGTGACAATGGTTTTTGTGGGTATGCTTGAAATTTAACAAAACATAAGTTTAAACTCTTATCAGTTTTGAGATGTAGAGGGTTATATCTCAATGAGTTTAATATTTTGTTGAATACTGTTTTTTTTTTTTTTGCATTTTTAAAAAAATTACATGTTAAAGAGGTATAAGGGAAGAAGAAAAGGGTTGGATTCAATAATTGAATGAAGTGATATCAAAGCATTCACAATCGATTTGATTTCATAAGGTGCTTAATTTTGTTTCCTCGTTAGTGTTTGGTTGTTATATAATTATGTTCTTGTACTTCCTTTTTAAATTTTTTTATGAGAAAATCAGTAAAAATCTATATTTAAAATCTTTGTAACAAAAGAAATTGATACAAAATCTTCAAAATACCTTTACTTTCTAAGAATGGAAACATATCAAGTCCTTCTAGTTAAATAAAATTATTAAATTGAGACTTTTTCACCAATTTTTCCTTTTTTTTTTCATTCACAAAACTGCATGTATATGGAATAAATTTAGGAAAAGATTCTGTAAGTATGACTGATAAAAAAAAATTATTCATCAACCAGAGTTTCCCGACTTTCTTCTGCAACTTGATCCACTAACCTCATTTTCATCTATAATCACAATCTTGACTACAAATGATCAAAGTTCTTTCTTTCCACTATTTTCTCAGGGGAACATGTCTTTCACAAGAAGGATCATCTCCCTCAAGTATTACGAGAAAGATAATGGAATTAAACGTGTGATCCTGCAAAACCTTTTACAAATACCAAATCAACTCCACTGCAAACTTTCCTTTCTTTGTTGAGTTTATTTCTCCTATCTGCATCAAAAATACTATCGGGATATTCAAATTCGCACACTTCAAAAACGGTTAAGATCAAGCTTAGTTCAGATGGTGTTTGTCTTCTTTAAATGTCGGCATCATACCTTTAACCTTCCCCTTCCCCTAACAGATACAACATATCCACTCTTGAGCGTGGCTCCTCTGGTGATTACAGGGACCCAGTTTACATGAACAGCACCATCGCTACAATCATGAGTTGCATGCTACCGTTATCACACAAATCTAGGAAAATTTTCATCCTTACCATATAAACATATATATTAAGGCATTGTAGTGAAAATCCAATGTCAACATAGAATTAAATATAGCACAAGTTAATCTCAAAAATAGTACGAAAGAAAAACATCTCAACAAGCGACCAGAGAAATTTAAGCTTAAACGCAAATTGTAGATATAACTTATCAAAGTGTGGTTACAGCTAAACAGGTTAAGATTTCAATTTATAAATAGAGCAATTTTCATAGAGATTTACCCTGTTATGCAGAAAATATAACGAACCATATGCAACAGTTTGTAAGTAAGTGCCTAACTGATAAGGTCAACTAGCTTTGAAAGTGAAATTTTGAACCCAGTGCTTGCTAATGCATCAACTCTTAATGATGGTTCTATGGTTTAAAATGACTTGGTTGTGCATAGCAGACAAAATTGGTAGTCTACTACAAAAATGTTGTTAAATTGAGAAGTTGAAACCAGGACTAGTGTTGCACCTTGGTTGTTCATAATCAAGAGAAATTAATTGTATCTTGCTGCAAGATACAGAAACATTACTAACCTAAACAAGAGAGTTGCAATCAGAACAACATAGATAATATATCTAGTATTCATATCCTAGAAATATAATGATATACTATCAATGTTTATAACAGAACTTTTTTTTTTTTTTAAATTTTTGGTTTTGGTAATTGATGTCTCCTGAGAAAAGTAAGCAATAAAAAACAATACATGAACAGTAAAACAACGCTACCTTACCATGTGATGAACTGATGATATGACAAAATCAACAAGTTTGGGAACAATAAGTATCTGAGAACCCTGTTCGCCCTGGGTAGCAAACCCAACTTAAGTCACTGAAATCTATGCATCTACGCACCATAAGGAGGGGAAAAAAGGGAGGGCGCAGAGAACTGCTACTTTTGGATATGGATAGAGTACACAGAAATCAGAATGCGTGCAAGTATGATAACATAATCCCAAGCTGAGGCCATAACTTGATAACAACCTATTCGCCTTCTTAATTATATGGAATTTATCACCCTTCTTCCTGAATTTGGTTTCCATATAGAGATTGGATTTTTTAAAGACGTAATTATTTGAATTTGTTCAGATCCATTCTATGAATGATTTTATTAATGGACGCCACTTGAAAGAAAGAAAGAGAAAAAAGGAAGCTTTGGCTGTGAATAAAACCAGCGATAGGAACAGAGTTTGGAACACAATTTACAACTCGTACTATTATTGGCATAAGTTTATTCCATCAGCACGAGTTTCATTTATTATTGGCTCAAGAAATACAAGTGTTTTATAACACAAACAATAAAAATTTATGTCAAACATGTGACCATAAGAAGGCACTGATGTTCACAAACCAGCTTTAGCTGCTCCCTGAAAGATTTTTCAGTTTCTCATTTGGATATAAAACATCTTACAAGTCCAGACCAGTAATATTAATAAATATCTGTTACAGTGTTACTAGAACCCTTCTGTTCACTAAAAGTAAGTTCAAACAGAATCTTCTGTAATATAATGTAGTAAAATAAAATACCTACAATATTATATCTCCAAGTTTCTCCCTGGTGATTCCTGTACCAAGGATTGCACCAAGGAAGTCGCCATGAGAACAAGGTTCAAACTGAAAGTTTCCTGTAATGCTGAAAGGAGAAAGTTTAGGTAAATATTAGAAAGGGATCTAGAAACCTAAAAATGGGTGCTGGTGAGCTAGTAAGTTTACTAAGTAATAGAATTGAAAGACTTACCTCAATGCTGCATTATATCTGGGTCACTTGTCAATTCTTCTGGATGTCCAACAGAAATCCGACAGCATTCAGCCTGGAGAATATTTGTGTCTATGTCAATATACAAGCAAGATAACTTATGTCCTTAGGAAACAGAAAATACTTATCCAGATAGTTACCTGTGGATAATCTCATTGAGCAATTGCTTTCACACCTGCTAATTTTCCCATTACTTCCATAGACTCCTTCAGCACTGGAGGGGTAAGAAAATATGTATGAAGAACTTCTCGTCTTGATGATTCTCTTTGAGCCTATAATAAAATGGATGGCAGCTGACAATCAAGTAAGGAATTAAATAATAAGGCCAAAATACAGACAACTCCCTTGAATTTTTGGTCAGATGAAAATAACCCCTCGACCTTCAAAACTTAACAATAGACTCCTCTCCTTTTCCAAATGTCCAATTCAGTACAGATAACTCAATGAATCAGTTAATTTACAAACATAATGGTGACACCCCACAATCCATCTTTGGTACAGACAATTCCCCTCAATTGTCACACTTTTTCTAGTGAAATAAAAAACTCACAAACAACAAGGAATTGTCTGCATAAAGTTCGAAGTTTGGAGACCCATTATCAAGTTTTGAATAAGTATTCTTCTCTGCACAACCTAAACTCATCGGGGTTCAATGCATTTTGGCCAAATAAAATTGATTAGTGGGTTAAGAATTTTAAGAAATACAATGATAAAAGGGCTGCCCTGACTTAATTATACCGGCCCAGGTAAATGCTAAGTTATCAAACTATTAGGATGAGAAAGACACAGAAAGAGTTTCAACTTCCAAGGCTTCTTAAGAGACGCTTGAGGTAATCTAGAATGAAGAGAAAGGAAGCATGGTACCATGTCAAGAATATGTTTCACTTCTTTTATTGTGCTTTTCTCTTTTTCTCCCCTGAGTAGCACATCGCCTTCCTGTCCCTTCAAAGTTTGTACTGTCTGGCTTACACCTGAAGCAGCACGTCATAAGGTTTGCAGTTTTCTATTTATAAAATGAAAATCTACAAATTCAAATGCAGTACGAAACCCTATCAAACATCCATACTCCGTTTTTTGCCATGTAACTAATTCATTACCATATCAGTGAGTTAGCACTTTAGTCAATGTATGCAACTGATTTATTTTGAAAGCAAAAGGAAATGGAAAGAAAGGAGGAAGGATGCATTCTTTGAATCCTCAAGTAAGACCAGGAACACGAACGTATTTTCAGGCCATTGTTTACAGTAACCAGAAGTTCCCCGACATCTACGTTCGATTATGAATATTAATTGAAGTCCAAAAGGTTACATTTGTAAGAAAGCCATGTGAAGAACACAAATTACATAGAGCACTTACCCAGAAAACAAAAGAGAATGGAAAAATCTTACGGAGAAGTCCAGACCTGAAGGACAAGAAACATCGAGCGTGGCAGAAGAAATGGTCCTCCGAAAAGAGAGTTTAGCGATTCCATGAAGAAAAATAGATGGTGCAAGAGCCGGAGCACCGGGGTGCTACCAAGCTAGTGGCAGCCAGGGCGGGGTTGCGCTTCCCCGACTGACGGCACCTAAAGGCCTAAATTGGCCGTTTTGGGTGCCCGTGAACGTATTTGTTAGTTAAGAAATCCGGGAAATTTTGCCCGATTGGACCAAAACGATGTCGTCTGCATCCAACCAAAAAAAAAAATCATAATTAAGTTTTTTGAAATCAAATCTTATTTTATAAAAATAAACCTAGGATGTAAGTCATGCATATTATATGAAATTTTAAGAAATAAATATAATTTATGAATTGTATAACTTAACTTTTTATTAAATTAAAACAAAGTAGGCAATTCAAAATTAAGATCCTTTTAATTAATGTTAAATATTCCAACTTTATAGATAAACAAATTATATTGAGAGAGGCACCCCAATTAATCAATTCATGTTCAAAGCCAACATAATAATATCTCAAATAATTATATGAAATATAAGACAAATATATAAAATAATTATTTTTAGATAAAATATACTCCTCCTCTAGTATTTAGTATAAATTATATTTATTTAATTTAATTATATTAAAAAAATTAATTAAATTAGTTAATATAGTATATTTTTCTTAAAATACTATAATTATTTTTTTTAATTTTTTTACTATTTCTTTTACTTGATTATTATTAAAAAATATTAATAAAAATAATTAAAAAAATAAATATAAAAAATATATATTATATTTATAATAAATATTAATTTTGTAATTAAATTTTATATTAAAAATAAAAAGAATAGATTAATTTTTATAATTTTTTTCTCCTACACAAACCAAACAACGACATTTGACAAGTATTCTGCAGTTCATGATGCCAAATAGGCCCACACAAATCACAACATGGTCTATTAAGTACAGCATTCATTAAGGTTAGGTTCTCACAGAGTGAAAGGGATCGATTTTGCAACAAATTTGAGAAGCAAGTCGATTTGACACAAAACTATTGAACATCACACATATAACGTATAACTTAGCAGTCTAGTTGGTAGCCTGCAATAAAGTGAAGAACTACCAAATATAAGGTCCTCATTCCGCCACCAAACCTCAAGTAATGCTCACACCCCACAGATTCTGTATCATCATCAAAGACTAAAACCAAAAGATAGTATCTGAAAGTAAAATTTCCAGTATATATATAATAGTATCGCTCCTCCGAATTATTAACTAATAAAACAAATGCAATCTTCCCGTAATATCTCAAAATCTGAACAAAATTTGAACACTCTCTTAGTCAGACTAACACGTGCAGAGTTCCAGAACAAAAGCAACTAAGCACAAACCTAGCTATGGCGTGTTTAATCCCTTACCCCATGTAGAACAGAAATAACTTGGCTACTCTCACAAACCTAGCAATGAAAAATTGGTTTACAACTCTTATATTCAAACTTAACTAGTAAAGATAATGGTATCCGAGCACCACCAACAGCAACAGTAACAAAGCAGCAGATGCACCCCACAAGCAGTAATTTTTAGACCTCTTCTTCAAAATAACTTTTGGAATCGAGTCACAGCCTTTTTTTTTTGGACACTCTTTCTGGACCTTTTCCTTCACTGCAACTGGGGCATCGTCATTTTCATCTAACTTTTCTGGTTCTGTAGCCTCCACCACAACATCGTCGGGTTCCTCAGGATTGGTATCGGGAGCGGAGGCAGAAGCTCTCTTCTTTGCTTTCTTTTCACGCTCCTAAAAGAAATCAAAGAACCAAGTTTAGATTACAGGACCAAAAATAAAACACGTCAAAGAAAGAAAGAAAGAAACAACCAATCACTTTAAGCTTCTTCTCCGCTTCCTTTTGCGCTCTGACAGCTGCCTTGGCTGCAGCTTTCTTTGCCAACTTCGTTTTCCTTTCCAAGGCCTGCTTCATTTTTGCAATTTGCTCTTCTCGCTTGATCTTCAACTTTGCTGGATCAATTTCAGGCTCTTTGACGACAATAAACTTTTGTGGCTTTTCAAATTTCAATTTATCAACTTCTGCTAATTCTTTATTTTTCGGATTAGATTTCAATTCTCTCTCTTTCTTTTTGGCTTCATTCTGAACCTTCTGAGCTGGCAAACTATCTTTTGGAGAAGACTTTGGCTCTTCCTTTAGTTGATTTTTGCTGATCTTCGGCATTGTATCAGCTTCAACAGGTTTTGACTCTTCCAACAGTGGCTTTTCATCCGGATTCCTAATCCGCCTACTCAATTGTCGAATATCTAATGAAGGAAAAATTCTTCTCTCATAATCATTCATGAGAGCCTTGACAGTGCTCCAGAGTCACAAATTTCTCAATCTAGAGCCATAAAAATAAATAAAATTCAACCCCATCCTAACTCCATATAGAAAAGCAGGAGAATGCAATTAGACAGATAGAAACCAGAGCAGCTATTGATATCTTATGGTGCCCCTAAGAATGAATAGGATTTAGAAGAACCTCTGCTTGTGAAAGTTCCCCAAAAGCTTTAATAACTTTCTTCGCATCAAGCTCCCTCGCTTTATTCAAAACGGCACGGCTTTGGTAGAAACAGCTATTCTGAACAACATGATAAAATTAGTTCAATAAATAATTTATTCTGTAGGACTACATCATAAAACTCAGAAAAGCATGAGTTTAGAAATAGTGATGAAAGTTACTACAATTTTACATCAATGAATGAAGTGGTAGATCAACCATGTAAAGTTCACACGTCATTTTCTTCTTTCCTGGGATGGGGAATGATGGAACCCAAAGTATTTCTTGCATTATTTATGCATATAGAGCTGTAATCCTCTTCAAACAGAGAATGGATGGAAATTGATAGTCTCAGGTGATTACAGAAGGAAAACAAAAAAGAAAGAAAACTCAGGGAAATAAATAAAACAAAGCAAAGCACTCTAGCATTTAAGGAGAATGGAATCTCTCTTTTCCCAGACGAATTCTTCCTTGCCCTTCTCTGACCCACCACCTTTCCCTAATTATTTTCCTCCGGGGACCTACTCTCTCACCTCCACATCATTCCTCATGCGATTGGTTAGTTACAATACATTTTCCCCGTTTCCTTCCACTTCTTCAGCAGGTAACCCAGGCTAGGGCCCTCCTGTGACTCGAGTTATCCTTCTCTTCATCCTTCTCCCGTGAGCCTAACACTTATGGGTCCATAAGTGACTAACTAAACATTGACCATCCTCTCTACAATGACATCTATAAATCAAAAGCAACTTATTTTATCATAACTAGAAAGATTAAGGAGTGCTTGGCATGAACGATAGCAGTAGTAGTGAAATATGTGTTGAACATTGGAAAACAAAATCATAATATACATGATCGGAAAGAGATAAAAAGGGATGATATGAAGATGGAGGGGACATGACTTGCATTTAATATCAAGTGAACCACAACCATTTATCCCATTTGAGATGAGAACATTTTGAAAATGTGTGTGAGAGAGAGGGAGAGAAACAAAACCCTCCATCCTACTCCATTTAAAATGTCTTCTTGACTTAATGTGAGATATCATTCAATAAACAGGATTTGTCATTCTGATTCCAAATAACCATTGCAATTTAATAATTGCGCAGCACATGCTATGTCACGTAACTAATTAAATTCCAAGGAGATCACTTAATAATACATGAGATGAAAACAATATTTAAACAAATATCAACATATGCATTGTATCCAAAAGAAAGTAGGACACACCCCTTCCTCACGTTGCTGAATGCTCTCATAAGCTGTATCCTTCTTCTGAGTGACACCTGTTAGTTCGTCCTATAAAGACTGAATATCCTTGTGTAAGGCTTTCAGAGAATCATCAAGTTGCTTGATTTTCTACCGAACAATCTCTCTCTCCTTCTTTACTCCATCCAGATCCCCACCTATAAGCTGCAATAACAAACAACATCTCTAGAACTTTTCTTTTTGTAAGGGTTTATGATGGAAGATAAGGCAGTGGAAGATGTCTAAGCCACACATTAAAGCAGCATGAGATTCTCAATGAAGTATTTAGATAGGTTAATTCTCCCATCTCAATAACAAGTTTTTAAGGAAGGGTTTCCCACCTCACTTAAATGCCCCCATCAACTGTGATATAAGAGCTAATGATCGACAGGTCCAAAAACGGATAAAACACAGAGGGTTACGGCCGGCAAGGAATAAAATGAAGTGTCATCAAGTATAACTGCTGTGACATCAGCTTTCCGGGGGGCAGCCAATGGAGAATAAGGTCGTATAGAATGCCTAAATCCCAAATTGAGTCATATGGGATGCTCTATAGGCTATTTAAATGGGTAGGTTCTCTCACCTCAATGAGGGTTCCCCACTTCACTTAAATGCCCATCAATTTCTCAAGGAGTTAAAGAGGAATCACTATGAATTAACACATAACAAAATATAAAGCTCATATTCAAATTTAGTTACAGCTACTTTAACTTAACCTGATCTTGAATGGCTTCTTTCCTCCCCAGTGAATCCTGTAATTTGGCCCTCATGGAAGCATTAGCAATAACTCTCTCCCTTTTCCCCTCAAGCTGTTTGATTTCACGAAGTTGTTTTTCCTCGGACAATGGAATACTCTCATGTTGTATCCGGTACTGCAATCCATATACCTGCATTCACCAATAAAAATGGCAGTAAAGGTTAACAGGAGATAGAAGTCAAGGAATAACAGCAATAACAAAGGGTCAAATTTAGCATTTAAGAGAACTTGAGACACGTAACCTACAGTATCATTCAGTTCCTCCTCAGATGAGCATAAACCACCCCAACCTGCATTGTTTGGTGTACGCAACTTGCCCATTGCCTGCTGCAGAGGTTCAATCTCTTTCTTTTTCCATCAAATATGTTCTGAAATTGCCTATTGTTATCTCTCAGAGCCTTAATCTCAGAAATACTGCAGTGAAGACCAAATATCCACAAACGTTAGATGCATGGAGTTTAACATGCCAAGTCATTGCAGAAACATAAAACTTCCCAGGAAATAACAGCCCATCATTAAGTAATATGAAAGCTCTGTTATTTGAGGTCATGTAAGATGAATGTTCAGACAATTTTTTCAGGAGACTTCACTCAACATTGTTTCAAGGCTTGTCTACTTTTGTATTGATACCAACATTCATCACCAAGCATGTCTAAGAAAAAATCCTAACATTACATACATCTTGGCCAGAGGTTCTCAACCTAAGCTGTTGAAGTGCTTTATCATAAATATCGCTTTTATCATTCACAAGTACTTTTATTAATATGACAAGAAACAGAAAGTTCATAACGTAAATGCTTTGTGTCACCAACAAAACAAATGAGTTTAGCAAAAGGGTAGTAGTATTTGACCTTGTGATGATGAAGAACGATAAAATAATTAAGAGACAACAACTAGAAACTAGATTCTCTTACTTAAAAGTGCAAGTGGGTAAGTGCTGCAATAATTATAAAAATTAGATCCTCCGCATATGATGCCATTATGACTGATGGATGATATACGTATGCCTAACCTGATGAAAAGATGTTGCTCAACAGAGGCAAATATGGTGGAAAAGGGACTGAATGTTAGCTACTAGACAACACCCCCCCCCTCCCCCCACCGGGGAAAAGAAACCTCTCTTCGCACTTTGCACACCACAAAATTTATATAGTTATCCCAACAAATTCTCAACTCACCCGCTTTCTCTTTATAGCTTCAATGAGCTGAAACCGGATTTGATTTTTCTTGCTAAGCTCTTTATCAAGCTGATCAATTCTGGACTTTATGTTAGGATCAAAATATGGCCGAAACCTAACAAAATAAAAAGAATGTATCTGCTTAGGAGCTGACCAATCTTCAACTGCATCTTTTCGTGCAAAGGAATCTGAAATTTTATTCCCTTCCTTAGTAGGTTCGTCTTCATGTGACCCAAATTTTATGGACTCAGCTACTCCAGGATCCTTTTCTAAATGCCCATTTTCCTTTCCAGAAAAAACAGCTTTGCCTCGTTCAGCACCTTTGTCCACGGGGCCTTGAACCATCTCGAAACCAGCAACCTCAACAGCCATGGCAACAACAAGAAGACAGCCTCAAAATACCCAATAAACCTAATTCCAAAGGAATTCACCACGTATCAGTATGAAAGATTCAGAGAGGTAAAATTCAATAAATTGATCCAAAGGCTTGTCAAGCAGGTATAATAATGCTAAAACATGCATAAAGAAGAAGAGTTAATTGAATGTTGATCAGGATAAGTAATTAGAAACATATACATGCACTTGCAGATAAAAATACCCGGATCGCCATTTCATCAATAAATACATCATTTTATATCAATTAATTGGGCATTTGAACAAAAATGCAGAAGACACAGGAGTCTAAAGGCTAACATCTCTGAGAATTTGGGTTAAGTTCACGGGCCAACCTATCATTTTATGTCGTATTGATAACTTATTTTAGTATGAGTCTTTCTTGATATGCACTCGCTAAATCTGCGCTCGTGATATGGTAGATTAGCTCATCTTTTTTTAATTTTTATTATTTATATTATATTTTATTAATTTTACAATCTTAATTAAATTAAAATTTATATTATATTCAATTAATATTAATTTTATTTTATTGAATCATTTTTTTATATATATATATTTTATTTTATTATTATTATACTTATAATATATTTATCTACGGATAGTGATAAAATTAAAAAAATAAATATTTTAATAATTTCATATTATATTTTAAATTTAATTAATATTGATATATATAAATTATTTTTTAAAAAATATATATGAAAATAATTTTTTTAAAAAAAGATATATATAAATAATTTAAAAAATAAAAAAAACTGGTAAGTTGGTGAGCTCAAGTTGATATATCAATCTCCCTAAAAGTGGGCCAATCTAGGTTAATCCATAACAGGCTAATCTATATCCGGTAGATTAACCCGTATCAAATATAGCAAATGTGCAAATAAAATAATTAATATATCTCGTTAGATAATGAAATATAGTTGCTAGGCGAAGATCGGGTATTCTAATATAAACAAACCAGCATGCAAAACCCAGTCCTATGAGATGAAGACAACGAAGAAAAATCCAACGCACATGGCATCAAAACTCTAAATACCTTAATCCTTAAATGATCGCTCTAGCTAAGTAATGCTCAAAAGACAAATTTGAAACACAAAAGCAAAACAAAATTAATTTTTATAAAAATGATAAATATTTTTTTAAATTATCCCGTATCCTATAGCACAATAGCATAAAGACTAATTGTTTTCAAAATTTAAAAATTATTAAAATGAGTTCTATCTCTATAAATAATTTTTTTATACACATGACTTAATTGAAATATAAAATATTATATTTAAAAGATTTACTATTGTGTGTTTAGAATCACACAAAACCTAAATTTTAAATTTAGGTTTTGATAAAATTTAGATTTTAAGAAATTTTAAAACAAACAATTATATTTGTTTAAACGGGCTTTTGGATCAAACCATGATTTAAAACTAAAATTTTAGATAAGTTGATCAGAGTAACTTATGAAATAGTAAAAGAGGTTATGAACTAACTAATTACTATATTACCCTTACTTTTTTTACACTTTCTCTCAACTCTTATACTTTTTCTTATACCATCTCTCCTTTTTTTTCTTACACCATCTCTTCACTCCTCTCATATCTTATCTCTCCTCATTTAATACTCATATCTTTTTTCGTAATTTAATAATAAAAAAAGTACTTCTGAAAATAACTATCCAAATACTCATTTATTTAAAACAGTTTTTTTTTCATAAACTCTTTTTCAAAAACCCTTCTCTAAAAGCTACCCAAAAGCCTTTTTTTTTATAAATTCATTTCTAAAATCTTATTTAAATACGCCCTATATCAATGCTGGTTAAAAAACAAATTTCTTTTTATGTTATAAAAGAGGGCAGAGCCCAAAAATAATAAAAAAAACTAATTAAACTATTGAGAAATTAAATCATAAATTCTCTGAAACTAGAAATTGTTGCAATATTGTAGGACACGTGCTCAAATAGCAGATCTAGCAAGCCTTTTTTTTACAAGCGCATCTACTATCCTGTTAACCTATCTTGGTATAAACTACATTTTTGAATCCCAATGCTTATACAAGAAATTGTCAATACGCAATAATAATAAACTTCCACTTCTCCTTAAATTAATGTCCCCTAACAAATCAGTAATAAACTTTGCATCAGACTCAAGAATCATCTTTTTATATCCGTTGTTCCACACGCTTTGTAACCTCTTAAAAATAGCCCATTCCTTAACTTCATCTACACTGCATAATCTAATAAAATAGGTAAACCCATATATCCACTTATCATTATAGTCTCTAAGCACCCCCATCCAACTTTATTATTGGACAAAGATATTGCCCCATCTACATTAAGTTTAACTCATCCCCTAGGCTACGATTGCCAGTTTAAATTTTCTATCATAGATAAATATTGTAAAGTAGTATCATCCCGAAGTTGAACATAATGATTCCATACTTACAGAATAATCATCTCTAGTTGCTCAGGTTTCATGGCATTCGAATTAAAGACCATCATGTTTCTCCAAACCCATAGCTTCCAGATAGTTACTCCCCATATTAGTCAATTGTTTCTTCAAATTTAAGGTAAACCAATCAAAAGTTGTGCAATAAAAAAAAATAGAGTATTGATGTGGTAACAATAGTGTTAGTCATATTTGCTTTGCATAATTATAATCTCTCAATATATATAAAGTATCCTCACTTGCCAAATTACAACTTGGACAAATAGAAGAAGCGGAAGACCACCTACTCTACCAAACATTGGTGGAGAGTCTATCATTAATAGTTATCCACATGAAAACGTTAATTCTCTCTACACCTTGCTACTTCCAGATGGCCTTATATACTGAATTATGAGCAAACGAACAATTATCCTCAATAAAGGAATAAGCATTCCTTACTGTGAATGCCTCATTAGCAGTAGCATTCCAAGTCATAATATTATGTCCAACATCAACCCACTGTGACAGCATTGTAATAAGCCTTTGGAAAACATTACTTATAACTATGGTGGCCAATCTTTGAAAATCTCATGATCCATCCATGACTCAATCTACAATTGTAGTTATTTTCTCATCAATCGTTAGAGGTCTAAGACAAACCACTATAATCATTTTATCATAAAATAGCCAATGGTCCTCAAAGAAATTAGTTGAACTCATATCTCTAACCGCCCACTTGATTCCTTTGGTCACAATATCTTGTTGTTGTGATATGAATTTTCATAAAGTATAATCTCCTCTGCGTGATGCTAACAAATTTTCTTCATTTCTTATCATATAGTTATGCCATAACACATCAACCCATGGGCCATTAGAACCTGAAATTAAAGTATATACAATTTTCTCACCAAAAGCCCTGTTCATAGATGACAATTTTTTGAAACTAAGCCCTCCCTGTGTCTTTGGTTGAATCACTTAATCCCAACCAATAGGGTGAAAAGCATGAGAGATTTGACTCTTTCCCTAGATAAAATTTCTTTGCAATCTTTCAATTTCCTTACAAATAGACTTTGGTATCTTTGTCACTTGTATTGGATACAAAGGAATAGAACTCAAAACCAATTTAGCCAATGTAATTCTCCCCGTCATAGACAAACTATTCTCCTTCCAAGATGCAAGTTTAACTTTTTCCAGGATGCAAGTTTAACTTTAACTCTATCAACAATGTAATAAAAAGTTTCTGTTGGTCTCCTCCTTCTAGAGATTGGAAACCACATATATTTACCTATCTCTATAGACACTTTCATCCTAATAATTCCTACAATTACCCTCCTAGCATTAGAATTACCCTTGGAGAGAGAAAATTGAAGATTTATCCTTTATAACCTAAGCCCTAAAAGTCACACAAAATTTGTTCAAGTATTCCATCATGCAATTAGCTTGGTCCTTCAATGCCTCTCCAAAAACGAACAAATCATCAACAAACATTAAATGGAAAATATTAGGCCAACTTGAGGTCACCTTAATAGGATTCCATGAACCACACTCACCATGTTAAAAATCAAATGAGACAATTTGTCCATATACAAAATAAATAAGAGCGGAGATATCGGATCTCTTTGCCATGACCCTCTCTTGGGTATAAAATCTCCAGTCTTGTTGGCATTTTTCAACACATTATAAGAAACTGAAGTCACACAAGTCATCACCAATGAAACAAAATATGAAGGGATCTAGCTTCAAATAAAACTTCTTTAAGAAAATCCCTATGTATTCGATCATATGATTTCTCCAAATCAATCTTAAGAGTCATTAATCCTTTTTGTCCTCTGTATTTATGCATCTAATGCATTATTTCTTGGCCCACAATAATATTATCCTAAATATGTCTGCCCTTTATAAAACTAACCTGATAAGGGGAGATGATTTTATCCATAAAATCCTTCAGTCTAGCAATAATGACCTTAATTATGCACTTATAATGAATAGTACATAAAGAGATAAATCTGAAGTGATGAACTAACTCCGGATAATCCCTCTTATGAATTAGAGTGATAAGAGTCTTATTGGCCTCCATTAAATCAATTTTCTTCTAAGAAGCATCTTTGACAAAAGAATATAGAGCATGCCCCACGACATTCTAGTTAGACTAATAAAATATAAGGCCAAACCCATCAATTCCAGGTGCTTTTATAAGGTCCCATTGAAAATAGAGCATCTTTAATTTATGCTATATTAGGCTCACTATGGACATTAGAAATGATAGAACTATCTACTCTAGTAAAAGAACTGATAGTATGTAATAAGCAAGAGTCATCAACCTCCTCAGCATACAAATTTTTGAAATAATTTACAACAAAATACCTTAAAGTTAATTCATTCTATATCCACGTACCATTCTTATCTTTTAGAGTCAAAACTCTATTTCTTCTTCTTCTGGTCAAGTTTTTTTTATATGATAATACCTTGTATTCCTATCACCTTTTGTAACCCATGTAGTTATAGCTTTATAAAACCGTTTAATTTCTTCTACTCTCGAGATTCCTTCAAATTCATCCTATAGTTCCTTTTCAAAATTACTAAGAAACATAGAATGAGGATACACAAGAGAATTCTGAATACCACCTAGTATGGCTATAAGTTATTTTTTTTCTTTTCAACTAACCAAAAAACTTCCTTATTTCACTCAATAAGATCAAATTGCAAATTATTCAATGACTGGGTCAAAGAAAATCTACAAGCCATTTACTTCTAAGAAATCTTTAAAATTATCATTAGTTAACCATATTGCTTCAAAACGAAAAGGCCTAGCTTGTCCCCTCACCCTGTCATTCCCTTGAAATTGTAAAGAAATGGGATTATGATCGTAGTATTGAGTATGAGGAAGTACTTTAAGAAAACATTGTGGTAGCTGAGATATCATGTGTACATTTGCTAATACTCGATCCAATCTCTCAAACATACGAGAACACCCAGCCATTTGCGGACCTTTCCATGTGAATTTTGGTTCCTTGAATCCTATATATGTCAGACCACAGCCATAATTCTCGCATGGAACAAATTCATCCTATATTTGGTGAAAGCCGCACCCCTCTTCTTTCAGAAGACATGAGGATATCATTAAAATCCCCCATAACTATCCGTGGAGAAGATATGGATGCGGATAGCTGAAGAATCTTGTCCTATAAAATATTCTGATAGCCTGAATGTGAAATAGTAAATATCGCTGTCAGCTTGAATGGAAGTGTTCCCAGCAATAAGCATTCCAAATGAAAATATTGTCTGTCTTCCTCAAGTAAATCTACATTAATAAAATTACTCTTCTAGGTTGCTACCGTACCTCCTGATCTTCCTTCACTAGGAATTACTTTTATACAATCAAAACCCATCGACAGAAAAGACCAAAACCGATTTGCTTTATCACATCTTGTTTTAGCTAGGATAATTAAATTCGTTTTAGCTCCACTACACACTACCTTGAAATTTATGAGGAGCCCATTATTACAAATCCCTCTTGTATTCCAATAAAAAATATTATCCATAAAGACAATAATAAAATCTAGACCATAAGTATACTTAGAACTCACCCTCAATTTGGGTCTTAGAAACTACAATTTTTTCACTGCAGCCCTCCTCATTGCAATTACTCATCAACGAATCCATAACCGTAGGCATATTTGTGAAATCACCTGCAGGACTAATTCCCATGTCATGTGCCAACTTCAATCCCATATCTCCTGGGTCCACTTCTTCAATGCAACGCCCAAAGAGATATCTTGAGAAATTGATTATTGGGCTTTGTCATAGTCTAAGAACCCATAGGGCCCACCTTTTACAAGTCCCTTTACCACCACCAAAGTTTGACTCTCATCCCTTTCATATTGTCTCTCGTCTTTGGAATGTTCCAATGGATCCATTGAAGTCTCATGATTTGCGTGTTCCAATAGGTGCAAATTCTCTCCATGTTTTCCTTTTCTCCTCATCAACTCCCTTGATCATTTTTCACCCTTTTTACACCCACTCTTCTCTTGTACCATCACATCATATCCCTTCCCCTAGTTCCCTCGTCCTTACTCATATCATCCACGGTGACTTCAGCGACAAATTGCCTCCCATTTTTCCTCCCTTATATAGGTCGTACTATAATCTCCCTGCTATCCATTAATGATTGCAACGCCATGTCATGTCTCAAATCATCCCCTACTCTTTCTCCTTTTTTAGCTCCTTTTGCTCCGCCAAGTCACCAAGCACACCAAACTGTGACCCAGAATTTTTTGGCAACTGTTGCTCGCCCCTACTCTCCTTTGGCTTCTAGTGCTTGCGAGTTTTTTGAACCCCTGCATTACCCTTGAAAATCCATAGAGATGTTCTCCTTACTTATTGCACATACCATATCATCACCATTCTTATTTCTATTGACCTCTTGAACCTCTACTTCTTTCATCTTCTTTATCGGGCATGCTTCCATTTTATGACCAAAATTCCATAATGGGTACATAGCAAATAAAGACCTTCATACTCCAAGTAATAGTCTTCCCTATCTAATCTGAACCCAGGCATAAGCTATTTTTGTAAATCCACCAACACACATATACATGCATAATGCCCTCTCAATTGACAGGAAGTATTCGTATCTACCTTAATTATTTCTCCGATCCTATTTTCAATTAGAGTAAACAGCCACCCAAGTAATAGTCTCCTTCTGAGGATTAAACCTGGGTTATCAAGATTTAACCGTGAAATAGTGATCATATATCATCTAAGGTTCCTCTATCAGAGTATGAAGATAGTCCTCTCTATTTGTAAGTTTAACCACAAAGAAGTCATTGCTAACATTTATAAGAGAAATTACACCCCTCTTGGCCCACAGTGCCTACAATCTCATTTGTAAAACTTTATAGCCAATATTCCTATCCATTAACTTAATAATAATTGCTTTCCTCCATGCACGATATAATCTGTTTCTCATTCTCCCCGAAAAGGTAAACATAAAAAAATTTCTTCCTAGATCTTCCACTATTTTGAAAAGTGGTTCTTGCTTACCTTATTCTAAAACATGATCATTATCCTCAGACATAGAATCATCTCATACCAAACAATCATCCTCATTTGAATCATCATCAGCCTAGGTACTGTTTTCATCTAAACCTTTGAGCTTTTTAACAAATGGAGGCTCACGTGTACTTGCTCCAAAACTCTTACTGTCAAGTTTAGACTGATGCCCACTTACAATATTTTCTCCTTGCCTTTATTTATATTCTTGATCTTCTTAGAACTTCTCAATAATTAATCATCCTCCTCCTCTTGAGACGAAGGAACGATTGTTTGAGTTTTTTTAGAGAGAATAATCACCATTTTTTTTTATTCACACAAAAAAAACAGTTTTTTTTTATACAAATACAGCTTTTCTTGTCATAAACAGTGAAACAATCTTTGAGAGACAGCAGAAGCCCATGATATGATTATAGGGCCGACGGCTTTAATATAAATAGTATATCTGAAGCGTATAGGCTTTGCAAAGATCAAGAAGTGGATTACAAACGAGTGTTGTACTTGTAGCAGCAAATGGCCCCCCATTTAGGCCTACAATTATCTCATTCGAACAGTAGATTTTTTTATTTGTTGTTTTTTAATTCGTTAATTAAAATTATTATATTTTTATGGTTGGATAATTATAAAATTGAATATTATTATTTTATTTTAAACAAAAACTTAATGAATTCTACCAAAAAAATTTCAATCATTCAATTCAACCTTTATATAAACTTAGCAAAGATCACACGGCAGATCCAATTTGTTAAAGAAGTTGGTTGCAAAAAGAGGGACATATAGCCAATTTTTATAGTGGTACATAAATTTTTTTTATAAATAAAAAGTCATGAGTTTAATTTTATTTAAATACATTTATCTCTTTAATTTGAAAAAAATGATAGAGAAGTGCCGAATTTAGATAAATGAGTTGAATTTAGAATAATTTTTTTTAAAAAAATAAGTTAAATTCACTTATGATATAATAGTAAGGGAAAGTCTATTTTCTTTATAAATGATACTAATATTAGGTAGGATAGGTTATTAACTACTCTCAAATATAAATTTAAATATTTAAAAGTTAAAAATATTTTTTAAAATATTAAAATTATAATAAAATAATACTCTATAATAATTAAATATATTTTAAATAATAGCATGATTTACTCTTTCTTTTACTCCCAGTTGAGAATTGTGTGTACTACATAAATGTCTTGCAACTTTTTTTTTGTTACCCACCAAGTTCAATGGAGTTTTGTCCCAACTACATTTGAATCTGACCCGCGTCGCGCATCTAGCTATGGTGGGTGAGTCTCCTAATAGAAATTTTCTACATACGCTAAGGTTCGAACTCGAGATCTCGCCTAAATGACACTGAGCCGTTTACCACTTGGACTAACCCCTATTGGTCCTTGCAACTTTTTTTTTATTACCTACCCAATTTACCAGAGCTTTACCCTGATTACATCTGGATCTGACCCACCTTATGAACCTAGCTATAGTGGGTGAGTCTCTTAACAGAAATTTTCTGTATATGCCAAGGCTTGAACTCAAGATCTCGTTTAAACGATACCGAGTGGCTTATCACTCAGACTAACCCTCATTAGTTGGTCCTTGCAACTTTATCTGAACAGAATTTGACACGTGTGTGAACAGAAAATCCGTCTACATCAATGCCCTTTCCAGCCCATAACTAGTGTCATCTATTGTGGGCCTTCTTCGGCCGCTTCTTTTCCTCTTCTGTCCAATAATACAGTTGCGCGCCCAATCTTTCCCTTGCCGTTTTTGCACTGTCAAACTGGAATAAAAATTATGCAACAAAATTTAGAAATTTTCTATTATTTTATTTATCAATTTGTATTGTTTGAGTGACTAATAATATCAAAAACCATACTTATATCAAATTTTTAATATCTATCTTATGAAATTCTCTGTTTTACAATTTATATTTTTTTATATAAGTTTAATTTAATAGATATAAAAAACTTAATTTAAACTTTCTTTAATATTAAATATTTTTTAGTTGTAAATTTACATTTGTAAACAAATGGTAAATACTCATAAGTTGACGGTTAAATTTATGTTATATTCCCCTATTTTTTAATATAAAATTTAATTAATTTAAAAATATTAAATAAATAATTTAATTATAGCTTACGTTAAATATTATTTTTTTAATTAATTCTAACTTACGTTAAATATTACTCTTTTCAATTTTAATTATAAAATATAATTGATTTTTTTAAAATATCTAAATAAATTAATTAGTTATGATTAAAACTAATTTATAAGATGAATTCAAATTATATATATTTAAATTTAACTAAATTAATCAATTGATTTTTATATTAGTTATAATTAATTGATTTATTTAATTTTTTAAATCTATTTAAAAAGTCAACTAACTATTATAATTAGGACTAGAGATGATATTAAATTATATATTAATTTATAAGTTAGATAAATTAGTTTAAAAAATAATAAATATAAATATTTTAAAATAATTTATTTAATTTAATTAATCTCTTTAAATTAATTAACTACATCTTACATTACATTAAGTAACTGGTAGATAAATTTAACAATATTTTCAGTACTTAATTTGTGAATTTAGTCCTTTCGTGGAATTCTCTTATATAAAAAAAAAAAAAAAGGTGTCGTTGAATTACATGACAATTGACAAGGGGGGGAATAATGTGATCTGATTCAAGTTTTCAACTTTCGTCCCGTTATTAGTTTTACTCGTCGCACTCTAGTTTTTGGTTGCTTCTCATTTATTTATTTATTTTTGTTACTGTCATTTACGATTTGTCTTCTTCTTCGTGTATGTCAAGGCGTTCTCATGTCATGCCACATCTTGAAAACTACTTTGTAGCTTGGTGACTAAAGATGCGTGTCCACAATGTCTTTCTCATGATGCAAATAATAACAATAATAAAATATTATTACTTTCTATTTTAATTATCAGTATTAATTAATTTTTATATAGATTAAAAAAATTAAATAAATTAGTTAATTATAACCCATATAAAACTTAGTTGAATAATTTATATAAACTAAAGAATATATAATACGAATTTATTATGAGATATTTAATCTAATTATAATTATTTAATTTATTTAATTTATCTAAAAAATTAACTAATTTTTATAATTAAAATTGAATTTATTAATTTATTTTCACAAATCACAATCTTTGGATACCTAAAATATCAATTTTTAAAATTTAATCATAAAAAACTGCCACAAGGCCACAAAATATCATAATTTGATATTGGAAAGTGGCAAATTGTGAATTGGAGCTTATAGAAATACAAATTGGGGTGTCTTGCAGTACGTTTTGCATAATTTTAATATGCAATGTTATTGAACTGCAATACAAGCCCCATAATATATACTCTTCCGGTCCACATAATTATAATTATAGAGTTAATATTTATTATAAATATAAAATATATTTTATATATTTATTAATTTTTTTAAATTATCTATTTCAATAATCGATCAATAATAATCAAATAACAAATAGAAGATAAAATTAAAAAAGATGATTAAAATATTTTAATGAAAATATATTATATTAATTAACATATATATCTAAATTTTTAATCTAAATAAATTAATTAACTAGATATTATATTAAACACTAAATGAATATTTAGCAATTTTTGCTCCATTTGGAGCCAAGGAAATTAATTACAAATAGGTCATCAATAAAAAAATTAATTATTTCCTTTGTTATTTTTATATGTATGCCAAACATTAATATTTGAATATTAAATTTCTATATTTACAAGTGTTTTTTTTAATAAATAGAATATTGAATGATATTTTTATTAATATAAAGATATGAGAATAAAATACTCAATAAATATTTCAATAAGAAAAGGCCAAAAAACTGATAGCCCGACAACATAAACCCTAACCTAACAGTAAGACAAAAGGAAGTCGTTTACGTCAAGACCCACGGCCTTTTCATGGGGATTTGTAGGACGGAAGTTGTTGTTACTGGCATCAGCACCAAAATAAGGGGTAGGCCTTGGGGGGTTTGAAAAAACCGTCCTAAAAGACCCATCCTTCTTGTAGACCAAAGATCAAACTAGACATAGTTGAATAAGCAGAAATGAGAGAACCCATGGAAGTAAAGAACATCAATAGACAGCATCCAACAAAACAACAATGGGAATGGAAGAGAACTCATCGTTGGCTCCTCATCGAGCAATACCACTTGATGATACATATACCCTATATTGACTGACGCCTTGGATTTGGCGCCACCTGAAAGAGCTAAAAACGATCGACCTTCAATCTACTGTCAAAGTAAGAGGTGCCGCAAGCATTCTCCACATAGATATTTATTACCTTTGAAAACCCTACAACACAGAAAGAGAAACAAAAGACAAATGTCCTCTTCAACAATAGGAATCGATAGGGAGGGAGAAGCCGTGACATCGGTTCTCACAAAAATGAGAAAACAAGTATTATTGTGAGAGCCAATGTCATGGCGTCTCCCTCTCTATCGATTCCTATTGCCAAAGAGGACATTTGTCTTTTGTTTCTCTTTCCGTGTTATAGGGTTTTTAATGGACTATATCCCATTAGTTAGTTGTGATATTTATAAAGGAAGTAGCTGAAGCTAGGAACACAGGTTATGGGCTTGAGTTTTCTATTTGACCTATTAAAGATGGACCCTGTTCCTGCATCAACCAATAATATCCGACCCACCCAATCAAATGCTGCTAAGTAGAATGTGTGTGGGGGCTTTACTTACAAGCACATAGCCAGATGCATACAATTAGAAAATGATTTAGCATTTGTGATCTGTTTTTCCTTTGTTGGTACAAAGCATTTGTGAACTTTGAAAGTAACTAGATCGCGAGTCAATTTGACATAGGTCTGGTTAAGGGGATTAGTTCTTTATATGACAGATTAGGATTTAAATCTTTACTTGTAAGAGATGCTCATAAATAGCATAAGATCATGTATCAAATATAATTATCTTTAATAAAATATATATATATGATAAAAAAATAACTAAGTGACTAATTACTATCCTACTCCAATGTGTAAAAGTCTTAAAAAAAATGTAAATAATATGATTTAACTGTCAAAGATTAAACTTTAAAGGGGTATTTGGTATAAGGGATTTAGAGGTGAGGAGAGGAAAAAAATTTAACTTACATCCCTTTCAAATTTCTAATACCAAATAGCTCCTAAAATTCATTGAATCAAAAGTTTAATTTTAAGTTTTTATGACTGACTTGATTGATATTTTCTTTTGAAAGGATTTAGGTAATACTATATCTAATAATTAAAAAATAATATTTTTAGAATATAAAAATGATTAAAGTAAATTTTGCTTCTCTTAAATTTTAGCAAAATCTTTTATATATACTCGATCTGATTTAAATATAGAATATTATATTTAAGAAAATAATTATTTATTTACAATTTGTGAAAGGTTTTGATGGTAATTTATGTTTGGTGTTGCATGATAACATATAATTAATGTGTTCTCTGAGAATTTGCACTAGCATGGTGCATCCTATATGCCCATGTGCATATAAAACGTATCTCATCATTTCAATAATTTCCTGACTAAATTAAATTAAACATGAACAAAACATATTAGACTCAAACCACATGTGCATATAAAAAGCTTGATTGATTAGTACACGAACATGTGCGATAAGTACGGATCTCATGATCTGCCTCCTTATTTCGTATCTTAACCTTGTTTTCTAAAAAGACGCAGGTTACGTTACATGCCCATTTAAATATTAATATTCTTACTTTTGTAGCTTCAAGTAATCTACATAGTCATATATTCAAGGCACATGAAATTCTGATCATTATAAATTAATGAGTACTACCTCTCATTTTTAATATAAAAAATAATTAAATTATTTAATAGATTAAATAAATTAATAAATTATAATTAATATAAAAATTAATTAATTAATTTAGATATATTAACAAATATATATTATGAATTTATCTAAAAAATTATATTTAATCATAATTAATTAATTTTTTTAATATATAAAAAAATAATTATTTTTATATTAAAAACATGAATAAATAGTAATTAACAGCTTGTCGTTTTCGAAAAAAATAAATTAAGTACATTTTAGGCTTCAAACATCTAAAAAGACGCAAATTGCATGTGCATTTAATTATTTTCTTACTTTTTTTGTTTGAAGTAATACCGAATATTGTTTTTCAGAAAAATACTTAAGTTCTAAGCATTTGTTGTTAATTAAAATATTTAAATCAAACTGCTCTCGTATATTTAAATTTTGTAAAAGAGAGAAATAAATTCAAGACATGGAAATGATAAAATTTAAATTAATTAGTAGTGTTGGATATTCAATAATTATATAAAAATTATTTTTTAAAAAAAATTAAGGGTTAAGATCTAATTTTATTTTGAGATTTCTCTTAAGAGCTATGAGTATGGAGAAATTTTTTTATGATCAATATCATCTCAAAAGTATTAAGAAATATACAATGTTAATATTTTCTTTCTGTTAAAAAATTTAATAGTTAATTTTTTTTAACAATTAGAGTAATTTTGTTTATTTTTAATACTTCCATATGAATATTAGTGCAAGAAAAATTTTCAGATATCCTGAACCTTATAGGGAAAAATTGGCTATTGACCCAAATGAATATTAATATCTTGTTGTGAGTCTTTAAAAGCACACTGACAATTTACAATTTACGCATTATATTTTTAATTATTAATAATCATTAAGAAAATGTTAGATGATGGAAATTAATGTAGGTAGCTGCAGAAGCATTTAAGATGGGACCCACTCATCTATTGACCCGCTTAATTGTGGTCCTCGTCCTTATCGCTTACCAAAATATTTAAATTCATACTAATAAGAGTTAATTTAAATAATAAATAATTTAATATTATTTAAATAAAATTTTAAATTTAAATTTTAATATATATAATAATTTTTTATTAAAAGACTCATCTATATTATAATTAAATATATAATATAGATCAAATTCAGATATAATCAAAATAAAATTTTAATAAATTAGATAGACAATTAAAAAAAATTAGTTCATTCATAAAAATAATACTTGGTTCATTCATAATATTCTCACTATTCTTTTGTTTAATCAAAATAATCTTCTTACTAATTATACTTTTATTTTTGTATAAAAAAATTTAAGAAAATTTAATGTCAATCTCCTATTAAAATTTAAGTATAATTTTAAAATTTAGAAAATATTTTTAAACCCTTTTCTTATAACAATAAAGAAAATTTATCTTAAATTTTTATAGAATATAAATTTACTTTTTATTATTTATACTATTGACACTAATTATACTTCTAATAGTATATATATTTGATAATTTGATATTCTATTCAATTGCTCACTTATTAATATCATTTGGGCCAGCTCATGCTTCCTAAGTACTTTTTAAAATAAAGAAACTAATAGAATAAATAAAATAAAATAAAATAAAGAAACTAATTAATACTGTAAATAAAGTAAATAAAATGAATAGAAAATCACAAAAAAAACTACATGTATTAGAAACAAAGCCCATTCGAAGAGTGATTTGCACTATATTCAATTAAAATATAATAATTTAATATATTTTAATTTTTATTGCCTGATAACTCATTAAAATAATTCACATTTTATTTAATTATTTTAAAAATAAATATATTAATTTAGTTTAAATAAGTTTTTTTTTCAAATTAAAATATTTATTTTTTAAAAAATAAAATTAATCTTGAATTTTTATCAACTAAATTATTGTATTTTGATTAGATAAAATTTAGATAATATGATATCTTAGGAATATGTAAATATTAATTTTTTATGAATATTTTTGTACTAAATTTTTGGCAATAACTTTATTTTTTTAATATACTGTACTTTAAATTTATTATATATATTCTGCATGTGAACCTAGTTATAAAATTTAATTATTTTTTAGATAAATTTAGAAAATTAAATAAATTAGTTAATTATAATTAAATCTAATATATTAAAAGAAATTAATATTATATACTTTCTAATTTATTTAAATTAGTTAATTTATCTTTATATTAGTTATAATTAATTAATTAATTAAACTATTAAATCTATTTAAAAATTAATTAGATTTTATAATTAGAATTGTAAATAATATATATATATATATATATATATATATATATATATATAGTAAGGGGAAATGCTACTAATCTAGGCATATAGTTAATTTGGCTATCCTCTGGCATAATTTAAAGTTAGGTAAGGATCTTGTTTACAGAGGATGTATAAATATTTATATAAATATTTTTTAAGTTTTATGGGCTCAACTCATTTATTTTTTTTAAATAAAAAAAAAAGAGTTTCTTAGTTGCTCTTAGCTTCATATTGAGAATTTCCCTTCTTTTGTTTAATTATTAGTTGATTTATTTGATACTGTGAATTGTAATCCCGATGATTGACCCAAATTAGAGTAAATATTACTTAAAGTTACAAATGAATTATTTATGTAGTTTGAATGTTTGGTTTGCTTGAACCCCATTCAATTTAATTAGGATATAATATTGCCATCTGAATAAGTACACGTTTACTAACAATTAAAAAATAATGTAAATATGAAAACTAAACTCTCTGCAGACTTTTACTTTTATATATTATTTCTCTTAATCACGTAACTATATTATATTATATTATATTATATTATATTATATCATAGGATAGCAAAAGAACTAATTTTAAGAATAAAGTCAAAATTAGCGCGAATAGAATTGGGTCTGAGTGATATGAGAAAAAAAAAAAAAAAGAGTTACGTCTGCGCAATTTCAATGCAGTCTTTTGTTTTTTTTAAGATTTATTCTCCGGTAAGAATAAAGTCAAAAGTTAGGCCTGAGTGATATGAGAAGAAGAAAGAGTTAGGTCTGAGTAATTTCACCGCAATCCTTTGTTTGTTTTTTTTTCTAGTACAACATAGACTTTAGACTAATCTAAATCAGCTATTATAAGATATTTTTAGATAATTACCTTAACACCTATATTAATACATATTTAAATCTTAAATCTAAAATATTTAATTAAATTAAATTAATCCTTAACTAATTAGTCTAAATGTGTTATAATATTTCACTGTAGGAGAAATATTTTATGGTTTGATTAGACTTGGCAAGGGTATTTTCAGATAATTAGGTTTTCATTATAGTCAAACTAATCACAATTAGTGGAGGGGAATCATATTTCTTCTCAAATAAATAAACCTTAGTGTTATTTTATCTTCCAGAGATTCAATTTTGCACACCAGCCTAATCTTCTGGTATCAATATCTTGAATTTGATGCTTTTGGCCAGATCCCATGTACCAAAATCCCATGTACCAAAAGATCCTGTTAAATTATTATTTTTGATAATTTTTATAAATACAAGGTATATAGTCATATAATCAAATTTTTTATTAAAAAAAATGACAAGCACCCGAATAGCACGTGATCTTTTTGTGCAGAACATTTTGGGATTTTTGTGATATTTAATGGAATGTTTGGGATTTGTTTATTTGTCATTTTTTAGGGAATTTTTTTTCTAAGTATATTTTTTAATAAATAATGAACAAATTGATGTCATATCCTGTTATAATGGCAATGATTTGGAAATTTTACATTTTCTTGCCTGTCTACGTTAGCTTACATAATGGATGATGTAATTAAGTAAAACTCAATTATTGGTTTAATACAAGCTCTTTGGTTTTTTGTCACTTTAATCCTAAAAATTACAGAAATAAAAGCTATAAATTTATTATCACACTATAGTTATAAGGTGTGAGATAAGAGAAGAAATTAGAAGTTCATAAAAAAAAAACTATTTCATAAATTGGTATTGTTCATTATTTTAATATATATATATATTATGTAAAGATTTAAAACAAATTAATTTTTGCCGCGAACACAAAGTTCTAAGTTTTGTTTTGGAAAAAACACTCATGCTCACACTCCGATACTTACCATTCATATTTTCATATATAAATTTTTTATTTAGATAATACTCTTTAAAATTGAATTTCTTGAATGAGTTTAATATTTTTGATAAGTTATACATTGGGATATATTTTAATGCATTTTTTTACTTTTATATTAATTAATTATATATTTTTTATCACTTTTTTCTATCCATTTTTTTATAACATTGAGTGTATACTATTAACAGGTATTTTATGGAAGTGTTTTTTAAATTAAATTTAAAATTTAGATATATCTTATAGACTAACTTTATATTAATAAATATGGGTTAAAGAATAATTATATTTTTGTTTGGATTTAATACAATTTAAATAAATACACGCACACAACCATGTCAACGTGGACCTTGAACCAGGGACCTCACCCATTCTCCTTTTTATATTTTTTTCATTCATTCTCCTTCCCACCCAACCTCTTTATTAATGATAGTGTTTTGAAAAAATAAATTACATTTCTTTTTATATATATATTTTTTCTACGAATTCTTATATAAAGAACCGAATATCCATCACTTGGGAAATTTACAAGAACCCGTACACAACGACAATGTTCTTGACACTTCGACGCCTGCTATTCATTGATTTAACCTGACATAAAGGGTCCCTGTTGTTCTGATTTTCTGAATAGCGCGGTATATTATTTAACACCATTTCATAGAAACCGAAAAGAGCACGAGGAAAACACAGCAACACAACAAATTTTGTCGGTTAAAATATACCAGTTATTTTCTTTTGCTTACACACACACGCACACACACATAGAGTTCCCGTCTTCCTTGCTGATGCTCTCAGTAACAGAAGAAACGCCTTTAAACTCATGTTTTAGTTTCAGGTTTTTTCTATCCAACTGAGATACTTCCCTCTTACACCTCTCCACAAACGTTCTTCTTGTGTTCTTGTCAAAAAAGATACCCCTTTTGTCTCTTTCAGGGATTCTATCTCTGAATCGAGCTTATATATATATATATATATATATATATATATCATCGTCATCCTTGTTCCTAAACCCGGACGGCTGGCTGCAACTTTGGTCTGCATCAGAAAGCTGGTTTGCTTTTTGCTCTGTGTTTCGATTATTTCTTTCATATTTCAGTTCGTGTTTTTACGTTTCTGTTTTGATTATTAAATGAGTCTTCAAAAAGTTGAAATTTTTTATGGGTATTGTCCTGTTTCTTCTTATGATCCTTTTTCCTGGGCTCACCGGAAACTCTCTCTCTTCTCTCTAGTTACAGTGGAAATTCGACTCTAGGATTCTGTAATCCAGTGTTTGAGCTGAAACCCATGAAATCTATTGCGAAGATATGCTAGCATTCATGTTAGGAAGAAAAATTTAGTGATCATTTAATTAATTTACTACTGTTGGTTTATTCCTTTTTTTCATAGTTGACGGTGACGATAATATTTATGCTGGAGACTTTGTCTTGATTATTGGAAATGTGTATTGTTGTTAGGCTCGTCTTAATTAAATTTCCAATATCGCTGTCGTCTGTCATTTTTCTAAGTAGACCATAATTTAAATGCTGAATTTAATATTTGACTTTGATTTAACAGAGAGAAATAGAGAGAGACTTTTCGAAGGCACAATGAACTTTGATTTCAGCTTATTCATGGTGTAATTAAAGTGAGAGAGATGAATGCGAATTCTCTGTAAATCATCGGCATGGAGAACAAATGGCTATTTCCTCTCTTCTTGAGCTCTGCAATTTTCATATATTTTCTAGGTGCTTCTTCTAGAACCGGCTTTGTCTCTTCAATAAGCTCAATTAATTCGGTTTTCTTTATCCCATCTCGTACGACAACAAACGAGAAAGCATCCTCGGACTCAGTTTTTGTGGAGACTAAGGTTGCTTCTCCTGTTACCTCTCCTTCTGGACCGGCGATTCCTCGTTTTGCCTATTTGATTTCTGGTTCAAAGGGTGATTTGGAGAAGCTATGGAGGACACTTTTTGCTGTCTACCATCCTCTGAATTACTATGTTGTTCATCTCGACCTCGAATCGCCATTGGAGGAAAGGTTGGAACTTGGTTCTAGAATTGAAAAGCAGCCTCTGTTTGCTAAAATTGGGAATGTTTTTATGATAAAAAAGGCAAATATGGTCACTTATAGAGGACCAACCATGGTATCTAACACCCTTCATGCTTGTGCCATTCATCTTAAGCGAAATAAAGATTGGGATTGGTTTATTAATCTCAGTGCTTCAGATTATCCTCTTGTGACTCAAGATGGTTAGAACCCTTCTCATCTTTTGCTTGTGGATTATTCTCTTTCTGTTTTCTGTTTCTAACCGTTTTTGTTTTTGAATTGTTTCAGATCTTCTGCACACTTTTAGGAGTTTAGATAGAAACCTTAACTTCATTGAGCACACAAGTCGTTTGGGATGGAAGTTGTAAGTTCTGTTGTCTCTTGTGTTGAAACAGACAAGTTTTGATTTTTCCAGATTATTGAACCATGATTTTTCAGTGAGAAAAGAGCAAAGCCTTTGATGATAGACCCAGGGCTTTATATGGCAAACAAGTCTGATATATTTTGGGTTGATCCTGGAAGACCTTTGCCTACCGCTTTTAAACTGTTCACTGGTTAGCTTTTCCCCTTCAAACTCTTTTATTTGGCTTGTCCCTGAAGTGATTGATCTTTGAGTTACTTGATTCTCAATTTTGGCAATTTGAAAATGGCACCTCTAAGAGATGCTTCCTCTTTTTCATGTTTCTTTCTGTGTTCTTTGTACTATAAATAACTTCTGGAAGTGTCTTTTTTATGAGCAGATGGAACTTACTGGGTTTTCTTTTGGGATGAAAAACTAAACTATATATAAAAGAACTAGAGACTACACAACCAAGTATTCAAATTCTTAGTCCCAAGTCTCCTAGCTTTTGTTCAATCAAGTCTTTGATAAGGATGATCTGCTGTCTCATGTCTTGTAGCCTAGTTGAAAGCTTCTGCATAATTAGTGAAAACATGGACCTTCCTTTTTTTTTTCTTCTCTTTCTTTTTTGGCGTAAGCACCCGGTATCCTAGCCAATCCATCGGGGACTTACAAATTAGACTAATTCGGATCGAGGCATGATAGGAACCATTAAGGTTGGTGCCCCCAGGCCCTAGGGTGTTGCGTTCCCAAAAGATTGAACCTGTGACCTTTGGCTAAGCTAGAACAACCACAACCAGCTAATCTAACCCTTCAGGGTTAAACATGGGCTTTCTTTAAATGTAGAGATTGCTCACTGGTTCAAATTTTAAAAACAATCTTTATATTGGAGGGGTTAAGACTGTATATTTATGCCTACCGTAACCTTGCCTAATGGGAACCTTGTACACTAAGCTACCCTTTTATAGACCTTCTTTGAACCTTTTTCCCAGCATAATTCAAGACCCCTTACTACTCTGAAAAGTTTAGTAATTGCAGAGGAATGTTGGCCTAATGTGGCAAGCTCATGAAAACTAGCATTAACACTATTAGTTCTGTTGCTATTTTCAACTGACAACATCTTTTTACATCTTGCTTTTCAAATATCCCAGCTAATGTATTGTAGTTAATCCTTTCCAGTTACCTTCTTGAAGTTGCATTTAGATTGTTCAAAGTGTCTCATTTTTATGGTAACATAATGAATGTCCTTCCATTTTTGTGTTGCCTGGTTGCACTCTCTTTGGAGATGTACTCTGCTAGGTCTTTTAAATCACTAAAAAATCTCACAACAAGTTAGCAACATACAATGACAAGTTCTAATATAAGAAATGACAATAAGTTCATGCTACTCACTTGTTATTGGGACCTTATATTGATTTCCCATACATATGTTTGCAAATCTCTATTCTGGTCGGTTTAGTTTATCGTGTCTGCACGAGTGAGGTTTGCAAGATCTGTTTCACTTAATCAAATTAGCTAAAAATTGCAGGATCGGCATGGATGGTTCTGTCACGTTCATTCGTGGAATACGTTGTGTGGGGCTGGGACAACTTACCAAGGACACTTCTAATGTACTACACAAACTTTGTGTCTTCCCCAGAAGGCTACTTTCAGACGGTGATCTGCAATGTACCTGAATTTGCCAAAACAGCAGTGAACAGTGACTTGCACTTTATTTCATGGGACAACCCTCCAAAACAACACCCACATGTCCTTAACATGAACGACACAAGAAATATGATAGCAAGCAATGCTGCTTTTGCTAGGAAGTTTAAGCAAGACGATGATTTGTTGGACTTGATTGATAAGGATTTGTTGCAGAGAGAAGCTGGAGTGTTCACACCTGGTGGTTGGTGTTCTGGGAAACCTGCATGTTCTGAGGTTGGTAACCTTAGCGAAATCAAACCTGGTCCTGGGGCTTTAAGGCTTATAAGCCTTGTAGGGAGGTTGGTTTTGAGGGCTAGGGTTGGTGGGAATATGTGTAGATAGGATATTCGTATTCCATTGATGGAAGGAAAATCAGAGAGATGGAGATTCTGATGTTGGTTATTATTATTCATGGCCGCATGTTGTTCCAGCAGATTACTATGATGTTGGAGCTGCAACTTGCGAATGTACCCCATTCTTTAGGCATTTCAGTCTCATATGTATTTTACTCTTTTTTTTCTTTTCTTTTTTTCTTTTTATATAGGAGATTGAATTCTCTTACAAATAATTGAGTCTCTTTTTAATATGAGATAACGTTATTCAGAATAGGAATTAAGCATGCATGAATTCAATCGAGTTGGATTTGATTAAAAAAATTGTATGAGCAAGTTTTTTTTTTAAAAAAAGTTATTTTCTTAAAAAGGATTTGGGCAATTTAATTGCATTTACAGTCTTAAAAAGCATACCTAACTTCTGTATATTGGTGCTTCTTTTGTTAAAAATAATACAACAACAAACCTTATTCTATTAAATAGAGTCGGTTATATAGATCATACGATACTATTGTGTTCTATCGAAAATTAAATCCTTAGATAGATTATTAACCAAGAGATTCAGTTAAATGATTTCTTTGAACGTTTTTTTTAACCTTCTTCTACTCCTTTTAACTGGTATCTATACTATTTGTTAAAAACAATATACAACAAGCCTTATCCCGTTAAATGAGGTCAGCTACATAGATCATACGACACCATTGTGCTCTATTGAAAACTAAATCTTTAGATAGATTATTGACCAGGAGATCCTGTTCAATGACCTCTTTGAGCGTTCTCTTTGGCCTTCTTCTACCCCTTTTAACCAGTGTCCATACTATTTAATCCACCCTCTTCACCAACGCATCCCTTGGCCTTCTTTGTATGTGTCCAAACCACCTAAGACGGTTCTCTACCATTTTCTCTTCAACAGGTGCCACTTCAACTCTTCCCCATATATATTCATTACGAATTTTATCTTTTCTTATATACCCACACATCCATCTCAACATCCTCATATCAACTACTCCAACTTTATGCTCTTGCTGTCCTTTTAAGGTAGAATATTTGTATAAAAAAAATATTAACCAATTGCTCCTAAATTAGACAAATTGATTCAAATTCTGATCAGTATTATTGATAAGGTAGAATAAAATAAAATAAGTTTTATAAATATAAACGTTTTTAAATACGAATAGTATCAAGTGATTACCTCTCATTGGCATTATTCATTTTGAAAAAATTCCACCTAGAATTGTTCTTTTTTTTAAAACAAATTTGAATTACGCATTAATAGTTTATGAAAGAACAGTCAATTAATCCATTGCGCGCCAAAATATGCCAAGAAGTACCATATTTTTTTCACTCCTTGGGTAACCAAACAAAAAAAAAAGTACCACTTTTTCTATGGAGTAAATATACACAAATCATAATAGTAATATGATAATAAAATCTAAATATTTCCACTTTTTCTTCTCATTAATATAGAATTTTATCTACACGAAATCTTTCAACAAGATCAATCTCACTTCTCTGTGACTGCTTCCACTATGATCTTTGATCTTATGCAAAAATTTGTATGTTACAACTTCAAAGTAAATCACAGATTTTGTATATATCCCTCTCTCCCTATAGCCTTTCTTTAAAGGCAACAGAAACCCATCTCTCTGTCACCTCATGTACACCAACAATTTGATATTTCAAACAACTGTTCACTAAACCATATCCAGAATTTTGACATTACCTGTGGAATTTGCCGCAAGTAAGGTGGTCGATTGGCCGCGCCAGCAAATCGAAGAGATGAACTGGGAAGTATCATCCACTTCATGCCCAGAAAGTGGGTCCGTAATCTGGAACTTGAATGACAATGCCGGCATCGGAAATGCCTTGTGGTATATGAAAACCTAATCCACACAACATAAGATTCAAGAAGGACAAAAATATAGGAGAATGAGAAAAAAAATAACTAAGGAAAAGAGGGTAATGTGTGTGCGTGTGCTGTCACTGCTTTCAAGAGGCTAGGGACTCCCCCAACAACACAAATGCTTCCTTGCCCTCTTTCTCGATCCCTCCAACCATTATACATTATAAGGTCATGTTAACTACTTTTCTAAGATTAAGGAAATTAGTTGAAGTTAGTTAAATACTTAAAAACTTTTACAACTTTCCAAAATTACCCTTTCATTAATATAGCTCATTAGGGAAAGAAGATGGAAAATCTATTATAAATAGATAATGGCATTTTTTAAAATTAGATATAAATGTTTCATTAAATTTTGTAGTGTTGTATTAAGGACTAATGGGTAAGATCTTATAGTCATGTTTCAAAATTACTCGAGGAAGTATCTACTAACAGGCCACCCTATTTCTCCTCTTTCTCTCTCAATAGTCTATTCCACAAATATTTAAATTAGATACAGAGAATTTGAAACTTTTTGGGAGAAGAAATGAAGATGGAACATGACGTATTTTTTTGTTAATATCACGGTGCCAGATATATTTCTTAGTTTTGAATTGGATACACACCTCCGTATTAGAATAATAAAATATGATATTTTTCATGAATGCCCCATGTCCCTATACATACTATAATGCACGTATTTAGTTATAGCCAAAAGTTGTTTCCCGGAATCAGATACTATCTTCTGCTAACTATATATATGATGTCATACATCTTTATTGGAACATGCAGAATAAAATCAATGGAAGAGATTGAAACTCGGTCATAAATATATAAACTATGAATGCCTCTAAGATCACCTAAAGGGCATATAAAGTACCTCGTTCGTTTCTGAACCGGTAGCAATGTAACCATCAGCTACAGACAACCCCACAAAGTTCTGCAAGCAAAGAAAAATGAATCAGCGAGATAATAGAATGTCCCACTTGATATGAAATACAGAATACAAAATTCTCTAGAAATCAGTTAGAAATGGGCCATTTCTGCAAATACAGAATACAAAATTTTGCAAGCATATCACTCAGTTTATCCATTGTCTAGAAGATTAGATTTTTCCAAGGATACAGAAAAACTCAAGTTATCTTACTTCCCGAGCAAACAAACTCCATTTCTGCTCAAATCATCATTTCACTTAAAAAATCGATTGGGGAGTGATTGAAAAGAGCCTTCAGAACCTTACACACATGCGCACATTTCTTTACGTGGGTATTGATCTTCTAGTCCAGTTCTTTTGATCATGTTATTAACTCCTCCATCCCTCCCTTCCTTTTTGGAAAAAAACTTACTGCTTATTTATTTATTGCTTTCCATTTATGAATGTCACAGCCTAATTAGTAACAGTATGGAACAAAACAGCTCATAATAAACCAAATTCCTCGATAGGCATAACTAAAAATCATTTTTCATACTAAATGCAATTTACATTAAATACACAAATTTACTGTTACAAACAAACTCACCTTCACATTTGTGTGACCTGTAAATGATTGAATTGGTGTGTCTATTACGCGAGAAGTGCACATTGACAAATCCCAAAGCTTCAAAGTGTTATCTGTGGATGATGAGACAAGGTTCATGGTGTCTACAAATTTGATGTAGCTCACAGTCTTATTATGTCCAACTAACGTACAGAGAGGCATTTTTAAGCTGCGGAGATCATAGTAATATATTCGATGATCTGCTGAACCAAATGCAAGGAATCGACCAGAATCCAGAGGAAACTGAACACAGCACACATTAGCCTTTGTTTTGATGGTGCCAATACTAACTCCCTGCAGTACCAGCCCAAGTGAGAGAAACAAATCATCATACATCCAGAATTAATTATATAAAACATGCAATAGATGACTGCAGTACGTTTAGTTTCAAAGGTGATATCCACCAAGTGCAAAAATAGAATTGCCTGATTGATACTCCAGAGCTTAACAGAACCATCGTCGCTCCCGCTTGCTAGCATTGTTGGGTCCGCCGATGAGAAATCAACTGACCATGCCCTCTGCTCATGCTCCTTCATTTCAGATAGCACTTGACCTCTTGTCACATCCCATAACTGAATCCAAAATAATAAAAAATAAAAAAGTGAATAACAATATTGTAAAAGGAAATCATAGACAACCTAGCACAAGCCTACCTGAACAACGCCTTCAAAGTTACTAGAAGCAATTTGACTTTTGATATAAGTATTCCAACATATACTACTCAATTTTGACCTGCTACCCATCTCCACTACTGGATAGTGGATATCACGAGACTCATTTATGATTGAGTCGCATTCAAAAACCTTGATTTTCTTGTTAACTCCAGCAGTAGCAAAAAATTCTCCATCACGATCAAAACTGAGAGAGCATAGGAGATTGGAGGAATGCAAAAGATCTCCTTGCTTTAAGTCTGCCTTAACCTTTAGCTTACTAAATGATAAATACTTGCACAAACCCTCAAGGAAAGGATTTATCCAAGCACTTCTACTGTCCCTGCAGTGCTCTTTTGATGTCAAGTTATTGATGCAGCTTCTTTCTGACATGATAAAGGAACCTCTACCATCAGTACTTAAAGGTGAATGTCTAGCCACTGGTTTTCCTGATGAATAGGATGGTCTGCATCGTGTTAGAAAGTATGCTGACTCTAATTTCCTGAAGTTCTTCATTAGCCGAGAACTTTTTGAAAGAACACTTCCATAATTTTTCTGATCATCACCTATGTTATCATCATATTCCTCGATGTTGTCAACATGCAGCCTTGGCCTGACTCGTTTTCTGGTACCTATACATGCAGAATCCTCGCTATCAATGCCAGTCATGGACGGCAAACTTGGTGCAGAATGATTATTGCTTCCTAGTTCAGAGCCAGCAACTTCTTTAAATCTTTCCTGCTGCTTGTTCACTTCTTCAATATCTGAACACAGAAAAGAAACAGTATGTTGCAACTTTTCAGCTGCTTCTTGTTTCCTTTGTTGAACCAACAAGAGGAACTCTAGTAATAACTCTTGTTCCTCAATCCTTTCTCTAAGCTCCATTGCAGCCTCACGTTCTTCCATATCATCTCTCCGTTGATTAAGGAACTCACTTTGCAACAACTCCCTGGTACAAAAGGAGATGAATCTTATTTTTTTCAAAAAAAAAAAAGAAAGAAGAATCTATTTGGATTTAATGCAAAGCTATTAATACTTTGATCTGTCAGGTCCATATTCCTAGTCATATCATAACATCATATACTAAAGTTTATGAAAGCAATTCAAAAGAAGAAATTTGAATATCAACAATGATATTTAATTGATAATTTACAAAAGAACCAAAGAATAACAAGAATTGTACAGCTTTTCCTTATATGGTTGCAAATGCTAGATGTCTACTCTTACCGCCCATTTGGTTTATTAATGGAAAAGAAGAAGAAATTGGAAAAAGTATGTTCAATGTCTATTATACCTGTATGATACTTACTCCTATTTGTTTCTAATATGATTTAAGAATCAGGTTACAAGAGCTATTTTCAATCTATAAAATCACCGTTTTCCATTCCATTTCCTTTTCTATCATTCTACATACCAAATGTGCAAGTAGTATATGGTGCAAGATTCTGCTGATTATCTCAACTATACTAGAGGTGATTAAATGGCCCATCAATTCTTCAAAGAAAATATTGAGTCATATTTAGCCTAATCACTTCTCAGATTCTTATGTTATGCACTCAAATAGAACCAAAAGTTGTTCTAATTTTGGATATCCCGTAACTAAGTGATAAAGAGACATTACCCCAGTGTTGGACGACAGCTAGGCTCAGGATGCAGTAACCACAAGCAAAATGGAGCTTCTTTAGGCCACTTCAAAAGTAACATTGGAGGAAGAACTCTATGTCTAAGGCTAGACATGGTTCTGCTCTTTTCTTCTCTTGAGCTGAGTGGACAAAATAGCTGGTCACATGCAGAATAGCAGTGTTAGCAAAAACAGTACTAACTATATAGGATCTTTCAGAAGTCAAATTTATTTATAATACAATAATATAGAAACAAGATAAAGTCAGTTAATGTATGCAACTAAAACATAATAACTAAAATAAGAGTTGTGCAATTTTCACTATGGACCTCAAATAGGAGAACCCCCAATCGGTATATGTCTGAAGCACATGTACTTGGAGCAACAGCTACCTCTTCAGGACTAGTGTACCAACTTGTCTCCATTAATAGTATTTGTTTCATTGGAAAAGATTGCTTATTTCCTTCTGCTTCTTCACCTTTTCTCCTGTCTTTGGTTTTATTTTCTTCAGTATCTTCTATTAAAGATGCCCGGGCCGCGTATACTGCACTGGACAGCATGCAACTAGATTCTGACACAGCAGATAGTGAAGTCCTGACAGGTACAATATCTTCACTTCCTAAACTTTTTTTCTGATGCACACCTTGGGGAAGGAGAGATGTTCGTGTTTTATCCTCAGCTGCCTTTCTGTTTAATCCATCTTCTACAGAATCTGAGCCAGAATCAGAACAAGATGCTGACTCAATGAAGGAGACATGGTTGAAAGATGACATGACAAAGCAGGAGGGCCTCACGTTATGAACAACAATTCCTTGAGAATGCGCTATATTAACAATTTCTACAATTTGCCTAAATATGTGCAAGCATTCATACACATCCACAGACCGATCAGGTTTATCTAACCACTGTCTCAAGCTAATATCACCCCATTCTATAGAGTGAACAAAAGGGTCAACTGAGGCATCACCTTCGCAAACCCCAGATAAGCCACCCAGGTGCTTGGGCTGATCAACCGGAGCCAACCCTATTCTATCTCTTTCCTTTCTAAAATCTGAATCCTGTGACGCCTCACCAGAAATGGTGTTTTTTTCAGGACAAAGATGCCTTAGGTTCCTGTCAGAGACTCCAGAAGTATTTAATGCTCTAGAACTGTCAGACCTCTGCCAACCAGACCCAGAAGAACCCTCCATTTTTTTTATTTACTTTTGAGTTGCATTAAATCCACGAAATTCGCATCCAATATTCGGAGAAGTTCTCCAATTTTCACTCCACTCTTGCACCTCGACCGTCGACATCGTGACTTAAAAACTCATTTCGATGGTTCACGAAATAACATAAAGATCCCAAAATCAAGATCAACTTATCCGCCGGTGGAGAATCAACGTAATGAGAAGTTCCTGTCAAGCACCAACAGAATTCATAAACTGTTCAGAACGCAATTTCAGCAGCGCGATCACTTAGTAATGAGAACAAATTAGAACATTCAGAAAACCCAACACAGATAGCTATAATTATCGCAGATTTTACAGAAAACTCCAGAACAAGGTAGCGCAAATAGGCTCTAGAAAATAACTACAAATTCATCAGAATTCCATGCATCCATCAGGGCATTAAGAAATCAAAAGGACAACGAGATAGTTATACAAATAAACCGGTAGAGAGAAAATATTCCGTGGGAGAGAGAACGAGATGATACCAGAGCCACCACACGAGGATCTCCTGTTTCTGCTAGGCCAGTCTGAGAACGGAACCGCACAAAACTTATTTTTGCTTGATACACTGCCACACTGAAGCTTCACAGCCTCATAAATACCTCGCATTTCAGATGAAAAGAAAATAGAAAATAGCAAAAGAAAAGCAGACACACAAAACAAAAAAAAATCTCCAAAAACAGGTTTTGAGAAATAAAAAAGAGTCCTTTAATAATAAATTTGACGAGATTTCCCTTTTTATGCATTCCCTGTATTTTTTATACCTTGAGCACTTCTTATCCTCGCACTTCATTCCAGACAAGCGACGTGGCACCGCCATGGCCTCTAGGACGCCATGGATGAGTGGCCAGTTGAGTAATTTTTAATAATCCGTGGGCCATATAATGAAAGTTTAAATAATAGATAACTTTGGCTGGTAATTACTAAAAAATTGTGCTTAATTCTGGAAATCAACGCCTCTTACCAAAAGAGGAAAGTTTGAATCACTGACGGAGTGGAACCAATAAACAATTAAAAAAAACATCTAGTTTAGCTAAACAAAGCAGCGGAATCAATCGAACCTAACCTAATAATCCAAAAAAGTCAGTAGAAGATGGCGATGAGTGGGGAATTCAACAAAAATAATATATAAAGTATTCTTCATTGAACAAAGAACTTCAATAAAATCAATGCTGATTAGCAACTAATCATTGGCTAATTACGATACTGTTTATTGCCAGCTGCTAAACTAAGCGAGATTATGCATGGGTGAAAGAGAAAACTCGCTTGCTTGCCTATCCAATATCAATATGGGAATCTGAAATGTGGGTCTGCTCCAATATTTGAGCTTCCCATAACTTCATCCGTTATGGAGAATGTGAAATACTCTATTTTGGGATTAATTTTTTTAACAGACGCTGATTTTGTCATTTTCTAAAATGTCTCGTGATAATTGTTTGGGACCCACAAAAAATATTTTTCCCAATCAAAACTCTTCTAATATTATAATTATAAAATTCAATTAATTTTTTTAAATAGATCTAATAAATTAATTAACTATAATCAAATTCAATATATTAAGATAATGCATATTATCTATTTTTTAATCTATCCAAATTAATCAATTAATTTTTATATTATTTATAATTAATTAATTTATTTTACTTCTTAAATCTATTTAAAAAATTAATTAAATCTTATAATTAGGAACAGAGATAATATTTATTTTATAGTATTTATGGTTAAATTATCTTATTTTAAATGATTCTAGGAGGTAAATATTTAATAAGGGTTTTATCTCGTAAAATATAAAAAATTTAAGTAATTATGAAGTTTATCAAAAGTACTCTTTTTGTTCTTAATATATGACTAAATTTAAAAATTGATTTTAGTCATAAATATAAGATATTTTTTTATATTTATTAAGTTTTTTTTTAAATTATCCCTATTGATATTTTATTAATAATAATCAAATAAGAGAGAAAATGAAGGGAGTTAAGCAATATGATTATAGTGCTTTAAAAAAATATTATATTAATTAACTTAACTAACTTTCATAATCTAATTAAATTTATTAAATATATTAAAAATTGAAATAGTGATAAATATAGTAAATAGTGATTATATCAAAAATATTATTATAATAAAGTTTCAACTAAAGGATTTAATTACTTAAAAACTCTAATAACAATTGAGGAGTTAACAATAACAAATTATAGTATAAAAATAACAATAATATTTTAAAATTTGTAGTAATTAAATATCTTTCTCATGAGTAATTCCTCCAAAATAAAATCTTATCTCATGATCTCTTCAAAAAGTAAGCAATATTTTCGTAATTAGTTATTCAAATTAAAATCTCAGAAATTTGCTTATTAATTATATTAATTGGCAGGGTAGATTGACAGCCACTTAAATGCCTAATCTAACATTCATTTTTTTTAATACCAAACTTAGTTAAGTGGCTATTTAGCTGTATGGCCAATATGAGAATGTAATTTAATGCTGATAATGAAATATCTCAACTTTGAAACTGATTTAATGGTTTTTGACTCCACACACACATTTGTAGATTTTCTTGATAAGTGACATTAAAAATAGCCATTACTTTTATTGATTATACGTCAATATAATTTACTTTAAATTAATTTAATTTAATTTAATTTAAATTGCGTGTGGTACCTTAAAAAATTGATTTTTTATTTACATTCAACATATATTTGTGAAATTCTTGTTTTTTATTGTATAAGATTATATTTTATGTTAAATATGATTATTCAGTTCAGAGTTAGGTTAAGGAGTTAATTAGTGGCATTCAAAAATACAAAAAACAAAATGTATGGCAAAGAGGAAAGGAGCTTCATGTTTTAATGGAGGCCACTGCATTCGAATCTGCAGACTGTTTGTGATCTTCTGTAAAGAGTACCACGTGTGTGAGATCTCATAAATGCACTTTGCCTCTTTCTTGCTTTGGATTTTTCTTCCTCTCTCTCGATCTTTTTAAGCTTCAAATCTCATTAATTAACTTAGGGAAAATGTGCCACATTCTCTCTCTCTCTCTCTCTGTTTTTTTTTCCTCCCATGAGAAAACTGAAATAAATGAAAGAATGCTTTGCTTCAACCATAATATTAATTATGAACTACCATAGTGGGTGATGATTCATCAGTATACGCCATATCTACCATAGTGGGCCAAATCATCTTGAGTGTGCTTAGGTTTTAATAACAATTACTTCAATGGAACTTGGTTTTTCTTATGCAGACATCTCTAACTTTTACTTAGATATTACATCAAGATATTTTTCATCACTTATATTAACTTTGATCAATATATAAAACGTAAACTTCAGTAGGACTGTATATAAAATTCACAGTTCGGTATGCCTTATTTTATCTGTAATAAAAATATCATATCCAGCCTAATAAATATAGGGTAGGATTGGGTATCAGGCTGTACAATATAGCCCATACATTTCTTAAGCTGAACACTGGACATAAGGACTGTCCTGCTCTACCCTACCTATATATACCCTAAGGTTTCAGGCACTAAAAACATTAATAACTTTTTGATTTGGTAGTGTGAGTGAAATATATCTTACTTATAATATGAGTGAAATATATCTTACTTATAATATTAAATTGTTAATTATTGAATTGAGTTTTCTAAATCTCAACTTAGACCTTTCAATAACTGAAATTGAAACATGGGAGTGACTGGATAGGCTAAAGGAACCATATATAAACTTTAAATTAATATAAATCACATAAGTTTAGTTTGAATGAAATGGTGTGAAATATATCCTCGCTCTCATCCAAAGACTTGTCTCATAAAGAGATTGCATCGTCACACCACGAAGAAATAAAACTCATTATCTGAAAAATCAAAGCTCTTGAAACGAAGCATTTGAGAATAAAGAGGCTAAGGAAGTAAGACAAGATGAGGGTTAAACTTTTCACTATGGCTATTGATTGGGGTGGCCGGTGTTGGCGGCACGGCACAGATAGAAAATTTGGTTCAAATGAATGTGCGACAAATATAAAAAATCTTAATTTTAAAAGTATTTCTAACCTAAATTTTAATTTAAAAAATTTTAAAATAAACAGTCATATTTATTTAAAAGGATTTTTAGATCAAATTATAGTTTAAAATAATTTACTAGAAATAACTTTTATAAAGAGCTATAGACTACCTAATTACTATTTTACCTTTATTTTCCCTCTCTTTTCTCTCTTTCCCCTTATTCTCTCTACTTGTCGATGCTTCAGAATAGCTTCAGCTCCGCCATTGATGTTTGGGCTCTACCGTTAGGGATGGAAATAGGCCAAGCGGCCTGTCAGGGGCCTCTGACCTGGCCTGCATTAGGCCTGGCCTGGCTTGACATGTTTAGAAAAATACACAGACTCAAGTCTGTTTAAAAGCCTGTATTTCTTAAGAGGCCAGGCTTAGGCTTCTTACGAAACCTGTTAGGTCTGTCAGGCGGCCTGAGCCTGTTAGTCAAAATTTATTTAATATTAAAGTGTAATAAATGGGTGTTAAACCTATCACATATTGAACACAATACAAGAGTTAAACCATTAAACTAATATGTATCATTATACATTTTATTCTTGAATTTTATTTTAATAGGCATGTTAGGGGCCTGTTATGAGGGTCTGTTACGAAAGCCTGTTATAAAGGCCTGTTAGGTAGCCTATTAGTATAATTAAAAAAATTAGACTTTTTAAACAGGCTTCAGGCCAGGCCAGGCATTTATACAGGCCAGGCTTAGACAAAAAAATAGCCTATAACAGGCCACAGATTAGGCTCAGGCTGAATTGGCACTTAACAGGCCAGGCCTATTAAGGCCAAAGCTTGGACTGGCCTGGCCTATTTCCATCCCTATCTACCGTCCCTTTGATCACTATCGCTGCTTGGTCATCATCTCTCTATCTGTCATCTTCGTCATTTGTCGCCCTTTGTCTATCATCGCCCTCTATCCATCATCGCTCTCCTTCCATCGGCAACGTTATCGCCCTTTCTCTATCGTCAGAGAAAGAAGAGAAATGAGTTGATGAACAGTGAAAGAGTTAACTGAGGTTGTGATGATTTTTTAATCTTATACCTTTTCTGATAGTTTACCAATTATAAAAGTTCTTTTACTAATAACTATTCAAATACTCATTTTTTTCAGAACTACTTTTTTCTATAAGTTTTTCTCCCAAACCATTTTCTAAAAGTTGTTCAAAAACCCTTTTTTTTATAAACTGTTTTTTAAACTCTTATTCAAATAAGGTCTAAGTCATATAAGAAGACATTATTCTTTACATACATACATATATATATATATATACACACACACACGCGTGCTCAAGCTCCATCTAATTTGAGTAATGTTAGACTTGTTTTTGACATGTTTAAACACAGAACTGCAGTTTCTTTTGTTAAAAAGAAGACTCAATATTGTAAAAGAAAGGTGAAAAAGGCTCGATTGTTTCAGACCAAGATCTGAAAGTATATATTTAGTAATTCGCCTATCAGGAAAACATAACAAATAATCAGCAAATAGGAAATTAAACATGAAAATAATTATAAGAGTTGAGTTTCTGCAGCATACAGTTCAATGGAAGAGCGTGAAGAAGTTTGTGCTCCAGGGTCTGAAGATAGTAACGTACAATTAATAGCCCAAAGGATCTCAAACAAAAGAAAATATAGAGATCAATTTATTTATTAGGTTTGTGAAAGGCACGTCTAAAAAGCGGTAAATGAACCTGTTTATTGATATCATGGCATCCATCCATCCATTTACTAACATAATGTCAGGTAACTTAGTTAACACGGAACTCATGCTATAGAAAAAAAGTACTTATTATCCTAATTATAGTAATTAGTTAACTTTTTTAAATAGATTAAAAAAATTAAATAAATTAATTAATTATAATTAATATAGAAAATAGGTAGTAGATAATATGAATTTATCTTAAATGTTAGATTTAATAATGATTAATCAATTTATTAGACTTTTTTAATCTCTAAAAAAAATTAATTAATTCTTATAATTATGATAAAATTTAGTAATACACACATGTATATATATATAACCATTAATTTATTTATGACATTACCACACAAAAACATACTTAAGATTCTAGAGAAACAACCCCCAAAGTTTTGGAGACTAAAAATTAACAAATCCTTTCCCAATTTACAACGCCAACCCTACCTCTCACTACGGATAAAGTTGCATCACGTTCAGAAGTTACAATATAACAACAATAATAAGTTTTACTCTAATGAGAATAGTTACATTGATTATATGACACAATTATATTTTATCAACAATTAAATATTTAAATAGATTATTAATTAAAATATCTTGTTCAATAATTTCTATATTATCTTCAGTTCTGTTTTTAACGACATTCAAAAGTTACAATATTAAGATCAAACTCAATCATATACTACCTTAAGTTCTAAATATAAGAATTAGATAGGGAGTTCATTTTAATCATAAATATAATACTCCAATTCACTTTATCTCCTAAATTTATAATATTTTACCCAAATATCTCTATTGATTATATATATTAAAGGGGCTTCTAATCAAATGATAGTTTCAATCCACATAATCAAAGATGATAGTTTTTAAAAACTAAAATAAATATATTATAAATAATTAACTTAACTAATATTTTTAATATATATAAATTAGTTATCTATTTTTTATATTAAGTATAAAAAAGAGTATATATCTATATATAGTATGGAATTGAACTCAAGCAGAAGAAAAAGGTAATCATGGAGCAACAGAAGGGGGAAAAGGTGAGGAAACATATTGTTGATTGGAACAGTGAGGTTTATATATAGTAAAAGTGTAAGTTGAAAACAACGGAAAGACACAGAAGACGAGGATGTCCCGCCACTAGCCATGATGTTTGTTTGGCAATGAGCAGTGAAGCATTGTCTAATGTTATTGTGGGATGAGTGAGACAATCAAAATAAGCAACTATAGCTACGTATATATATGCTGGTGAGATCCATGCATGCGTACGTGGTGATTTTTATTAATATGTCAATTTGCAACTCCAAAAGTGAATCTCACTTAGGTTTAACTTTTCACAATCATGGAGCCCTCTTAGCGCTTACTTTGTTCATTAATAATTGCTCCATTTTGTCTTAGTGATGATAACTACATGCAATAACTACGTAATGTAACTGAATAGTAAAAACAATAATAGCTCTTTACTACTTTATATATATATAAGAGCTAACTTACTTTTTTTTATAAATTAATTAAGTTAAATAAATTAATTATAATTAATATAAAAATTAATTGACTAATTTAAGTAGATTATAGAGTAAATAATATGAACTCGTATTAAGGGGTTGAATTTAATCACTTAACTAATTTATTTGGTTTTCTTAATCTCTTCACAAAAATCAATTAGCTTTTATATTAAAGACCGGACAAAGGAACTAATATAAGAGCTAGTTGACTAATTTGGGTAGATTAATGAGTATATAATATGAATTTATTTTAAAAATTTAGATTTAATTATAATTTATTTGGTTTCCTTAATTTATCTAAATTAGTCACTTAGCTCGTATATTAAAAACTAGAGCAATACTTTTTTACTTTAATTTTATATGTATGCCAATTCTATGTATTGCTATATGACCAGTAATATTTTATCGTAGTAAATTTTAGGCTTTAAAGGAACAACATGAGTATAAAGTTAGGTATGAGTTGAGGATGACAATTTTGAGATGGATGTGTGGGTATATAAGAAAATATAAGATTTGTAATGAACATATAAGATGAATAGTTAGAGTGGTATCTATTGAGAAGAAAATAATATAGAATCATCTGAAGTAGTTTGTGTATGTACAAAGAAGGCTATCGGATGCATCGATGAGAAAGGTGTATCAAGCAATATGGAGTCATATAAAAATGAGGTAGAGAAACACTAAAAAAAATGCTCATTAAGATTATTGAGTATGACCTCTTAGTTAATAACTTATCTAGAGATTTAATTTTAATATAATACAATTGCATCGTGCCATTCATATAACCAATTATATTTAGTAGAGTAATGATGGTTGTTATTGTTGTTTATATGTATACTAACACTACTTTCAATCCTAATTATAAGAGTTATTTGACTTTTTTATATAACTAATATAAAAACTAGTTAACTAATTTAGATAAATTGATGAGTATATAATAACAATTCTTCTCGAGAAGTTTGATTATTTAATCATAATTAATCGATTTATTTTACATATTTAATCTATCTAAAAAAATAAACTAGGTCTTACACGTTAATAATAATTACAACTCAAATATTATAAATTAAAAATATATATTATGTTTATCTTTAATTGTTAAATGATGTTAAAAGCAAAAAAAAAAAGGCTTAACTTCTTAACCGTAGCATTCCTTTTGGGTAAATGGTGCACAAATTATCGTTAACTCGTTAAGTATGTCAATTTACAATTAATCCGTAGTTGAACTTTAGTAAAAAAAAACATAAATTTTAAGTATTTGCTTTTTTTTTAAAGAAAAAGGAAGAAAAAACTTTCCACCTTTTAGTAGAGTAACTATAAAATATAAATAAGTGGGACCCAAGCAGAGAATAATTAGCTTCAAGAGTGTATTCGAAGCATTTATTATAGGATTATAGGAAATTCTGGTCATAGGTTGTCTCTAACCACGAAGCCGCTGATCTTGTTTTCAACTAATCCAATGATTTCTCATTTAACCTAAAAGTCAATTACTTTATCTTTTGTCACCTAAATTTATAAGTAGACTATTGACAATTTATAGTTTTTTTTTTGTTTTTTTTTGCCAACTTCAATGTTACAAATTTGTCAAATGCACTTCAAACTTCAAAACACAGCGAAGTATTCTTACAAGGAATACTCTTGTCACGCTTTAAAATTACAAAGGAACTTGTCACGTTTTAAATTCTAAATAATAACTTTATTATTAAATCCCACAATATCAGTCAAATTCTAGTGAGATAAAATATTACAAGGCCCTTCAGCCAATTATAAAAAAACTTTGCACTATTATTTTTTTAATCTTTTTAGCGATTTATAATTTTTTTATATTTTGGATTTTCTTTGCCCAAGTCTTGATTTGTTTTTTTAGATGTAGACATTTTTCTCAACGATGATTTAAATATTATTTTATTATAGTGAGAGAATAATTTCTATTTCTAAACCCAAACCTTGTTAGTTACTTATTGTATCCTTTTTACCATAGAGAGCACCAATGGTATGTTTGGATTATATTATAGGTAAAATAAATTATGGAGAATATATTTTAGATGAATAGATTTTTGTGAAATTTTTTTAATCCAAACCATGGTTACATTTTTCATAAAAACTAATAAACTATCCAAATACTAATATTTCGCATAATAAATTTTGCATCAAAATCAATAAACTATCTAAATGTTAATTTTTTCCCAATCTATTTTTCTACCAAAACCATAATTTTGTAAAAATTAGGGAGAACAACTTCTAACAATCAAGTTTTTTTTATAAAATCTATTATCTAAAAACTAATTCAGACACTAATAAAAAAATAGATTTTTTATAAAATCTATTATACTCAAAATCTTCTCCCTCAAAAAAACTATTATCTAAAAGCTAATTTAAACACAATTAGAATTTGTTCCCCTGACTTATACCAAAACTTTAATTTTGGTAAAAAAAAATATATTGTGGATGTTAGAAGACATTCCACAAGTTTATACCAAAATAATGGTTTTGCTAAAAAAATATATTATGGATAAGAATTAGTGTTTATATAATTTATTAGTTTTTGTGAAAAATTAATTGTAGGAAAAAAGTAGTATTTCGATAGTTTATTAGTTTTCATAAAAAAATTAATGTTTAAATATTTTATTAGTTTTTTTAAAAAATTAATTATAGAAAATATGAGGTATTTGGATTATTTTTGTTTTTGTTTTGTTTTTGGTACAATGGATTATTTTATCTAAAACCTGATTTTGCCCACCATGAACAATTATACCATTAGGCTTATCTTTTGGGCCACATTAATGGGCCATCGTCATAACCCATGAGATCGAAAGCTGACGTCTTTGCATTATCCATCTCTGCCGAAAAGATTACAAAGGGAGAAAAAATTGTCTCGTAGTCTCTTTGTTCCCTCCATTTACGGTCCACCTCAATCTGATTCTCCAGAATTCCAATTGACAGAAAATCTCCGGCTTCAAACTCCGACGGACAGTGAGGTCGCTGATGTTGCCGTGGAGGATTTTGTTTGTCCCAGAGTCTCAGTGGTTACAACTTCTCTCACTTGACAATTGGTTTGGTATGCATTGGCGATCAAGTTGGAGTTCATTGTTTTGACGCCCTCCTCGAATTCTGCCATTTGGTCGAAACTAGCGGTTTCGGTAACTATTGTTTGCGTTCAAAAGTAGCTACTGTAAACAATAATCGTGTGGTCGAGTGTGATTTAGGTCGGTGGCTTTTTTGGTTATTCTATGATGGGATCAGAAAGTTTGGATTTAGATTTGCCAGAAGGAGATGAAAGATAAACTGAATGGTTTGAAGGTACAATGAATGGAGAGTCATTGGGTCTACGGACAGGGAGCAATGGGTTTCTGCAACAGATGCAGAATGGGGTCACCTCCCAGATTCATACAGGACCTGCACTTGTGCGCAGACCTTCAAAGACGCTTCTTCATTTCAGAGAGAAAGAAAGGCCTTGCTCTCTTGTATGCCGACTTCTTGGTCGTCGCAAGGTGGCAGTGCTGCTTATGGTTTCCCTTGCTCTTTTTGTTTTCGTATTTGGTTCCATTACTTCTGAGAAAGGTTAGTATTCCTGCTCCTTATCCATGTCCATGAAATTTTGTCATCTTAAACTTTGAATAGGATTAGTTTGATCGATGAACCCGCCTAAGCATGGCATAGTTCTTGAGTGTTTGTGATATTTTTCTTAAGCGGATGATACTTCCGTCTCTTAGATAGATCATTATTAATCATTCTCTCCGTTCTACCATTTCCTGTAAAACTGCAACTATACCATATTGGTTGATGCATATTTTGAGATTCCATGTTTTGACTTGAGACTCCACGTCTCTTCTTTTCATGTGTTTAACTTAGAATGCTTTGGATTATATTCAGCTTTGAGTTTGTGTATTTATGGCGTGCTTTTGGTGTTGTAATGAACCAGGTGCTGACATCATCAGAGAAATTCAAGACTCGCAATACTATGCCTTGTCTCGTTATGAAATTTTAAATCCTCTTGAAGTAGAAGAAAAGCAGCAGGCTAGAAATTATTCTAGTGGAAGTTCCTCTCCTAGAACACGTAAAACTACAGTAAGGCCGCCTTCTCCACCCTCTTCTCACTCGACAGGCAGAATGGGACAGTTTTCTACTTTGGGGCATCCATGTGAACATTTTGCAATTCCTCCTCCACCACCAAGTGATAGAAGACGACCTGGACCACGGCGTAAGTTTGATTCTTGCCCCTTAAGTTTTATTTTCAATTATGAACTTAAAAATTAGAACATGATATCTATCTTGGGTTTTTCCAATGATCTGATATGAATATGCTAACAATTAATAGTGCACAGCATTGTAGAATTCTATTGATCAGATTCTTGGTTAATTCTATTTCAGCATGTCCTGTGTGTTATGTTCCAGTGGAGCAAGTTATTGCTAGTATGCCAAGATTTCCATCACCATCACCTGTGCTTCGCACTTTAACATATGTGCATGATGAAAATCCAGTTAAAATCGAATCCCATGGTGGCTCTGAATTTGGTGGATACCCTTCTCTGGAAGATAGGGATGCTGCCTTTGACATAAAAGAGAATATGACAGTGCATTGTGGGTTAGTTATTTTTGTTATTGTTAAATGATTCTTTTGGGGTATGTTGTGAAGTCTTATATTCCTAAAAGGTTTCATGAAATCTCATTGCCCACTTTTGTGTTCAGAAATTCCTTTCCCCCTCTATTAAATGCTACTTTTCCCCATCTCTTGCATTTTCATGTCTGGCATAAACTCTTACCAGATTTGTCAAAGGAAGCAGACCTGGTCACCAGACTGGATTTGATATTGATGAGGATGATATATCAATGTTGGATGAGTACCATGACATCATTGTTGCATCTGGCATATTTGGTATGACTGATGTATTTTCTATATGCTCTCTTCACTGTGTTGTTTGCTATTTCTCATAGTTTCACCTTTGGCAGGAAATTATGATGTCATACAGCAGCCAAAGAACATCAGTAAAGAAGCAAAGAAACACATTCCTTTCTATATGTTCATTGATGAAGAAACGGAAATGTATATGAAGAATGCAAGTATATTGGGTAGCAGCAAGAGGGTTGGGTTGTGGAGGATCATTGTCATCCGCAATGTTCCTTATGCTGATGGTCGGCGTAATGGAAAGGTTGATTGCATGTTTTTTATTCGTTCTTATAATTGGTATGAAATCTGAGTCACATGCCATCAGAACATTCTGCATTTTCCATAATACCTATGGATTGTTCTCTTTTTAATTTGTTAAACCCCAACAGTTTATTTCTTGTCTTGACTTTCTCTCATGTTACAAAAAACAAATCAATTTTGAATTAGAATACCGTCTAAAAAAAAATGCTGATCAGAAACTGGAATGTTCAACTAGATTTTGTCACCAATGTAGATAATTCTCATGTTTTATGCCTAGCTAGATTAGGTCACACTAGTAATGAGGTCTTTATCACCTTTGATCATCCACTCCCTAAAAATTTGGAGGTAGTTGATGATGAAAGGGATTAGTTGGTTCTTATTTTTTGACTCTTTTGTACATATTTATTTGATTGATTAATATATGATTACAGTTTCCATTCAAAAGAAAAATTAAGATAATGTGATTTGAAATCTATTGAGGCTGAATTCTGATTCTTGGTTTCTCCTTTTTTCGGCCACTCCACTTGCAATTATTTAGTTAATAACTTATTATGTGTGGTTGGTATATGATCAATTTGTGGTTCAAAAGTAAAATATATATGCTAAAGCTTTTAGTCTTAACCTGTTTAGACCTTGATGAATATGTTGTAATTTGGGTATCCAACATTGAATCTGTTCTTCCTGTTTGATGAAGTTTCATGGTTCTTCTATGTTGTAGCTGCTGCATAAAATATAAATTTCTGCTGTTTGCAGGGAACTAGAAGGGATTGCATCATCAAAATGAAGATTTTTTTTTTTAAAGCGCTGTGATTGTATATACGTTGACCTCATGTGTTTGTTGCAGATTCCAAAGCTGCTTTTGCACAGGATTTTCCCCAATGTCAGATATTCAATATGGATTGATGGGAAACTCCAGCTTGTTGTGGACCCATACCAAATTCTGGAGAGGTGTCTGCTCTACCCCCGTTATTTACTCTCTCTATAGTTTTTCATGCCTTTGTTCCATGGAGTTGGATTAGCTTTTCTGTGTTCTCATTTGTTATTGATGGGATGGACTTGATTTTTTCTATCCTCAAGTTTATTAAATATATGTTATTTGCTAAGGGGATGGGGAATGAGTGAAAATATGATGAAAAAAAGGTCTTGAAAATAAAGAAATGAGGACAGTGAAGGATTGAATTTGTAAGTGAATTGCTCATTCTCTTCCAGGTTGTCTGCTGGCTTTGATTTTGGTCAAATATTATGTTAAATTTTAATGAGGCTTGTTATTGCAATCTAACTCATTTTGAACTTTTTGCTTATAAAAGGTCTTTGAAGTTTGGATGATGGTTACTGTCTCATTTACAGTCCTCCCATTTCAACATCCTTCAAACTCAAAGCTGGCATTTTTTACGACAAAAGTTCCATTGCTTTAATTTTTACTGCTATCCTCTTACCCTCAAATTTGATTCTCAAATGTATTTGTAATTTGTATCAAAACTTTCTTTGTTTCAAATCCAGGAGCTTGCGAATTAGTGATAGAAACATATAGTTAATGCTTGCTATGTTAGTGCCGCAATTCTTTATTTTGTGGTAGTTTGGCCTACTTTGACAGAAGTTCTCTATTCATTCATATTGCTGCATGCGGTAAGTTTTAATATGAACCACTTGCTTGACAGACTTGATTATTTTTGAAATTTTATTTCACGGGCTATGGATTTTCCATAGTTTTGAAAATTGGTGGACTTATGTGTGTGGTACTTTAATCATTCCCCTTTATTTAACAATAAAATAAATGAAGATGCTTGTATATCTGATCTCCAGTTTTACTGCTTTTTATATTATCCAGGTTCTTGTGGCGATCAAATTCTACTTTTGCCATTTCAAGACACTATAGACGCTTTGACGTCTTTGTTGAGGCTGAGGCTAATAAAGCTGCTGGGAAATATGAAAATGCTTCCATAGATCAACAAATTCAATTTTATCAAAATCACGATGGTTTAACTCACTATTCAAGAGATAAGCTTCCCATAACTAGTGGTAGGTGCAAGACTGATTCATACATATTTGCCCATGTAAAATGCATTATGTATCGAGATGCATGTTGTTGCGTATATTTGCTTTTTTCATTTTAAATTGGACTTGTCATTAGTGTCTGGCTTTTTTGCAGATGTTCCCGAAGGTTGTGTTCTCATAAAAGAACATATTCCCATTACAGATTTGTTTACCTGTCTATGGTTCAATGAAGTTGATCGATTTACTTCTAGGGATCAGTTAAGCTTTTCTACGGTAAGAGACAAATTAATGGCAAAAGTTGATTGGGGGGTTAATATGTTTATGGATTGCGAGAGGCGCAACTTTGTGATACAGGTTAGTATTTAAATGGCTTACATGCTTCCATGTATTACAAATTATAAACGCGAGATTTTAAGCTGCCCAAGATATTCTCCCTTTTATCTTTTGGCTTCCAATTGAGGAGTAAAAGATGATAACATCAGGTTCATCATATAATATCATGGTAGACGGCACCTTTCAAAGAACACTTTTGCTTGGATATAAATATTCTAATGTCACGCTCAAGCGCACTAAATCATTTTGCCCCTACACAAGCTAGCCCCATGAGTTAAATATGTTGCGCAGCTGAACAGTTTGAAACTTTTGAATGCCTTTAATTATATATTGTGATAAACTTGATTTTATTTCTTCTAGAATCTGTATATGTCTTCAATTCTGAAACTAATCATTTTTGCGTTGTTGTTTCGCTATAACTAATTTCAGACTTATCATAGAGATTTACTGGAGCATATGCCTCCTCCAGCACCACCAGTTCGACGGCTACCTCCTCGTCGACCGCTTACTCCTCATGTGAACAAGTTTCACACAAAGAAGAGTCCAAAGCGCACGAGAGGAGACAGGAGATCAAGTTCAAAGCACCATCGCAAAGTAGGAATTGTTAATATATAATCCACGACAATTTTAGTTTTTTAACTTTTCTTATTGCCCCATTTAAAATTGTAAATTGCATTCTTTCCTGACGTATATTACCATTTTGAAAATGTTGATACACGTTCTTTTTAAATGGTAAATATGCCTTGTACTTGGCACGTTGTCAATTTAGCACTAATCTGTTTTCACTGATGGATTACTTTTGCTCCTCAAACTATTTATTGATGTATCTGCTGCTCATGTTTGACCAAAAGGATATTTGGTGTGTATGTTCCTGAAATGAGGACTATCCCAATGGGTTAATCATCCTTTGCATCACAACTGTCAATTTGTTTTTTTTCCCCAATAAGAGGAGTAGGCACTATCGTTATACAAGTTACAAAACATAATTGGATCTATAACCTCTATTTATCGGAGAGCTTTTATTCTGTCAGGATACATTTTAAATATCTGTTTCTTTGCCTTTTTTGGGATCCTCATTCGGTGTTCATCAAATAAACATCAAATACTCATATTTGTGATGAGATCTAAGTTGTTTAAATTAAATATGAATGGTCTAAATTTAAAATTTTTAATTTGTGATTTTTTTTCAATGATAAATTTATTTTTGAATAAATATATAGCTGTAAAATTATTTTTATTTTAAATTTTACATCTATTAAAATAAAAAAAAATATTTAAAATGCTAGATCATTCAAAATCGATTTGGATAGTTCAAATTTAGATGTGCACGGAATGGGCTCGCTACCACCAGATATGGGCACTCCGTACTATTGTAGGAACCTTAAAAACGAAGCACTAAACTCCCGATTATATTAATAGAGGTTAGTCTGAGTGATAAGTATTCAGTATCGCTTAAGCGAGGTCTCGAGTTTGAGCCTTAGCATATGTAAAAAATCTCTGTTGGGAGACTCATCCACCATAGGCAGCTGCACGACGCGGGTCGAATCTAAATGTAGTCGGAATAAAGTTCCGATAAACTAAGTGGGCAACTAAAAAAAAACTCACAATTATTCGATGCTCCCCTATATTCTAACCATTAATAAAATCATATTGATTAAAATGTTAGTTAAAAGTATTAAATGTATAAGAAATATAATTTTATTTAAATATTCCCTAATTGATGAAGACGATGAGTGGAAGCAGAATGGGTAGGGGGAAAAAAATAGGAATAACACATAATTAATTTAGGATAAAATTAAAAAAATATATTAAATTTTTAGATAAACATGAAGCTTTACTTATTATGTGAGAGAATATTATTTATACATAGGGGCCAAGAGAGTATAAAATAAGAATAAAAATGTGATTTTTTTTTTCAAATGAAATATCAAATATGTTCATTAAGCCACTGATAATTTTGTCCATTAACCAGAGACACACTGGAGGATTCAAAATGAATCCTTTATTTGGTGTTTGTGAGTGCGAGCAGCTTAGCTTCTTTTTCATTTTAGGCGTAAATTGGGAAATTATGTTTATTAGATCGTATTCGTTCATCTCAAAGCGTATTAAAAAACACAAAAGAAGTACATGAAGATGAGATGAACGGACGTGATTCAATAACTATCACCGTCCATTTGGCGCCTAAAATAGATTGAGACATTGCAGTAATAAAAGCGTCCATCTCTGAATTCTCTAGTTTCCTTTTATTGTTTAATGTTGACGACGTTGTAAACTTACAACTTGTATACTTGTTGTCTAATCCTTTCAGATTATGGCCATGGCTCCTCTACTTCTCTCCTTCTCCTTCTTTCTTCTTACATGCTTCTCCTTCAAGGTAGATTCCTCCTCCGCCTCGCCAATCTATTACAAAGACCACTGTGCTTCTATCGTCCCTGCGGCAAATCTCCTATATCAAAGGCCAAGCTTTATCTCCGTCGGTCATCAATTACAGACAGCTTATTTCACCGGACCCGACAGAATTCTCGGCGCTAATCCTTATTCGCAGCTAAATTCAATCTTTCTCCGACTTGGGGGCTCCAGAGAAATCGATGTACTTGGCGTGTTCCAAGTCAGAGGATCCATATCAATTACAAGCACCAGTCCCTATTACTATGTCGGAAATTTCAGCTATGGTCGCTCGTCGTATTATAGACCTCGTCGTCGTCGTAGTTCTGTGACCATAATGCTTGATGGATTCTGGTCTGCATCCTCAGGGAAGCTCTGTATGGTTGGTTCAGGCAGTGATTATTCAAGAAGAGGTAAGATTCTTGATCTAGATGTTGTTTTAAAGCTCAATAATGTCTTCAATTCAAGTAATATCGGTAGTGTGATTAGTGGGAGCTTGGATAGATTGAAGAGGGAAAGTTCTGATTTTGAAACACTCCCTGCGCTTATGATTCCACGATTCAAGTATCAGTTTACCTTGGATTCTGAAGAATCTAAGAATGGGTTTCCACATGATGTTGGGAACGATGATGATGCTGAGAAGGGATTACCAGAAAATAACTTGAATAACGAACTTTTCTGCTCATCTCTTGTTGGGTCAGCAATTAGGAAGCTTAATTTGGAGTACTCTGGTGACTGCAATACTACCCCAAAGAATTGTACTCCATTTAGCGGGATTCCTGGTTTTTTTACCATCTTCTATTTCTTTGAATCTAATTGAACGTACTTTTACAGAGAAGAAACAGTTGAGGGTTTTGATGGATTTTGGTAATTATAGTTCTGAAGATTTTGGTGCCAATCTTTTCAATCCCAAAACCACATTAATAGGAGAAGGGTGGTTGGTGGGATGAGAAGAAGAATAATTTGAATGTAAGTGGCTTGTAATTTTCTTAGCTTGTCATCATCTTCATCCTTATTCTTTGGTGTTCATGTGGGCGATTGCTCAGTAAGATTAAAACTACAATTCCCATCTATTTGGTCAATCAAAGGCACCAGCACCGTTGTGGCGCATATTTGGACCAACAAAACTCCGAAAGATCCTGATTTCTTCAAGAGCATCACTTTCAGAAAAGAAGATGATCAGAATAATGTAGATTTTCAAGGCTTAAAATATGAGTATTCCCAGCAAAACACAGTGAAAAACTTGTGCCCAAGACCCATTAATGTCAACAATAAGAGAAGGTATCCAAATCCATATTCCTATAACATGAAATTTGAGATATCAGTTAGAGATTCCATCAGACAAGTAGCCTGGGGTCATTCAGCTCCTTTATCTGTCGGAGATCAGTTCTGTGACTTGGCACTCTACGGGCCACTTTATCGCAAGTGGCTTGTTTAACGTTAGCTACAAAATCAGAATGTCATTGTATGATAATCGAACCTTAAAAAGGGACAAAAATTCCTTGTTCGGTATGTACAATGCGGCAGTGAAGATTTCTGCAGAAGGAGTTTATGATGCAGGAACAGGAAGTTTATGTATGGTTGGCTGCAGAATTCTTCCAATGTCTCGTTCTGTGGATTGTGAGATTCTGGTGAAGTTTCCCTTCCCACCACTAAACCTGAGGTCTACAGGCTACATTGTGGGAAGTATGAAAGCACGCGCAATGAATCGGATCCTCTGTACTTCAATCGTCTGGGTTTAACTTCTGCTGCAAGTTACAAGGAAGTAGTAATTGAAACTGTTGAGAGAATGGATATGGAAAATTGGAAATCATTATGGTTCTGATATCTACCACTGTTCATTGTGTTCTTGTGGGATTTCAACTCTATCATGTGATGAAGAACCCTAAAGTTCTTCCCTTTATCTCTCTTAGCATGCTCTCAATTCTCACTCTGTACCACGTGATCCCTCTTGTTCTCAACTTTGAAGCTCTCATCTCTCGAAACCAAAAGACTAAAACCTTCGTTCTTTCAAATGTTGCATGGCTTGAATCTAACGAGATAACAGTTAGGGTAATTACCATGGTAGATTTCTTGATGCAGTTTCCGTCTCCTTCAGATTACTTGGTCCGCAAGAAACAACACCGATGGAACTCAGGACAGATTCTGGATTGTTAAGAAAGAAGTTTTGTTTGTGAGTTTACCATTATATGCATCTGGATTCGTCATTGCAATGGTGAAGGGCAAGAACAACAACAACAAGAATCATCATTATTTGGTTTCAGCGTCTTCAAGTTACAAAAAAACTTCATCTTGGGAGGTTTTGAAGTCTTTTGGAGGATTGATAAAGGATGGGTTTCTTTTGCCTCAGATCATGATGGAACATGTTCTCAAATATTAAGGAAGATGCACTTTGTGATCCATTTTACCTGGGAACTAGTTTTTTGAGGTTACTACCACATGTTTATGATCTTTATAGGAGTTCTCATAATGATAGGCAATATAGTGGATCGTACTTGTATGCAGATCCAGGATCAGATTTTTACTCCACTGTTTGGGACTTAGCCATTATTGTGGGATGCAACTTATTTGCTGTCATTATTTACTTGCAGCAACATTTTGGGGGCGCTTTTATTCTTCCTTCAAGATTTAGAGGGTCTGAGAGATATGAAATGGTGACTGAGGAAGAAGCTGAAGAAGTTGAAGAAGGGAAGCCCAGAATTTAAAAGCTATCATGGCAATATTATTATGTGTATGAATAAATTTGAAAACCTGAAAAGCTATCAAGTTCTTCTACCATGTTTAAAATATTTTTATATTCGTTAGTTATATATTATGACAATTCTTAAAAGCATGTCGATTTAACCATGAAAATAGCGACTTTTAAGTTGAGTATCAAAGACTAGTACTTAAAAAAATGTTTCAATATAATTTTATGTTTTTATTAAAAAAAAACCTATATTATCTTTAAAATTAGGGGAAAAGACAAAGAAGAAGAAGATAATTTCTAAATCAAATAATTTGTATGAGGATTTAAACCTTTCTCATGCAAGTTTTTTGACTAAGTTTTGCTAAATCTCTCAGCCTTTATTAAGCTCCTAATTAGGCTTCTATTTCCTTTGTTTATATATGTTTTGTTGGTTGTGTAGTCCAAAAAAAATGGATAAGATAAATATTTTTTAAAAAAAAAATACCTATAATTATTAATTAGAACATTCTCATGACAGTTTTCCAGCAATCACTTTTGTAATTTGTACCCCCCATAAATTTACCAACTTAAATTCCTCATTCACTTTCAAAGCACAACATCCATCTTTTTCAGACACAAACGCACACAACACAATGGCTGATCACCTTGCAGATTCGCTTCCAACCGTCGGATCGTCATCAGGAGACAACATTATAATTGGCGATTCTCTTCAAACCGATGAATACACAGTCATGTTCGATCTTCGAACCTTCATCATCATCGGCTTCTCGTTCTCACTCTTGTTTTGCGTCGTCTACCACATCCTCTGCAGCTTCGTATACCGCCTCACCGACACCAGAATTAACTATCATCGTGACGTCCACATAGAAGAAGGAACAGACCTAATGGCTGCCGCTGGCGGCGAGCACCAGGCGGCGCTGTTTCAGGCTCTGGTTCTGAGCAACATGCAGGCTTGGGTAATGGTGGGAGCATTAATGGAGGATTCGGAAAACCGTTGGTGGTGGAGTATGGAAGAGAGAATAATGAGAATAATATAAGGTGAAGAGAAATTGTGTAATGCGCTGTTTCATTCGAATTGCACTGATTGTTGGTTGGCGACCAAGCTTACGTGCCCAACATGTCGGAGTTACATTATGTGATAAACAAGAAGGAGGGATGACGATCGATGTTAGAGGCAGGTTATGCCCATATTGTAAATTCTTACGTTTGGGGGCATGCATGAGGTCAAGCCCTCGTGTAAATTGTCCATAATCAAATTGCTTTAAGTTGGGCGTTTGCAATTCAGCACCCATCACAAATTCGTTAGATCCCCCATGTTTTATGCACTACTACACGAAGGGGCTTTTACGTCTCTATTTAGCATCCATTATACAGGAAATTAATGTTGAAAAAAACAGAAAAAAGAAAGCGTTGGTATTTTTATAATATTTTAAAACTTGTTGACATCAGTTATATGAATAATAGACGTCGTACATCTTCAAAACATGTAAAACTGTAAAAAATGGCTCATAGATAATGTCGGGTTTTGTCGAAGCGACGTTAATAGACTTTTCAATGTCTTAAAGTCGTCGACGGTGGTCTCATAACTCTGCCCCATCACTAAAACTTCTTCATTTGGTTGTTTTCGGCACTTCCCCAACATGTTCCGGCTGCTTCCACCTCCGTTCGTTGTCGCTGTGTATCGTCGTTCGTGTTTTGATTTTGGCATTTTGTTCAGTGTTTCAATCTGTAAGCTCTCTATATTCCATTTCTCTCATTCATAACGTTTTGGCTCTCTCTTTTGACAAGTTTGATGACTGAAAACTTGAATAAACCATATGGTGTTAATATCTAGTTAGTGCTTATTTGGATTTACTCATGATAATCACGTTTATGCAAGCTAAGAAAAAACTCGATCCCCCTCATATATTTATTTTATAAATATTAAAATTATGGTTGAAAAATCAAATTGAGGCTTTCCATTGCCAAACAAAGCAGACACATGATGATTTTTTTTTAGTTATTTACCCAGTTCACCGGAATTTTATCCCGATTATATTTAGATTCGACCCTTATCGTGTATCTAGCTATGGTAGGTGAGTCTCCTAATAGAAATTTTTTACATATATCAAAGCTCAAATTTAATTTTATTTAAGTGATATTAAACTATTTACTTAAACCGATTCCTGTTGGTAATAGGCACATGATGATTGATGATTCAACTCATGTTTTATGACGTGTTTTTTGGGCCGAGTTCATTTCTGGGCTAGGTGAGCCTTGACACATGGCCTTAAATTTTTTAACATGTAGAGAACACCAAAATTTTGAGAGTAAAAAAATAGAGAGAATATTGTGTAGTACCACTCAATAAATTTAATTATTACATAGTCTTATAATAAATAAATTATATACATAAAAATTTTTAGTTATTAAATTACCTATATCAGACTATTATATAATAATTCTTTTAGAAAAAAATTACTAATGTGTCTTTTGTTGAGACGCATGTTTGACTACAAAAAATATTAAGTTACAACAGTTATAATACATATTATAAATGCTTGATTTTGTAACGGTTTGACTATAAAAAACTATAATTTTATAATTTTTTTACTATAAACAGTATTATCAATGACATTTGTAATGATTATAGTCGCTATAAATATGTTATATTTTAGTATGAATGTAGCGCTTTATTTTGTAACGATATTTATAGTGATTATAATCACAATAAATATAATGTCAAGTTGGTTCCATCTGAAGTGAACATGGCGCCGTATTTTGTAAGGAATAAATATTCATGCTAGATGGCTAGAAGGGTGAAAAAATTTTGTAGCGATTTTTCCCATATATCTCACTGACTTGTGGTAATGACCATTTGTATTTTGTAACAGTTTATTATATTTTGTAGCGGTTATAAACCGTTACAAAGTTTCAATTATAAAATTAAAATTCTCACCCACATTTAAGTTTACTGTTAAACATTTATAGCGAATTAGAATTACTGTAAAATGTCATAAAATCACTATAAATATTTATAAAATTGTTATAAAATTTTAAATATTAGGACATATTTATAGTGATTTAAACTAATATAAAGATAAAATTAACCGCTACTAAATATATTTTTTTTCTAGTGTATGCATCAAACAAAGTATCACAATAACATATAAGAAGGAAAATAGATCATTACTATTTTGTTTTCTGACGTATATTAGGGGTGAAAATAAGATTTATTCTAATATTTTTGTCAAATTTTAAATTTATAATCAAGCAATAAATATGGGTCATTATAATCTATTTTAGGTATTAAAGCTGTCATACTATATAAATCAGGGTTTTTAGAAATGACAATGTTCCAATCCATGTTCTTGATCCTTTTTTAAACCGTCTGTTACATTTTTTGTATACAAGTTATATATTTTAATTTTCTTTCCTGTGCATATACGTCATCTTCCAAATTGTAATTAATGGGAAGAGAATCATCCTAGATCAATCTGTCTCACCACTCACTAAAGAAAATCTCATATATATATATATATATGGACAAATAAATTTTAATTATTCAATTTACGCAAACTTATTTTTCAATTAAAAAATCGAAAATTAATAGTTATCAAACTTTATGCTCATTTTTAAGAAAGTCATTAATGTTCAATGAATTCAGCTTTAATTGATACCTTGATATTATTGATATTGTTATTAAATTTAATGTTTAGAAATACGTTAAGACAATTATGTTCACCAAAAACAAAACGATTTGATGACATAATAAATAATTTTCCTTTTCATCAGCCAAGATTTTAACTTTTGAAAAAACGTATAAGATTTCTGGATTCTTACCATCTTCATTCCGGCGACTCCATTGGCATTCGTTCATCTTCATCCCCAATCATCTCCGTCAGTCTCTGCCATTAATGCCATTTTCACACACAGCTTTGTATACTCTTCCAAGATCATTTTCGAATCAATCGCACAAAAATAAATCCAATCAAAGATCCCAATGAATCACAGCAACAACGACGGTGACGACTACTACTATAACAATGTGGACATCGAACCAGACCCAACACCTTTCCCTCCTATGACGTCCTGCATCGCCGCCATGGGAATGGTATTGCTCGTAATACTTATGAGCTCCGTTGTCACTATCGTGAACATCGCCGTCGCCATCTTCTGCTCCTTCACGATCATCCTCATAGAGCACTTGTTCAGAGGAATTCATGGAGGATTCATGGAGGATTTTGAGCTTGTGGACGGAGATAAAGAAGACGAAGCGAAGGCAGTGAAGTTTCTGGAAGCATTCTTCAGGGCCGCAGTGAAGGGGAAGAAGATGGAAGGGACCATCGAGTGTTTCGGAAGCGAAGAAATGGCGGAATTGGGTTATAGCGAGTGTTCGATTTGCATGGATGATTTTCTGAAAGGAGAAAAGTGTCTGGTTTTGCCGGGATGTGGCCATATATTTCACTGCAAGTGTATAGCGCGCTGGTTGAAGAAGAAGCTGACGTGTCCGATTTGTCGTTCCAGCGTGTCGGCGAATGGGAACGGAACCGGCGGATTCAGAAGGTGGTGGTGGTGGTGGGTGTAACCTTAACCAGTTATAAATTTTGGGTTAAGATGCGCCAGAAAGTAATTTAGGTGATATAATTGGTACTTTAAATTATTTAACAACATAATTAATATTTTAAAATATTTTTTAAGTGTAATTAATATCCTCATTTTAACGGAGATTAACTTCCGTTTTCACCCCCTTCAATCAGACACCTGCATGTCGCTCCCCCTCCTCTGCGATGATGGTCCAAATCTCAGTTCTCCTTTGACACAAACACAATACGGTCACAATTTCATTGAAGCATATCATCAAAAATGTATCCTTCAGCGTCGTAAGGTCCACAACCTCACACGCCGCTGAAACTTCCTCAAGGTACTTCACCACCGTCTACAACTCTTCCCTCCTCAAAGGAGCAAAAGACTCCACTTTTGACGCACTGAGAAGATGCAAGGTACACAATTTCCTCATGTCCAGTAAGGTCCATACTCACAAAACACGATTCTCTTCGATCCAAAAGTAGCGATGTCGCTGGCTTGAAACTTGGGACGGTTGGCGAAAACGGCATCGTTGGTCTTGAGCAACAATTCGGTAGCTTTAGACGAGGAAATTATCACCGCCGATACTTGTACTAACCGAAACGACATGATGGGTCCGTATCTTCTGGCCAAGTATTGAAGGTTGCGGTGGGGGAGTTTACCCAACAAGTGGAGGTTACCGATGATCGGCAGAGTCGGTGGACCTGGGGCCGGCTGTTTCCCATTCTGGCTATCTTTGCTTTGTTTCCGTCGACAAACGATAGAAAGATTATTAATGCAGGGATTGCTAATGCTGAAAGGATACATTTTTTATGATATGCTTCAATGAAATTGTGACCGCCTTGTGTTTTTGTGTCAAAGTAGAACTGGGGTTTGGGTTGAAGGGGGAGAAAATGGAAGAGGACGGAGCTGAGAGGGGAAGCGAGATGCAGATGTCTGATTGAAGGGGGAGAAAATGGAAGTTAACCTCCGTTAGATTGATGCCTTGACTGAATGATTATTTTAGAGTATTAATTATACTATTAAATAATTTAAAGCGTCAATTATATCATTAAAAATTATTTTAGAGTATCTTAATCCGATTTCTATATTAATTCACTTTTCAGTCGGACAAGTTGATGATTATTTTTTTGGGTTACTGGTTTATGAATGAAGTCTATGATCATATTTATCGAATTATCTAACTTTTAATTGCTTAGGCGCAAAAGTACTTGGGTTCTAGGTTTTTTTTTTCTGAGTTGATCATAGGAGAGTTTTTTGGGTATACAAAATTAATATGATAATTTATTTAAAACATTACTCATTTATCTTTAAAATACTAATAAATTGTTAGTTGTAGTAGTAAGTAATTTTATTTGTATGAGAAAAAAATATAAACTTAAATCTTATAAAATATATGTATTAAAAGAGGTAAAAATATAAATTTAAATATAAGGTAAACGCATGATAAGTGAAATTATAACTCTTTATGTTATAAGTTTTAAAAATAATTATCATAATTTAATTAAAAAAATTAATTTAATTATAATTCAATTTCTATATGGTAAAATTGAACTTCTTTTTTTAATATTAGTTATTTAGTCTCTTTATATTTATTATTTAACTTGCTTATATGTTATAACTCGGTTATAATTTATTGTTTTTCGATGACTAATAATTTTTAAAAAAAATATAATGATCAAAGAATAGGAAAAATTGTAGTAAAGTTATGTTCAAAGAATTTAATTGTAGAGAAATCCTATGAAATAATCAAATGATTTTGAAGTTTTAAGGGATTTATTATTTTTTTTAAATTGTAAAATGATATAATTACCCATGTTACTTTTTTCTTATCCCCAGTTGTCATTCTTAATATTTAAATTATTATTTTTTTTACTCACTATTAGTTGATATTCTTTCATTTCATTTAGGGGTTGTCATTCTTTTGTTTTTAAAAGTTCATTCCTCCCTTCCATTTACCAAGTGCTTTACAACGACGGTGAGAATAATGGAAGATAGTGACAACTCTAACAAAAGTGACAGAAGACAACCTTTATTGTCTCTCCACCTTCTTTAACCTCTGCTCCCTCCATCTTCCTCTCTCCTAGTCTCATCTTCTCATGGTGTTATTGCCAATGGTGGTCTCAGATCTGCAAGTTTGGATTTGAGAGGGAGAGAACGACATGAATCTAAGAGGGAGAGAGCGATACAAATATGACAAGGAAGAGCGACGTTGGTTGGATCTGAGAGAGTAGAATGATTTGAGCTGAGACCCAATTCCATTGCAAGCTACAGACCCCTCTATACTTCTCCTTCCCTATTTGATGACAAGCTGCTTCGAGTCAACTACACTTCTTCACCAAAAGGAGATCAAGTCATAGAGGTATTGTGACGGCGATTTCATCTTCCCTGCCATTGTTGTGGATCACATGGGTAAAGGGAGAGGGTGGCTATTAATGGTGAGATAAGAAACAAGGAAGTGGGTAAAAAATAATAACTTTTCCTATTTTTCTATTAACTATTTTATCTTTTTTATTCTATTACTTTTCATTAGAATTGTTTATAGGATATTTGAGTTTAAAAATATTATCTCTGGAGATATTGAAAAAGATGACATATTTATCATTATCCTTTAATTATATTCAAATATTAGATATTGATAAATTATCTTTGAATTAATTTAAATGATATATGATATAATATAAGGAATAAGAGATAACATATAATTAATATTTATTCTTTTGCTTTGAATCTTAACTTGTGATTGTCTCCTCTTTTTTGTAATTTGAATTAAATTTCCCTTAGATATCACATATTCAATCTGTGAGATATGTTGTATATATCTAGATATTTAAGGATTACGTTTGAATAGTCAAAGTGGATATCTGATTTTGAATTTTGAAAGATCTCTTTTGTTTTGACTATTTCAAATATTATTATGCTATATTAATATATTAAAAGGAGATAAATAATTTTCTCTAATTAGAGTTATCTAATTAGATAATATTGATTTTCCTTTTAATAAATTAATATGCATTTTTCATTCATTAATCCTAAGTTGCTCCTTTTGTAGGCTATTAATTATTCCATATTCTTCCTGAAAGTCATAAAAGATAAAAATATCTTCGTACATACCAGTGTGATAATAAAATCAGTAAAAATACAAGAAAATGACCTTTTTAGTTATTTAATTCATATAGTCAACTAAAGCACAAAATAACCATAATTATTATAATAATATCTATTAATCATGATAAATCACTTGAAATAGATAGAAAATAATATGTTAAAATAGGAATTTATCAGTGGGTAAAAAAATAATAACTAATAGATAAAGAAATAACAACTGAGGGTAAAAACATAACAACTTAGAGTATTTATTTCCAAATTAATAGCTGTAAAAATGATGACTTAAAGATAAAGGAATAACAACTCTCGAAGAAAAGAATAACAATTGGCAGTGTGTGAAAAATAACAACTCAAACATTAAAAAATGACAATTGGGGGTGAGAAAAATACAGACAATTCCTTTATTTCACAATTTAAAAACTTAATCCTAAATCCTTTAGGACTTCACAGTAGTCAGATGATTTTATGGGATTTATCTACAATTAGATTCTTTCCACATGAATTTATTATAATTTTTCTAGAAAATAGGTAGAGAAAAATATAAAAATTAATTTGATTATTAAATTTATAAGTCATAATAATGCAGCTCATGTCAAATTTTAAAAAGTTGTTTTAGGCCATTGGTGAATCATAAGTATAATGTCCATCTATTGTCTTTAATATTAAATTTATGTAAATAATTTTATTATTTTAAAAATATTAATTAAATTAGGTAATACTTTTCTGATCATAAAAGTAGAATTTAATTAATGAGTTTATTTTAATCTTAAATATAATACATATTTTTAAATTTATTAACTCTTTTATAAATTATTTTTATTAATATTCTCTCAACAATAATGAAGTAAGAGGAAGAAAAAGATAGTTAAAGAAAGTTATTAAAGTACTTTAAAAAAATATGTTATAATAACTAATTTTTTTAATTTAATTAAATTAGTTGAATATATATTATATTTAGGATTGGAGGAGTATGATATATTTTTTCTAAAATACTCAAATCATTTTTATTAACCTCTTTTCTCTCTTATTTAGTTGATTATTATTCAAGAAATATTAATATGAATAATTTTAAATAAATAAATAAATATAAAATATATATATCTTATATTTAAAAATAATATTAATTTTTTAATAACTCATATATTAAAAATTAGACTAGGAGTATTTATTTATAGATAAATTCTTGCTGTTTCTTCGTTTACATTTCGCCATCTTATTCAATTTATTGACGATCGTTTAGTTCAAATAATATAAAAACTACTACATCTATATTTTAATATAAAAATTAAATAATTAATTTAAATAAATTAAAAATATTAATTAAATTAATTATTTATAATAAATATATATTAATTTCTCTATAATAATATCCTTACTAATCATGTAATCATATGCAATTGATAAAAAAAATTTTAAAAAAAATTAATCCCTCTTATTATTAGTATAAAAATTAATTAATTTAAAATTAATTAATTATTTCTTATATTAGTTATAATTAATTAATTTATATAATTTTTTAATTTAATTAAATTACTCAATTAATTTGTATATTAAAAATTAATATAATATTAAAATAAAATATAAATTAAAATATTATATTTAAAATTAAAAAAAAACTCTTATTTGTATTTAGAAGGTAATATTTTAAGAAAAAACAGAGGCAAAGAAAAGGTCGTGTTTTGAGGTTGAAACGTGATCAATAGGAGAGAGAAGTCCGAGTGAGTGATTCCAGAACCACTTACCTTTCCAATGAGGTCCAGATGGAGGCGTTGCCGGCGAAGGTTTGTAAGGTTTGTCCGGCGATCTGCGGTTTCTCCGGCCAATGCTGAACCCAGCCACTTCTTCAAGATGATACTTCCAGGAATCGTTCCTGCCCAAAACATGGTAAATTCTCTGTTTTTCTATCCGCTTAAAACTGATAAAAATGCAGAAAAGAGAACCAGCTGCTTTATAGTTCATACACTCTGTTCAATTTGTGGATCCTAGTCAGCTCTTCTAATATTTTTCTAGATCCACTTTTGATTCGAAGCTAAAATAAAGAAATCCGGAGAAAGTTTCTTGAATAGCAATAATATGAATATAAAAAGGGGGTTATTGTGTATGGTTTCGAATGAGGCTGGAAAACTAAGTCTTTGTTTTATGAACGCAAGTGCTCTGTTTATCTGTTTGTTTACGTTTCAAGTTCGTGCTCTGTTTCAGCATCTAAAATAAGCTATCTTTATATTCTGTGATGTAATCTTCATTTGTGTTTCTTCCATCACAAAATCTAATAACTCAGTAGAGGATTAACCTTACAGAGAATTCCAAAGGAGTTCGTGAGAAGATTTGAGAATGAACTGTGTACTAGTGAAGCAACGATTGGTGTTCCAGATGGTCGTGTTTGGAAGATGGAACTGAAGAAATTTGAAAACGAAGCTTGGTTCTGCAAGGGTTGGGAGGAATTTATGAAATACTACTCTATTAGTTTTGGCTTCTTTTTGCGGTTCAAATATGAAGGCAATTCAAAATTCAGTGTGGTGATCTTTGATGCGAGTGCTGCTGAGATTTATTATCCATGCAAAATTAACTCTGAGAAGCAGAACTCTGTATCTGATCTATGTGGCCACAACACAAGAAGGAGCCAAAGGCGTAAGGTGGCAGATGAAGAAGAAATAATCGAAATAGAAGATGAGAGTAATGCATTAAGCCATGGTAAATCAGGAAACAAAGAAAGGTCTGGGGAAGAAATTGATAATTCAAGTAAGCATGAGAAAGAGAAAGAAAGATCTGGGCAAGTGCAAGGGCGTAGTTCCAAGATGAAGAAGAGAACTCTGAGTAAAAATCAAAGAGCTTTGGAAGCTGCCCAGAATTTCAAACCAGAGAATGCCTTTACTGCAATAATAAGGCCAGCTAATCTGAATCATCGTTATCTGGTGCGGAATTTCTATGAGCTATATATGAATGTGATTCTTTCTTGTTGAAAATATTGTGAATATTAGGTGTAGGTGTGTCAAAGAAAGAAACCTCTTCTAAAGGGCTTGTCTGATTTTAATTTTATCATTTGTAGTTCTGTTTCCTGTATTCTTGCAGAAGAGTTATTTAATCCTATTTAAGGGGGCTGTAGAATATTTTTTAAAGACAGTGTGTTTGGATATTACTTGAACTAGATATGTTATTGTTATGTAGATTTGTTTGACACTTCTCACTTAGCAATCTATAAATTGCGTTGCAGGATGTGCCAGCTTCATTTCGGAAGGCTTATATGTGGAAAATGCGTCCTATGAAGCTGCAGGATTGTGAAGGACGAGAATGGGAGGTGAATTATGGTAGACACTTGTCAGGTATCCGAATACGGAAGGGTTGGATCAGTTTCGCCAGGGCCAATAATGTGAAGGAAGGAGACGTGTGTGCGTTTGAGCTTATCAAGAGGAAAAAGAACTTAGTATTTCAAGTTACCATCTTTCCCTGTTGATGATGATTTGCCGAAACTTGAATGTAATCTGTGCGTTTGGAATTGGTAGCATCACTTCGGGTTCTCTGTTTTCATTGTTTTATTTGTAGTCTAACTCTTTTTTTCAGCCCTATCTTCAATCAATTGTACCATTTGGCATTTGGCATTTTTTTTTATTTTATTACCACGTATCCGGCTAATTAACTAATATGAATTTTAAGGTTTTACATATCTCTCTCTGTATGGGTTTTTTTAATAAGGTGAAAATTGAATTTCAATCTTCCTACTTTGTGATCTCGTCTATCCTATTTCTAAGTTAAAAAATAAGTAAAGGTGAAGACTGTGCATCTAATATTTTAAAATATTTTTTTAAATGTATTCAAAATTTTAAAATATTTTATAATTTATTTAATATCTTAAAATAATTTTTTAGATATATCTAATAACTTAATGTTGCTACTTAAAAAAATATTTTTGAGAGCTGGATGCATTTCACTTAAAAGAATTTCTTTTAGAAGTTAATGTTGAGATTAAAATTGCTTTTTAAAAAATATTTTAAGTATAAAATTTCTCCCAAAAAATTTAATAATTTAAGTAAAATTGGGTTATAAAATATTTTTAAGATATTAGATATATATAAATATAAATATTTTAAGTTGTTAGATATAGGGTCTGTCTGAATAGGATTTTAAAAACGGGCTTATGAAAAAAAAGATCTTTCGAACAGTTTATAGAAAAGGGATTTTAGAAAAGAGTTTATGAAAAAAAAAGTGGTTTTGAATAAATGAGTGTTTGGATAGTTATTTTCAGAAATATTTTTATTATTGGTAAATTATAAAAAAAGGGTATGAGTATTAAATGAGGAGAGATGAGAGATGAGAGGAGAGATGAGAGATGATGTAAGAAAAGATAAGAGAGAATGTATAAGAAAAAGTATGAGAAAGGGGAGATAGTGTAAGAAAAAGTAAGAGAGATGAGAGATAGTGTAAGAAAAAGTATGAGTAATATAGTAATTGGTTAATTTATAAGTGGTTTACTGTTCTATAAGCTACTTTGACTAATTTATCTGAAACCTTGATTTTAAATTATAGTTTAATTTAAAAACCTGTTTGAACAAATATGGTTGTTTGTTTTAAAAAAAAAATTAAATCAAGATTTTGCCTAAAAGAATTTTTAAAACCTTGGTTTTATAAAAATCAAACAGACACATACTATAAATTATAAAATATTTTAAAATATTGAATATATTTAAAAAAAATATTTCGCGCATCTTTACAGTTAAAAATTAGATGCAAATGCCAACATTTCTAAGAACATAATGTCCTTATTTGGTTTCATTTATTTTAAGTAGTTTTACAGTTATGTAAGAGAAATTTATCTCATAAAAAGTAGGTGTTTGTTTGGATTTAATTTATGAGAAAGTATATTTACTTAAGTAGATATAAACTTTCTTATATACTTAAACTATAATTAATTGAAATTAATGAAAACTTAGATTGAAACGTGAATTTAATTAGGCACTAAAAATATTTTTAAAGTGAAGGCAAACTGAACCACACTCTGTCATTATTAACCGGAGCAGATGTGGGGTGTCGCCTATTGTGATATTTTCTATCAATTGTATTGAAAAAAAAAAGTTATATTTAAATTTAAAATCAAAAAATTCAAACTTTTAGTTGGACTTATAAATCGTCTACAGACCCTGTTTATTAAAAAAAAAATCTATACAATGTGAATTGGAGACAAATTATATTGGGGAAAAAATAGAGCTACATATATATATATATATATATATATATATATATGCATGGAAAATAGGTAGAGGAAAGTATAAAAATTAATTTGATTCTTGAATTTATAAAACCTCTTTTTTTTTTTGTAAGGTGAATCATACATATAAATCCACTACTCCTCATATTTTAATATATAACTTAAATAAAAAATTAATATTAATATAAATATAAAATATTTTTTATATTTTTTTAAATTACACCTTCAAGTAATAGTTTTTATATTTATTAATAGTTTTTTAAATTACACTTTCAAGTAATAGAGAGAGAGGAATAATTAAAGAACATAATTAGAGTAATTTTTAAAAAGTATATTATATTAATTAATTTTTTTAATATAATTAAATTAGTTAAATATATCTTATATTAAGAACTGAACCTACCTTATCTATATATTTTTCTAATTTTTAATATATAATTTATTTAATTAATCTAATTATATAAAAGAAAAAATTAATTAAATTAAATAATATAACATGTTAATGCATAATGGGGATGAAATGAGTTGTCATCAATTTATCTTTGAGTTAATATTTTTTTCATCCATTCATTTGGGAGCAAATTCCCCCAATTTTTATGTCTTAATCCCCATTTATCATTTCTTTTTTTATTAGTTGTTATTTTTTTTTTCACTTGCTTGTTTTTGGTCCCCCATTAACACCTCCCTCTCGCTATACTCATGTGCTGCACAGCAACAACGAGGAAGATGAAGTCGCAATCGCGGGGGAAGTGTAGCTTACTCAAAGCATCTCATCGTTGAAGACGGAATTAAGCAGAAGCGTAGAGGGGTCAGATCCTGTTGCTCTACCCTCTATGATCCAACCAGCATCGCTCTTCCTTTTCATATTTGCATTGCTCTCTCCTTATTAGATTCCCTTTGCAGTTTCCCTCTCATGTTAAAGATGATAACTCTCGGGTGAAAAAATATCAACTGGCAATAGGTAAAATATAATAACTCTAATTAAGGAATGACAAATGAGAGGAGATAAGGAAAAAATAATGGTTATATAGTATATAATATATTGATCTTATTTCTCATATACATATAGTATTATAATATTATTTATAAAATAATTTTACTCATAATCTTTTAATTTAGCATAATTCTTAATACTTAAAAAATAAATTATATATAAAATTATATTAAATTAAAATTATTATAAGTAAAATTGTACTAAATTAAAAAATTATAGGTATAATTATACGATAAATAATATTAAGATACTGAATACATATAAGAAATAATATTAGAATATTATGTGCTATATGACCTAAAAAATAACGGGCAATTTTATTTTTTTACAATTAAAATAATTAATCTCAAATTTTTTAGAATTTTATAATGGTTAAATAATTTCACGGATTTCTCTACAATTAATTTCCTTTTACATGACTTCATTGTAATTTTTCCTATTTTCTATGCATATAATGTGTCGTTGAAAGGTCTCTCCTCTTCTTCCCGTCATCTTCTTTTCTTTTTCTGAAACATTTTAAAGGTTTAGATTTTAATATTTTTATAATGATTAAATACAAACTAGTAAAAGTTAATCTCAACAATTTTAAAATTTTGCTACAACAAAACTTTAAAAAAGTATTTTATAACTGATTTGAAAAAGATAAATCTGATCTTTTTTTTTAACTGAATAATTCCATTGCAGAAAAGAGCTATTACAAACAGCAAAGCTACAAATCCACAACTGACTGAAACAAAATTAAATTAAAATTAAAAACACCAAACTAAAAAATAAATCTAATATATTAAAATATAGGGAAAATCTCAAAAACTATTACTTGAATTTTAAAATTTTAAATTAGTTTATTTACTATATTTTATAAACTATTGACTAATTTTATAAATAACAACAAACTGTTGTAATAATTTTTAATTGGGGATTTTAAAATTTAAGTAGTACTTTTTTAAGATTTTCCTTTAAGCATATCCATCTAATGGTACGAAAAGGAATAAGAGGGAAGAAGACACGAAGGGAAGAAGAGAGACCTCTCTCCCTTTTCTCATTTAACATTTTAATAATGAGATAAAGTATAAATTTATTTTAAAAGTTTTGATAAAATATAAATTATTTTAGAAGTTTCCATTTAAAAGGATTGGGTATTTAGAAATATTTTTAAAAGCCATTTGTTCTATAAGTTTTCAAATCGTAATAATATCATTAAGAATATTATCTAAAATTAAATTTGATTATTAGTTGATTAATATGTTAATATATCATGCTACGTGATATCGGCATCATCTTTTATTTTTAGTTAAAATATAAATTATCCTGAAAGCTTTTACTTAGGAGTACTGGATATCTAAAAGATTTTTTTTGTTCAATATCACTTTGATATTATCTAAATTCAGTTTTGACTGTTAATTTCACTAAGTATGTCAAGTTAGTCAATACACATGTCATCTACTTTATTTTTTAAGTCATATCTTTAAATAAAAAAATTAAAAAATATATTCTTCTAAACTATATCGTTATTAGAGTATTACTCTTAGCAGATGATACTTTAATAATCTCTCAAAAAATAACATATAATAGTATCGTATGTTATCTTTTTACATTTGTAAGATAACATATATCCGTAATTATTCCTAAAATGACCCTTTTATAAGTATCACGAGTTCCACTTATATATACTATATCCTATATTTTTTCTACTCAACTTTATGCTAGAAAATATACTAAACTGATGTATAATTTTTAGAGAGTAATACTCTGTTAATTGTAGATCTTAGAGGGGTGCATTTTTTAATTCTTCTTTATTTATAAATCTAACTTCAAAAAAATAAAATAGACAGTACGTGGGCTAGTCAGCTCATTATATTTAGTTAAACTAAACTTTGATAACAGTCAGGGTAATATTGAACGCAAAAAAACTTCTGAATACTTAGTGTTTTTGAGTGAAAACTTTTAAACAAATTTATACTATAACTCAAAAAAAGATAAAGGAGATATTATGTTAATATATTTATCAATTAACTGTTAAATTTAATTTTAGATAACGGTCATAGTGATAATACTAAAATTTAAAAATATCCAAGCTAATATTGCTCTTAAAAAATTTTCTAATACCCAACATTTTTTAGTGTAAATTTCTAAAATAAATTTATATTTTAGCTCTTTTAATAATAATTTTAAAATATTAAAATATAAATTGTCGAAATATTGAAGAGGATAGGAAGGGATGCACATAGCTACATTTAATTTAATCTGTCTTCAAATCACATTTTATAACTACATATGGTTGGAGAAGTCCACATAATGGATATACTATTATGTTTTTTAATATAAAAATTAATTAATTTTTATAAATAGATTAAAAAAATTAATTAATTATAATAAAATTTAATTATTCAATATACATTTATATTATATACATTTTAATTTATTTAAATTGATGAACAAATTTTTATATTAATTATAATTTAATTTATTTAATATATATAAAAAATTAATTAATTTTTATATTAAATAATAGAAAAAATGATAAACTTAATCTAAATTTTATCCTACAAAGATAATATTTTTCCGTATTTAATATATAACATATTTAATTGATTTGATTAAATTAAAAAAATTAATTAAATTAATTAATATAATATTTTATTCTAAATATTATAATGATTTTTTTAACTATCTTCCGTTCTTTTTTATTTGATTATTATTAAGAGAGTATTTATTAGAGTAATTTAAAAAAAATTGATAAATATAAAAATATATCTTATATCTAAAATTAAAATTAATTTTTTAATTAAATTATATATTAAATATTGAAGAGTATTTGATATATTGATAAAAAAAATAAGATAATATTTGATATCGGTTCAGTTTTTATCCTAAAGGGAGAAATCCTAGGAACTTGGTGCTCAGAGCCGGTGAAATCAAGAATCAATAGGAAAAAGCGAGGGCTACGGTAAAAAGGGCAAAAAAAAAAAAAAAAACAAAAAAGAAAGAAAGGAAAAAGCGAGGGCTATCGGGGGACGTAACTGTTCTCTGGAGTCTACCGTTAAACCCTAATTTTCGTAATTCTGCTTGCTTCTGTGTTGAAGTTCTTGGGTGTAATCTGCAATGGGGGATCAAAATTTGGACACAGCCAAATCCGTCCTTTACGAAACCCTGAGCCCCTTCTATCTTTCAACACCCAACCAGTCTCCGGTTCCCGATGAATTAGAGCCCTATACTGTTTTCCGGAACCAAATTTCTCTGTCGATCCTTCAATGTCCTTCGCCGGAGACTGCTGCCCCTGATTTCTTTTCTCTCGAAGTTGGCAATGATGATGCTTCTGAGCGAGAATCCCTATCCGTCCAGTTGTCTGAACCAGTTACAGCTGAGCCGAAGACGCCCGCTCTTGTGTCTGAGCCAAAGCTCGAGAGCAGTTGGTTTCGCGGAAATTGCAAGTTCAGGAGTCCCATGCTTCAGCTGCATAAAGGTAATTAATTGACTGGTTTTTTTTGACTGTTTGGCTTTGTTGCTCCGTCAGGAAAAAGGCATTTCACGCTGACATATATCTGATTTTCTAACATGTCTTGAAATATTTGGTGCACAGAGATAGTAGATTTTTGTGAATTTTTGTCACCCACTTTGGAAGAAAAAGCTGCACGTGATGTGGCAATAGAATCCGTGTTTCAAGTTATAAAACATATATGGCCTCATTCCCAGGTATTGTTTTCTTTTGTCATATCCATTTATTGACGCCATTATTTCATTGAGTTTAATTTATTCTAGTGGACTATTGAGTTGTACTGAATTAGTGTATGATTGTTTACTGTCAGGTTGAAATTTTTGGGTCTTTCAGGACTGGGCTATATCTTCCTACTAGTGATATTGATGTGAGTTTTGCTGCTTATCTGGTAGTATTATAACTAATTCATATTTGAAGTTCCTTTATTGTAATCAAATTTCTTAGTTTAGTCCTTCATCAAATCCTTCAATGTAGGTTGTGATTCTGAAGGCAGGCTTGCCAAGTCCACAGCTTGGCTTGAATGCACTTTCTAGGGCGTTGTCACAAAGGAGCATGGCAAAAAATATCATGGTCTGGCCCTCTTAGCTTAAATATCATGGATGAGAAAATATAATCAAAACTTTTTTTGTTTTTTTTTTAATTATGTACTCAATATGTTTCTTGCCAATCTCGTACAGGTTATTGGAAAAGCCCGAGTGCCAATTATTAAATTTGTTGAAAAGAAAAGTGGTCTTTCATTTGATGTAAGGTATAGTCGTCTCCTTTAGTTTGATTCCTAAAATTGCTGCTCTTGATTTATCATTATATCCTTTCTTTTTATTTTTGCCATCTTGATGGAGTTTTCATATAAACTTATTAATAATAGTCTTCTTTTTTTTTTTGTTTCCCGTGACCCTGTTCTTTTCATCATATATGATATTAGATGAGTTGTTTAACTTGTAAGTTATATAATCTGTTGGCTTTATTTAATTAGGATTGCATGTTGTCAAACATTGACCTAAGGAAGTTCTATTAAGAATATGAAACCAGATATCATGATTTTGAACATTTGCATAGTATAGAGGGATGGTGATAGGGACCTTGTATGGGTAAAGTCCCACATCGGGTAGTATGGGCTGTTTGATGGGGTATTTAAGCTCTTGGCTCTCCCTCCCTAACAGCTAGCTTTTGGGGATGGGCTCTCCAAGGGTTTGTGTACTTATCAATGGTATCAGAGCTAGTTGTCGACCAAACAGAAAGGGCTACCTGCGGAGGGGTTGACCAGCGATCGCCGATCCGGCCAAGGGCCGAGTGAAGCGCCGCAGTGTGGAGCCGCCGAGACGTCGGCTTTCCGGAGAGGGTGTATTGATAGGGACCTTGTATGGGTAAAGTCCCACATCGGGTAGTATGGGCTGCTTGATGGGGTATTTAAGCTCTTGGCTCTCCCTCCCTAACAGCTAGCTTTTGGGGATGGGCTCTCCAAGGGTTTGTGTACTTATCAATGTCTTATAGGAGATACCCAGGACATAACAAATCAAAAGACCCCAGAAGAGGTCCAGGTACCTGAAAATAATGAAGAGATCTCGATAAGTTATGTCAATACGGGAAAAATGTGGAACCGAGAAAATATAGTCGTCGACGATATTTTTTCATACAATGTTGCTGTTGAAATAACTAATCAAAGTGAGGATCTTGAACCTAGGTCAGTTGAAGAATGTAGACATAGAAATGATTGGCCAAAATGGAAAGACGCAATTCAAGCAGAATTGAATTCATTTTCAAAACGTGAAGTTTTTGGACCTGTAGTCCAAATACCAAATGGTGTTAAACCAGTTGGATATAGATGGGTTTTTATGCGAAAATGAAATGAGAAAAATGAGGTTGTTAGATATAAAGCACGACTTGTGGCACAAGGCTTTTCGCAAAGACCTGGCATTGATTATGAAGAAACATATTCTTCTGTGGTGGATACAATTACTTTCAGATATCTAATCAGTCTGGCAGTGCATGAAAGACTTGATATGCGTCTAATGGATGTTGTTACAGCATACTTATATGGTTCTTTAGATACTGAAATTTATATGAAAATCCCTGAAGGATTTAAATTGCTTGAAGCATGTAAGAATCCTCGAGAAAATTATGCAATTCGTTTGCATAAATCCTTATACGGATTAAAACAATCTGGAAGAATGTGGTATAACCGTCTAAGTGAATATTTGTTGAAAGCAGGCTATAAAAATGACTCAATTAGCCCATGTGTTTTTATAAAAAGGAATATATCAGAATTTGTTATAATTGCTGTCTATGTGGATGACTTGAATATAATTGGAACTCCTGAAGAGCTTCAAAAAGCAGTGGATTGTTTAAAGAGAGAATTTGAAATGAAAGATTACCATTGATAAGTACACAAACCCTTGGAGAGCCCATCCCCAAAAGCTAGCTGTTAGGGAGGGAGAGCCAAGAGCTTAAATACCCCATCAAGCAGCCCATACTACCCGATGTGGGACTTTACTCATACAAGGTCCCTATCAGATGGGAAGGATTTTTGTTCCATATGCGATACACATGTTCCATCTGAAGTTGCAAGGGCCCTTTAGTATGATATAATAGTTACACACTTAAATATAAAAAATCTGAATTCACTTTGCATTATTTGCATTTCCATTAGGAGTCCCTTTTTTCCACGTGATTTAATTTTAACAATTACAAGACACCTATAGGCAATAGCATCTATAATCCTTTCAATACTATGTAATCTTATCTTACCATTCACTATAAATAGTGTGACAAGTCATGCCCATATTGTTGTGACATACTTGCTTTGTTTTATTATTTATAGATGCGTGGTTGCCTCTATTATCTTCATCTTGGATTGTCATATTGCTCATTATTATGCACAGAAATTCAAAATCCATTTTAATAATATTTTCTTATTAACTCTATACGCTCTGCTTCAGTTTTGATGTGGATAATGGACCCAAGGCTGCTGATTATATTCAGGTTTGTTAACTATTTTCCACCTTCTGATCTGAATATTATTTTTGGTTTATTCAAGTTACCCAAATGGAGAGTGTATGCTAGTTTTTGACGTGTGCAAGAGGGTTGATTATTTCTTGTGTTATTGAACGTTTTTTGAGATGTTTGTTCATGTTGATTTACGGTCATGGTTGACCTTGCAGGAAGCAGTGGCTAGATGGCCACCACTACGGCCTTTATGTTTGATTTTAAAAGTGTTCTTGCAGCAAAGAGAACTAAATGAGGTGTGTGATCACTTAAGAGTTTTTTTTGTGTTCTTTTCTTACAATTAGTGTTCCAGTTTACCTGATTGATTTTTTTTTTTAATTATGTAGGTATATTCTGGTGGTGTTGGTTCTTATGCTCTCCTTGTCATGCTCATGGCAATGCTACGAGTAAGTGATTCTAAAATCTGCTTTTAACGTTCTCGTTGGTTCTAGTTTGCTTATTGGTGTTCAATGTGAAGCTACTTCATTCAACATATGATCTACCTGTGGGCCAACAGTAATAAATCATGAATTGATCTTTTTTCTGGAATAATGCAGTGTATTATTTAGCATTGCATAAGACATCTGACAATTCTTTTCCCAATGACTTATCCTGCTCTCATGCATGGTGTTATTGTATGTGCTACAGAATGTCCGAGAGAGCCAAGTATCTGCAGAACACAACTTGGGAGTCCTTTTGGTGTGTATCATCTGAGCGGCAAATTGGTTTATTTGATTTATGGGTTGGAATGGGTCACTAAAGGGTGACTTGGGGGATACTTCAATTTTTAGTGATTTTGCAGTATTGCCGATATTTCTAAAACAACATGAATTATAATCCTAATTTGCATTTTTGTTTAAAAGCCTCCTTTGTGGGACACAAAGTGAGTAGTATATTCTAACACTTATTGTCTTATGTTGAATTTTTTCCTGGGTGGAAAATTAGGTGAAAGTTTTTGATTTCTATGGACGCAAATTGAACACTGCAGATGTTGGTGTCTCTTGCAATGCGACAGGCACCTTTTTCTTGAAGAGCAAGAAAGGGTAATAATAAGACTATACATATAATTTGCATAGTGATCAGTTACATCTGACTATCTCGTGAACTGTAAAGTTAACTAAGAGTGTTTCCTATTTTCATTTCTCAGGTTCTTAAACAAGGGACGGCCAAGTCTTTTGGCAATTGAGGATCCCCAGGTACTCATTGAAGATTGTTTTTCTTTATTTCAGTCATAGCAGCCTTTTTGAAGCAAAATGTTCTGTTCTGTAACCCCCACTTCCCCCCCATCGAAAAAAAAACGCCTCCTCAATTAACCTAAGTTTAAAATTTGTTGATGGATAGTATTTTAGTAAAGAAATATTATAATTAGACTGAAGTGCATATTTCTTTAATTTCCTATATAATATTTTCAAGTGTAAATTGAAAATATGTTTAGTTTATTACTACAGTCCAATTACAGTGGAAGCAGTGAACTTTGAA